>CM045924.1:8512747-9192747 GCA_025177825.1 Aechmea fasciata
AAGGGTTTCAAAATTTGTAATTTTAATGGTGGATAAGAGACGTTTTCTCGTTTAACGGTGTAAAGATATCCAAATCAATTGAATTTTTGTTAGAAAATTCTTTAAACTATTTAAAACAAGATCTATACTCTTGATCTTGATTACAAGACTCCTATCATCATTTTTTAAAGAATATTTATTTTCAACCATTCATTTTCTGTTCACTAGATGGATACAAGAACAATATCGAAAGTGTGTGAAATTTAATTTCTAGGTAGTTTAAATGGTTTAGATCATATTTAACGGAGCCGATCGTCAATTTGAAAGATCTATCATCGAAAACAACTCGAGAGTAAAATGGACTCAGTACTCTTAAGAGTATTCTAGTCAACTCTATATATATATATATATATATATATATATATATATATATATATATATATATGTGTGTGTGTGTGTGTGTGTGTGTGTGTGGTTTTTCATTATAGGAGAGATGATGAGTTTCGTCACAAATCGGTGACCAAATATTGCCAAACAAAATGGTAGTTTCGATGCCCCGGTCGTGGTGAATGCGCTGGCGCAGTCCGATCACAAATCCGACGGATGAATCTGCGGAAATCGCATAATGTTCACTAAGGGGTCGAAAATGGCAAAATGGAAAATTCATGAAAAGCCCTATATTTTATGTACCATTTTGCGCGATTTCGAACATCGAGGTGTGTACTTGCAAAATACACACGCAAGGGTCTGCTAAAAATACCAAATCTTGGTGGACTTATCTGCAAGTGTGCCACCTAGTATATATGAGCTAACTAGGGTTTTCATGGAAGAAACCCTAGCCTAGCTCAATTGACCTTCCAGTCGACCTCTGCACCTCCCTCTGCCATAACCGCGCGCGCTCCGGCCACCTGCACACACCGCCGGCCGCCAGAAAGGCTGCTCCTCTCTCTTCTCCATTATTTCTATTACCAAATTAACCTCCTCTATCGCAGCCCTTGGACCACCAGGGAGATCCACACCCTCGGGCTCCCTCCCTTGGCTATCCCCCGACCTCCGGCGACTCCCCCCGCCGATTGCCGCCGACCCCGTCGGCCGCCACTACTGCCCTTAGCAGTTGCGACCGACCTGGGCCAGCTCAGGTCGATGAAGCAAATCCTCCCCTCACGTCGTCGTCTCTTGGAGCCAGCCGCATCACCTCCATCTGGCCTCTGGCGACACGTTGTCGTTGCCCCTGAGCACCCCGGCCGCCGCCGTGGCCGCCACAGCTTCCTGAACCCATGCTTAAGCTGTGCAGGCATGGGTTGCTCCGCCGCCGTCACCACTGCAGGCCAACGCGAGCCCTGGCCCCTACTGTCAGTCCCTAACGCAAGTGGCAAAGGGCTTGGTGGTTGGTACCCGAAGTTCCAAGTTCGAATCCTAGTTGATTCACATTTCTAACTAAGTTTATTCCTAAATAAAATAAACGAAGCGGGTAGCATGCTACCTAAATCTAGAAGAAAATTTTTGGCACTTCCGCATCGATTTTAAAACCAAAAGGGACCCTGGGGCATTACAGATTAAAGTGGTATCAGAGCCAAGTTACAACCACGTCACCATTCACAGATGGTTTTAAAAAATAAATAAACTGAACCATTGGTTAGGTTGACCTGTAGGAAAACCTACGGTAAATAGACACGCGAGAGTGCGGGGTTGGTTGGGTTTGAGTCTTTATAAATAGACCAAAGTCTGTTTGTTCCTAACTTGACTCTAACCCTGTCTGTTTCAGCATATGGCGCGCAGTATAGAGAGACGACGTGCTAATGCCGAGGTTTCTGCTATTGTGCACGGCCTCTGACGGTTAGAGGAGCAGTTGGCTGTACTGGCTTGGTTTAGTCCAGTAGGTGTTGCAGCAGTAGGCTGTAGTTGGAGTTGGACAGGCTCCGCCATCGGGTCCGGGCGCAGGTATAACCGTGAGTAATGTTGCTAATGTGGCTTGCGAGGCGGTTAATGGATCTCTCGGTGATCATTTTTGGGTGCCATGGCAATCGTTCCTACGACAGCCGCGGCGGTCACTGGGTTTATGCAGGTGACGAGTGGCCGTAGATCCACGAGTGCTACTGACGTTATACCCAACGTGACGACGTCCACTGTTTCTACCAAGGGCATTGACTCTCTGGCCGTGGAACTAGCCCGCGTGAGAGAGAGCTTGGCGGAATTTAAAATTTGTAACCCATGAAAGCCCTCGGACAAATGGGTGGACTCATTTTATAAAGGGAGTTCGAGTAAAATCCATTTGGAAAACGGCCTGGTTCTAATTTAATTAGAGGGTGGATCATCGAGCAACTCAAAGCCACCCAAGCATCCTCAGACTCAATCATCTATTATGAGTGCTTCAGCAAGTCTATTGCCTGATGTTAAGCATTGGAAGATCTGCGATGGGAAGCATTTGACTACTTGTTGTTCCCGCCATCATAATCATTGCTTCGGTTGTGGTCAGGTGGGCCATAAACAAGAAAACTGTCTTCAAGAATCTGCTACAGTCCTGACTGTCACTCCTAGCCCTGTGATTTTTTACGTGGATCCTCAGCCCCAACCTGCAACCAAAATTAAAATTGTTGATAGACAACATCGAGGTGACCGTCCTTGCGTAATATGCGGTCAAGCGCATCTGGTGGCCTCCTGCCCTCGACGTCGAGACTACTGTTATCGATGCGGTCAGCCAAGTCATTTACGTCGCGATTGCCCTAGGGGTAATGAACTGCTGCGGGGTCCGACTTCCCTTCTGGTGACTTCATTACAAGCAATTGGCGGGCCTGCTTTTGTTTCGACTCAACTGATGAATGCGCTCGTACGCGGGAGCGCAGTGTCACGGGCAAAAGTTTTCCCGCTGACTTTTCCTCGACAGTGACCCATTTTGCTTGATCTTCTGGAAGCTTCTATCTGTGGATCTAGAGACTGATTGGCGCAGAGGCCGAGGAGTCAAGAGTCCTTTGGAGTTTCTAGGTGACCCTTCGGGTTTCTGTGTAGGCATTAAATGTAAGTCTCTTGGGAGACCGTAGTAGCATTTATTATCTATGTCTTTTGGTATGCTTTCATTTATGGTGAGTGGCCTATATATAGTGTGGCCTCCCCTCCCCTCAAACCTCAGAATCTACTTTGTATTCTCAACTTATGCAATAGAAGAGCTTTCTACAAACTCTCTCTATCTCTCTCTTGTTCTTAGTCTAGGGCGAGTAGGTCCTAACTTATCAAGCAGAGAGGAAGGCTTGCTAACTACGCGAAGGTAGTTGAGCGCCACACGGGTTTTGCGAGCAAATTCGTTAAGTCCGTGACAGTTGGTATCAGAGCCGGTTCGAGAAAGAACCATGACGTCGTCCGATGCTGGAGTCGTCGACGTTGGGGATGAACCTCCGAAGCAAAAGCGTGGCAAAGGCAAGGAGACGCGAATCACGAAGGATTCCGCGGTGATTGAGGACCGCCTTGCAGTAGTGGAGGACATCCTTTCGAAAGTGGGTGAAAGGTACAATGAGATGGCTCTAACCTTTAACTCATTTAACGACGAAATGCGTAGCATGGAGGAAAGTGTTGCCACTGCCATGGCGACCTTTCGTGGCGAGCTTGAGAAGCTCCAAAGCAACGTCACCAGTCGTGACAACGAACGGAAGGGCATAATCGAGGAGTTGGTCACTCGAATCGACGAGGTCGAGGACCTCAAGACAAGAGTGGTCATCCTTGAGAAGGCGGTGGCTCGAGGCGGCGAGACGCATAAGGAGTACACCCCAAAGGTCCGCGTCCCTGAACCCCAATGCTTCAAGGGAACACGCGACGAGAAGGAGATAGACAATTTCCTTTGGCACATGGAGCGCTACCTCAGAGCGCTGCGGGTCGAGGACGAGGAGGACAAGGTCCAAACCGGATTCATGTACCGCTCTGACGACGCGATGCTGTGGTGGCGTCGGCGTTCTGTAGAAGCCGAGAAGGACCAATGCAACCTGAACACATGGGAGGACTTCGTGCGCGAGCTCAAGGCGCAGTTCTACCCCGAGCACGTCGAATACTTGGCGCGGAGGCAACCGACGACTCAACACACGGTACCCTTAAGGAGTATGTCAAGGACTACTCCAAACTAATGCTTGCTATTACCGGTATGGGTGAGGAGGACGGGTTATTCTTCCTCGACGGTCTCCAAGTGGGCAAACAAGGAGCTTGTGGCGAGGGACGTCAAGGACGTGAACTCTGCTATTGCCCAAGCGGAGAAGCTGCTGGAGTATGACAAGCCAGATGCCTCTCGTGGCAAACCATCTAAGGCGGGCAAGGCCAAGGGTGGGGGAGATCGCCGCGAGCAGCGAGATAACAAGGGCCAAGAGAAGAAAGGCCCAATGCAGAAGAAGAAGACGGTGTCTTGCTACGTCTGCGGAGGCGATCATTGGGCGAGAGATTGCCCAAAGAAAAAGACTGTCAATGCCATCCAGGCTGAGGAGAGCCAGGACCAGGCGGAACCAAAGATGGGTGCTCTGCGACTTGTCAATGCAATCCAGGGGCGGGCGACCAAACCGCTCAAGAAGGAGCTTTTGTTCGTTGATGTGACCCTCAATGGGAGGGCCACTCGTGCGCTCGTGGACACCGGAGCCACCCACAACTTCATCACCGAGTCTGAGGCCAAGCGGCTGGGCCTCGCACTTGAGAAAGACACAAGCAAGATAAAGGCTGTCAACTCTGCGGCACAGCCTGTTGCGGGCATAGCCAAAGGGGTGGAGATCGCTGTTGGACCCTGGTCGGGGACAACGAACTTCACCGCTGCGACCATCGACGATTTCAAGGTCATCCTCGGCATCGACTTCCTTGCTTCATCGAAGGCGGTTCCGATGCCGCACCTTGGGGCCATGAGCATCATGGAGGAGTGCCCACCAGCGGCAATCGATGCGGTCCTGGGTGAGTTCAGCGACGTGATGCCCCAGGAACTGCCAAAGAAACTACCACCAAGGCGGGAGGTGGATCATGCGATCGAGCTCGAGTCAGGAGCCAAGCCGCCTGCAAAGGCGCCGTACCGCATGGCCCCGCCAGAGCTCGAGGAGTTGCAGCGGCAACTGAAGGACCTCCTCGATGCAGGTTTCATTCAACCGTCAAAGGCACCCTATGGAGCACCTGTCTTGTTCCAGCGGAAGAAGGACGGAAGCCTGCGGCTCTGTATCGATTACAGAGCGCTCAATAAGGTAACTATCAAAAACAAGTACCCTATTCCTCTGGTTGCAGATCTCTTCGACCAGTTGGGCGGAGCAAAATTCTTCACCAAGCTCGATCTCCGCTCCGGGTACTACCAAGTACGAATTGCAGAGGGTGATGAGGAAAAGACCGCGTGCGTGACTAGGTACGGGGCCTACGAGTTCCTTGTCATGCCGTTCGGTCTGACGAACGCGCCGGCAACCTTTTGCATACAATTGCATAAAAGCCCCACACGTTACACGAAATCGCATTATTTCATGCTATTTCGGGGGTTTTATGGTCCGACAGAGTAAACCGAAGGTCAAACAGACCAACCAAGACACTTGCTGAAAGGTCTCGGCGTGCCGGAGACCGTGCTCACCCTTCGGAGCAATTCCGAACACTGTGGAGAGCGCGGGAGCAACCCGAAGTTCAGCAAACTGCGCGCACTGCATGCTAAACATGCAATTTCTCACTAACCAGGGATTCGTTGACTCTAAATGAGGTGACCACTGTGATCGTCACTGACAGACGATCACCGTGCTCCCCTCCGGAGGCACCGGAACAGCCTCGGATCTCCGAAACAGCGCGCGTAAGCCGATACAGCAGCCAAAAAGGCTCTAAAAGGAGCGACATCGCCAAATCAGCAAAACGAAGCTTTCCCTACTGAAAATAAAGTGAGCACGATGATCGGTGATGAGGCACGATCATCGTGCTCCCTTTCATACTGATTAGGAGGCCACGGAAAGCTCAGAACCAGAAGCTACTCAAATAGAGCCCTATTTCGGGCCTTGGCCGGAGCAAGCTAGCTCCGGCCAGCTTCCGGCGGCACGGCGGCACGCTTGGCGGCCAGGGACGAGTGTGGGGGATGAGAGGAGCATGGTGCTCACCATGGATGGCGGCGGGAAGCGGCGGCGGCCGCGGTGGAGCGATGCCCTAGCTGCGGCAATCCGGGGAAGCATGGTCCGGCCTCCGCCGACAGGAGCTCCGGCGATCGAGCGCCGGCGATGGCCGAGTGCGGCCGTCTGTGCGGAGCTGCTCACGCCGCCGGCGGCGGGAGGCACCGCGGTGGTGCCGGAATATCCCGAGCCCGCATGGGCTCGGCTCGAGTTCCCACAAAGACCGGCGACCACGGCGGCGATCGGGGTGCTCCGGGATGACAATGGCGGTCTCAAGAGGCCGAGGAAGGTGGCTCGGCCGACGTAAGGCGGTTGTGGTGCTCGGAGGCCCATTTGACCTCGACTCGGCCCGCACAGACCGGCGGTCGCGCCGGGCCGAGATGGTCGCGGCGACCCGCAGCGGCGGCGACGATCGGCGGTGGTCGGTGAGGTCCGAGGGAAGGCCACGGGAATGATCCCAAGTGGCCGCGGTGCGGAGAAGAAGCCGCGAGCCCACCTCGGCCCGGCTCGGTCCGGGGAGGCCGCGGGCCGACGAGAGGAGGCGCCGGCGGCCCGCAGGATGTCGCGACGGCCCACCCGAGGTCGGAGGAGGAGGAGGAAAGCGGCGGGCCGTGCGTGGGAGGCCGAGAGCCCACTTCGGTTTGGGCTCGGGCTAGCGGCCCGAGGTGGCTATAGCGCGCGCGCGGCGCTCTCGGGTGGCCCGGCGGCGGAGGTTGACGGCGGGCGGCTCGCCGATGGTCGCAGAAGGCGGTGCACGGCCAGGGTCGATGGCGGCGCGCGAAGGCCGATCCAAGCCGGCTCGGCCTGGTTCTATCCCGAGATAAAGAGAGAGACATGGAGAGGAGGTGTTGCAGGGGCTTTTTCCGGGGGGTGGTCGCCGGCGGGGGCGTGCGCACGGGAAGGGCGGGTGGGCCGGCCGCGGCTATGGGTCAGGTGAAGAGGCTCATTGCTAGGTTAGGGTTCCTTGGAGAAAAACCCTAGTTAGCTCTATATACCTAGGATACATAATTGCAAGTTAGACCCCAGAAGCTGGATATTTTGATCCAAGTCCCTCACAGCGCGTGTAATACGCACGAACACCCCTCCACGTGCGATCTCATGCGAAACGGCGCATAAAATGTCGCGACTTTCGCGAAAATACCGTTTTGCCACTCCGACCTCTCCTCGTTCAACGTACGATTTCCGTAGATCCGTCCGTCCGATTTACAAACGGATCACACCAGTGCGATCAGCACGACGAAGACAATAAATCCATGATTTTACTTCGCCTCGATCGGTCACGGACTCGCGAAGAAATCCATCCCCTCTCAACAATCCGATTATTACACATCGACCCTTTGCGATCATCTTGTAATATCCGACGATCCGTCCGCGGATTTCCGATCGGATCGCACGCTCAAGATTTAACGGAGACACCGAATCTAGCATTTTATTTCATTCGATTTGGTCTCCGATCTGCGACGAACCCATCTCTCCATCAATTCCCGTAATAAACCAACTTATTAACATATATACTTTTTATATGTAAAATCGTTCGGGACCCTTTTTCTCGACAACCGTGCATCGGAATTCGATTCCGTCAGTGCCAACGGTTTCAGTATATCTGAGCCGTTCGAAACGAGCTATTGGAAGCCTATATTTGGAATCCAACACGTACCCGAACATAACTTCTATTCCCGGCTTATCCGGAAAACTGAAGTTACTATTCACTTTAAGTCAGACTTCCGGGTCGCGTAACTTTTTCGTTTTAGCTCATTTTCTCCTGAAACGTGACCAGTGCTTATGTAATTAAATTACACACAAAAACATCGTCAACAGAGAGTCAAAAGACACAGTCAAAATTTCAGTCTTCACATTATCCCCTCCTTATAAGAAGTTTCCTCCCTGAAACTTGACCAGGTACCCACCATAACTAATTTGGATACTGCTCCGCCCACGCGGTATCAGCTTTGAGTACTGGTCAATCACACTTCCATAATTCACGACAGCTCAACTATTATTACACCTGGACGGGACGAGGGGAAGAATGTACTAACTCCAAAACTACTAACCAAGACTCACTGGAATCAATACCATCTTAAAACTTGCGGACAAAGACAGTCCCGCGACCAGGATTATCCGATCCCAACTTGCCAATTCTGAGATAATAATTTATCCCTCGGAAATACTAGGTCCATTCAACCTTGGTCCACATAGCCGAAGCTGACTCGGCTACGTCTGAAGTTCACGTGACAACACCACAAGTCCAGAGTGTAATCTCAAAGGCCGAAAGGCACACTTCGACTAGCCAACAACGTCAACCTGCTTCCTACGAGCAAATACGAAACGTTGTTCAACAACTTGAGTCCAAAACACTCACCTTGGAGACCACAGTCTCACACCAGTCACTAGACACACTGTCGAAGTCAAAAGCTCATCAACAGAAAGCCACTTGTGGCATTCGACAATCCTAGGTCCAAGACCTCACTTTCCACCTGACCAAAAGGTCTAAGGTTCACAATACTAATTGAGCTAGATAACTTGTTCGCTCTATATCGCAGTCAAACCAACACATGGTCCATGCAAGTCCATCACTTGATGCACAAGATTGCCAATCGCACTATGCGATACTAACCATCGGTGATGCTCAACATCCGTCTCCACGAGACCCCACGAGACCGTCGTCCATACTGTAACCCTAGCGATCGATGTTCCCAAAGAACACCCAAATATCTGTCTCATTGAGACCCGGGCGCACCTGTCACCACTTTAACTGGACAAGCATACCATTCCAAGGTTTGCACGTTAAGCCAAGTCCCAAACCTTATGTGCTATCACATACGGTGACAAACAAAACCAACAACCAGGCTCAAGTCGCTCAACGACTGTCATTTCGAACCGCTCGGCAACCAGACCGAGACTACTAACCAGACAAACCCTTTTTGCTGTGGGAAGCACAACTAAAGAACTAACGAGTACTCAGACTCAACTAGAGTCAATTCCACCAGCACTGACGATAAGTCAACTGCGCAAACCTGCTGGTAATCCAGGCTCGCTACGTGATCATAAATGATCAACACTCAAGATTTCTCACAAGACTATCTATAGCGATTGTCTCGCAAGAGAGAAGACACTGACCCAATCCATATGTCCCAAACAGGAAAATGGTATTTCGTCCGACTTTCGACAGTACATTGTCTGCAGCCAATGTACTTATCAAAAGAAAGGCGAAATATCCGAGATCCACTACCAACATCGAGTTGGAAGCGTGACACGTCGAAGTATCAAACCAATTGATACCTCTTCACTGAACCTAGAGTTCACAACTATTGTTATCGAAACATCGACTTTACAAATCGACACTCGAAAATAGAACGACCGACTCACAGGGAGTCCCATAGCTTTCATCCTCTGAAAGCTACTAGCGACACTAAGTCACAAACACGCAACTGAGGCTCTAGGAAATGATTGCTCAAACCGATTTCCGCACCACAACTGAGCTGTACTCGAAGCTCCGAGAACTCCGTCATTACTGTAGAGACCTGGAAAATTGCACCTGAGGCTTGTCGACAGCTCCGACGAGTGTCGGGACAAGTCCGAGTCGCGTTGGCGCCAAATGGACGCCATACGGGCCCCGTGGGAACGCGAGAGCGGCGTGTGTCACGAAAATCCGCAAATAGCGGGTTTTCGTGAGCCGTACCGTACAAATCGATTTTGTACCGGTACAAGATTGGTTGCTATACGGTATAACCACCGGGCTATACCGGTATGGCCTGCGATTAGGCTCTCGGGTTGCCTGTTTGTACCGGTACAAGTGGGTTTTGTACCGGTACAAAGCAGAGGTATGGTGCAGTTTGACTTTTTGGGCACTTGTCACATCACCCCTCACTCCTCCTTTTTATTGCAGCAGAGAAGAGAGAGAGGAGATCATCTTCCTCCTTTCCTTCTTCTTCTCCTTCCGTTGCTGCTGCTGCTGCTGCTGTTGCTGCTGCTGCTCTCCTTTGCTCGAGAGAAGCCGAGCCACGTCGACGGCGCGCCGCGGAACGGATCGAGCGACTTTGCGACGACGAGACGCTGTGAGGGAGCCCAGCTCGCGTGCGGGATCATCGACCTCGACTCAGCGAAGGAGTTAGGGCTTGTTTCGAGGTGAGTAGCCCATCAAGTTTCCCTCCGTTACATCTTTTCTCGGATTTTCGAGCTTGCTGCTGGCAGCACCGTCGACCTGCGGAATTTTGACCATATCTCTGTGTAGGAGGATCGAAACGCGGCGATTTTTGGGGCGTTGGATCCGTGACTTCCAGACGCTTCCAACGACACCTTACTTGCTAGATTTGGACAAGGTTTGCCCTGTCGGAACCCTTAATTACTGAGCCGCTGTTTGCCGATTCGAATCTGATGAGCTGAACTGCAGGATTTCAGCGTCGACTCTTCGTATTTCGACTCGTGCTCCGCGTAGAAGCGACGAAATCCGGCGATTCTTGGACCGTTGGATTCTTGACTGCGAGACGAAGATTTCGAGACCTTACTCGCTGAATTTGGATAAGGTTAGCTTAGTTAACTTTAAGCTTTTCTCAGCTTTTTCCCGGACTGAATTCGTGAAATCGTGCTTTTGTCCCTTCGCAGCGGGAGACTTCGGACCTCGGCGGATCAGCGAAGGATTACCTTGACCTGGATCGCTCCCTTCGCTGCCAGGAGATCGCTTGAGAGGTGGGTTTACATCGGAATGCTCCTAAGTATTCATAGTCAACATGTGTAAACTTCTGTTTCGACCAGTACGTGATAGCTCTAATGCATGGAATTGTTATGAATATCTGAACTTGAAGCATGCTTAGTATGTACTTAGTTTTATACATGTTGGACTTGGATTTGACTTAGGAGAAAACCACGTTTTGGATCGTCATTAGCCTACACTACCAGATTTAGCTCTAGGAGCCGTTCTGTGCCGTATCATCGCCGCGGGAGTGCGATGGATACTCGGGTAGTGTAGTCGTTTTTACGCTCGTGCTGGGGATGCCGAGCTTACTTTTCGAGAGTCTAGTCGTCTTGGTTGTCGGGCACCGTCGGGGTTTGACGGTGGACCCGATGTCTTGTGTGGTTACGGTTTGTGCCAAGGGCACGTGGTGTGTTAGTTCGTGGACCCCGTGTACTTGACTATGCTGTGAGAGCCGATTGAGCTCGACAGAGATACGCTTGCATACTCGGTTGGTTCGCGCCCACGAGTGCCGCTCCGAGTCCGGCTTAGTGCTTTTGCGTTGGTGTCGCCGCGCCCTCGTTGTGGGTTGCTCTCCGCTAGCTACCCCTGGGGTAGTTGTAGTGTTGCTTCGACAGGCGGGACGGGTGCTTTCACAGTCCCTCGTAAGATTGGGTCAGCTTTTACTTATTCTACAGAGAGTGGTTTAGAGCAGGATAGTGTAGGGTTTGTTAGCTGTCGAGTGTTTCCAGCTTCTCTTACTTTCTTGCTTACCCTGTAGACTTAGTGAGTGGACCGATGTGTTTAGGGCGGTACCCACTGAGGACTACTTGTTTTTATAGTAGTTCTCACGCCCTCTTTCTTCCTCTGTTGTTGCAGGGCCTTCTGTTGCGGCTGCTGCCCCGTCTGAGTCGGATCGAGGTAAGGGCGTCGCGAGCTAGAGCCCTTCCCCGTCGAGTGCCGAGTTAGAGGACCCTCCTGCAGGTAGTGACAGTTTTTGGTTTTGGACACTTTTGTACATACAGTTGAACTCGCTGAAGCGAGTAGTGTTACTCTGTATCTGTGATTGTATGTATATAAAGTCGTTGTTTTCCTACCTGTTTGTTTTAGTTTACTTCAGCTCTATGCTACTGTTTGTAGCATTGTATGTTTTTACAGGTACAGCTACGCTTCGTATACAGGAGAAATTCTTTTGTATACGGCGGATTTGTCGGCGCGCCCGGTGAATATGCAACCCGGGGCGTGACAATTACTTTGGAGTAACCCGAGTCAATTCGACTCTTATCACCAACCACAGACGAACCCAAAACACACCAATTAAGGTGTTAAGATAACTGTATACGATGTATCCACAAACAAAGACCCGACACCAAGACTGTGTCTAACCAATTCTAGTACACGTCAATTTGATGTATGAACTCGTTAAAGGTCAGAAGACCTGAACTGCTGATTCCATCAGCAAACAAGGAGTAGGCGTCACAACTCTACCCAAAGAACCGCGAAAGCAACACCAACGTTGCAGTCGCCAAGACAGCTGCAAGCTGCTAACCAAAACCCTGGACTACCCCCAAGTAGCCCCAAAGAAGTCACGACCGAAATTGGTCGAAGCACTGTCTCAGTAAAGACACTCGCAGTAGCTCCCGTGTCAAAGTACAACAGTGGTATAGGCGTCGGCAGTAAGGACACTCGCCTCTGCTCGCAAGTACTGGCCCGTTCAGGCCCCATCTGACAGGAGTGACTACACCTGGGGAACACCGCCCTGGGGAACACCGCCCCACCACTCACTGTCCAAAGGAAGCACCACCACTGTTCCCGACTGCGACACGAGCTTCTGCGAAAATCGTAACACCGACGGAAATAACCGTGCACTCTGAGTTTACCCAACTCGAATGCAACCCAGGACACAAGTCCAAACCCCGCACTCTCACGTGCCTATAAATCGTAGGTCTTCCTAGGGTCAACCTAACCAATGGTTCAGTTCTCTTTTATTCAGTTCAAATTCTTTTCAAAACAACCTGTGAATGGTGCTGTGGTTGTTACTTGGCTCTGATACCACTTTAATCTGTCACGCCCCGGGTCATTTTAGTGTATAAAAACAGCGGAAATTTTGTTTTTTTTAAATCCTGATCCCCAAGGACATGTCAGACCTGCCACAAATACAGGGAGACCACTGTTCACACGGACAGAGTCTCCCCTGTATTTGCACGGCTTCGCACAAGTACAGAGAGTGTTCTTACAAACAGCCATACAACCACAAACAAGTGTATAAACAATCAATCTGATCCACATACACATATTCACACCATTCACCACAGTTCATCCACAATATATATATATATTTATAACTCTTAAACTATCTTTTAAAATGTTTCCTACTCGGAAACTGGTTTTGAAATACTAATTTACAAAATCCACGAGAAAGCCTTTTAAAAACAACTGTTTCCCACACGGAAACCTTTTCTTTTTAAAACGCTACCACAACGGGAAGAAAACCATTTTATAACATAAAACCAAAACCATATTATATTCCAAACCAAACGATATTTATAATCCCAAAACAGTATTAGAGAGACTGAACCATATACAAAGCTAATTACTTAATCAAATAAGGTAAGTTGTAAGGTAAACAAACCACGGGTCGGGAGCTAGTACGCGTGCTGGGTACGCTCCTCTCCTGTCGTCCCACTAAAACCTGATGTCACCTGAAAAAGAAGGCGAGGGGTGAGAACATGTAAATATGTCTCCCCCTCCCAGTGGATACCTCGCGGAGATAGACACAAGAGGAGATAATAGTAGTACAGTAGCTATGATAAACAAATAAACGGGAGAGATATAAAGATATGAAACAACAGCTACTGTAAATATGCGTCAACAGGTATAGAAGCTCAAAAGTACCCAATCTGAACCAATGCTCTCTTGGTCAGCACCGCAGACCTCAAGCCAGCTCTCTTGGTCAGCACCACAGACCTCAAGCCAATGCCCCCACTACTCTACCATGCATCCAACCCCAGCATAAAGCTCCCGGGCTCACGGGTCGAACCTCTGCAACCACTTTTTCGGAAAAGAACACCCCACTTGCGGTGGATCAGACCGCTGGTGTTCGTGACGTGCGACGAGTATCGGGCGATCAATGCAATTATGCTCAAAGATCATCCATCGACAACTAGCCGACAATCCTGCCCCCCAAGGCCCATCGACCACGTGGGTCGTCAAGTAACCAGAAGAACCAACCAGGTACCAAGTGCGAGTGTGGTGACCAAATAGGTCCCAAGTATGCAAAGTAACTGACCAACCAGGTCCTGAGTAGAGAAAGAAACTGACCAACCAGGTCCTGAGTAGAGAAAGAAACTGACCAACCAGGTCCTGAGTAGAGAAAGAAACTGACCAACCAGGTCAACTAGGAAGGAACAACTCAACATCCTCTCAACTATATGCAAGTACTACTGAAGGAAATACAAGAACTGACCACTCAGGTCAACTAGGATGGAACAACTCAATATCCTCTCAACTGTATGCAAGTACTACTGAAGGAAACACGAGAACTGACCACTCAGGTCAACTAGGATGGAACAACTCAACATGCTCTCAACTGTATGCAAGTACTGCGAAGGAAACACGAGGCGGACCACTCGGGTCAACTAGGATGGAACAACTCAACATCCTCTCAGCGTATGCAAGTACTCGAAGGAAACACGAGCGACCAACCGAACAACAAAGTTGCGGGTATCTTGAAGTAAAGGCGACCGAACAGGTCACAGATGTCATAGGCTGACAAGAAGTAATCTACTCTACTCCTACACATGATACTAAACATGAAAACACTGAGTAGAGTAATACTGTAACAAACAGGTGCAATATATATCTAGGATAAACGATATAAACGATGAGGGGGAAGGAACGTCACCGGCGTGTACCTTTGTATGGACGTCGGATCGAAGTACCCACACAACAGCTATCGCGTCTGTCTCCTGAAGAAGAAACACCAACTGGACCTAAGGAGGTCCACCAGGTTAGTGTCTAACCCACAAATAATAAACACCGAACATATAACTCTACAATTAAACCCACGGGAATCGGTTTCCCAAAACCAATTGCCGTACTGAGCCGGAAGTCCCGTAAACCTCATCGGGACTCCGTCGGGACCCACGAACTGTCCAGAAATGCACCGACTCGTGTCACGAGTCACCCGCTGCCACTAAACACTTATTTTAGTGTGACTTGGCAGCAAACTCAAGGAAACACAACTACACAATTATAGTCGGATAATTGTTCGGATCCGGGTTCCCGGAAGTGTCTATTTCGACACCAGGACCTACCGTCGCTCACCCGTCATTTCTAAACCCTCGAAATGACGTGGGTGATCAGCCAACAAGGCTCAGCGACACTACAATAACTCACAAAGTACTATCGGAATAATTCCGAACCGAACCCGCGTTCCGTCGACGGATTTCGCCAAGAAACACGCCGGAAATCACTTTTCGGTCTCCACGAGGGCTTAGGACCCTGGACAATCAGTCCAGAGGTTATCCAAAGCACACACATGCTGCCAACAGCAGCTACAATAAGTACAATTGCATAAAAGCCCCTCACGTTACACGAAATCGCATTATTTCATGCTATTTCGGGGGTTTTATGGTCCGACAGAGTAAACCGAAGGTCAAACAGACCAACCAGGACACTTGCTGAAAGGTCTCGGCGTGCCGGATACCGTGCTCACCCTTCGGAGCAGTTTCGGACACTGTGGAGAGCGCGGGAGCAACCCGAAGTTCAGAAAACTGCACGCACTGCATGCTAAACATGCAATTTCTCACTAACCAGGGATTCGTTGACTCTAAATGAGGTGACCCTTTGTGATCGTCAGCGACGGACGATCACCGTGCTCCCTCGAAGGCACAGCTTGACCTCGGGTCTATGGAACAGCGCGTGCAAGCCGGCACAGCAGCCAAAAAGGCTCTAAAAGGAGCGACATCGCCTAATCAGCGAAACGAAGCTTTCCCTACTGAAAATAAAGTGAGCACGATGATCGGTGATGAGGCACGATCATCGTGCTCCCTTCCGTACTGTTTAGGAGGCCACGGAAAGCTCAGAACTAGAAACTACTCAAATAGAGCCCTATTTCGGGCCTTGGCCGGAGCAAGCTAGCTCCGGCCAGCTTCCGGCGGCACGGCGGCACGCTCGGCGGCCAGGGACGAGTGCGGGGGATGAGAGGAGCATGGTGCTCACCTTAGATGGCGGCGGGAAGCGGCGGCGGCCGCGGTGGAGCGATGCCCTAGCTGCGGCGATCCGGAAGCATGGTCCGGCTCCGGCCGACGAGGGAGCTCCGGCGGCGAGCGCCGGCGGTGGCCGAGTGCGGCCGGCCGGGCGGAGTTAGTGCTCACGCGCTGCCGGCGGCGGGAGGCGGCCGCGGTGGTCTTTGGAATATCCAGAGCCCGCATGGGCTCGGCTCGAGTTCCCACGGCACGGCGACCACGGCGGCGATCGAGGGTGCTCGGGATGACGGCGGCGGTCTCGGGAGGACGAGGGAAGGTGGCTCGGCCGACGTAAGGCGGTTGTGGTGCTCGGAGGCCCATTTGACCTCGACTCGGCCCGCACGGGGGGCGGTCGCGGTGGCGAGATGGCGGCGGCGACCCGCGATGGCGGCGACGATCGGCGGGGTGGTCGGTGAGGTCCGGGGAAGGCCATGGGAATGACCCCAAGTGGCCGCGGTGCGGAGAAGATGCCGCGAGCCCACCTCGGCTTTGGCTCGGGTGCAGGGCGGCCGCGGGTGACAAAGGAGGCGCCGGCGGCCCGCGGGGATGTCGGCGACGGCCCGCTGAGGTCGGAGGAGGAGGAGGAAAGCGTCGGGCGTGCGTGGGGAGGCCGAGAGCCCACTTCGGTTTGGGCTCGGGCTAGCGGCCGGCGGCTATAGCGCGACGCGGCGGCGCTGGGTGGCCGGGCGGCGGAGGTTGACGGCGGCGGCTCGCCGATGGTCGCGAAGGCGGTGCGGCCCGGGGGTCGATGGCGGCGCGCGGAGGCTGATCCAAGCCCGGCTCGTCCTGGTTCTATCCCGAGATAAAGAGAGAGACAAGGAGAGGAGGTGTTGCAGGGGCTTTTCCCGGCGGCCAGGGGTGGTCGCCGGCGGCGAAGCGTGCGCACGGGAAGAGGCGAGGGTGTCTTGGCTGCGGCTATGGGTCAGGTGAAGAGGCTCATTGCTAGGTTAGGGTTCCTTGGAGAAAAACCCTAGTTAGCTCTACATACCTAGGATACATAATTGCAAGTTAGACCCCCGAAGTTGGATATTTTGATCCAAGTCCCTCACAGCGCGTGTAATACGCACGAACACCCCTCCACGTGCGATCTCATGCGAAACGACGCATAAAATGTCGCGACTTTCGCGAAAATACCATTTTGCCACTCCCGACCTCTCCTCGTTCAACGTACGATTTTCATAGATCCGTCCGTCCGATTTACAAACGGATCACACCAGTGCGATCAGCACGACGAAGACAATAAATCCATGATTTTACTTCGCCTCGATCGGTCACGGATTCGCGAAGAAATCCATCCCCTCTCAACAATCCGATTATTACACATCGACCCCTTTGCGATCATCTTGTAATATCCAAACGATCCGTCCGTGATTCCGATCGGGCTAACGCCGACGTTCAGCACGACGGAGACACCGAATCTAGCATTTTATTACATTCGATTTGGTCTCCGATCTGCGACGAACCCATCTCTCCATCAATTCCCGTAATAAACCAACTTATTAACATATATACTTTATATATGTAAAATCGTTCGGGACCCTTTTTCTCGACAACCGTGCATCGGAATTCGATTCCGTCAGTGCCAACGGTTCTAGTATATCTGAGCCGTTCGAAACGAGCTATTGGAAGCCCATATTTGGTATCCAACACGTACCCGAACCTAACTTCTATTCCCGGCTTATCCGGAAAACTGAAGTTACTATTCACTTTAAGTCAGACTTCCGGGTTGCGTAACTTTTTCGTTTTAGCTCATTTTCTCCTGAAACTTGACCAGTGCTTATGTAATTAAATTACACGCATAAACATCGTCAACAGAGAGTCAAATGACATAGTCAAAATTTCAGTCTTCACAAGTTTCGCGGACGAAACTCCTTTTTAGGAGGGGTGAATGTGACGCACTGAACTTTCGCAAATTGCAAGTTTAAGTGTCGGTTGTGAGATCTAAGCTTTTCCATATTTTCTGGAGGGTCGTTGACTGTGTTCCGACCTATGGCACGAGTACCGAGGTTAGTGGATGATTTCCAAGCACTAAAGTCCAAAAAGCTGGATTTTAGGTTGCTCTCGGGTTGGAATTTTATGCCTTTGTACCGGTACAAAATGGTGTCTATACCGGTACAAAATGATGGCTATACCGGTACAAGCCGAGATTTATACCAGTATAGATGAGCAGCTGGGCAAACCTGAGGCTCGGGTTTGCTGTTTCGCAGGGTTTATACCAGTACAAACTGGATTTGTACCGGTACAAGTGGCGATTTTCGACAATCCGAAAGCTGGGGGCTTTCGGCATTTTGTTACCGCTTAACAGCCTATATGGCTGCTCCCATCTCACTCCCTCTCATTTTTACACTCTCCCACACTTAGAGAGAGAGAGAAAGAGGAGGAGAAGGAGAAGAAGAAGAGGAGGAGATCTAGGGAGGAGGCTTGCATGTGGCTTTGGTGCTTGCTACTTCATCTTCCTCACCATTGGAGAGCTTGAGCTTGGCTTGGGAGCTTTCTTGGAGGAAGATCTTTGCTTCTAGATGGTTTTGAACCTGGAGAGGAGGCTCCTAAGAGGTATGGATTACTTCTAATCCTCTAGATTAAGCTTCTATTGCTTCCTAGTAGATGAAACCCTAGATGTTGATATTAGGGTTTGTTGTTGGGGCTTTTTGATTTGGTGCATCTAGAGCTTAATTGATGATGTTAGAACCTTCCTTTAGGTTGGTTGGAAGAGACTCTAGCTTGCTTTTGGGATCTCTAGAGGGATTGCTACCTTAGAGGTGAGTTTTACCCTTTGTATGTGGTTTTGGAGTTGGGTAATTTCTAAGGCTTTTGAACCTAATTATGTGGTTTAGAATCTTTACTTAGGTTGCCTTAGATGGGATCTAGCTTCCATTTGAAGCTTCGAGAGGGATTTCACTCTTAGGTGAATTTTTTTCTGTTCGCTAGTTTTGATCTTCGCAGTTTGAGTCGTGGGCTTGCCAGTTGACTTTGAAACTTCTTGTGTGACCTTTTTAGGGTACAAGGAGTCTGAAAAGTGTCGCGGTTGGCGACCCGGAGCGTGCGAGGATCATCGGTGGGTTTGACCTCCAAATTCAATGAAAATTCTCATTGGAATTATTTGAGCACCGTAAAATAGAAAATTATGTGTTTTCATGTTAGTTGCATCGTTGTTGAATTTTAGAATGCTTAAAACATATGCCTTATGTGTAATGAAATTTTTGACCTCTATATAGTAGAGAGTGGCTTGTGGACTTAGGCATAGTGTTGCATTCTACTTGTGGCTGGAGAGCATGTTGGATATAGTGAAAATGACATGAGAACAAGTGAACTTGAACTTAGACTATGTATAACATAGGAGAAAAGCTAATGTCATTAAGCGGCATTAGACTTGGCATCGATTTGTGAACTAGTGAGCTAATGTCATCAAGCGGCATTAGGCTCGGATTCGAACTTTGACATAGAAATTCTAGTGTCATGTGAACTATTGTACTAGACCTTAGGGTTACTAGTGACATTTGCCATGAGAGTGACATGAGGTTTTGGACACTTGAGACTTGGACAGTGCTTGTTGCCATTTGTGCTCTTCGCACATGCTTGTGAGGGTCGCTCCCTACAAGCCGGCACTCCGGAGTTGGCCTTCGCGATTCGTTCGCGCGTGCGGTGTTGAGAAGCCTACGGGACTGTTTGGGACCGACTCATTCCTTACGGGGGATGTTGGGGCTACCACGGTACTTAGGCGGCACAAGCTGGATTACACTTGTGTAGATCCTAGAAAGAGAACTGTACGGTGACATGTAATAGAAAATTGATATCACTACTTGATAGGACTTAGTAGTTGGATACTTGGCTATGTTGGGCACATATAGTATACTTGAGAGAATTTCTAATGACATTTCCATTATAGTATACTTGAGAGCATAATAGAATGTACTTGTTTAAAGTTGACATATCGGTTTGGCAAAGCATGTAACATGTTTATTTGGGTTATTTACTTAGCTTCTCAGTTAAGCTTTATTTACAGTTATTTACTTCAGTACTTGTATTATTACTTCTTTTGGGCCTAGTGGTGCAACCTGTGCAGGTCAGTAATTGCCCACTGGGAACTATATTTTTATAGTTCTCACGCCCTCTGTTTTCTGACGTGTTTCAGCGCCTTCAGCGGGGGAGGCCAGGGATCGCGGCAAGGGTGTCGTTTCGGACTAGCGACGAGGAGTCTCGCTAGGTGGTTCATCTCTCCTTTGTTTTAGTTGGAGAGGATGAGTGTGTGTACCTTTTGGTAGAGGCTACCCCTTTGTACCTAGAACTACACTACTGGTTTACTCTGTTGTATTTACTCTATACTTGTTACAATTTTTGTACTCTCTTTCTTTCCTACCTGTTTATAGATCCTACTTGTAGATAGGGATAGCTGTATGTGGCTCTGATATTCATAGTTGTAGCCTTAAATTTGGTTTAATTCTGCTGTTTTTAGTAGACGCCTGGTATGTGTTGA
The DNA here is from genome assembly GCA_025177825.1 of Aechmea fasciata. NCBI lineage: Eukaryota > Viridiplantae > Streptophyta > Magnoliopsida > Poales > Bromeliaceae > Aechmea > Aechmea fasciata. The sequence goes on from CM045924.1 coordinate 8,533,199, forward strand.
CATATGGCGGGTCTGGGCACGCTTTGGGGAAGGCTCTGCCGACCCTGGGGCGTGACAGATACCCACCTGTATATATATGTGGAAGTCGATCTGCTGACTGCGAAGCAACCGAACCTACGAAAGGTCCCTCGGGTTAGAATCCAAACCCTCATCCCATATATATCACTAACTACACAGTCCCGTTAACAATTCCCACGGGAATCGGTTTCCCAAAACCGATCGCCGAAACGTCCGGAAGTTTCGAAAACTGTGCCGGACTCCGCTGGGACCCACAAGTTATCCCGAAATTTTCCAAATATAATATAAGTCATCCGCTGCCACTAAATACCCATTTTTAGTGTAACCTAACAGCGGTAACGATATTACACCTCGGAACGGTCGACGTTGAATAACCGTTTCGAACTAAGTTCCCGAAAGCATCAGTTTTGACACCGGAACCCTAAGTCGCTCACTCGTCGTTTCCGAACCTTCAAGACGACGTGGGTGACCAGCCAACAAGGCTTAGCGATATCGCAAATACCCTACAATAGTTGTCGGAAGAAATCCGAGCCGAAATTACGTTCCGTCGACGAATTTCGCCGCAAAACGCTCCGAAAATCACTTTTGATTTTCTGTAAAGATCTGGGGCCTTGGAAAATTAGTTCAGAGGTTACCCACAGCATTTATACGCTGTCTACAGTGTCCATAAAATCCACAATTGCATAAAAGTCCCTGTCGCTATATAAAAATCGCATTATTTCATGCGATTTTTCGGCTTTTATGGACCGTGCATGCAAACCAGTGCTCAATAAATTGTGTGATTGCACTCGCTGGAAGATTTCGACGTGCCGAAGACCGTGCTCACCTTTTGGAGCACTGTCGGACTTCGTAGCACGCGTACGAGCGACGTGAAATCTGCGAAACATCGTGCACAGCGCGTAAAGTGCGACTATCCCGCTAATCGGGGCATCGAAATCCTGAACGGAGGTGAGCATCGCATTCAGCACGAAATCTCGATGATCGTGCTCACCTCACAAGGTCAAAAAGACCTATCGGATTTTCGAAAACAGTGCCCTAACCCTAGAACAGCATTCTGTGAGGCAAAACTAGGGCTTACCTGACCAGAGAGCTAGGTCAGACCGTCGGCGGCCAGGCGGCGGTCGGTCCGGCCGGTGGTGGCGCGGCGGTCGGGGATGTCCGGGGCACTCAACGGCGGCGGCGGAGGAGGACGGCGGAGGCGCGGCGTAGGAGATCAATACCGGCCTTGCTCTCGGGTTAGGGGCTTCCGCGGCGCGGCGGCGGCAGGTGGTCGGGACGGCAATGGGTCGGCGCCGGAGGTCAAGGGGACCACCGTGCTCCCTCGGTTGGGCGATGGAGGCGCCTAGAAACCAAGGAAGGTCGGCCTCGGTGCACGGTTACGGGCGGCCGCGGGGGTGTGCGGCGGCGGCCGGCGGCGTACGGGGACCTCGGGGGTGGCGCGCGGAGGTAGGTAGAGGCCGAGAGAAGGGCAATGCGCCCCTCCAAAACCGACGGCGGCGCGCGGATCTCTTCCTCTCCCGAGCTCGGCCGGGCTGGTGCAGATCTGGCCGCAACTTTCTCCTGCGGCTCCGGCGGTGCACGGCGACGGCGGGGATGGCCGGAGGAGGAAGCCTGGGGGTGGATCTAGTCGAGGGATGCTAGATCCAGGCTTTCACAAGCTTTGCTAGTTCCACAACTGAAGAGGATGGAAGATGGAGGGTGAGGGAGAGAAGGGGAGAGGTCGGGGTGGTTTTTCCGGCGGCCGGAGGAGTTTGCCGGCGGCCAGGGCGTGCGCACGGGGAAGGCACGGGGGTGCTGGAGGTGGTTTGGGTGGCTGGGGGGAAGATAGAGAGACTCTAGGGTTAGGGTTTCCAAGATGAAACCCTAGAGCCCCCTAAATGTATACATTTGTCATTTTGCAATTAAGCCCACTACAGCCCTCCATTTGCAATCCAGTCCCTGCCAATAGATGAATCTCGCGCGTAGGACCCTCTACGTTCAAAACCTCGCATTTCGGCACATAAAATATTGCAACTTTTCACGATTCCCTTTGTGTACTTCTTGCAATTTCCGAAAATCCGTCCGTCGGATTTCGGATCAGATCGTACCAGCGCGTTCAGCACGACGGAAACATCGAATCTAGCATTTTGTTTCGTTTGATTTAGTCTCCGATCAGCGACGAAACACCCCCTCTTTATTTCCTCCATAACTTCCATTATTTAGTTATATATATGTATAACCATTCAAAACCCTTTTTCTCGACAACCATGCATCAGAATCCAATTCCGTCAGTGCCATTCGATTCGGAATAGTCGAGCCGTTCGAAACGAGCTATTGAAGTCCTATATTCGGAGTTCGGTAAGCACCAGGACCCTTCTCTACTCCGCGACTCGCCGAAAATCCGGAGTTACTATTCACTTTAAGTCAGAAGTCCGGTTCCCGTAACTTTTCTGTTTTAGCTCATTTTCACCCGAAATTTGACGAGTGCATTCGTAATTAAATTACACACAATAGCATCGTCAACAAAAGGGTTTATTCGACATAATAAAATGTCAGTTATTACATAATTAATTAATTGTATTTGGATGTGTATACAATGTGGTTGTATCTTGTACTTGTGTGACACCATACAAATAAGAAAGATTATATCCGTGAACAGTATATTTTCTGTATTTGTGGCAGATCTTATGTCCTCTGGGTCAAGGCTTTCAAAAAAAAAAATAAAAAATAAAAAATTGGACACTTCCGTGTCGATTTTAAAACCAAAATGGACCCGGGCCGTGACAATTGTGCTATTACTAGCATCCCATTTGCATTTAGATTGTAGGACATGTAAGTTTGGATTTTGGAGACTTTGTATAAATAGATCTAGATTGATGCAATAATTCCCTACGAAAATAAAAGAATTTTTTTAATTTAATTTTTAGAGACCATCTTGCCAAGAAAAATACAAACTAGAACCAGCTGATGGTAAACCAGAGTGCAAATTTGTAGAATCAGTTGAATTTTCACCTGCTTAAGTACAAATTATCATCCAAACTTTAAAACTTGTTTGCCAGAGACCTAAAACTTATTTGTTAAAAACCGTTGAACTATAAACTTTCCATACTATATTATGAAATTTAAAATAAAATTTTAAAATAAAATTTTGTTATGGGATCGCCACATGCAAGTAGAAAACTAAAAATCCAGCAAGATATATAGCTAAGTAAACAAATTGATTACCTACGTGGTAATTTTCAACTTCAGTGGCTAACTATAATTAGGCTAACGTACGTTTTGCTGTTTTTAGTGGATATTTAATTCTATTTGCCTACCTTCCTCCGTGGAGATATATAGCGCATTTTATTTTCCATCACTATAAAAAGTTGCACTTAATAATCTTTTAATTTTGATGTTGTCTCACCGTTAAGATCGTTTACTAAATAGAATATTGAAGTAATATTTTTTAACAAATTATAAAGTTTAGATTTTAAAATAATAAGATGCTATATTGTACCATCCCATAGTTTGCAAAATATTTTATTTAACGATCCTATTTTACTATAGGCCCTTTTGACGAAGCATAAGTAAAGGACATATATGATAGTTTTTTTTAGAGATAGGTAGCCTTTCTCTAAGTTTAGTTTATTTCGTTTAGAAATAAAAACTTTAGAAATGTGAATCAATTACGATTTGAATTTAGTTAAGTATAACTTTTCGAGTCATACATAGGTAGAGTAAAATTATGCTAAACCACGGGTAGGCCGTTTTATCCTTTTTCTTTTCTCTTCTGCTAGAAAGAAACAATAGGGTAAATTGCACGTTTGGTCCTCAAACTATATTACAATTTCTGACTCGATCTTTCAGAATTTTCATATATATATAATTAAGTCCTACCACCCAGTTTAGTTGGCTAGGTATTGATGCATTGTTGATATAAAAGTGATGTATCATTTTAATTATTGCCGCAACATCAATCTCAATGCTGCTATATCACTTCTATGCTAGCAATACATTAGTATTTAATTAGTCAACTAAATGGATTATAGACCAAAATGTACATAAGGACCAAATGCGTGTGCAATTTATATATCCTAGATATTATGTTGTCAACTCCGCCACGTCTATACTGCCTAAGGAGGATTTGCCATGAATAGCATCTCCATTTTCAATCTTCATTCTTCCACAACTCCTAATAAGAAAATAAAATAAAAAAGTAGAAAGGTTGAAAAATCCAGCAAGGGAATATGAGTTAGCGCCGATGGCTGATTAGTCAAATTAGGACAATGTCTTCCTTGCCCTAGAAGTTCCACATCACGTGGGTAAGAAATTGTAAGAATATAAAGATCGAAGGATCCAATAATAATAATAATTACATTTTAGCATTTTATATTGGCTGATCGTTTAGGATTCTACCAGTTATAAGTGTTCATTGGCTAAATCAATTGCTGCTGTAAAAGTGATATAGCATTTAAATTATTGACACATCGTCAATTTCTGCTATATCACTTCTATATTAGTGATACAGTAATATCTAATAAACTAAATTGGGTTATACAATTTAATTTGGATAATTTTAAAAGTTTGAATTAGCAATTACAACAAATTAAAGTATGAGAACAAGCCACATAGTTTGAGGACCAGATGTACAATTTACCCTAAATATGTTGAACAAAATATTCACTCATCTAATTAAAACAGACCTTCTAGACAAATAATTATCTCACATATATATAGCAGAACATGCAGTAAGCTTCAAATTTGAATCTCATCAGACTTCAAATTTGATTGCATGCATGTCTATGCTTAATTAAGAAGTCCGCCAGATTGGTATACTGTGACACCCCAATAGTCCCACATCGGATGGGAATGGGGTTGTCGTTGGGTTTATAAGAGACTTAGACACTAGTAATAATAACTGGGCTTAAGCATTTTGGGCCGGTGGTTGGGTCCAACGAGTTATTATTGCTAGTGGCTGGGTCGTTACATTTGGTATCAGAGCCAGTTCACCAGCTGGACATGTGTGGCGAGTCTCGGCTGAGCCGGCGTCTGGATGACGGGCTAGCGAGGCGAGTCTCACATTGCCTGGTGATCGTAGGCTGTGTGTGTGATTGGACTGACGAGGACGTCAGGGCCTTAACGGGGGGAGTTTGTGACACCCCAATAATCCCACATCAGATGAGAATGGGGTTGTCATTGGGTTTATAAGAGACTTAGACACTAGTAATAATAACTGGGCTTAAGCATTTTGGGCTGGTGGTTGGGCCCAACGAGTTATTATTGCTAGTGGGCTGGGTCGTTACATATACCAAAATTAATACTTATTATAAACGCTCATGTAGAAGTTGGAAATTAATGACTATGAAAATTTGAGCTAGTTATATCAATTACGTAAAGGAGAAAATTTTCATGTACTAACTTTATACAGTACGCAGTTGCAATCAAATCTTCAATCCTTTTCAAATCTTGTAGAAATTTTCAATGTATTTAAGGGACTATTTGATTTCATATGTAATTACATGCATATTCAAATTTGGTGTCTAATTAATTTGATATTTGTGAATTTAACTGCTGCTGCAGCTGGAATAATTATATAAGGAGGCTCAAATATAAAGGTTGGAATTATATCTAAATTCAAACAAATTTCCAACTGCAGCAACAATTAGAATATATTAAACAAAAGGTAGGTTTATCTTCATAATCATTTTTAAGCAAAATATATGGAGTAGATCTTGTGTGCTATTAGGAGCAGAGAAGCCTCCGTGCTCCTAAGCCGTTATCGACGATGGAGCTTCCAAATCAACGACCGGCTCTGTTAAACTTGCATGAGCAAGATATTTGAAGTATCTAGAAAACAAATTTTGCGATTTTTTAATCGAAAGTGTTGAAAATCAACGGTTGAAAATAAAAATCTCACAAAATGTGGTGATATAACACTAATTTTTTATCAAAGATATTGATTTTGCCGTAAATAGTATAAAAATTTTTTTATCAAAATTTCATCTCATTTGAATACTTCTATACCGTTAAACTTACAAATATACATCAATCATTAAAAATTATTGATTTTAAACCCTTTCGATCGCTAGGTAATGATATCGAAAAAACACAAAATTTATTTTCTAGATAATTCAAATATGCTAGATCAATTTTAATAGAGCTGATTGTCGACACGAATGCATTCATGCTCCTAATAGCACACAAGACCTAATCAAATATATGTATATATTTTATATTCAAATTAATCTCCCCACCAAATATATAAAGTAATGAAATTTTAAAAATCAGACTGCATGTAAACAAATAATTATTTATAATTGCAACAATTTTTACTACATGTAATCAAATATCACTACTACAAATTCATGATTTAGCGGCATTTACTCCGCAGCATTTATGTAAATGTTGCTAATTAATATATTTAGCGGCATTACTTGGTAATTGCCGCTAAATTTAATAATATACCGGCATTTTACTATTAATGCTGCAAAATAAAATAAATTAGCAGCATATATTAGTGAATGCCGCTGATGTTTGCGGCATTTTATAAAAGAATGACGCTAAATGATACAAAATAGCACTTATTGCTAAATGCAATATTTGCCCAACATTTATTTTAATCATGTGAATTAATATATTTAGCGATTACTTGATAATTGCCGCTAGATTTAATTATTTAGCAGCAATTTACTATTAATGTTGCAAATTATGATAAATTAGCAGCATAAATTAGTGAATGCCGCTAAATATAATAACCTAGCAGCACTTGTTAATAAATATCATTACTAAATAATATATAATAATTAATATATCCGTTTTTATTTATCATTAAAAATTTTAAAATTAAAGCTTAAAATTTGAAACTTATAATTTTAAAAATTAAACTTATAATTTAAAATTTAAAATTCTAAAATTTATATTTTAAATTTTAAAGTTTAAAATTATTAATTTTTAAAGTTTAATTTTTTAAATTTATTTAAAATGTCAAATTTAAAATTTAAAAAAATTTATTTTTAAACTTCAAAATTAATATTTTAAAATTAAAAATTTAAATTTAGTAACAAAATTTAAAAATTTAAAATTTAAAATTTAAATTTAGTAACTAAATTTAAAAGTTTAAAATTTTAAAATAGAAGACTAAAAGTATAAAATATTATAATATATATAATTAATAGTTGCCAGCGCAAGTGGCAAAGGGTTTGGTTGTTGGTACTTGAGATCTCAAGTTCGAATCCAAGTTAATCACCATTTCCAGCAAAGTTTAATTAATGAGTCGCTAAGCAAGTGGCAAAGTGTTTGGTTGTTGGTACTTGAGATCTCAAGTTCGAATCCAAGTTAATCACTAATTCCAGCAAAGATTAAGATAAAAAGAAATAAGTAAAGCAGCAGGTAGCATCTCAAAAAAATAAAAATAAAATTTTTATTTTTTAATTTTTAAAATCAGATATTTGTATTAGCGGCATTATATTTATGTGCCGCTAATAAACAATTTAAAATTAGCATTTAATCTCTTTTAGCGGCATATTTCTAATGACACTAATTGATTTATATTGGCGGCATTTATAATTAATGCTGCTAATACTTTTAGCAACATTGGTATAGGCAGCATTTAGTGCCATATGCTGCTAAAATTTTTAGCAGCATTTGTTGATCATTTAGCAGCATAAATAAATGCCGCTATTGTCTAATTTTCTAGTAGTGTATATATATATATATATATATATATATATATATATATATATATATATATATATATATATATATATATATATATATAGTTTGGTTTGAGTATAAATAAGAATTGTCTATTTTAGGAATAGATATAAATTCGGGTATAAATGCAGGATAGATCAATTTTGAGATTGGTTAAAAATTGAGTTATTTTCAAGAATAAAAAAAATAGTATTTGGATAGATAAAATAGAATAAGAAAAATAGTGGGTAGTTATAAATAGAAAATAATAATATCGTCCTTATATTAAATTAAATTTTAAATTTAAATTTTTAAAGTTAAATATACAACTTTCAAATTTTAAAATTTTAAAATATAAATTTTAATTTTAAATCTCAAATTCAAAAATTAAAAATTCTAAATTTTCTATTCTCTATTTTATATTTTATATTCTATTTTATATTTTTATGTTTGGGGACAGGGGAAGGAATAACGCCTTTCCTCCACTATTCCCAAACCAAACGCCTGCATAATGTGCATTTATAGTTTTTTTTTTATTTTATTTTTTTTATTTGAGAGATAGTAATTAATTAAGTACGTTACCCGCTTCGTTTAATTTATTTAGAAATAAACTTAGCTAGAAATATGAATCAACTATGATTCGAACTAGTCTCTGATACCAATCACCAAGGTCTTTGTCATTTGCTCTAGGGACGATCGGTGTGTGCATTTAGTTTTAATTGCTGCATTTTCAACGGTATAACTTTTCAACTATATTTTATTTTTAATTACATCAAATCAAAGAGTTCCCAAGATGCAGTTGTGCGCAAGAAAAATCTTAATTCTTTGAATTCAAGTTTTGTAGATGGCTGATTCCAATTCGAATAAGTTAGATTGCTTTGTGGAAAATATTGTCCCTTTTATAATGTCAAAGGACAAGTAAATTGGTTTCTCGCGTCGGTGCCTGCCTATCAAGTTTATTGTACTGTTATTATTATTTGTTTAAAGAAATTAATTAAGGAATTGTATGAGGGAGGATGTACTCATCACCTAGAAGTTATTTTGAAATTGACCTCTCCATTTTAATATTTTAAGATTAACATCCACTCAAATATTTATTTTTTTTACAATTAATTAATCTTTTTCAAGTAGATTGATAGTTTCTTTAAATTTATAAGTACTTTATCAAATTTAATCGGTATATCTTAACTATCACCGATTCCGATCTAGAGATGTCAACAGATCGGATTCGGGGCGAATTTTTAAAAATCCGAACCCAAACCTGACTTCAAACCCGAGACCCGAATCCGAACCCGAACCCGAACCCGAACCCGACGGACTTTAAAAATTCATATCCATACCCGAACCTGACGAAAAATCCTAAACCCAAATCTGAAAATTTAAACCCCAAACAATTATTTCTTTTTTCAACATTTCAAAATATATTATATTAAATCTAAATTTTTAAAATACAAATTCAAATATAACATCATATATATATATCTCATTTACTTTACGATCAAGAGGTCACAAATTTGACAATTTTTAACGGCCGGTATGAGATACTTGCTAGTTTAACGGTGTAAAAGAATCGAAATCTTTACGATCAAGAGGTCACAAATTTGACAATTTTTAACGGCCGGTATGAGCTACTTGCTAGTTTAACGGTGTAAAAGAATCGAAAGTTGTTGAATTTTTTTATAGAAAATTCTATTCAAGTACATAGATAAAGATCAATAACTCCGATCTTGAATTGAAGGATCCGATCATCCTTTTTAGGACGTCGTTCGATTTTGACCGTTCATTTTATGCTCGCTTGATGGACTTTATTATGATTTCAAAAATTTACGAAATTTATTTTCTAGAAGTTTCAAATACTCTAGATCATATTTAACGGAGTGGATCATCGATTTGGAAGCTTCATCATCGAAAACAACTTATGAGTAGTAGGTCTCCAATACTCATAATAGTATAGTAGCCGTGGCACATATATATATATATATATATATATATATATATATATATATATATATATATATATATATATATATATAACTATGCTACTATGCTATTAATAGCACCAAATCATTGGTGCTACCAAGTTTTCAGCCGTTGGATTGAGAGATGTGCGGTTAGGATGATGTGGGTCCCCAAGGGTTAAATGGGTGGTTGGTTGAATAGTATGATCTAACGGGTGAAAATCATCAAAGGAGTGGATCTAACAGTGGAAAACTTGGTAGCACCGAGTGCTTCGTGCTATTGATAGCATACCAGCCAGACTCTATATATATATATATATAGAATTAGGCTACTATACTATCTATAGTACGGGAGTTCCCGTACTATAGTGTTGTTTTCGATCTTCGGACGTTCAAATCAACGATCCATACCGTTAAATATGATCTAGGATATATGAAGTTCTTAGGAATAAAATTTTAGTTTTTTCGATATCATTTGCTTAGTAAATAAATTATGTCAAAATGGATGGTGGGAATTGAATACTCTTTTAAATTTGACCATAGGACTTTTAAATTCAAGATCAAGAATGTTAACCTTAATCTATATAGTTTAAAGTATTTTCTATCAAAATTTGAAGAAATTTAGATTCTTCTACACCGTTAAACTCCAAACTCGTCATTGTAGAGACCTGAAAATTCTGCTGAGACTTGTTCGGCAGCTCTGGAGAGTGTCGGGACAAGTCTAGGTTGCGTGGGCGCGAATGGACGCCTAACGGGCCCCCTGGGGATCACGGGAGCAGCCTGTACTTGAGAGATCTGCGAAATTGCAGATTTCTGTGAGTTGTACCGGTACAGATTGGTTGCTATCTGAGTGCAGTTGATGGCTATCTTGGGTACAAAATGGGATTTGTCTGGTACGGCGACATGGCTCAGGTTGACGTTTGGTCACATCACCTTTTGCCCACTCCCCTATATACTGCAGAGTGAGAGAGGGAGTGGAGTTGCTGCTGCTGCCTTCTTCTTCTTCTTCTTCTTCTTCTTCTTCGTTGCAGCCAGAGGGAGAGAGAGAGAGGAAGCTCGAGAGAAGCCCGAGCTTCGTCGACGACGCGCCGACGCGTGGTTTCCGCGGGTTTTCGACGACGAGACGCTGCGAGGGTGCTAGGCGCGCGTGCGAGACCACTGCCCTCGACCCAGCGACGGGCGTGGGGTGTTTTCTGAGGTGAGTCGACCCTCGACAACCTTCTGTTTACCTCGAAGTTCCTTGATTTTCGAAGTTCTTTGCCATTCTGTGGGCTGCGGCGTCGACGTTTAGTGTTTTGACTCGTGCTCGTGTAGGAGACTCGGAATCCGGCGAAATCTGCGGCGTTAGATCCGTGACTTCCGGACGATTCCCGGCGACACCTTACTTGCCGGTTTTGGATCAGGTTTGCCTGTCGGAACCCATGATTGCTTGAGCTGTTTTTCGGAAAATTACGAGGTCTTTGAATTGCTGTTTTCAGCGTCGACCGTCGGTACTTTGGTGATTCTCCGCGGGGGTGGTCGGATCGCGTCAAGACTTGCGCCGTTGGATTCTGACTGAGCGAAGATTTTGATACCTTACTCGCTGATTTCGGACCAGGTTAGCTTGACGAACTTTAAGCTTTTCTCAGCGCTGCGTTTCGGGCGAGTCGAAAAAATTGAGTGTTTTGGGTTGCTTCTTCGCGGCGGGGGACTTCGGCACTTGGCGGATCGGCGGAGGTGATCGAGGAGGACCTTGGACACTCCTCGCTGCCAGGGGTTTGCGACTAAGGTGGGTTTACATCGGATTGTTTCTAAGTGCAATAGTCGACATGTATAGTAGTATGTTCATGATAGCCGTAGCTCGAATTCTTGGAATTGTCTATTGAATATCTGAATTTGGAGCATGCTTAGCGATTAATATTTTATACTTGTTGGACTTGGATTTGACTTAGGAGAAAACCCCGAATTGATCGTCATTATATACATTGCCGGATTTAGCTCTAGGAGCCGTATTGTCGCGGTATCGTCGCGGGTTTCGGGCGATGGATACTTGGGGTAGTGTATACTGTTACGGGGTGTCGGGCGCCGTCGGACCCGACGATGGGCCCAAAGTCTGTTCTGGGTACTTGGGTTTGGCCGGTGAGGGCTGATTGAGCTCGACGAGCTACGCCGCATACTCGGTTGGGTAGCTCCCGAGTGCCGCTCCGGAGTTTGGGCTTGTGCTTTCGCGTTGGTGTCGGGTAGTGCGGGTGGGACTTGCTCTCCCGAGGCTTGGAGTGGGGGTAGTTGTATAGTCTGGCAGACACGGGACGGGTGTGTTCACGGTCCCGAGGGGACGGGTGGGTTCCACGGTCCCCTTGCAGATTGGGTCTGGTTGTTTGGAGTCGGTAGGGGTAGTTTTGAGCTTGATAGCTTAGTGACTTGTAGCTGTAGAGAGTTCCAGCTTTCTTTTCTTCTATCTTGCTTACCCTGTAGACTTAGTGGGTGGACCGATGTTGTTTAGGGCGGCACCCACTGAGGACTACTTGTTTTATAGTAGTTCTCACGCCCTCTTTCTTCCACCCTTGTTGCAGGGCCTTCGCCTTCGGCTGCTGCTCCTCCTGAGTCGGACCGCGGGAAGGGCGTGGCGAGTTAGAGCCTACCTTCGAGTTCGTGCTAGAGGACTTCCACTTGCGAGGTAGTGATAGTTTTGTTTTGGTTTTTCACTTTTGTACATACGGTTGAACTCGTGGAGCGAGTAGCGTTGTATCGATTACTTGTATGTATATAAAGTTTGTTTTTCCCTACACAGGTGTTTATATTTTATTTCGACTCTATGCTCTTGTTTGTGGCATTGTATGTTATTACAGTGCTATACGGAAATCCTTTTGTATACGGCGGATTTGTCGCGTGCCGGTGAATATACAACCGGGCGTGAGTTAAGTTGGTATCAGAGCTTAGTATTAGGTTGTTGGGACCTAGGAAACCTAAGCTGGTAAACCTTAGGGGTTTGACGCGAGCGGCGTGATTTAATGCGAAAGTCCTTGATTGTTTGTTTTAACTCATCCTGTAGTGGAGTGAGTGACTGAAGGAGTGCCTGTTTTGGTCCAGAGAAATTATGTTGGCTGCAGACGACATAATTTTGAGGAGAAACAGGGACCGCCTTCGAGACTTTCGATGATTGGGTCGAGTGTTTTTGTATCTGACCTTGTTTCTATGTGTGCGGCTATGCGGCGCCGCAGGACGACCGCCACTACGGGTCGCGCCCCCACTACCACCACCACCACCACCCCGGTTACGGAGCGGATGGAGAGCGGGGCACCCGACCCGGCCGGGTGTGCCTCCCGTGGTGGAGCCGAGTACTAGGCCGGAGACGAGTGCGCGGCGGACTTGAGCGCACGATTCGCTGTGAGAGGTGACTAGGCGCGGGCGGATGCTACAGCAGATGTGCGAGAGGTTAGCCGCGTCGTCGAGTACAGCATCGGGAGCACCAGCCCAGCCTACTCCGCCACCCTCTACGCCACCTACTGCACCAGTTGCCGCACCCCCACTAGCAGAGATCCCGCCGGCTGTTGCCTCGCCGAGGGTCGATCCGAGCGGCTACGGCGGGCAGGGGACGGATGACCGAGTTGTTGTTTACCTTCCGCCGCCTCGACCCACCGACGTTTGACGGGCATTGCTCAGAGCCCTGGGTGGTAGAGAGTTGGATTAAGGCGCTGGAGAGGATATTCGAGGACTTGTATGTCCAGGAGGAGGACCGAGTTCACTTGGGGTCCATTGCTTGATTGGGAACGCCGAGGATTGGTGGACGAGGATGAGGCGCGACCGAGGAGTCGTGACCTCTCGGACGACACTGGGATGTGTTGCGGGATGTTGTACCGCACGTATTTCCCCATCGGTGTAAAGCGAGAGGATAGAGGAGGATTTGAAGAGGATCCGGCGGGGAGATCGCACGGTTCGGGAGTACGTCGGGAGTTTACGCGGCTCTGACGCGTGTGTGTTTGTAGCGAGGATGAGGCGCACGGGTGTACCTTTTGAGCGGGGCTTGAGGCGGATCTTTACGAGGTTCGTTAGGGCGCAGAGGTCGAGGACCCCGGACGCGTCCATCGAGCGAGCACTTGTTTGAGGAGACGGCGAGATTACAGTTCGAGAGCGGACTCAGGGGCCGGGACCGAGCCAGGACAGGAAGCGCCCCGCTCCTGATGACGGCGGGCAGTCGAGCAGCAGGCGTCCGTCGAGGCCTCCACGATCACGTTTTCAGGGTCGTGGATCCTCGGGGCGTCAGCGTGGCAGGGATACCCGTCAGCCGGGGCGACCACAGAGGACGCAGCAGTGCGTGATTTGCGGGGACCGCAGCGCCTAGAAACAGTGCGACGGCGGAAGAGCGAGATGTTATGGTTGTGGCCGGTAGGGACACCTCGGGGCGGCTTGTCCGCGTGCGACATCGTCGGCGCCATCATCGCCCGGCCACCGCCGGCGCCACGGCGATCATACGGGGCCTCGCCAGTGCTATCGCCACGAGGACGAGCATCGATCCGCGACAGACGGCGGCGGTCGCCGGCTCACGCGGCGGGGTGTTTGCGGCCAGTGGAGGACTCTTCGGCGGCCGACCGTGTGGTGGCGGTATCACTTTACTTTACGGTACTAGAGCTCGCACTTTATTTGATGCGGCTCATCGCATTCTTTTATCAGTCGAGCATTTGCTTTATTACATGGTCTAGAGTTAGGGTTGTTGCCTCAGACCCGGGAGATCCAGGTTCCCGACCATGTAGTACGAGTGGTAGAGTGTTGTGGGTCGTGTCCTGTGCAGCTAGGCTCGTGGATTTTGCCCGCAGACTTGTTAGTATTAGAGGCGGTGCACGACTTCGACATAGTGCTTGGCATGGGTGTGACGCGATACTACGCGGCGATTGGTGTGGGGAGAGGACGGTGACACTCGTGAGCACAGTCGGGAGGAGTTCACTTTCGGAGAGGCTGCGGGGAGCACGTTGTTTGCCGCGTGGATTTCTTCAGCGAGAGCTCGACAGCTGATGAGTAGAGGGTGCACCGCTTTTCTGGCGACGGTTACAGAGGTACCTACGGCGGCACCGAGGCTCGAGGACATCCCTGTGGTTCGCGAGTTTCCGGATGTGTTTCCCCCTGAAATGACGACTATGCCGCCGGAGAGGGAGATCGAGTTTGTGATTGATGTAGTTCCTGGAACTGCACCAATCTCGAAGGTACCTGACAGGATGGCACTGTTGGTGAGAGAGTTAAAGGCGCGACTTCGGGATTTGATGGATAAAGGGTTTGTGAGACCAAGTGTATCGCCTTGGGGAGCGCCGGTGTTATTTGTAAAGAAGAAAGATGGCTCACTCAGGTTATGTGTGGATTACCGGGAGTTGAATAAAGTGCCCATCAAGAACAAGTATCCTTTGCCGCGCATTGATGATTTGTTTGATCAGCTGCAAGGATCTTGTGTCTTCTCGAAGATAGACCTCCAGTCAGGTTACCACCAGCTGAGGGTGCGGGCCGAGGATGTTTCCAAGACGGCTTTTAGGACTCGGTACGGGCATTACGAGTTTACAGTGATGCCTTTTGGATTGACGAATGCCCCTGCCGCGTTCATGGATTTGATGAACCGGGTGTTTAAGCCGTACTTGGACCGATTTGTGGTAGTCTTCATCGACGATATTTTGGTATACTCCCGTAGCGACGCCGAGCATGAGGAGCACTTGAGGATAGTGCTACAGCTCCTGCGAGAGAAGGAGTTGTATGCCAAGTTAAAGAAGTGCGAGTTCTGGTTGCGGGAGGTTACTTTCTTGGGCCACGTGATTTGCGGATGGGTGGCGGTAGACCCGAAGAAGATTGATGCTATTCGGGATTGGCCCGGGACGACGGTGACGAGAGGTGCGGAGCTTCCTTGGATTAGCAGGATATTACCGTCGGTTTGTGGAAGGCTTTGCGAGGCTTTCCACACCCCTCACTCGATTGACTCGTAAAGGAATTAAGTTCTTTTGGAGTGAGGATTGTCAGAGGAGCTTTGATGAGTTGAGACAGTTGCTGACATCAGCTCCTATCCTTGCCCTCCCAGATATGGGGGAAGGATATGTGATTTACAGTGACGCATCACACAGTGGATTAGGGTGTGTGTTGATGCAGCATGGTAGGGTAATTGCTTATGCTTCACGGCAGTTAAAGGATTATGAAAAGAATTATCCTACGCATGACTTGGAGCTTGCCGCGGTAGTCTTTGCTTTGAAGTTGTGGCGGCATTACTTGTACGGCGAGCACTGTGAGATTTTTACTGATCACAAGAGTCTCAAGTATCTGTTCACCCAGAGAGAGTTGAACCTGAGGCAGCGCCGGTGGTTGGAGTTACTGAAGGACTACGACATTAGTATTCAGTATCCTCCCGGCAAGGCGAATGTGGTGGCAGATGCTTTGAGCGAGAAGCGGATGCGAGGGCTCGTGCTTGATGATCACGCGACAGAGGCCGTTACTTGAGGAGCTACGGTTGAGTTTAGAGGTTGTGTCCCACGGGTCTCTTGCAATACTAATGTCTATGGTTTTGCGGCCCACTCTGTTGGATAGGATCCGAGAGAAAGCAGTGGAGACCCACACTTGTTGAGGATTAGAGAGCGATTGGAGAGGGGACGAGCGAGAGGGTTTCACGGTGGACGGTTCGGGAGTGCGAGGTACGGGGACCGATTGTGTGTACCGTGGATTCAGAGATCCGAGCAGACATTTTGAGAGAGGCTCATTGTTCTCCTTATACAGTTCATCCTGGTGGAACCAAAATGTATAAGGACTTGAAATCACAGTTTTGGTGGAATGGAATGAAAAGAGATATTGGCAGATATGTGGCTCAGTGTTTGACTTGCCAACAGGTGAAGGCGAGCATCGGTGCTGTTGGCAAGCTTCGGAGTCTGCCAGTGCCCGAATGGAAATGGGAGCAAATCACGATGGACTTTGTCGTGGGGTTACCTACAGCTCAGGGTGGTTATGATGCTATTTGGGTGATAGTGGACAGTTGACCAAGTACGCACTTCCTACCGATTCGGACCACCTGGTCCGGGGAGAGACTCGCGCGGCTATATCCGGATGAGATTGTCGAGTGCATGGCGTACCAGTGTCGATTGTATCAGACAGGGACCCGAGGTTTGTATCACACTTCTGGAGGAGCTTACAGACAGCCTTGGGTACACAGCTACACTTCAGCACAGCATTTCACCCACAGACAGATGGTCAGTCAGAGCGGACCATTCAGACTCTAGAGGACATGCTGAGGGCATGCGTCCTGGACTTTGGAGGAGGGTGGCATCGACATTTGAGACTGGTTGAGTTTGCGTACAACAACAGCTATCAAGCGAGCATCCAGATGGCTCCGTTTGAGGCGTTGTATGGACGCGAATGTCGATCCCCTTGTGTTGGAGCGACGTGGGTGAAAGGAGGACACTTGGGCCTGAGATTTTGCTAGAGGCTGAGCAAAAGGTGAAGGTAGTTCGACGCCACCTTTTGACAGCCCAGAGCCGCCAGAGGAGCTACGCCGATACTAGGAGGCGAGACTTGGAGTTTCAGGTTGAAGACCATGTATTTCTTAAAGTCTCGCCGTCCAAGGGGATTCGCAGATTTGGAGTACGTGGAAAGCTCAGTCCACGGTACATTGGTCCTTTTGAGGTATTGGAGCGAGTCGGGCCGGTTGCTTACAGGGTTGCTCTACCCCCTCGACTAGTCGGCACTCACGATGTTTTCCACGTCTCGGCATTGAGGAAATATGTTTTCGATCCCTCTCACGTGATTAACTTCACTCCGCTTGAGCTAGGCGAGGACCTGCGATACGAGGAGCGACCGTCGCGGACTCTTGCTCGCGAGGCGAAAGAATTGCGCAATCGGGTCATACCGTATGTTAAAGTGCGGTGGAGTAACCACGAGGAGCGGAGGCGACTTGGGGGCCCGGGACGGTGATGAGGGAGGCCTACCCCTACCTGTTCGACGTGCAGAGCTGAGGTACGTTCGAGTTTCGAGGACGAAACTTTTTGTAGTGGGGGAGGATGTAGAGACCTGAAAATTCAGCTGAGACTTGTTCGGCAGCTCTGGAGAGTGTCGGGACAAGTCTAGGTTGCGTGGGCGCGAATGGACGCCTAACGGGCCCCACAGGGGATCACGGGAGCGGCTTTGTACTTGAGAGATCTGCGAAATTGCAGATTACGTGAGTTGTACCGGTCAGATTGGTTGCTATGCGGTACAGTTGATGGCTATCTTGGTACAAAATGGGATTTGTACCGGTGCGACTACGGCCAGCGCTCGGTTGACTTTTGGTCACATCACCTTTTGCCCACTCCCCTATATACTGCAGAGTGAGAGAGGGAGTGGAGTTGCTGCTGCTGCCTTCTTCTTCTTCTTCTTCTTCTTCTTCGTTGCAGCCAGAGGGAGAGAGAGAGAGAGAGGAAGCTCGAGAGAAGCCCGAGCTTCGTCGACGCCGCGCCGACGCGTGGTTTCCGCGGGTTTTCGACGACGAGACGGCTGCGAGGGTGCTAGGCGCGCGTGCGAGACCACGCCTCGACCCGGCGACGGGCGTGGGGTGTTTTACGAGGTGAGTCGACCCTCGACAACCTTCATTTACCTCGAAGTTCCTTGATTTTCGAAGTTCTTGCCATTCTTTGTGGACGAGCGTCGACGTTAGTGTTTTGACTCGTGCTCGTGTAGGAGACTCGGAATCCGGCGAAATTTGCGGCGTTAGATCCGTGACTTCCAGACGATTCCAGCGACACCTTACTTGCCGGTTTTGGATCAGGTTTGCCCTGTCGGAACCCATGATTACTGAGCCGCTGTTTTTCGGAAAATTCTGAGGTGCTGAATTGCTGTTTTCCAGCGTCGACCGTCGGTACTTTGGCTGATTCTCCGCGCAGGGTGGTCGGATCGCGTCAAGACTTGCGCCGTTGGATTCCTGACTGCGAGGCGAAGATTTTGATACCTTACTCGCTGATTTCGGACCAGGTTAGCTTGACGAACTTTAAGCTTTTCTCAGCCGCTGCGTTTCGGGCAGAATTCGAAAAAATTGAGTGTTTTGGGTTGCTTCTTCGCAGCGGGGGACTTCGGCACTTGGCGGATCAGCGGAGGTGATCGAGGAGGACCTTGGACACTCCTCGCTGCCAGGGGTTTGCGACTAAGGTGGGTTTACATCGGATTGTTTCTAAGTGCAATAGTCGACATGTATAGTAGTATGTTCATGATAGCCGTAGCTCGAATTCTTGGAATTGTCTATTGAATATCTGAATTTGGAGCATGCTTAGCGATTAATATTTTATACTTGTTGGACTTGGATTTGACTTAGGAGAAAACCCCGAATTGATCGTCATTATATACATTGCCAGATTTAGCTCTAGGAGCCGTATTTTCGCGGTATCGTCGCGGGTTTCGGGCGATGGATACTTGGGGTAGTGTATACTGTTACGGGGTGTCGGGCGCCGTCGGACCAGACGGTGGGCCCAAAGTCTGTTCTGGTTACTTGGGTTTGGCCAGTGAGGGCCTGATTGAGCTCGACAGAGCTACGCTGCATACTCGGTTGGGTAGCTCCCCCGAGTGCCGCTCCGGAGCTTGGGCTTGTGCTTTCGCGTTGGTGTCGGGTAGTGCAGGTGGGACTTGCTCTCCAGAGGCTTGGAGTGGGGGTAGTTTGTATAGTCTGGCAACACGGGACGGGTGTGTTCACGATCCCGGGGACGGGTGGGTTCACGATCCCTTGCAGTTGGGTGCAGTTGTTTGGAGGCGGTAGGGGTAGTTTTGAGCTTGATAGCTTAGTGACTTGTAGCTGTAGAGAGTTCCAGCTTTCTTTTCTTCTATCTTGCTTACCCTGTAGACTTAGTGGGTGGACCGATGTTGTTTAGGGCGGCACCCACTGCGGACTACTTGTTTTATAGTAGTTCTCACGCCCTCTTTCTTCCACCCTTGTTGCGGGGCCTTCGCCTTCGTCTTGCTCCTCCCGAGTCGGACCGCGGGAAGGCGTGGCGAGTTAGAGCCTACCCTTCGAGTTCGTGCTAGAGGACTTCCACCTGCAGTAGTGATAGTTTTGTTTTGGTTTTTCACTTTTGTACATACAGTTGAACTCGCTGGAGCGAGTAGCGTTGTATCTGATTACTTGTATGTATATAAAGTTTGTTTTTCCCTACCTGGGTGTTTATATTTTATTTCAGCTCTATGCTACTGTTTGTGGCATTGTATGTTATTACAGGTACAGCTACGCTTCGTATACAGAAGAAATCCTTTTGTATACGGCGGATTTGTCGGCGTGCCCGGTGAATATGCAACCCGGGGCGTGACAGTCATAATAGCCATTGAAAATTGACAATTTTGAAATATTTTGATCATAAAGTAAACTATGTCGAAAAAATCTAAAACTTTACTTCTAAAAACTTTAAATACCCTAGATCAATTTTAATGGTGTGGATCGTTGATTTGAACGCCCAAAGATCGAAAACAACACTATAGTACGGGAGCTCCCGTACTATAGATAGTATAGTAGCCTAGCTCTCTCTCTCTCTCTCTCTCTCTCTCTCTCTCTCTCTCTATATATATATATATATATATATATATATATATATATATATATATATATATATATATATATATATTACACGGGCAAGTATACCGGTACAAATCGATGGTTGTACCGGTACAGTCATCAACTGTGTACCGGTACAGCCTAACAATGTCATACGTAGCTTTCTTCTAGATTGATCTTGTATCTAAGCAAATGCTAGCTTAGAATCATCTAGGAAGCTCTCTTATACCATTTCTAACCCATTTGGATCATTCCTAGGGCATCTACTTTAAACCCTATAGATGTTCACCATTAGAACATATAAAGCATCCATGGATTTCATGGTATTCATGGCCTCAAGAGGGTTTCTAAGCTTGTTAGAGGATCAAAACTCCAAAACTTAGGGTAGAAATCCAAACCCTAGAAGAGTTCTTGCATAAAACTCACCTTAGTCCAAAGCAATCCCAAGGTCCACCTTGTAGGAGAGCTTCTACACCTTCTAAACCTCCAAAATCTCCTTCAACGCCTTCTTCTCCTTCTTCTCCTTGCTCTAGGACAAGATCTCTAGAGAGAGAAAAAGAGAAATGAGAGGGAGAGTGTAAGGACTGAGATTTTGGCAGTGCAATTAGACTCTATGTTGACGATGTTCCTGTGTGTAATTTAATTACATAAGAACTCGTCAAGTTTCAGGAGAAAATGAGCCAAAATAGAGAAGATACGCGATTATTAGTTTTTACTTAAGTGAATAATATAACTATGGTTTTTCGAAGAAGCCACGAAGTAGAGTTAGCTTTCAGCGCGTATCGGACTCCGTTCATAGCAATCCAATAGTTCATTTTGACCGGTTCAGCTATTCTGGAACCAATGGCACTGACGAAATTTAGATCTGATGCACGGTTTTCGAGAAAAAAAGGATTTTATCGAAAAGAAGGTTTTCGCTCTTTGCTTTTCTTGCATTGTGAAACCCCTCGTGCTCCGTGCTTGTGATCTGGAGTAGGGTGAAGGATGTTTCGGGTCCCTACTAATGGTAGGGAAGTCATTTTTAGATGAGAAATTAAGGTTTTCGCGTTTTCACATAGGTCTTTGGGTGATATGTGGATTTGTTGGAGAGAGGACTGGTTTCGTTGCGAATCCGTGACCAAACGGGGTGAAACAAAATCGCGGATTTGTTGTCTCGGCAGTGCTGAACGCGCTGGAGAAATCCGTTCGGAACGGACGGATCGCTAGATATCCCACGTTTTTTGAGGTGAGGTCAAATTGGTATTTTTGGTATCTCGCGCGAAACCCCTATATTTTATGTATCAAATCGCGCGAGATCGGACATGCATGGGGGTATGTTTTTGCGTTTTACACGCGCTGTGAGGGACTTATTGGATAATAATCAATGGCGGAGGACTTTTGTGAAAGGTTACCTGTCACATATCGAACTTCTAAAGTCTTGAAGTTGCGAGGTATGTTGGCTTAGAAGGCCTTGGAATGGTTCCGGTGAAGTCCGGATGCTTTCGGGTGTTATCGGTGCACGAGGTGCGATAACGAGACCCGAAAGGCTATATTAGGCCGTGAGCTAAATCCGGCATTAGTGCGGACAAAGTGATGATGTGGACATGATCTAAATCATGCATGGGTGGCCTCGGTGCGATTTCAAGTGAATCGGAAACCCACGGAGCTAAAAGTAAGTTGGACACGGAAAAGAAACGGACGAAAAGCTAAAAATGGCTAAGTCACAGGTGGGTGGAGGTCCACTTGTGGGGGCCAGGTCTCCTGAGAGGGAGGCAGGATCCGTGATCCACGAGAGAAAGCTCTCGAGGACCGGTCTTGAGAACGGAGACCGGTCTCCGAGGTAGAGACCGGTTCCCGTACGCGTAAAATGCAGGTTGGAGGATGTCCTGCGAGGCACTATTCTCGGGGACCGGTCTTCATATATGGAGACCGGTCTCCGCACCCGAAAACAGCCCAGTCTGGGCAGTGAGCAGGATGTAGAGTTGGGGGGCTAAGGTGCAATTATGCAGGGGGTTAAGTGAAAAGAGGGGGTTAAAACATCTTCCCTCTCTCTCCCTCACTCAGACCACTCTTTCTCTCCCTTTCATTCTGCCGACCGCAAGAAGAAGGAGAAGAAGGAAAGAAAAAGAGAGAAAGAAAGAAAGGGAAAGAAAGGAAGAAGAAAATGGAGGAGTAGAGGAAGATCAAGAGGAGCTCATCACCATCTTCCTCTTCTCCCTCCTTGTGCAATGAGAAACTCTTGAGAGATAAGCTTGTGCTCTCTTGAGAGATAAGCTTGTGCGCTCTCTCTCTCTCTCTCTCTCTCTCTCTCTCTCTCTCTCTCTCTCTCTCATTCATGGTAGACTTTAGGGTTTTGGTTCCTAAACCCTAGAAATGATATGTTTAGAACCCCTTGATGCTAAAGAGAGGATCAAGCTCAAACCTATGGGTTTGATGGTGGGTTTTGCATAGATGCAAAACCTAGGGTTAGAAAGGGAGTTTTTAGAAGTAGATGAGATTGATCTCATTTGACCACATGTAAACCTAATTGAGGGTCTAACGAACGTGTTGGCGCACTCAGTTCGGTGATCCGACGAGCGAGTACGAAGATATTAATAAAATAATATATTCTTATCAGATGGCCGCAGCACGCGAGATTGATGCCCTAAATTCGTGAAATCGGAACTGGGGCATCGTGAGGACGTCGGGTAACGCCATAAAGTCTCGGATCGAGTGTAACATACTGGACTTGCGTAAATTGCGGAGTTCGAGTATTCGACTTGAGTTCGGAGCTTTTCCAGATTTTCTGGAGGGTCGTTGACTATGTTCCGACCTAGAGCACGTGTACCGAGGCTAGCGGATGAATCCTAAGCACTAAAGTCCAACAAGTTGGATTTTAGGTTGCTCTCGGATTGAGGTACGGAGGGTATGCCGTACTGAGAAATTGTTGCTATACGGTACGAAATTGTTGCTATATGCGTACGGGATGGATTAAATAGGTATGGGAAGAGCGATGGACGCCAACCGAGCCTCGGGTTTGGGCATTTGTTTGGTCTATCTTAGGTATGGGATGGCTTGTCTGGTACAACTTTGTGATTCAAGCAGATTTAAAGCTGAGGGGGTGTTTTAGCATTTTGTTGCTTCTATTAGTGTACCACACACACTAGGGCTTCTTTTGTGCCCCACGTGACAAGAGGTAGGAGGAACTCCTCTCTCTACCCCTTGACATTTCTAGGGTTTTGGTAGGGTTTTTCTTAGGATTAAACCCTCTTTTTGCTTCTTTGTGCTTGGTAGAGCCTCTACCACCATTGTTGGAGCTTGGAACTTGGTGTTTGGGACCTTGTGGAGGATCAAGCTTCAAGCCTAGGGCTTTTTGAGCTTGGATTAGAGCTTCTTAGAGGTATGTGAGTGATCTCTTTCCTCTAGTTTCGATTTTTGTGGGTTTTCATGAGATGAAACCCTAGAATGGGATTCTAGGGTTAGGATTTGGGGATTTTCGATTGAGGGCCTTTGGGACCTAATTGATGAGTTTAGAACTTTGATTTAGGTTGGATTAGAAGGACTCTAACTCCCAATTGGAGATCAAGAGCACTTCCTTCGCATTCGGTGAGTTTTCTCCAACCTTTTGTCGAAATCCTTAAAGTGTGAACTCAAGGTTTATCTTCTTAGCTTGTAACTCCTAGGGTGTGCTTTTTAGGACTCTAGGAGTGATTATCGAAGCTAATTTAGCGGTTCGGAGCAACGCTTTTCGCACTTGGTGGGTTTGGCTTCATGAGCATAGGAGCAAATGGCTCCTAAGTGCTTAGTTGGTTTGATTTAATTATTTTGAATGCATATTCATGCTATATAGATTTATTATGAATTTTGAATCACTTAAAATGCATGCCTTATGTATGATAAAATATTCACTCTATATAGTAGAGCTATTTGGGTCAAACTGCATGCATGTGCGGGTGGTTCTTGGGGGTGCCTGGGAGTGTGACCTTATGGTGATTTTACCTTTGCTAATGTTAATTGTGAACATTAAATACATGTTGGGACTTAGAAACCTTAAGTGTCATAAGCGGCACTTAACATAGAAAACTATGAAAGCGCAACATAGAGACTTGACATAGGCCACTTAACATATACTATATTCCATGTTAGAGACATGATGACATAGAGATAGGCCTTTTGGACAATTGTACATTCCATGTTAGAGACATGATGATTTGGGACTTGTGACGAGTTTTGTAACTTTTGCCATTGTGCTCATTCGCACATGCTTGTGAGGTAGCTCCCTACAAGCCGGCACTCCGGAGTTGGCCAACGCGTTTCTAGTATTCGCCGTGCGGGAGTGGGCGCCGAAGTGGATTGCCGTGGGACGGTCGCATTCCTAGGGTGGGAATGTTGACTACTACGGGGCCATTAGGCTCGGCATTTGGGCTAGGCGACCTTCGGGTGGGCATCGGCCATATCGCCTTCGGGTTGATCTTATTGTGCTTTAACTTAATGTAGTTTAAAGAAAACGGTGGACTTTGACTAGAATAGTAAACTTTAACACCTTACTATCACTTGAGGAATTATTGGGCTATGGTTAGAATAGTAAACTTTAACTCTTTACTATTGCTATAGATTCTGGACTTGTTGGTTATATTTACTATTCATGCTTAGAATAGTCGTTTACTTATGCTTATTCATGCTAAGTAGAGATATCATGCTTTAGTAGCTTACTCGTTATTTATTTCGCTTACACTTACTTGCTTAGTTTTGGGCCTAGTGGAGCATGCAAATGAAGTCGCACTGCCCACTGGGAACTATTAATTAATAGTTCTCACGCCCTCTTTTTCTAATGTGTTTCAGAGCCTTCGGCACCGGCGGAGGCAAGGGATCGTGGAAAAGGGACCGCTAGCTAGTTTCGCAGCTTTCCTCCTTGTAGGGGTTTTTTTCTCTCTTTTTGTACCTTGGTGAGATTGAGAGAGTTTTGTATCCCTATGTAGAGACTACCCTGTACTTAGTTATTGTGGTGTTCGGATCTCTTTTTATTGTATTCTCTTTATGGTTTATATTAAGATTGGTGCTTTACTTTTAGTCTCTTCTTTATGCTTCCTTGTATAGAATTCTAGTTGTTATACTGCTCTGATACTTCTAGATTCTTTTTACTTGTTGGTTATTTATCGTTTTTGTTAGACGCCTTGTATGTTGTAGACATACGGCGGTCCGGCACGCGCCGGCGGGCTTCCGCCGGGTCCCGGGCGTGATGATTAAATTGGTATCGAGCCTAGGGTTGAGTCTTCTTGTGGACCTAGCAAACCTTAGGCGTTGGACTATAGGATATAGGCTCGTGAGAGACGAGGTCTATTTAACTTGTGAGCGAAAGTATTAAGATTGGGTATCTTGAATAACTCTAGTAAGTAGAGTTGGATCGAGGTGTATAGCTTCTAACTCCGCGGAGGGTTACGTTGGCGGCCGACAACGTAATATCGGTAGTTAGTTGTGAAACACACTTCATTACTTTCGCATGATTTGGGTATTTATAGCATGAGCGGGGATGCGATTGCGTGAGCTTACTAACTTGCGCTTTTATGATGTTGTAGTGGCGATGCCGATAACTCGCTCGAAATCGTTGGAGCGGACAATGCGGCAACTTTTGAGGAGGTCGAGGCCTCCGCTACCTCCGATCCGGCGAGGTCCGTGAGTTGAGGGGCCGCTGGCGGCCCTCACAAGATTGGTGACGCAGAGCGACGCGGCCGTCGGAGGCGCGCATGAAGCGCATGGAGGACCTTCTATCGCACAGGCGGCCGCGAGGGAGGCTCGACCCCTTCTCCGCCAAAGACCACCCGAGGTTGACTTACCGCGGCGCAGCCCCGCGGCCGGCTCACACCGCACGACTCCTAGCTTGAGCGCGGGAGGAGGATCGGGACACCCCGCCAAGACGAGCATCGCCGGTGGCGCGGCATTTCCGGCTATGGCTCGGGGAGCCGAGAGGGATCGACTCATGGCTCGCCTCAAGGAGTTCGGGAGGTGCGGCCGAGGACCTTTGACGGAGAGAAGGTCGACCACTGGATCGTGGAAAAGTGGTTGATGCACATGGAGAAATTGTTCCGTGACACATTCGTGGAGGAGCGGGACAGAGTGTGGCTCGCCACCCACCACTTGGACGGCGAGGCCTACAGCTGGTGGATGGATCTTCGTGAGAACCCCAAAGACGACTTAGCTTCTATTACTTGGACGAGGTTCAAGGAGCTACCGTTGGCACACTACTTTCGACGGCGTCACAAGAGGCAGATGGAGCAGAGTTTGCGCAGCCTGACACAGGGGGACAGATCGGTAGCCGAGTACGAGAGAGAGTTTTCTCGGCTTCTGCATTGCGTGCCCTTCGTCGTGCGGGACGACGAGGATAAGGCCCGCATTTTCGAGAGTGGACTGCGACCGTCGATTTTCCGGTTCGTGCAGTCCTCTGAGCTTCAGACTTACCGACCGGTGGTGAACCGCGCGCTCACTGTGGAGAGCGGCGCGGCCATGGTGCAGGAGAGACGCGAGGGTTTGGACAAGGGAAGGGCAAGAGGCCCGCGGCCGAGGGTGCGAGCGACGCACTCTAGGAGGCCCCCAAAGCATCCGAGACACCCGGCGGCGCGATCGTGGTGCACCGCCCCGCCGAGGAGGACCCGACCGACGCCGGCCTCCCGGTGTGTGATCCGCGGTGGTCCTCACCACCCGCCGCGTTGTCCACGGCGGGCGGCAGTGTGCTTCCTGGTGGGCTGTGAGGGCCACATCCGTACCGAGTGCCCGAGAGGTTCTACACCGCAACGGCACCGGCTCTACCACCGCGCACCGGGACCCCGTCGACACGACTGTGATCGGGCGGCCGACCGTCCGCCGCGAGCGAGGGGTCACGACAGCGCCGAGTGGCGCATGTACGCCGCGCAGTCGAGGCACGACAATGAGGATGTGGTGGCGGGTATCATTTTACTTGATGGCATTAGAGTACGTGCATTATTTGATACCTGTGCATCACATTCATTGATAGATCGGTTGTTTGCCGAGTTGCATGACATCCAGTTTGTTCCTTTACTACACCCTGGACGTATTGTTGTACCCGACCACATTGTGGACGTGCGAGAGTATTGCCCCAGTTGCCCTATTCGGGTAGGAGATTGGACCATGCCCGCGGATTTGCGAGTAGTGCGCAAGTTGGGGGATTTTGACGTGGTTTTGGGTATGGATTGGTTGACTAGATACTACGCCACTATCGATTGTGTTAATCGAACGGTTACTTTAGAGAACCGGGTCAGAGTGAGGTGGTGTTTAGAGGATGTCAGAGTTCGCTTTTTGCGGTGTCGATCAGTTTGTCTCGAGCTAGGCAACTGATCAACCGTGGATGCGTAGCCTATTTGGCTAGTATCGCATTGAGGGGTGAGGATGAGACCCCTAGGATCGAGGATATCCCGTTGGTATGGGAGTTTCAGGACGTGTTTCAGCGGAGCTACTGTGCATGCCACCCGATAGGGAGATCGAGTTTGTGGTAGATCTCGCTTCCCGGACTACCCTGGCCTCGAAGGCGCCCTATAGGATGGCACCGGCAGAGTTAAAGGAGCTGAGGGCACAATTACAGGACATGTTGGACAAGGGCTTCATTCGACCGAGTGTGTCACCTTGGGGAGCACCGGTTCTTTTTGTGAAGAAGAAGAACGGATCACTTCGCCTTTGCGTGGACTATCGTGAACTGAATAAAGTCACGATCAAGAATAAATATCCGTTGCCGAGGATTGATGATCTTTTTGATCAACTTCAAGGGTCGAACGTGTATTCCAAGATAGACTTGAAGTCGGGATACCATCAGTTGAAGATTGCGCCTGGGGATGTGGCGAAGACGGCTTTTAGATCACGGTATGGACATTATGAGTTCACCGTTATGCCGTTTGGGCTTACTAATGCCCCTACAGTTTTTATGGATCTAATGAACCGTGTCTTCAAGCCTTATCTAGACAGGTTCGTCGTGGTCTTCATCGACGACATCTTGGTTTATTCCCGAAGTGATGTGGAGCACGAGGAACACTTGAGATTGGTACTACAAGTGCTTCGGGAAAAGAAGTTGTTCGCTCAGCCGAAGAAGTGCGAATTTTGGCTTCGAGAAGTGGCTTTTCTGGGACATGTGATTTCAGGATCAGGTATAGCAGTGGATCCTAGGAAGATAGAAGCCATTCAGGATTGGCCAAGACCGACGAGCGTCACCGAGATCAGGAGTTTCCTTGGTTTGGCCGGCTACTACCGCAGATTCGTGGAGGGCTTTGCGAAGTTATCTACTCCCTCACGAGGCTCACGCACAAAGGAGCTAAATTCATTTGGAATGATGCGTGTGAAAAGAGCTTTCAAGAGTTGAAGCCGAGATTGACGACCGCTCCAATCCTCACATTACCTATTGGAGCAGGTATGTGGTTTATAGTGATGCATCTCTTAACGGATTGGGTTGTGTTTTGATGCAGGTGACAAGGTGATCGCGTATGCATCTCGCCAATTAAAGGAATATGAGAAGAACTATCCTACACACGACTTGGAGTTGGCGGCCGTAGTCTTTGCATTGAAGCTATGGCGCCACTATTTGTATGGCGAGCGGTGCGAGGTCTATACGGATCACAAGAGCTTAAAGTACCTTTTCACTCAGAAGGAGTTGAACTTGAGACAGCACAGATGGTTGGAGCTACTCAAGGATTATGATTTGACTATTCTCTACCACCCGGGCAAGGCTAATGTGGTGGCGGATGCGCTAAGTCGGAAATCTACCGAGAACTTAGCGATGCATGTTGTTACTCAACCGCAGTTGATCGAGCAGATGAAGCGGTTGGAGTTGGAGGTAGTGACTCCCGATACGCCTATGCGGCTGATGACTATGGTGGTGCAACCTACTCTTATGGATAGAATTAAAGAGAAGCAAGCTCTTGACTTAGAGTTGCAAAAGATTCGAGACAAAATGGTGGATGGTTGCACCGGCGACTTCCTAGTGGATGATCAGGGAGTGATGCGCTTTGGTGGACGGATTTGTGTGCCAGCGGATTTGGGACTTAGAGAGGACATCCTTCCGGAGGCACACAGGGCACCTTATGCTATTCATCCAGGAGGCACCAAAATGTACAAGGACTTGAGGTTACTCTATTGGTGGCCTGGGATGAAGAAGGATGTTGGCGAGTATGTTGCTAGATGTTTAACTTGCCAACAAGTGAAATGAGCATCGAGTTCCAGGAAAACTTCGTAGTTTGCCTATTCCCGTGTGGAAGTGGGAGAAGATCACCATGGACTTCGGATCGGAGTGCCTCGCTCTCAAGCCGGGCATGATGCTATTTGGGTGATCGTGGATAGGTTGACGAAGTCGGCGCACTTTATACCTATCCATACTACTTGGGCTGGAGAGAAGCTCGCACAAGTGTACCTTGATGAGATTGTGCGACTTCATGGAGTACCTACATCGATCGTATCTGACAGGGACACTCGCTTTGTGTCACACTTCTGGAGGAGTCTACAGGACGCTTTGGGTACTAGATTGGATTTCAAAGACCGCTTTCCACCCCCGCAGAGTGACGAGCAGTCGGAGCGTACTATACAGACTCTTGAGGACATGCTTCGAGCATGCGTGATTGACTTCCAGGGAGGATGGTCGCAGCATCTACCAATGGCGGAGTTTGCTTATAACAATAGTTATCAAGCAAGTATTAAGATGGCACCGTTCGAGGCATTATATGGACGAAAGTGCAGATCGCCACTTCATTGGAGCGAAGTTGGCGAAAGATTGGCTTTAGGCCCTGAAGTGCTCCAGGAAGCAGAGGATAAAGTTCGAATCGCTCGGGAGCGACTACTGACGGCCCAGAGTAGGCAGAGGAGCTACGCAGATAAACGCCGACGAGACTTGGAGTTTCAGATTGGAGATCATGTCTTCTTGAAAGTCTCGCCATCAAAGGGAATTCGGAGATTTGGAATTCGAGGTAAGTTAAGTCCTCGATTCATTGGACCATATGAGATCTTGGAACGTATAGGTCCGGTAGCGTATCGACTTGCTCTACCGCCGAACCTATCGGGCGTGCACAACGTCTTTCATGTATCGGTCCTTCGGAAGTACATCCATGATCCCGCTCATGTTTTGGAGGCCGTACCCATAGAGCTGCGGGAGGATTTGAGCTTCGAGGAGCAACCCGTGAAGATCTTGGCTCGCGAGGTGAAGAAATTGCGGAATCGGGACATTCCGTACGTGAAGGTTCTTTGGAGCAACCACGAGGAGCGAGAGGCCACGTGGGAGCTCGAGAGCGCACCGCAGAGCGCTATCCCCATCTCTTTCAGATGGAATCTTGAGGTATGAGTTCGCTTTAGAGTTTCGCGGACGAAACTCCTTTTTAGGAGGGGTGAATGTAACATACTGGACTTGCGTAAATTGCGGAGTTCGAGTATTCGACTTGAGTTCGGAGCTTTTCCAGATTTTCTGGAGGGTCGTTGACTATGTTCCGACCTAGAGCACGTGTACCGAGGCTAGCGGATGAATCCTAAGCACTAAAGTCCAAAAAGTTGGATTTTAGGTTGCTCTGATTGAGGTTCGAGGGTCCGTACCGCAGACGTAAATTGTTGCTATACCGGTACGAAATTGTTATACAGACAGGATGGATTCTGCACCGTATGGGAGAGCCGATGGACGCCAACCCGAGCCTCGGGTTTGGCAGTTTCGCAGGGTCTGTACCGGTATGGGATGGCTTGTACCGGTACAACCTGGCAGATTTCGAGCAGTTTAAACTGCAGGGGTGTTTTAGCATTTTGTTGCTTCTATTAGTGTACCACACACACTAGGGCTTCTTTTGTGCCCCCCCCACAGCAGCAAGAGGTAGGAGGAACTCCTCTCTCTACCCCTTGACATTTCTAGGGTTTTGGTAGGGTTTTTCTTAGGATTAAACCCTCTTTTTGCTTCTTTGTGCTTGGTAGAGCCTCTACCACCATTGTTGGAGCTTGGAACTTGGTGTTTGGGACCTTGTGGAGGATCAAGCTTCAAGACTAGGGCTTTTTGAGCTTGGATTAGAGCTTCTTAGAGGTATGTGAGTGATCTCTTTCCTCTAGTTTCGATTTTTGTGGGTTTTCATGAGATGAAACCCTAGAATGGGATTCTAGGGTTAGGATTTGGGGATTTTCGATTGAGGGCCTTTGGGACCTAATTGATGAGTTTAGAACTTTGATTTAGGTTGGATTAGAAGGACTCTAACTCCCAATTGGAGATCAAGAGCACTTCCTTCGCATTCGGTGAGTTTTCTCCAACCTTTGTCGAAATCCTTAAAGTGTGAACTCAAGGTTTATCTTCTTAGCTTGTAACTCCTAGGGTGTGCTTTTTAGGACTCTAGGAGTGATTATCGAAGCTTCGTTAGCGGTTCGGAGCAACGCTTTTCGCACTTGGTGGGTTTGGCTTCATGAGCATAGGAGCAAATGGCTCCTAAGTGCTTAGTTGGTTTGATTTAATTATTTTGAATGCATATTCATGCTATATAGATTTATTATGAATTTTGAATCACTTAAAATGCATGTCTTATGTATGATAAAATATTCACTCTATATAGTAGAGCTATCTGGGTTAAACTGCATGCATGTGGGGGTGGTTCTTGGGGGCGCCTGGGAGTGTGCCTTTATGGTGATTTTAGCTTTGCTAATGTTAATTGTGAACATTAAATACATGTTGGGACTTAGAAACCTTAAGTGTCATAAAGCGGCACTTAACATAGAAAACTATGAAACTGCAACATAGAGACTTGACATAGGCCACTTAACATATACTATATTCCATGTTAGAGACATGATGACATAGAGATAGGCCTTTTGGACAATTGTACATTCCATGTTAGAGACATGATGATTTGGGACTTGTGACGAGTTTTGTGACTTTTGCCATTGTGCTCATTCGCACATGCTTGTGAGGGTAGCTCCCTACAAGCCGGTACTCCGGAGTTGGCCAACGCGTTTCTAGTATTCGCCGTGCGGGATTGGGCGCCGAAGTGGATTGCCGTGGGACCGTCGCATTCCTAGCGTGGGACTGTTGACGACTACGGGGCCATTAGGCTCGGCATTTGGGCTAGGCGACCTTCGGGTGGGCATCGGCCATATCGCCTTCGGGTTGATCTTATTGTGCTTTAACTTAATGTAGTTTAAAGAAAACGGTGGACTTTGACTAGAATAGTAAACTTTAACACCTTACTATCACTTGAGGAATTATTGGGCTATGGTTAGAATAGTAAACTTTAACTCTTTACTATTGCTATAGATACTGGACTTGTTGGTTATATTTACTATTCATGCTTAGAATAGTCGTTTACTTATGCTTATTCATGCTAAGTAGAGATATCATGCTTTAGTAGCTTACTCGTTATTTATTTCGCTTACACTTACTTGCTTAGTTTTGGGCCTAGTGGAGCATGCAACTGAAGTCAGTAATTGCCCACTGGGAACTATTAATTAATAGTTCTCACGCCCTCTTTTTCTAATGTGTTTCAGAGCCTTCGGCACCGGCGGAGGCAAGGGATCGTGGAAAAGGGACCGCTAGCTAGTTTCGCAGCTTTCCTCCTTGTAGGGGTTTTTCTCTCTTTTTGTACCTTGGTGAGACTGAGAGAGTTTTGTATCCCTATGTAGAGACTACCCTGTACTTAGTTATTGTGGTGTTCGGATCTCTTTTTATTGTATTCTCTTTATGGTTTATATTAAGATTGGTGCTTTACTTTTAGTCTCTTCTTTATGCTTCCTTGTATAGAATTCTAGTTGTTATACTGCTCTGATACTTCTAGATTCTTTTTACTTGTTGGTTATTTATCGTTTTTGTTAGACGCCTTGTATGTTGTAGACATACGGCGGGTCTGGGCACGCGCCGGGCGGGCTTCCGCTGGGTCCCGGGGCGTGACATCGAGGATCGATGACCGTTCGGGTGGCCGCGCCGGAGTTCGGGCCGAACCGGGTCACGAGTGCCGCGGGCGGCTAATTGCAAGTGTCGACGAGCAATCGGAAAGAGAAACAGGTGGGTTGTCTTTACCGAAGTGGCTAGGTCGCATGTATGTCTAAGAACAACATAAACCATGTTGATGCATGTTGGGTAATGCATAAGTAGAAATGCATGTTAGTGACATGAATGAAATGCATGATAATAGCATGAAATATATATTAGTAGACAACCTAGTGTTAAGTGCTAAATGGATGCATGATAATAGTAGGTCACATACAATGCTAGAAAATAAAATATTGCAAGAATACATGCTTAGTATAATAAAAATAAGCATGTAAATGGACTGGTAGACATAAGAGAGCCAAGTAAAGAATGTGAGTCATGGACATAAATAAACATATAGATCGAGTGGCATCTAATCTATTGTTAAAGAGCATAGGTTGTAGTAAACCTAGAGTCAAGTGGATCTAGGTAAGTGATATTGAACCTAGAGTAAAGTAACCTAGGTTGTGTGACAAGGAAAGTGGACCTAGAGTCATAGTAACCTAGGTATGTAATAAAGAAAGTGGCTCTAGAGTCAAGAGGACCTAGGATGAAAAGAACAAGACCTGAGTGGGTCGACACTTGGGGGTTAAAGCCAACCCAGCAAGCATTGTGGAACGAATTCCGGAATCCCGAGATTTGGACACCTGAGTGGGTGTCGGGCGTGTGCGACGATTTCGCCGTCCAGAGCTATACCATCGTTGTGGCGTGTGTGCGACGATTTCGCCGCCGGGTGGGTGAGCTGAGCTAAGTTGAGTTCTATACCGGTTGAGCCGGGTTGAGGATCAAACCGTAGGTTGACTTGAACCACTGTACGTGGTGTGTGCGACGATTTCGCCACCGGGTGGTTGGTCATTGAGCACGGTGGCCTGTCGACAGCTGAGGTGGTTGTGAGACGTCCTTCACCTTGAGTGTCACGCCCCGAGACCGCTATCAATTTGGTTCGGTTCGGGGACGCCGATCAGGCGCCGAACGGACAGCACCTCCCCTGTCCGCCCAAGGCTCGACAACAAGTCATGTACAAAGAATTACCCAGGAACTAATTCTATAACATACATGACAATAGCGAAGCACCTAAAGGTGCGATCAAGTAAGAGCAAGATACAAGTAATCATACAAGTAATATAAAGAGAGTCTATTACAACCATTCATCATTTGATTACAATAGTCACATCTTTTTTACATTCCTTTAACTCAAAATGAATATACATGTTTCTTCCCAAAATACATAAGTGTTCACATTTCCCAAAATAATACCGAGGGAGGCTCTAATGCAAATAGGTGGCCACTATCAATTAGGGCGCGATGCCCACGCCACGATCCTCACCAGCCGCCTGCAAGCTCGCACCTGTAATATAGTGGGGTGAGAACTAACTTCCTTAGTTCCCAGTGGGCTCGGCCACCGGCCCCACCGATCTACCAACTAGGTCTAAGCAGGCACAAGCAGATAGATAGATAGATATTTATCTTAAAACTGTAAGTGCTGTAAGTAAAGCATGATAATAGAAATGCAATAACTACTATGCCTGTAACAACAAGGTAAGAGTAAATGTTCTAGCCATGTAATCGCTAACATGCTAATGTAACTCTGTCCAGTATGTTTGCAATTCTATTATGCTCAATATGTACCTTTGTACCCAATCTCATAACTCCTTGGAGTTTATTACCCAATCAATGGCTAGCCCGTAGGCTCGCCCACGACTCAACACAACTCAACCCAATGGGTTGTCTGCGGGACCCCACATAGGCTATCCCTCGGGACCCCACATAGGCTATCCCTATCGAATCACGTGCCAAGACCTCCGGAGACTCGTACTACTCGTGTGGAGCGACCACCACGAGCGCTGAGCAGACTGTGTGAGTATGATCATCTCCTCCACTTTGGAGGGCATCCATACAAGGGTATCAACGATCTCATCCTCCACATTGGAGGGCGTCCACACAGGGGTATCATGCATAAGTGTTTTGTAGCACTATGTCTCTATTGTCATTTGTCATCAAGTTATTTACTTGGATCACATGTCACTAGTGTCTCTATACACTATGTCATAATGCCAATCATCAAGTTATCTACTTGGTTCACATATCTCTAGTGTTCTTTACACTAAGTTATAATGCAATAATATTCATCAAGTTGTCTACTTGGTTCTCATGTCATTAGTGTTCTATACACTATGTCACAATGTCAATCATCAAGTTCTATACTTTGTTCACATTCACATATCTCTAGTGTTCTTTACACTAAGTTCAATGCCACTAGTCATCAAGTTGTATACTTGGTTCATATGTCTCTGGTTGGCAATCATGCATAAATAAATCATAGTTCTTGGTCTCTAGGGTTCACTGTCATAATACTCATTCTTATGCTTCCTATGTCCAAATGCAAACCTACGGTGCCGCACGATAAGGGAGGATGCAAGCATGTTCCCTATGTCCTAATGCAACATCCATAGTTCCGCACGATAAGGAATCACACAAGAATAGCAATTTAACCATACCAACCCTACTATGCATGAAACTATATACATATGTACATATATATATGCAATATGACCAATAATTTACTTAGACATAAAAGGTAGCCCGACGGCTTCGGACAGCACCCCCCACCTTTTGGGATGTTCCTTGAAGCAACAACACCGCTTTCGTTGGTTCCAATCTCCACTTTGACTCTTTAGCCCCACTTTGAAGCTGCAAGTCCTTGTTCGGCTCGGATCACTCAAACCGTTCGT
The DNA here is from genome assembly GCA_025177825.1 of Aechmea fasciata. Classification (NCBI taxonomy): domain Eukaryota; kingdom Viridiplantae; phylum Streptophyta; class Magnoliopsida; order Poales; family Bromeliaceae; genus Aechmea; species Aechmea fasciata. The sequence continues at coordinate 8,568,986 of CM045924.1, forward strand.
CGGATCGACGAACCGTCGCTTCCCACGCGTTCGTGGACCTAACAATATGTTAGAAATGAGGTCAAAAGAGATCAAAACCTCATATTTAGAAAACCCCCAATTTGAGCCCTAGGATTTTGCCCCGAGCAAAATCCACCGCTAGAGCTCCAATTGCTTGTGCAAAACATCTCTTAAGGATGCTAGGGTTCCATAAAAATTATCCCTAAGAGATGAAACCTATCCTAGGAATAGCTACCATGAGAGCTCTCTAGAGCTTACCTTGTTGGAGAGCTCCATTGTTGCAATAAGCTTTATATAAGCATCTACTCTTGCAATAAAGGAGATCAACAACTCTTAGAGCACCAATAAACATCATCTAGCTAAGTTCAAAGAGGTCTAAGCCATGCTCTAGCCATTCACCATGAGAGGCTCAAAGAGCTTACCTCAACTAGCTAGCAAGAAAATGAAGAAGATGATGTTGGTCCTTCTCCAAGCTCCAATCTTCTCCTTCTCCTTCCCCTTGATCAACTCCAAGAGAGAGAGGAAGAGCTTCTAGAGAGAGAGAGGGTGTTTGTTGTGTTGCAAGTGGTGAGGGAGTGAAAGAGAGAAAGGCCCCAGCCCCATTTGCAAGAAACCCCCTCAACAATTCAAACTGCACCAAACAGTGCATTCTGCGCGGCTGGGGTCCGGATCTGGCCCATGGGATCCGGATCCCGTAAGCAACTGGGCATTCTGCGCGGCTGGGATCCGGATCTGGCCCATGGGATCCGGATCCCGTAAGCCCCCTCAGCCCAACATTTAAGGACTTAGCCAAATTTCAGCCTTTTTCGTTTTCTTTTCCGTTTCCGCTCGTTTTCGCTCGTTTGGCCTCCGATTCTTTTCAAATCGAGCCGAGACGTTCCAAACATATTTTCGAACACGTTTTCATCATCTTTTCATCCACGCTAATGCCGGATTTAGCTCAAGACCCAACATAGCTTTTCGGGTTCCGTTTTCGCGCCTATGCGCACCAAAATGCACGAATGCTTCCGAACTTCACCGGGAGCAACTCCGGTGCACTTTTTGCCTTCGGATCAACATCGAACTTTCCGAAGTCCATCCAATCGACAACCAGTCGATTATAAACTTGGTGCAACTCTCGAATTTCGAGAATCCACTTCCTTACATCCTCCCCGCCTTAAAAAGAGTTTCGTCCTCGAAACGAACCCTTATACATAACTTAACTTAAATTTAAACTCATACCTCACTCCCCAAATCGATAAGGATGATGCGTTTTCATCTCGCTTTTGAGTTCCCAAGTGGCTTCACGATCGTCGTGATTACTCCACTGAATTCTAAAACAAGGAATCTCGCGATTCCGCAATTTGCGCACCTCCCGAGCGATAATCGTCACCGGAAACTCTTCATAGCTCAAATCCGCTTGAAGTTCCGGCGGCTTTCGAAGGTTGAAAACGTGAAACACGTTACCAACATCCGCTAACTGCGGCGGCAATGCTATCCGATAAGCTACCGCCCCAATACGTTCCAACACTTCATACGGCCCAATGTGTCGAGGACTTAATTTTTCTCGAACTCCAAATTGCCTCACGCCTCTCATAGGCGAAACTTTCAAGAACACGCGGTCTCCCACCGCAAATTCCAATTCTCTTCAGCGCCTACTCGCATAACTTCGTTGCCTCGATTGCTCCGTAAGCAACCGTTAACGAGCGAGGCGAACTTTCTCTTCCGCCTCCCGCAACACCTCGGGACCTAGAACAGCCCGTTCACCCACGTCACCCCAATGCACTGGAGATCGGCACTTTTGCCCATAGAGGACTTCACACGGTGCCATCTCCAAGCTTGCTTGGTAACTATTGTTGTAGGCGAACTCAACCATCGGCAATTATTTGGCCCAACACAACGGGGACTCAGCTTCCCCGCACCCCGAGTCGCTTCACGCTTCAACTCAGCTTATCAAGCAATCTAGAGTTTCAATGCACTTTCGCACTTCGGAGTGGCCTTTTATGTAGCGTATGGCTTCCCCGTACAGTGTGCCGAGTTCCGTCGAAATGAGCGGGGCCCGGAGTGGAGCAAGTAAGAGTGGGTTCTAAGTGCTTGGGAACCCGTGCGTAGCGGAGCGGGGTCTTGGTAAAGCTAAACTGCAAGTCTGGAGGAATTCCCAGACTTGGAGCAGCCGAGACCGGACATCCAGGGGATGTCCGGATGCCACGGAGCGCCCCAGCTGCGCAGAGTGGAAATTTGGCAAAGTCCTGAAAAACCAGCGTATGGGATCCGGACAATGGTTCGAGACCGGACAACGCAAGACCGGACAACGCGGGAAAGACCGGACATTGTCTGCGCAATATACAGGAAATGGCTAAGTCCCGAAATGAGGGCTTACTGAGACCGGACAACCAGCCGGGACCGGACATTGGACCCGAAAACCGCCCAGTTCTGGCAGGATGTAATAATTAGAGTTTGGGGGGCTTATGTGTTATTGTTACAACACCATATAGCTTGGGCCCTTCTCTTTTCACAGCACACTCACCCTCACTCTCTTTTCTCTCACTTTCTCTCTCTAGAGGAGCTCTAGGGTAAGGAGAAGAAGGAGAAGAAGTTGGAGGAGAGGACGTTGGAGCTTTTGGAAGGCTTCTTTGAAGGAGCTTGAAGCTCTCCTACAAGGAGGCTTGGGTTGAGCTTGCTACAAGAGGTAGGTTTTTGCAAGTTTAACTCTAGGGTTTGGGTTTTCTCTTAGATTTTGGGATTTCTAGCTTGTTGCTAGTGTTAGAGAGTTGGGTATACCATGAACTCCATGAAACCTCCATAAGAGCTCATGTGCTCTCATGGTGGCTAGTTAGGGTTTGTAGTAGATGCCGTAGAGACGGTTCTAATGGCTTTAGAATGGTTTTAGAGAGCTTCTCATGGGTCTACAAGCTTTCTTTGCTTGTGGGTGAGATCAATCCCATGAGAATGCCAAAATGGCATTATTACGGTTTGGAAATTGGGGCTTTTGCCCTAGGGTGTTTCCAAGGCTAATTGACCTTGTGAAAACCTAATTGGGGGTATTCCCGACGCGTGGGACAACTCCGTTCGTTTAAACGAAAAGCCGATATAGGGGCTACTGTGTAAATCGGCCTGATTTAGAATCTGTTTAACGCGCAGGTCGCAAACTAGGGATCGGATAGCCGTGAAACTCGAACCACAACTCCACCATAATTTTTAGAAGTGGGGGGTGTATTCCGGAATCATCGAATTCCCTTCTATGTCTATTTCACCTTTTTGAGCATATTATATTGTAGAATATTCATGCATGATAGGGTAGTGAGTAATTATAAGTATGATTGTTCCTTTATGTATTGCTATAATGTAAACGAACTTACCGAATGAAATGGAACATAGAAAATAAGAACAAGAACCCTATGCATGTGTGAATGTGAGAATGACTATAATCTTAGTACACAAAGGTGACATTGAACATAGAAACAAGATTGCCATCGAGATGACATAGAAAGACATAGAGAATGACATGAACAACTAGGTAGAAACCTATTATGACATTGACATTGGAACTAGAGTTTATGGTTTCCCAAGTTGGGAAATTGATCGATACTCACACTTGACTTGTGGGAGGTAGCTCCTCCACAAGTGGTGTACTCCGGAGTGTAGACACCGCGGGGAAAATACCCCGTCGACGAGCCCTCGGGTGATAGCGCCTTGAGCCTTCCCCGGTAGACGGGTAATGAAACGTGAGTTTTGGGGTTAACTTGGTTAACCGGTAAGATTGGGTAAAGAAACAAGTAAAGTAAAGAGCATGCATGCGTCGTTAATTCTCTATCCATTAATCTCTTTTGCAGGCATGGTATTTAGCATACAGTATGGTTACCGTTTCCTTTTCTTTGAAATACTTATGCCTAAAGTAGACCTAGTGGGTAAGTCGGCGGGGTCGGTTGCCGAGCCCACTGGGAACTTCGTTGTAGTTCTCACACCACTAACCCTACAGGTCCTAGCGCGAGCGCGGCGGCGGAGGACCGGGGCAAGGGGTTAGCGCCATAGTTAGTGGCCACCAGAGTTTATATTGTGTTTAGGCATTCCTTTTGTTATACATGTATCAACTTTACTTTGTTGATCTATAGTTCTAAGTTGTAAACGATCATGTAACTTTTGTGGAATGTTTAAATGTAAAGAATGATGTGATGTATTTGAATGAAAAAGATTGTAATAGTTTAAGTTACTTGTATTTGGTTTAAATGCAATCAAATATCTTGTATGTTGTATAAAATAGCTTAGAGCTTTTACTTCCGCAGTGTTTGTTGCTTGCCCTCGTGCAAGCCTAGTATAATTGCAAATCTCTCTTTCTGATTGCTTATTATACTGGTTGTTAGAGCCTTGGGGGGGCAGGGGAGGCCCTGTCTGTTCGGCGTCTGTTGACGTGGCCCGAACCCGACCAAATAGGCGGGTAGCGGGGCGTGACGTTTTACTCATCGAAATTGTCCAAAGGCCCACTACGGAGGTTGTGAGACTAGTCTCACTCACATTTGCTATGCGCAACACCGAAAGTGCATTACGGCTCTGCAAGTCTCGGTGGTAGGGCAAGTCGATACTCGACGACTCTACATACTCCAACACCACTCGCAAATGGTACACCAAGGCCGAACCACTTCCTTTGAGACCGGGACTGCCCGCCATCCTCGTGGTATGGATCTAGCATGCATGCGCCAACTAGTCGAACGACCCACCACCACTACACAATGCACACGGGTAGACCTTCTCGGATTAGTCAAGCGTCCACAAAGTGGCGCTATACCACCCTGGCTATCCAAGAGTCCGATACCACTCTTCCTTGGATTCACCCTCCGTTCAGGGAATAACTACGATTCGATCACCGACATTGCTTAGATGCAATATCGCAAGTGCATCGATTAATCGCGAGTGCTCCAATCCCAACCGGATCCTTGCTCTATCGCGAGATGGCACACTCTGGCACCTCCCATTTCCAATGCTCCAAGGAGCCTTGCTCCATTCCTCACGTGGCTTCCATTACTCAAGCGTCTGCTAGAGACTACTTGCTTCAAATCTCAATGGCCACGGCCAATTCGGCTCCTTCTGCCGCAATCATCTCACACGAACACTTCGTTCGTGAACCTAAGCCAACCCTTCGATAGAGTTATCGGCCAACCGCTCACCTCGGTCTCTACGGGTGGACCAATGGTCACCAACCCTACGTCGGCCTACCGCCTAGACGTGTCTCAACTACGCTTAACGTCTCTTATTACTAGTGTAGACCCAATCATCACTATCGGGCGAAATTCTCACTTGGGAATTCGCACACACTCCAACCAGGAGCTATCAAGACACCAAACCACATCAAATTCTTGGGTTGGGTCATAACCGGCACTCTCAGTGCGTTATCGACCTTGAGATCCAACACATGGCATTTCCACGTTCTCGGGTCCAAGCTCGGACTACCGTCCTGACCAAAACTCTGCCCTACCTATAGGTATCAGGCCGCTGCCACTCGCAGCTGACTGCGCCTGCCCAAAGGGCCCAGGCTCCACAGTCCACAAATGGTCCAGGCACGGGTCATCACCAAGCACTACCCGCCAACGTCGTCCTACACGACATGCTCTATAGAGCTACATGTACCACTATCGGCTCCTAGGCACCTAGTGCGAGCCATCCGCCCTACGAGTGATCCGTGGCCCGCTTCACACTTAGCAATGCTAAAGTGCTACTGCCAATTCACTCTCCCGGCTGAGTCAATACCGCACACCACGCGTACCTATACTCGTGCGCTCTATACGCCTCTATAGCGTTCCAAACCAAATCCGGCACCAGGCAACCTCGCCTATGCATGCCGACCAAATAGGCGCAACTTCCAACCTCAAGTTGAGGTACCACTAGGCCCACGTGCCATAACTCGGTAACTAACCGGCTACTCTCTCAACGGTGATTCTACTTTCACTGTTCGATTTGTCGGAACAATATCCGTAATACTCGGACCACTTGAGTAGTCTCAAGAGTCATGGTTCAACTCTCGCAATCTACTGACCACATTGCAATGAGAGTCGGTTCACCATTTTCCATCTCTACTGCGAGTTTCACTACTCGTCGACAGGCCAACACCAGCAATTGCTAGTGCCATCAGGCTCTCTACCTGCTTCAACAGGTAACACGCTTCCACCGCAAGCATGCTCGGGTATCTACATTCACCCGTCCATGGGTCTCTACTATATTAATGCATAAGTACTAGCAGATGACCATATGACAAATGCATGCAAAGCTCCTCGATCTAAGTCACGCACTCATGGCCACTCGACACACACCGCAAACCTTCCGGTCGCCACATTCTCATCACTCGCTCTCCCGACCATGCCGTAGGTGACGCACCCACAGACTGGCTAAGAGAGGAGGAGGCAGTCGCCAACGCCAAGGTCTGGTCATCCCAAACCATTCTAGAGCCTAAATAGCAAAACCCTAGACGTATGCCATTAGCAAGCTCAAGGGCTTACTGTGACGCACTGGACTTGTGCAAATAGCAAGGTTCGAGTGTGGATGTGAGATTTGAGCTTTTCCAGATTTTCTGGAGGGTCGTTGACTGTGCTCCGACCTATGGCACGAGTACCGAGGTGGGTGGATGCATGCCAAGCACTAAAGTCCAAAAAGTTGGATTTTAGGCTGCTCTCGGGTTGTGTTTCAGAGCTCTTGTACCGGTACAAAATTATTGCTATACAAGTACAAAATGGTGGCTATACCGGTACAAGCCGAGATTTATACCGGTATAGATGAGCGGCTGGACAAACCCGAGGCTCGGGTTTGTCAAGCTGTTAGAGTTTATACCGGTACAAACCGGATTTGTACCGCACAAGTCGCGCTTTTTGAAAATCCGAAACTGCAGGGACTGTTTGGCATTTTATTGCTTTATACATATGCCCCTTCACCCCTAGGGCTCATTTTGAGCCCTTAACTGCAGGAAATAGAGGTAGGGAGCTCTCCCCCTTTCCTCCTTTGATTTCTTGGGTCTTGGGTGCTTTTTTTGGTGGTTTAACCCTTCTCTCTTCTTCTCCTTTTTGCTTCTTGGTGCATTCTCCACCATGGATGAAGCTTGGTGCTTGGTTTGGGAGCAAGTTGAAGGAAAGATCTTCAAGTTTGGTGGACTTGGAACTTGTTTGTGAGCTTCTTGAATGTAGGCATCACTTCTATTTTCTCTAGTATGGGATTTTGAAGTTTTCTACTTGTTGAAACCCTAGTTTTTGTAGATTAGGGTTTATTTTGAGGATTTGCAACCTAGGGCTTTTAGAGTCCAATTAATTGGTTTAGAACCTTTGTTTAGGTTGCCTTGGAAGAGATCTCACCTCCATTTGAGGATTGGAGAAGAATTTTTACTCTAAGGTGAATTTCTCCTTACTCTCTACATAGAAGCTTAAAGTTTGAACTCAAGATTTATCTCTTGAGGTTGTAACTCCTAGGATCTACTTTGTAGGGTACTAGGAGTAGGAATCGAAGCTTCGTTAGCGGTTCAGAGCGACGCTTGGAGCGACGGTGGGTTTGGCCTCACCTAGCACAATGAGAAATTCTCATTGGTGCTTATTTGCTTATGGTTAAATGGAAATTAGTACATTTTCATGCTATTTGATTTATTTATGAATTTTAGAATGCTTAAGATACATATGTTATGTGTAATGCAATTTTACTCTATATAGTAGAGACGTATGCATGTGAGAGCTGAAGCCTTGTTGCATTCTATTTGGAAACTTGAAACTATGTGTTTCAGAGGAATTTGACATGTGTTTGAGAACATAGAACTATACATGACATAGGAGAAAAGCCCTTGTCATTAAGCGGCATTGGCTTGGCATCAAAAGTGTAGAATAGTGAGCTAATGTCATCAAGCGGCATTAGGCTCGTGAATGAACTTGACATAGAAATTCTAGTGTCATAAGAATTTGTTGTACTAGACCTTAGGGTTGCTAGTGACATTTGCCATGTTTGGGACTTGGGACTTGGACTTGCGTGCTGGCATTTGTGCTCCTCGCCCATGCTTGCGAGGGTCGCTCCCTACAAGCGGCACTCCGTGAGTTAGCCTTTGCGATGTATTCGCGCGTGCGGTATTGAGAAACCTATGGGGCCGAATTGGTTAGACTCATTCCTACGGGAATGTTGGGGCTACCACGACACTTAGGGGGCGCAAGCGGGATTACACTTGTTTAGATCCCAAATTGAGATTGAACATCGTCATTCTATAATAAAGGATAATCACTACTTAACTTAGATTAGTAGTTGGATATATTTGTTGTGACATAGTATTGGACATAGTAGTATACTTGATAGGTCTTCATTTCTATTATAGTATACTTGTGAACTTAATTGATTATACTTGTTTAAAGTTGGCTATCGGGTAGATTAAAGCATGTAATATATTTACCTTGGGTTAATTATTCAGCTTTTCAGTTACGCTTTATTTACAATTATCTACTTCAGTACTTGTATATTACTCTCTTTTGGGCCTAGTGGAGCAATTTTGTGCAGGTCAGTAATTGCCCACTGGGAACTATATGTTTATAGTTCTCACGCCTCTCGTTTCGACTCGTTTCGGTGCCTTCACGCATCGGGGGAGGCTCGGGACCGCGGCAAAGGAGTTGCCTCGGGATAGCGGCTTGTGAGAGGGTTTTGGATAGGTGGTTTCCTTTTTCTCTTATTTTATTTTGGAGAGAAGGAGTGTTTTTACCTTGTATAGAGACCACCACTTTTGTGTAGTTGAGAGGTTATGATGTTAACTGTGTACTACTCTCTATTTCTATGTTAGTGATTTAGACGCTTTACTTTCTTTTACTTGTGGTTTGGTTCTTGTTTAGTTGTGGCTCTGATATTCATAGTTGTAGCCTTATATTGTTTTAAATTCATTGCTTTTTAATTAGACGCCTTGTATGTGTTGACATATGGCGGGTCCTGGTACGCTTTGGGGAAGGTCCCGCGACCCCGGGCGTGACAGATTAATTTGGTATCAGAGCCTAGGGTGACGTCTTAGAGGACCTAGTAAACCTTAGGCTGGTTGGACTATAAGGATTAGATTCGTGAGAGACGTGATCTATTTGACTTATAAGCGAAAGTGTTTGATTGGGTTTTATGATAACTCTAAAATGTTGGAGTTTAATCGAAGTGTATAACTTCTAGCTTCGCGGAGGGTTACGTTGGCGGCCGACAACGTAACATCGGGAGTTAGTAGAAAGCACACTTCTTTACTTTCGCACGATTTGGGTTTCTGAGCGGGGATTGCGATAGCGTGGGTTTTATTAACTTGCGCTTTTATGTTGTTGTAGGGTTGATGCCTATTACTCGCTCCCAATCCGTCGGGGCAGATAACATGGCACGCCTTGAGGAGGTCGAGACCTCAGCTACTTCTGAGTCCAGCGAGGTCCGCAAGCTGAGGGATCAGGTGGCGGTCCTCACTGACCGTGTGGCTCAGCAGACGGCGGCGGCCCAGCAGCAGGCAGAGGCAGCGCGCCGACAGGATGAGAGGATGAAGCGACTTGAGGACCTTCTTCTGCAGCAGGCTGCCAGGGAGGCCCAGGCTCCAGCACCACCAGCCCCAACCGAGGTGGTAGCACCGAGGGCGCCGACTCCAGCGCTCGGATCTTTGCATTCTGTGCCGTCTGTGGCGCGCCAGGAGAGAGTAACGACGGCACCGCCAGTTCAGATGCCCCCGGGAGGAGCAGTGTTCCCTACGCTGGTTGAGGGGCTAGAGCGAGACCGACTAATGAGCCGCCTCAACGAGTTCAGGAGGTGCAATCCACGTATATTCGACGGCGAGAACGTGGATCAATGGATTGTGGAGAAATGGCTTATGCACGTGGAAAAGCTATTTCGGGATACCTTTGTCGAGGAGAGGGACAGAGTGTGGCTCGCCACTCACCATCTGGACGGCGAGGCCTATCAGTGGTGGCGGGATATTCAGCAGAACCCGAGCACCGACTTGGCAGTGATGACTTGGACGAGGTTCAAGGGACTATTACCGGAGCACTATTTCCCGACGTGTTCGACGCCGGATGGAGACCGATTGCGCGACTGCGCCGTGGGGAGCGGACGGCTGAGTATGAGCGGGAGTTCACCAGGCTTCTACACTGTGTACCTTTCGTCGTGCGGGACGACGAGGACAAAGCCAGGATTTTTGAGAATGGACTTCGGCCATCTATCTTTAGGCTCGTGCAGTCGTCTGGGTTGCAAACCTATAGAGAGGTGGTAAATCGCGCTCTCATTGTGGAGCGGGGCGCGATGGTCTTGAAGGATAGGCAGGAAGGCTTGGATCGGGGCAAGGGCAAGAGGCCCTGTGCGAGGGTGCGAGCTGTGCGCACTCTAGAAGCCGCCAAAGTACCCCAGGAGCCAGCCACGTGGACGAGGACCCCCACAGCAGCGCCGAGGATCAGAGCGGCGACCAGCGCCGCGATGTGTGATTTGTAGCGGCCCCCACCACCCCCGACAGTGCCCGCAGGGGCGGGGCCGATGCTTTTCTTGCGGCCAGGAGGGCCATTTTCGCCGAGTGTCCGAGGGAGCGCCCCACACCGTCGACACCTTCAAAGACCGGCCACTGTGTTCCAGCCGGGGGACACTGCAAAGATCTTACTGGCGGAGATCTTCTCGCACGAGGCGAGCGAGGGGTCACGACAGGGCCCGAGTGGACGATTGTATGCCGCCCAGACCGAGGCAGCGGCAGCAGCTGAGGACGTGGTTGCAGGTACCATTTTGATTTCCTGCATTCGAGTTCGTGCTTTATTTGATACCGACGCATCTTGTTCTTTTATTGATCGGCTATTTGCCGAGTTGCATAGCATTCCTATGACTTCCTTGTTGCATTCGGGGCGAGTGGTTATACCCGGACATTCTATAGACGTTCAGGAGTGTTGTGCTAGTTGCCCGGTTCAGATTGGGGATTGGATCATGCCCGCGGACCTATTTGTGGTGCGCAAACTCGGAGAGTTTGACATAGTTTTGGGCATGGATTGGTTGACCCGGTACTTTGCTACGATCGATTGTGTGAGTCGTACTGTGACTTTTAGAGAGCCTGGTCACGAGGAGGTTGTGTTTCACGGTTGCCAGAGTTCGCTGTTGTGACGCACTGGACTTGTGCAAATAGCAAGGTTCGAGTGTGGATGTGAGATTTGCGCTTTTCCAGATTTTCTGGAGGGTCGTTGACTGTGTTCCGACCTATGGCACGAGTACCGAGGTTAGTGGATGATTTCCAAGCACTAAAGTCCAAAAAGCTGGATTTTAGGTTGCTCTCGGGTTGAGTTTCAGAGCTTTTGTACCGGTACAAAATTGTTGCTATACCGGTACAAAATGGTGGCTATACCGGTACAAGCCGAGATTTATACCGGTATAGATGAGCGGCTGGGCAAACCCAAGGCTCGGGTTTGCTGTTTCGCAGGGTTTATACCGATACAAACTGGATTTGTACCGGTACAAGCTGGCAGTTTTTGAAAATCCGAAACTGCAGGGACTGTTTGGCATTTTGTTGCTTTATACATATGCTCCTTCACCCCTAGGGCTCATTTTGAGCCCTTCACTGCAGGAGATAGAGGTAGGGAGCTCTCCCCCTTTTTCCTCCTTTGATTTCTTGGGTCTAGGGTGCTCTTTGGTGGTTTAACCCTTCTCTCTTCTTCTCCTTTTGCTTCTTGGTGCATCTTCCAACATGGATGAAGCTTGGTGCTTGGTTTGGGAGCAAGTTGAGGGAAAGATCTTCAAGTTTGGTGGACTTGGAACTTGTTTGTGAGCTTCTTGAAGGTAGGCATCACCTCTATTTCCTCTAGTTTGGGATTTTGAAGCTTTCTACTTGTTGAAACCCTAGTTTTTGTAGATTAGGGTTTATTTTGGGGATTTGCAACCTAGGGCTTTTAGAGTCCAATTAATTTGTTTAGAACCTTTGTTTAGGTTGCCTTGGAAGAGATCTCACCTCCATTTGAGGATTGGAGAAGGATTTTTTACTCTAAGGTGAATTTTTCCTTACTCTCTACATAGAAGCTTATAGTTTGAACTCAAGACTTGTCTCTTGAGGTCGTAACTCCTAGGATCTACTTTGTAGGGTACTAGGAGTAGGAATCGAAGCTTCGTTAGCGGTTCGGAGCGACGCTTGGAGCGAGGGTGGGTTTGGCCTCACCTAGCACAATGAGAAATTCTCATTGGTGCTTATTTGCTTATGGTTAAATGGAAATTAGTGCATTTTCATGTTATTTAAAAATTCTCATTGGTGCTTATTTGCTTATGGTTAAATGGAAATTAGTGCATTTTCATGTTATTTAATTTATTTGTGAATTTTAGAATGCTTAAGATACATATGTTATGTGTAACGTAATTTTACTCTATATAGTAGAGACGTATGCATGTGAGAGCTATGTAGCATTCTATTGGGAAACTAGAAACTATGTGTTTGAGAGGACTTTGACATTTGTTTGAGAACATAGAACTATACATGATGTAGGAGAAAAGCCCTTGTCATTAAGCGGCATTGGCTTGGCATCAAAAGTGTAGAATAGTGAGCTAATGTCATCAAGCGGCATTAGGCTCGTGAATGAACTTGACATAGAAGTTCTAGTGTCATGAGAATTTGTTGTACTAGACCTTAGGGTTGCTAGTGACATTTGCCATGTGTGGGACTTGGGACTTGGACTTGCTTGTTGCCATTTGTGCTCTTCGCACATGCTTGTGAGGGTCGCTCCCTACAAGCGGCATTGAGTTAGCCATTGCGATGTATTCGCACGTGCGGTATTGAGAAACCTATGGGGCCGAATTGGTTAGACTCATTCCTACGGGGATGTTGGGGCTACCACGACACTTAGAGGGCGCAAGCGGGATTGCACTTGTGTAGATCCCAAATTGAGATTGAACATCGTCTTTCTATAATAAAGGATAATCACTACCTAACTTAGATTAGTAGTTGGATATATATGTTGTGATATAGTATTGGACATAGTAGTATACTTGATAGGTCTTCATTTCTATTATAGTATACTTGTGAACTTAATTGAATATACTTGTTTAAAGTTGGCTATCGGGTAGATTAAAGCATGTAATATAATTACCTTGGGTTAATTATTCAGCTTTTCAGTTACGCTTTATTTACAGTTATTTATTTCAGTTCTTATATTACTCTCTTTTGGGCCTAGTGCAGCAATTTTGTGCTGGTCAGTAATTGCCCAGGAACTATATGTTTATAGTTCTCACGCCCTCGTTTACGGCTCATTTCGGTGCCTTACGCATCGGGGAGGCTCGGGACCGCGACAAGGGAGTTGCCTCGGGATAGCGGCTTGTGAGAGGGTTTTGGATAGGTGGTTTCCTTTTTCTCTTATTTTATTTTGGAGAGAAGGAGTGTTTTTACCTTGTATAGAGACCACAACTTTTGTGTAGTTGAGAGGTATTGATGTTAACTGTGTACTACTCTCTATTTCTTTGTTAGTGATTTAGACACTTTACTTTCTTTTACTTGTGGTTAGGTTCTTGTTTAGTTGTGGCTCTGATATTCGTAGTTGTAGCCTTATATTGTTTTAAATTCTGCTGTTTTTAGTTAGACGCCTTGTATGTGTTGACATATGGCGGGTCTGGGCACGCTTTGGGGAAGGTCTGCCAGGCCGGGCGTGACAGATTAATTTGGTATCAGAGCCTAGGGTGACGTCTTAGAGGACCTAGTAAACCTTAGGCTGGTTGGACTATAAGAATTAGACTCGTGAGAGACGTGATCTATTTGACTTATAAGCGAAAGTGTTTGATTGGGTTTTATGATAACTCTAAAATGTTGGAGTTTAATCGAAGTGTATAACTTCTAGCTTCGCGGAAGGTTACCTGGGCGGCGACAACGTAACATCGGGAGTTAGTAGAAAGCACACTTCTTTACTTTCGCACGATCCGGGTTTCGAGTGGGGATTGCGATAGCGTGGGTTTTATTAACTTGCGCTTTTATGTTGTTGCGGTGTTGATGCCTATCACTCGCTCCCGATCTATTGGAGCGACGGACATGGCACATCTTGAGGAGGTCGAGACCTCCGCTACTTGAGTCCGGCGAGGTCCGCGGGCGAGGATCGGTGGCGGTCCTCAACCGACCTTGTGGCTCGGCGAGACGGCGGCGGCCCGACAACGAGGCGGCGGCGCGCGCGGGACGAGAGGATGAAGCGGCGGAGGACCTTCTTGCGGCGGGCGGGCGCCGGGGAGGCCGAGACACCGTACCACCGGCTCCGGCGAGGTGGTAGCAGAGGCGCCGACTCCGGCGCCGGATCCTTACATTACGTGCCGTCGCGGCACGGCGGAGAGTGGCGACGGCACCGCCGGTCCGGATGCCCGGGAGGTGCAGTGTTCCCGACGATGGTTGAGGGACTTGAGCGTGATCGACTTATGAGCCGCCTCAACGAGTTCAGGAGGTGCAATCCACGTGTGTTCGATGGCGAGAACGTGGATCACTGGATAGTCGAGAAGTGGCTTATGCATATGGAGAAGCTCTTTCGCGACACTTTTGTTGAGGAGAGGGCCAGAGTTTGGCTCGCCACTCACCACACGGACGGCGAGGCCTATCGGTGGTGGCGGGACATTCGGGAGAACGAGCACCGACTTAGCGGCGATGACTTGGACCGAGTTCAAGGGGTACTTGAGCACTACTTCCCCAGACGGTGTACGACGCCGGATGGAGACGGATGCATGCGGCTTGCGCCGGGGAGGCGGACGGTGGCGAGTATGAGCGGGAGTTCACCGAGCTTCTGCTTGTGTACCTTTCGTCGTGTGGGACGACGAGGATAAGGCCGGGATCTTTGAGAGTGGTGAGGCCTTCTATCTATAGGCTTGTGCGATCGCTAACTGCGCACTTACGTGAGGTGGTAAATCGCGCTCTTATTGTGGAGCGGGCGCGATAGTCTTGAAGGACGAGCGAGAAAGGCTTGGATCGGGGCAAGGGCAAGAGGCCCTCGGGCGAGGGTGCGAGCCGGGCGCACTCTAGGAAGCGCCAAAGTACCCCGAGCCGATCACGTGGACGAGGACCCCCACAGCAGCGCCGAGGATCAGAGCGGCGACCAGCGCCGCGATGTGTGATTTGTAGCGGCCCCCACCACCCACGACAGTGCCCGCAGGGGCGGGGCCGATGCTTCTCTTGCGGCCAGGAGGGCCATTTTCAGTCTGAGTGTCAGGGATGCCCCCACACCGTCGGCGGCTTCGACACCGGCCGCGGAGTTCCGGCCGGGGACACTGCGGCATCTTACCGGGCGGGAGATCTTACGCACGAGAGACGGAGCGAGGGTCACGACAGGGCCCGAGTGGACGATTGTATGCCGCCCAGACCGAGGCAGCGGCGGCAGCTGAGGACGTGGTTGCAGGTATCATTTTGATTTCCTGCATTCGAGTTCGTGCTTTATTTGATACCGGCGCATCTTGTTCTTTTATTGATCGGCTGTTTGCCGAGTTGCATAGCATTTCTATGACTTCCTTGTTGCGTTCGGGCGAGTGGTTATACCGGACATTATATAGACGTTCGGGAGTGTTGTGCTAGTTGCCGGTTCGGATTGGGGATTGGATCATGCCGCGGACCTATTTGTGGTGCGCAAACTTGGAGAGTTTGACATAGTTTTGGGCATGGATTGGTTGACCCGATACTTTGCTACGATCGATTGTGTGAGTCGTACTGTGACTTTTAGAGAGCCTGGTCACGAGGAGGTTGTGTTTCCGGGTTGCCGAGTTCTTGTTTGCGATGACTATTAGCTCCTCTCGAGCTAGGCGGTTGATTAGTAGCGGGTGCATAGCCTATTTGGCTAGTATTGCACCCGAGATGTTGAGGACTCTCCTAGGATTGAGGATATCCTGTGGTGAGGAGTTCCGGGATGTGTTTCAGCGAGCTACCGGGAATGTCGCTTTGATAGGGAGATTGAGTTTGTAGTAGATCTCGTCCCTGGGACTACTCCAATCTCAAAGGCGCCCTATAGGATGGCACCAGCAGAACTTAAGGAGCTGAGGGCACAGTTGCAGGATCTTTTGTATAAAGGTTTTGTGAGGCCGAGTGTGTCGCCTTGGGGAGCACCGGTTCTCTTTGTAAGGAAAAAGGACGAATCACTTCGCTTATGTATGGATTATCGTGAACTTAACAAAGTCACGATTAAGAATAAGTATCCGTTGCCGAGGATCGATGATCTGTTTGACCAGCTTCAGGAATCTAGCGTGTACTCCAAGATCGACTTGCAGTCGGGTTATCATCAGCTGAAGATCAAGCCTGAGAATGTGTCAAAGACGACTTTCAGGACACGGTATGGACACTATGAGTTCACCGTTATGCCGTTTGGGCTTACTAATGCCCCGGCAGCTTTTATGGATTTAATGAACCGTGTCTTCAAGCCATATTTAGACAGATTTGTTGTGGTGTTTATAGACGACATTTTGGTCTATTCCCGAAGTGATGCGGATCACGAGGAACACTTGAGATTGGTACTTCAAGTGCTTCGGGAAAAGAAACTCTATGCCAAGTTGAAGAAATGCGAGTTCTGGCTTAGAGAGGTGGCGTTTTTGGGCCATGTGATTTCGGGATCAGGTATAGCCGTGGACCCCAAGAAAATTGAAGCCGTCAAGGATTGGCCAAGACCGACGAGTGTCACAGAGATACGGAGTTTTATTGGTTTGGCCGGCTACTACAGGAGGTTTGTTGAGGGATTTGCTAAGTTATCTACTCCCCTCACGAGACTCACGCATAAAGGCACCAAGTTTATTTGGAATGAAGCGTGCGAGAAGAGCTTTCAAGAGTTGAAGCTGCGATTGACTACCGCGCCAATCCTAACCTTGCCAGTTGCTGGAGCAGGGTATGTGATTTATAGCGATGCTTCCTTTTACGAATTGGGTTGCGTGTTAATGCAGGACGGAAAGGTGATCGCGTATGCTTCTCGCCAGTTGAAGGAGTATGAAAGGAATTATCCTACTCACGATTTGGAGTTGGCGGCTGTAGTGTTCGCACTGAAGTTATGGCGCCACTATCTTTATGGCGAGCGGTGTGAAGTGTATACGGATCACAAGAGCTTAAAGTACCTGTTCACTCAGAAGGAGTTGAACTTGAGACAGTGCAGATGGTTGGAGCTGCTCAAGGATTATGATCTGACGATACTCTACCACCCAGGCAAGGCTAACGTGGTGGCTGATGCGCTAAGTAGGAAATCGACGGAAAACTTAGCGATGATGATAGTTACTCAACCGCCGTTGATCGAGCAGTTGAAGCGACTAGAGTTGGAGGTGGTGGCTCCTGACACACCTATGAGATTGATGACATTAGTGGTGCAACCTACTTTATTGGAAAGAATTAAGGAAAAGCAAGCTCTTGATGCGGAGTTGCTAAAGATCCGAGCAAAGATTGATGGTTGCACCGGGGACTTTACTTTGGACGGTGGTGACTTGATGAGATTCCGTCGGCGGATTTGTGTACCGGCAGAACCGACACTTAAAGATGAGATTCTTCTAGAAGCACACCGTGCACCTTATGCTATACATCCGGGAGGCACCAAGATGTATAAGGATTTGAAACTACACTATTTGTGGCCCGGGATGAAAAAGGATGTTGGCGAGTTTGTAGCTCGTTGTTTAACTTGCCAACAAGTGAATGCTGAGCATAGAGTTCCCGCGGGGAAATTACAGAGCTTACCGATTCCAGTGTGGAAGTGGGAGAAAATCACCATGGACTTTGTGATGGGATTGCCTCGCTCCCAGGCCGGGCATGACGCTATTTGGGTGATCGTGGATAGGTTGACGAAATCGGCACATTTCATATATATCCATACCACTTGGACTGGAGAGAGACTCGCACAGGTTTACTTGGATGAGATTGTGCGACTTCACGGAGTACCTACCTCGATTGTATCGGACAGGGACACACGTTTTGTGTCACACTTTTGGAGGAGTCTGCAGGACGCCTTGGGTACTCGACTGGATTTCAGCACTGCTTTCCACCCTCAGAGTGACGGGCAGTCAGAGCGTACTATACAGACACTCGAGGACATGCTTCGAGCTGCGTGATCGACTTCCGGGGAGGATGGTCGCGGCATCTGGATGTGAGTTTGCTTATAACAACAATTATCAAGCAAGCATCAAGATGGCGCCATTTGAGGCACTCTATGGACGGAAATGTAGATCGCCACTTCATTGGAGTGAAATTGGTGAGAGTTTGGCTCTAAGCCCAGATGTGCTCCAGGAAGCAGAGGACAAGGTTCGCATTGCTAGGGAGTGGTTGTTGATAGCCCAGAGTAGGCAGAAGAGCTATGCTGATAGACGTCGACGAGACTTGGAGTTTCAGATTGGAGACCATGTCTTTTTGAAAGTCTCGCCGACGGAGGAGTCGGGAGATTTGGGATTCGGGGTAAGTTGAGCCCCCGTTTCATTGGACCGTATGAGATTTTGGAGCGTGTGGGCCCGGTAGCGTATAGACTTGCTCTACCGCCGAACCTATCGGATGTACACAACGTATTTCATGTATCGGTCCTTCGGAAGTATGTACATGATCCAGCTCATGTTTTGGATGCTACACCATTGGAGCTGAGGGACGATTTGAGCTTCGAGGAGCAACCCGTGAAGGTTTTAGCTCGCGAGGTGAAGAAGTTGAGGAACCGGGAGCTTCCTTATGTGAAGGTCCTGTGGAGCAACCACGAGGAGCGGGAGGCCACGTCGGAGCTAGAGAGTGCGCTTCGAGAGCGCTATCCCCATCTCTTTCAGATGGAGTCATGAGGTATGACTTTAATTTTGAGTTTCGCGGACGAAACCTCCTTTTAGGAGGGGTGAATGTGACGCACTTGACTTGTGCAAATAGCAAGGTTCGAGTGTGGATGTGAGATTTGCGCTTTTCCAGATTTTCTAGAGGGTCGTTGACTGTTTTCCGACCTATGGCACGAGTACCGAGGTTAGTGGATGATTTCCAAGCACTAAAGTCCAAAAAGCTGGATTTTAGGTTGCTATCGGGTTGAGTTTCAGAGCTTTTGTACCGGTACAAAATTGTTGCTATACCGGTACAACATGGTGGCTATCTTAGGTACAAGCGAGATTTATCTTAGGTATAGATGAGCGGTGGACAAACCCGAGGCTCGGGTTTCTTTGTTTCGAGGTTTATCACGGTACAAAGCTGGATTTGTCTGAGTACAAAGTAACGATTTTGAAAATCCGAAAGCTGAGGAGGCTGTTGCTTTATACATATGCCCTTCACCCCTAGGGCTCATTTTGAGCGCTTCACTACAGGAGATAGAGGTAGGGAGCTCTCCCCCTTTTTCCTCCTTTGATTTCTTGGGTCTAGGGTGCTCTTTGGTGGTTTAACCCTTCTCTCTTCTTCTCCTTTTGCTTCTTGGTGCATCTTCCAACATGGATGAAGCTTGGTGCTTCGTTTGGGAGCAAGTTGAGGGAAAGATCTTCAAGTTTGGTGGACTTGGAACTTGTTTGTGAGCTTCTTGAAGGTAGGAATCACCTCTATTTCCTCTAGTTTGGGATTTTGAAGCTTTCTACTTGTTGAAACCCTAGTTTTTGTAGATTAGGGTTTATTTTGGGGATTTGCAACCTAGGGCTTTTAGAGTCCAATTAATTGGTTTAGAACCTTTGTTTAGGTTGCCTTGGAAGAGATCTCACCTCCATTTGAGGATTGGAGAAGGATTTTTTACTCTAAGGTGAATTTTTCCTTACTCTCTACATAGAAGCTTAAAGTTTGAACTCAAGACTTGTCTCTTGAGGTTGTAACTCCTAGGATCTACTTTGTAGGGTACTAGGAGTAGGAATCGAAGCTTCGTTAGCGGTTCGGAGCGACGCTTGGAGCGACGGTGGGTTTGGCCTCACCTAGCACAATGAGAAATTCTCATTGGTGCTTATTTGCTTATGGTTAAATGGAAATTAGTGCATTTTCATGTTATTTAATTTATTTGTGAATTTTAGAATGCTTAGGATACATATGTTATGTGTAATGCAATTTTACTCTATATAGTAGAGACGTATGCATGTGAGAGCTGAAGCTTTGTAGCATTCTATTGGGAAACTAGAAACTATGTGTTTGAGAGGACTTTGACATGTGTTTGAGAACATAGAACTATACATGATGTAGGAGAAAAGCCCTTGTCATTAAGCGGCATTGGCTTGGCATCAAAAGTGTAGAATAGTGAGCTAATGTCATCAAGCGGCATTAGGCTCGTGAATGAACTTGACATAGAAATTCTAGTGTCATGAGAATTTGTTGTACTATTCCTTAGGGTTGCTAGTGACATTTGCCATGTGTGGGACTTGGGACTTGGACTTGCTTGTTGCCATTTGTGCTCTTCGCACATGCTTGTGAGGGTCGCTCCCTATAAGCCGGCACTCCGGAGTTAGCCTTTGCGATGTATTCGCACGTGGGGCCGAATTGGTTAGACTCATTCCTACGGGGATGTTGGGGCTACCACGACACTTAGGGGGCGCAAGCGGGATTGCACTTGTGTAGATCCCAAATTGAGATTGAACATCGTCTTTCTATAATAAAGGATAATCACTACTTAACTTAGATTAGTAGTTTGATATATATGTTGTGATATAGTATTGGACATAGTAGTATACTTGATAGGTCTTCATTTCTATTATAGTATACTAGTGAACTTAATTGAATATACTTGTTTAAAGTTGGCTATCGGGTAGATTAAAGCATGTAATATAATTACCTTGGGTTAATTATTCAGCTTTTCAGTTACGCTTTATTTACAGTTATTTATTTCAGTACTTATATTACTCTCTTTTGGGCCTAGTGGAGCAATTTTGTGCAGGTCAGTAATTGCCCACTGGGAACTATATGTTTATAGTTCTCACGCCCTCTGTTTCTGACTCGTTTCAGTGCCTTCTGCATCGGGGGAGGCTCAGGACCGCGGCAAGGGAGTTGCCTCGGGATAGCGGCTTGTGAGAGGGTTTTGGATAGGTGGTTTCCTTTTTCTCTTATTTTATTTTGGAGAGAATGAGTGTTTTTACCTTGTATAGAGACCACCATTTTTGTGTAGTTGAGAGGTATTGATGTTAACTGTGTACTACTCTCTATTTCTTTGTTAGTGATTTAGACACTTTACTTTCTTTTACTTGTGGTTTGGTTCTTGTTTAGTTGTGGCTCTGATATTCGTAGTTGTAGCCTTATATTGTTTTAAGTTCCGCTGTTTTTAGTTAGACGCCTTGTATGTGTTGACATATGGCGAGTCTGGGCACGCTTTGGGGAAGGTCCTGCCGACCCCGGGGTGTGACAGCTGTTTGCGATGACTATTAGCTCCTCTCGAGCTAGGCAGTTGATTAGTAGCGGGTGCATAGCCTATTTGGCTAGTATTGCACCCCGAGTTGTTGAGGACTCTCCTAGGATTGAGGATATCCCTGTGGTGAGGGAGTTCCACGATGTGTTTCCAGCAGAGCTACCAGGAATGCCGCCTGATAGGGAGATTGAGTTTGTAGTAGATCTCGTCCCTGGGACTACTCCAATCTCAAAGGCGCCCTATAGGATGGCACCGAGAACTTAAGGAGGCGAGGGCACGGTTGCGGGATCTTTTGGATAAAGGTTTTGTGAGGCCGAGTGTGTCGCCTTGGGGAGCACCGGTTCTCTTTGTGAGGAAAAAGGACGGATCACTTCGCTTATGTATGGATTATCGTGAACTTAACAAAGTCACGATTAAGAATAAGTATACGTTGCCGAGGTTCGATGATCTGTTTGATCAGCTTCAGGGATCTAGCGTGTACTCCAAGATTGACTTGCAGTCGGGTTATCATCAGCTGAAGATCAAGCCTGAGGATGTGTCAAAGACGGCTTTCAGGACACGGTATGGACACTATGAGTTCACCGTTATGCCGTTTGGGCTTACTAATGCCCCGGCAGCTTTTATGGATTTAATGAACCGTGTCTTCAAGCCATATTTGGAAAGATTTGTCGTGGTGTTTATAGACGACATTTTGGTCTATTTCCGAAGTGATGCGGATCACGAGGAACACTTGAGACTGGTACTTCAAGTGCTTCGGGAAAAGAAACTCTACGCCAAGTTGAAGAAATGTGAGTTTTGGCTTAGAGAGGTGGCGTTTTTGGGCCATGTGATTTCAGGATCAGGTATAGCCGTGGATCCCAAGAAAATTGAAGCTGTCAAGTATTGGCCAAGACCGACGAGTGTCATAGAGATACGGAGTTTTATTGGTTTGGCCGGCTACTACAGGAGGTTTGTTGAGGGATTTGCTAAGTTATCTACTCCCCTCATGAGGCTCACGCATAAAGGCACCAAATTCATTTCGAATGATGCGTGCGAGAAAAGCTTTCAAGAGTTGATGCTGCGATTGACTACCGCGCCAATCCTAACCTTGCCGATTCTTTGGAGCAGGGTATGTGATTTATAGCGATGCTTCCTTTAACGGATTGGGTTGCGTGTTAATGCAGGACGGAAAGGTGATCGCGTATGCTTCTCGCCAGTTGAAGGAGTATGAAAGGAATTATCCTACACATGACTTGGAGTTGGCGGCTGTAGTGTTCGCACTGAAGCTATGGCGCCACTATCTTTATGGCGAGCGGTGTGAAGTGTATACGGATCACAAGAGTTTAAAGTATCTGTTCACCCAAAAGGAATTGAACTTGAGGCAGCGCAGATGGTTGGAGCTCCTCAAGGATTATGACTTGACGATACTTTATCACCCAGGCAAGGCTAACGTGGTGGCAGATGCGCTAAGTAGGAAATCGACGGAAAACTTAGCGATGATGATAGTTACTCAACCGCCGTTGATCGAGCAGATGAAGCGGTTAGAGTTGGAGGTGGTGACTCCTGACACACCTATGAGGTTGATGACTTTGGTGGTGCAACCTACCTTATTGGAAAGGATAAAGGAAAAGCAAGCTCTTGATGTGGAGTTGCAAAAGGTTCGAGCGAAAATGGTTGATAGTTGCAGGTGATTTTAGTGTTGACGGTGGTGACTTGATGAGATTCCGTGGGCGGATTTGTGTACCGGCGGAACCGACACTTAAAGATGAGATTCTTCTAGAAGCACACCGTGCACCTTATGCTATTGATCCGGGAGGCACCAAGATGTATAAGGATTTGAAGCTACACTATTGGTGGCCCGGGATGAAAAAGGATGTTGGCGAGTTTGTAGCTCGTTGTTTAACTTGCCAACAAGTGAAAGCTGAGCATAGAGTTCCCGCGGGAAAATTACAGAGCTTACCGATTCCAGTGTGGAAGTGCGAGAAGATCACCATGGACTTTGTGATGGGATTGCCTCGCTCTCAAGCCGGGCATGATGCTATTTCGGTGATCGTGGATAGGTTGACAAAATCGGCACATTTCATACCTATCCACACTACTTGGACTGGCGAGAGACTCGCACAGGTTTACCTTGACGAGGTTGTGCGACTACATGGCGTACCCACTTCTATAGTATCGGACAGAGACACCCGCTTCGTGTCGCACTTTTGGAGGAGCCTACAGGACGCCTTGGGCACACGCTTGGATTTCAGCACTGCTTTCCACCCTCAGAGTGATGGGCAGTCAGAGCGTACTATCCAGACACTCGAGGATATGCTTCGAGCTTGTGTGGTCGACTTTCAGGGAGGATGGTCGCAGCATCTACCGATGGCAGAGTTTGCTTATAACAATAGTTATCAAGCGAGCATCAAGATGGCACCATTTGAAGCACTCTATGGACGGAAGTGTAGATCGCCACTTCACTGGAGTGAAGTTGGCGAGAGTTTGGCTTTAGGCCCAGATGTGCTCCAGGAAGCAGAGGACAAGATTCGCATTGCTAGGGAGCGACTATTGACAGCCCAGAGTAGGCAGAAGAGCTACGCCGACCGGCGTCGACGAGACTTGGAGTTTCAGATTGGAGACCATGTCTTTTTGAAAGTCTCGCCGACCAGAGGAGTCAGGAGATTTGGGATTCGGGGTAAGTTGAGCCCCCGTTTCATTGGACCGTATGAGATTCTTGAGCATGTGGGCCCGGTAGCGTATAGACTTGCTCTACCGCCGAACCTATCGGGTGTACACAATGTCTTCCATGTATCGGTCCTTCGGAAGTATATACATGATCCAGCTCATGTTTTGGATGCTACACCATTGGAGGTGAGGGACGATTTGAGCTTCGAGGAGCAGCCCGTGAAAATACTTGCTCGCGAGGTGAAGAAGCTGCGGAATCGGAAACTTTCATATGTGAAAGTCCTTTGGAGCAACCACGAGGAGCGGGAGGCCACGTGGGAGCTGGAGAGTGCGCTTCGAGAGCGCTACCCCCATCTCTTTCAGATGGAGCCTTGAGGTATGACTTTAATTTCGAGTTTCGCGGACGAAACCCCTTTTTAGGAGGGGTGAATGTGGCCCTTGGACTTGTGCAAATAGCAAGGTTCGAGTGTGGATGTGAGATTTGAGCTTTTCCAGATTTTCTGGAGGGTCGTTGACTGTGCTCCGACCTATGGCACGAGTACCGAGGTGGGTGGATGCATGCCAAGCACTAAAGTCCAAAAAGTTGGATTTTAGGCTGCTCTCGGGTTGTGTTTCAGAGCTCTTGTACCGGTACAAAATTATTGCTATACCGGTACAAAATGGTGGCTATACCGGTACAAGCTGAGATTTATACCGGTATAGATGAGCGGCTGGACAAACCCGAGGCTCGGGTTTCTTTGTTTCGCGGGGTTTATCTCTACAAAGCTGGATTTGTAGGTACAAGTCGATTTTTGAAAATCCGAAAGCTGAGAGGAAATTTTTTTTGTTGCTTTATACATATGCCCTTCACCCTAGAGCTCATTTTGAGCCCTTCAAGAAATAGAGGTAGGGAGCTCTCCCCCTTTCCTCCTTTGATTTCTTGTGTCTTGGGTGCTTTTTTGGTGGTTTAACCCTTCTCTCCTCTTCTCCTTTTTGCTTCTTGGTGCATTCTCCACCATGGATGAAGCTTGGTGCTTGGTTTGGGAGCAAGTTGAAGGAAAGATCTTCAAGTTTGGTGGACTTGGAACTTGTTTGTGAGCTTCTTGAAGGTAGGCATCACCTCTATTTCCTCTAGTTTGGGATTTTGAAGCTTTCTACTTGTTGAAACCCTAGTTTTTGTAGATTAGGGTTTATTTTGGGGATTTGCAACCTAGGGCTTTTAAAGTCAATTAATTGGTTTAGAACCTTTATTTAGGTTGCCTTGGAAGAGATCTCACCTCCATTTGAGGATTGGAGAAGGATTTTTACTCTAAGGTGAATTTCTCCTTACTCTCTACATAGAAGCTTAAAGTTTGAACTCAAGACTTATCTCTTGAGGTTGTAACTCCTAGGATCTACTTTGTAGGGTACTATGAGTAGGAATCGAAGCTTCGTTAGCGGTTCAGAGCGACGCTTGAAGCGACGGTGGGTTTGGCCTCACCTAGCACAATGAGAAATTCTCATTGGTGCTTATTTGCTTATGGTTAAATGGAAATTAGTACATTTTCATGCTATTTGATTTATTTATGAATTTTAGAATGCTTAAGATACATATGTTATGTGTAATGCAATTTTACTCTATATAGTAGAGACGTATGCATGTGAGAGCTGAAGCCTTGTAGTATTCTATTTGGAAACTTGAAACTATGTGTTTAAGAGAAATTTGACATGTGTTTGAGAACATAGAACTATACATAACATAGGAGAAAAGCCCTTGTCATTAAGCGGCATTGGCTTGGCATCAAAAGTGTAGAATAGTGAGCTAATGTCATCAAGCGGCATTAGGCTCGTGAATGAACTTGACATAGAAATTCTAGTGTCATGAGAATTTGTTGTACTAGACCTTAGGGTTGCTAGTGACATTTGCCATGTGTGGGACTTTGGACTTGGACTTGCTTGCTGCCATTTGTGCTCTTCGCACATGCTTGTGAGGGTCGCTCCCTACAAGCCGGCACTCCGGAGTTAGCCTTTGCGATGTATTCGCACGTGCGGTATTGAGAAACCTATGGGGCCGAATTGGTTAGACTCATTCCTACGGGGATGTTGGGGCTACCACGACACTTAGGGGGCGCAAGCGGGATTGCACTTGTGTAGATCCCAAATTGAGATTGAACATCGTCATTCTATAATAAAGGATAATCACTACTTAACTTAGATTAGTAGTTGGATATATATGTTGTGACATAGTATTGGACATAGTAGTATACTTGATAGGTCTTCATTTCTCTTATAGTATACTTGTGAACTTAATTGATTATACTTGTTTAAAGTTGGCTATCGGGTAGATTAAAGCATGTAATATATTTACCTTGGGTTAATTATTCAGCTTTTCAGTTACGCTTTATTTACAGTTATCTACTTCAGTACTTGTATATTACTCTCTTTTGGGCCTAGTGGAGCAATTTTGTGCGGGTCGGTAATTGCCCAGGAACTATATGTTTATAGTTCTCACGCCCTCTGTTTCTGACTCGTTTCAGTGCCTTCTGCATCGGGGGAGGCTCGGGACCGTGGCAAAGGAGTTGCCTCGGGATAGCGGCTTGTGAGAGGGTTTTGGATAGGTGGTTTCCTTTTTCTCTTGTTTTATTTTGGAGAGAAGGAGTGTTTTTACCTTGTATAGAGACCACCACTTTTGTGTAGTTGAGAGGTTATGATGTTAACTGTGTACTACTCTCTATTTCTATGTTAGTGATTTAGACGCTTTATTTTCTTTTACTTGTGGTTTGGTTCTTGTTTAGTTGTGGCTCTGATATTCATAGTTGTAGCCTTATATTGTTTTAAATTCCGCTGTTTTTAATTAGACGCCTTGTATGTGTTGACATATGGCGGGTCTGGGTACGCTTTGGGGAAGGTCCTGCCGACCCCGGGGCGTGACACTTACCTCCAAAAGCTTCTCTGCAGTTGAGGAAGAAGATGAAGACCTTGCTCCTCCAAGCCGTTCCTTCTACTTCTCCTTCTCCAACTTCAATGAGTGGGAAGATATCCCAGAGAGAGAGAGGAAGTTTTACGCCTAGCTTAAAGAAATGAGGGAAAGAGAGAGAGCTACATGCTCATATACTCTCCACTAAGGCCACTTTTCACTTTTTGGGTTTCTAATGCCTTCGGTCTTTTCGAAGTATACCCAATCGACAATTAGTCGATTCCAGATGAAGTCCAATCCTCGAATTTTGAGAATTCACTTCATTACATCCCCAACCTCGACCACATCTGGCCGAAGTCTCCACACAACACCTTGGCCACATCCTTGTCATCCCGCACTTCGTTCGAGATGCTACCCACGATACGGGAGGATCCTCGCTCGTATTCCCTCACGGTGCAGTTTCCTCGCCGCAGCTTCTGGAACCTCTCCCGAAGCTTTTTCTCCTTACCGTCGGGGAATAAACGGAGATTATCAATCCCCAAAATTCTTACCAAGCCGTAGGAGGGAGACTAGGCGATCAATTCAATTCGACGCCTATCCACCACACCTTCGTCAATTGTTACGGGCAATACTTGTCCCGCACCACAGTGCACAACTCCTCAAATGGAGTCTCCATGGCGTCGATCCACAACTCCACGATCAACGGATCTGCATCCTCTCTATCAAGGTAGACGGATCAAACCGCTTGAAAGTCATGAGGGCCGCTAACGCTCGCTCCCTCACTGCCTCCACCTGTGACGCACTGAACTTTCGCAAATTGCAAGTTTAAGTGTCGGTTGTGAGATCTGAGCTTTTCCAGATTTTCTGGAGGGTCGTTGACTGTGTTCCGACCTATGGCACGAGTACCGAGGTTAGTGGATGATTTCCAAGCACTAAAGTCCAAAAAGCTGGATTTTAGGTTGCTCTCGGGTTGGAATTT
This sequence comes from Aechmea fasciata, assembly GCA_025177825.1. NCBI lineage: Eukaryota > Viridiplantae > Streptophyta > Magnoliopsida > Poales > Bromeliaceae > Aechmea > Aechmea fasciata. The sequence goes on from CM045924.1 coordinate 8,596,662, forward strand.
TATGCCTTTGTACCGGTACAAAATGGTGTCTATACCGGTACAAAATGATGGATATACCGGTACAAGCGAGATTTATACCGGTATAGATGGCGGTGAGCAAACCGAGGCTCGGGTTTCTTTGTTTGAGGTTTATCTGGTACAAAGCTGGATTTGTACACTGTACAAGCGCGATTTTCGACAATCCGAAACTGCAGGGGCTTTTCGGCATTTTGTTACCTCTTAACAGCCTATATGGCTGCTCCCATCTCACTCCCTCTCATTTTTTACACTCTCCCACACTTAGAGAGAGAGAGAAAGAGGAGGAGAAGGAGAAGAAGAAGAGGAGGAGATCTAGGGAGGAGGCTTGCATGTGGCTTTGGTGCTTGCTACTTCATCTTCCTCACCATTGGAGAGCTTGAGCTTGGCTTGGGAGCTTTCTTGGAGGAAGATCTTTGCTTCTAGATGGTTTTGAACCTTGAGAGGAGGCTCCTAAGAGGTATGGATTACTTCTAATCCTCTAGATTAAGCTTCTATTGCTTCCTAGTAGATGAAACCCTAGATGTTGATATTAGGGTTTGTTTTTGGGGCTTTTTGATTTGGTGCATCTAGAGCTTAATTGATGATGTTAGAACCTTCCTTTAGGTTGGTTTGAGGAGACTCTAGCTTGCTTTTGGGATCTCTAGAGGGATTGCTACCTTAGAGGTGAGTTTTACCCTTTTCAATGTGGATTTTGAGTTGGGTGTTTTCTAAGCCTTTTTAAACCAAATTAATTGGTTTAGAATCTTTGCTTAGGTTGCCTTAGAAGGGTTCTACCTTCCATTTGAAGCTTTGAGAGGGATTTCACTCATAGGTGAATTTTTCCCTGTTCGCTAGTTTTGATCTTCGCAGTTTGAGTCGTGGACTTGCTAGTTGACTTTGAAACTTCTTGTGTGACCTTTCTAGGGTACAAGGAGTCTGAAAAGTGTCGGGGTTGGCGACCCGGAGCATGCGAGGATCATCGGTGGGTTTGACCTCCAAATTCAATGAAAATTCTCATTGGGAATATTTGAGCACCGTAAAATAGAAAATTATGTGTTTTCATGATAGTTGCATCGTTGTTGAATTTTAGAATGCTTAAAACATATGCCTTATGTGTAATGAAATTTTTGACCTCTATATAGTAGAGAGTGGCTTGTGGACTTAGGCATAGTGTTGCATTCTACTTGTGGCTTGAGAGCATGTTGGACATAGTGAAAATGACATGAGAACAAGTGAACTTGAACTTAGAACTATGTATGACATAGGAGAAAAGCTAATGTCATTAAGCGGCATTAGACTTGGCATCGGTTTGTGAACTAGTGAGCTAATGTCATCAAGCGGCATTAGGCTCGGATTCGAACTTTGACATAGAAATTCTAGTGCCATGTGAACTATTGTACTAGACCTTAGGGTTACTAATGACATTTGCCATGAGAGTGACATGAGGTTTTGGACACTTGAGACTTGGACAGTGCTTGTTGCCATTTGTGCTCTTCGCACAGGCTTGTGAGGGTCGCTCCCTACAAGCCGGCACTCCCGAGCTAGCCTTTGCGCTTCGTTCGCGCGTGCGGTGTTGAGAAGCCTACGGGACCGTTTGGGACAGACTCATTCCTTGCGGGGGATGTTGGGGCTACCACGGTACTTAGGCGGCACAAGCTGGATTACACTTGTGTAGATCCTAGAAAGAGAATTGAACAGTGACATATAATAGAAAATTGACATCACTACTAGATAGGACTTAGTAGTTGGATACTCGGATATATTGTAGCATAGTATTGGACACATGTAGTATACTTGATAGGTCAACATTTCCATTATAGTATACTCAAGAGATTAATAGAAAGTACTTGTTTAAAGTTGACATTTCGGGTTGAATAAAGCATGTACCATATTTATTTTGGGTTAATTATTTAGCATTTACAGTTATGCTTTATTTACAGTTATTTACTTCAGTTCTTGTACTACTACTTCGTTTGGGCCTAGTGGTGCAACCTGTGCAGGTCAGTAATTGCCCACTGGGAACTATATTTTTATAGTTCTCACGCCCTCTGTTTTCTGACGTGTTTCCGCGCCTTCGGCGGGGAGGCCGGGGATCGCGGCAAGGGTGTCGCTTCTCACGGCGCTAGGTGGTTCATCTCTCCTTTTGTTTTGGTTGGAGAGGATGAGTGTGTGTACCTGTATTTTGGTAGAGGCTACCCTTTTGTACCTAGAGCTACACTGTTGTATTTACTCTTTACTTGTAGCAGTTTTAGTACTCTCTTTCCTTTCTACCTGTTTATTGATCATACTTGCTGATAGGGATAGCTGTATGTGGCTCTGATATTCTTAGTTGTAGCCTATTATTGTTTTGATTCCGCTGTTTTTAGTAGACGCCTGGTATGTGTTGACATATGGCGGGTCTGGGCACGCTTTGGGGAAGGTCCTGCCGACCCCGGGGCGTGACACCACCTCTGAAGCGCTAGAAGTCGGATTGCCCGACCCCGATGAAAATATCTCTGCCGCGACTCCCGACTGTACTCGACGAGCCGAAATTGGTGCGATCACCACTGATCCACCGACTCTTGGAGTCCCTCTTACACGATCCTCTAGTGTATGGCAGCCTCCTGCTGACGCTACACCACAAGGACCCGTGGCCTTACTACTCCCACGAGTGTGGCCAATCGATAGCGAAGTTTCAATTCTCCGCTCGCTTCGGCTTACTAAGGGACACCACTTGTCCCATCCCGCGCCAATCTAGACGAAGACTGCCCACGGGATGTCATCGCTTCTAGAAACACGACAACACGACTATTTCTCGACCCTCTGGGTCGAACACGAAACAGTTAACACTGACCCAAATCAGGCGAAAGTCACACAAGAGTGTCTATTCTCACCCCTCGGTTTCATGTTGTCGATCGCCCAACATGAACACACTCGGTAAAGAATAAACCACATCTTGAATCTACCTCTAACATCCATTTTAGAGGTTTCAACACTTAACCCAATCGAATTCAACTTCCGCCACTCGGTATAGGTTCACGTCTCACTCACGCACCTATAGCCTTAGGGTTTACCGTCCTAGGGTTTCCTAGGTCAATCCTAGACTCTCTATTTACTTGCTCTTAGCTTGCTCTGATACCAACTTAAACCTGTCACGCCCCGAGACCGCTACCAATTTGGTTCGGTTCGGGGACGCCGATCAGGCGCCGAACGGACAGCACCTCCCCTGTCCGCCCAAGGCTCAACAACAAGTCATGTACAAAGAATTACCCAGGAACTAATTCTATAACATACATGACAATAGCGAAGCACCTAAAGGTGCGATCAAGTAAGAGCAAGATACAAGTAATCATACAAGTAATATAAAGAGAGTCTATTACAACCATTCATCATTTGATTACAATAGTCACATCTTTTTTACATTCCTTTAACTCAAAATGAATATACATGTTTCTTCCCAAAATACATAAGTGTTCACATTTCCCAAAATAATACCGAGGGAGGCTCTAATGCAAATAGGTGGCCACTATCAATTAGGGCGCGATGCCCACGCCACGATCCTCACCAGTCGCCTGCAAGCTCGCACCTGTAATATAGTGGGGTGAGAACTAACTTCCTTAGTTCCCAGTGGGCTCGGCCACCAACCCCACCGATCTACCAACTAGGTCTAAGCAGGCACAAGCAGATGATAGATAGATATTTATCTTAAAACTTTAAGTGCTGTAAGTAAAAAGCATGATAATAGAAATGCAATAACTACTATGCCTGTAACAACAAGATAAGAGTAAATGTTCTAGCCATGTAATCGCTAACATGCTAATGTAACTCTGTCCAGTATGTTTGCAATTCTATTATGCTCAATATGTACCTTTGTACCCAATCTCATAACTCCTTGGAGTTTATTACCCAATCAATGGCTAGCCCGTAGGCTCGCCCACGACTCAACACAACTCAACCCAATGAGTTGTCTGCGGGACCCCACATAGGCTATCCCTGGAGACCCCACATAGGCTATCCCTATCGAATCACGTGCCAAGACCTCCGGAGACTCGCACTACTCGTGTGGAGCGACCACCACGAGCGCTGAGCAGACTGTGTGAGTATGATCATCTCCTCCACTTTGGAGGGCATCCATACAAGGGTATCAACGATCTCATCCTCCACATTGGAGGACGTCCACACAGGGGTATCATGCATAAGTGTTTTGTAGCACTATGTCTCTATTGTCATTTGTCATCAAGTTATTTACTTGGATCACATGTCACTAGTCTCTGTAGGTTATAGGTCTCAAGGATCTAAAAGTAATCTACACCTAGAGGGGGGTGAATAGGTGTACAATGGCCAATTAAAAATCTCGATGCGATTTTAAAGTAAATGCGGAAAATAAAATCAAACAGACCAAGATTTACGTGGGAAAACTCCACAAGGAGTAAAAAACCCACGGGACCGATCACACGAAAATCCACTAAGAAACAATTGAGTACAAGGCGATTCACCCACGACTTTACCCAATTTACCGAATCTTCTATGTAGATCTCTTTCGCTGGTCCTCGATCGCTTGAAGTCCTTCAACCGATCACGCCGCAACTCCTTGCCGCGTCCACGCTTCGACTCCTCAAAGCTTCCACCGAATCCTCGGCCCCCACACGCGATTCCGCGCAACCTCTTCGTCCGAAGAGAGAACAAGGATGATTTATGATGATTAACACGTTAAGCACCGTAGACTATGGAAATCCCTTCTAGTTGTTCATCGAGTCGATTCACAAAGAAGAATCACAAGAGCAACATCAACTCGATGATCAACTAGTATAAAACTCTCTCTTAGGATTAGGTCAAAAAGCTTAGAAGAGAGTTTCTAGGGTTTAGAATAAAAGCATATTCAGGTATATCTCGTCCTTGGACTTCCCATGGTCTATATATAGAGTTAGAAGACTTTGAAGTAGACTAGAAATCAAATTAGCCTTTTTTGGAAATATTTTCGGGTTCTCTGTCCGGTCTCTATATATCTGTCCGGTCCCCAACTTCCGTCATTATTTTCGCACAGAACTCTGTCCGGTCAGACCTCGGGGTGTTCGGTCCAACCTTGCGAAACTAGAAAAAATACAGCTTACTTAGCTTCATTGATAAAAAGCTTGGAAAAGCAGAAGGATGGATTGGCACGAGCCTACGGATCAATTGTAGAGAAAGTCACTTTGCTTGAAAACGAAAGAGAAACTAATGAGGAAAATATGAAGTTTCTCAACAAGCAAATTACGGAGGCAAGGGAAGCAAACATGGAATTCACAAAGACGATAATTCAATTAAGGGCAAATTTGAACAACTTCTCCTCCGGAACATCGAAACTTGACAAGATGCTTGGACTCGGTCAAACATCCAAGTTAGGATTGGGTTATGAGAGAACATATGTTGATCAAGTTGCTAAGAAAGTGGGCATGAATTCAACAAAGTCGAAGCCCAAGGTTCAAGGTGAGCTTTCAATTAGAAAAACTTTTGCTAACAAAGTTTGTCATTATTGTGGAGTTCAAGGTCACGTAAAGAGAAATTGTAGACAAAGGAAGAACTCCATGTCACACGTGAACCAAGGGAAACAACTCAAACCCAAAACGAAGGTTCAAAGAACAACACCATCGCAAGGATGGAATCCCAAGCGCCAAGGGTCTAACCTGAAACGAAGGCAGGTATGGAAGGTAAAGACGAATGGTGCAAAGATTGAGAAAACTTCAATCGTCGACAAGCTTCACTCAAGGATTACAAGCCAACCGACATACCCCAAAATTCGTAAGGTTTGGGTGCGTAAAGGTGAAGTCTTTCCATACTAAGCGTCTAGTGGCTCCCTACCTCTCTCCCATTCTATTTATATACGATCACTTTTGCCATGAATATTTTTAAAAAAAAAACTGTCCTATTTTATCAAATCGGACATCTTGCTTTTATATATCATTTATTGGGGGAATTGGTCAATTCGAATAAATTCTTCAATCTAGATACATTCTATGAGCCATTAAATCTTAACGAATAGACAACTAAGCATTATTCTTTGATAAGCTTTGCATATGTGATTTGGTGAACAGTGTGTTGTTTTGTTTTACAAGTGGTTCGTCAAGTGATCTCATTGTTTACATGAGTTATTTTAACTTAATTCAATCAATTTAAATTCCTATGTGTCATTAGTTTTGAACCTCATTATCTTTGAAAAATTATGTCAATATACAAGTCAAATAGGTATCTCTCTCTTGAACTATCAAAAGTATATTGAATTTTTTGATTGAAGATTTGCATAATAAGAAAAATGTTTTCCCATTTTCTGAAATCACAATAAAATGATCTCATTGTGGGTTGCACTAATTGAGGGGGAGTAATAATTTCATGAGATTAAAGATGTGGAAAGAGTTACATCCCTTTGGGAGTGTGAAAACTACCACCATTCAAGATGTGGAAAGAGTTACATCCTTTTAAGGAGTGTGAAAACTACCACCACATGTAGGAAAGAGCTACCACCCCGGTCGTCCGGTAAGGGTGTGAAGTTACCACATGAATAAGTGGAGATCTCTAAAAAAAAATTTAAAAAAAATGTATCATATATAAGGTTTAGAGAAATACTAGGTGGTTACTCTTGGTTTTTGAACGATATAAGGTGGAAGTTAAGATGCTCAAAGAGCCACTTCTTGAAATTCAACGTGTGCATAACTCAATTGGATCATATTCTTGTGCTAATTTCAGCTTTTGGGATTTAGTCTTCATATATGCAAATTGATGTTGAAAATTAGTACAACTATTGATTTAGATCTCGAAAGATGTGCTTATATTTCACAGTATACTAACTTAAATTTTCAATTGATGAGTGGTTCAATATGTGTGACATTTACAAATTTCTCTTGATTATTTTTTAGTCATTATATTTCATATGATTATTGAGGAAATCTGGTTAAAGCTTGTTTTTTTAAAATTTTTTAATTTTTTATTAAAAAAAAAACTTGCTGTGACCGGTCATAAATCACTGAACGGATCCTACGCCCGCTGTCAGCAAAAGTGGCGTGGCATCCGACGAAGCCTTCTGTCCAGGTCGATCTTTGGAGCGAACCGCTTATATCCAGGCGCGACATTTTTTTTTCAAAACACTTCGTTTTACAGTTTTTACTGATTTTCTCTCTCTAGAAATCCTAGAGAAACCTTCCTTGAGCTTTGGATCATCTTTCCTACTCATCTTCTCGGATTTTAGGTATGGTTTCCATTTATTTTTCTTTTTGCCCTATTTTTCGGAATTTTAGGGTTTAGAGAAGTTCTTGGTGATTTATCTGTTTTTGCTCAAATTTTTTGTTTCAATCTTGCTTAAACATGTCTACATTACACTTCTCTGAGGTTTATTGCAAATTTTATCGTCAAATATTCGCGTATTTGTGATCAAACCCTAGTTTTTACTGTTCATAGGGGCTTTTTCGAATTTCTTGCAATTTCGATCAATTTTTGGGCATGTCTTCTATATTAATATTGTTTCTAATGGCTCTAGGATGCTCTAAATTAATTTTTTAAATTGTGGCCAATTTTCGCAATTTTTGCTATATATGTCAATATGTCGTTTTTGATCCTTTGAACGGTGACTTTCAAAAATGTCTTCGTGGTTTCTTGTGCTCGTATTCCTTATGGCGAGAGCGGGTCCGGGAGCTAAGCGTAGACGCTCCTCCGCCGAGCAACGGGAAGGACGACAAGCAGAACAATCCGGGAGCGAGTATAACCCCGGTGAGGAATCTGGCGAAGAATCTCAGGGCGAGGACTGGGAAGTTCTTCAGGCTGAGATACAGGGTCAGCAAGCTGAGCAAGAGAAGGAGAAAGGAAAGGAGAAAGAGAAAGGAAAGGAGAAAGAGAAAGGAAAAGAGAAAGGAAAAGAACAAGAGAAGTCAAAGAAAAGGACAAAGGAAAAGGAAAAGTTCGGGGAGGCAGGCTCAGGAAAGCACATCAAGTCGACGCAAGAAAGCGAGGGTGATTGTTATTGGTGAACCCAGATCAGCTACAGAATCACCTGTTAGACCACCTCAACCTCCTGTGGATCCGAAACGTCTACGATTGTATTCTTCAAAGAGTTGTGTCGGAGAACGACTTGTGGGGATTGCGAACTTGGTCCGTCGAGCTCCCGCATTTCAAGCATTGGTTGAAAATGGTGAATTGCAGGAAATATGTAAGTTCACAGAGACAACTGGTTATGGACTGGAGCTGATAAGAGAATTCTATATGCGAGCAGGCAACCTAGTCGATGCTGAGGGCGGACCATTTGAGTTTACTACGTCGGTTCGTGACATAGAAATGACTATCACGCCAGACACGGTGGCGTCAGTGCTTGACATGGTGGCACGCACCGACGGGGTGGACTACATGCACTCAGGACTGGATGCTGTCAAGGACTGGCGAAGGGTGTTCACTGCACTGTGTACACCAGGAGCTGAGAACAATGGTAGCCAGATACTCTCAAAGCATTTGAGAATGGAGTATCGGTATTTAAACTTCGTCGTCTGCTACAGCATTATGCCTCTCACAAACACGAAGGTTATTAGGTGGGATCGAGTGTTGTACATGTACTTGCTAGGACATCCCGACCTAGTACGAGCGGGGGATGTTAACATAAATGTCCCGTTCCTTATTTGGAAAAGAATGACACGGGAAATTAAGACTGCGAATCAGAGAGATCGATTACCTTTTCCGCTAATCATCATGCGGATACTTCGTCAGCACAATGTGCGAATTGACTGCACATATTATGAGCATTCCTTAGGACCTATTGGAGATACTACGATGGTCAAATCTCACGTTCAACTTCATGGAACATCCCCTCCTCGAGCTGATGCACCTGCACCTGCTTCTCCGCCTGCTGAAGGTTCTGACACCGAGGCATCTATATCTTCTATTTTTCGCGAGCAACAACGATTATCAGGTGATCTCGAACGTTTGACGGCGGGGCAAGAAGTGTTGGGGGCAAAGCAAGACAAGCTTATCTCGGATGTCGATCGTTTGAACAAGAAGTACGGTCGCATCACACGGTTCTTGAGACTCCTCTGTGGCAAATTAGGATGTGGAGCCGACGAGATGCCTTCTCCCGGAAGCGACTCCGAATGCGTCTGTAGTTGACTCTCTTTTTGTCATTTTTGTCGATTTGTGACAAAAAGGGGGAGATGGTTATGAAGGGGAGATGTTGATATCGCTTTTAACTTTGTACTTATGACTAATGTTTACCTTGTGAATGAAAAGTTCTTGATGCTTGAATGTGTTTGAGATCTTTTTGCAGGAAACGTTCAAGACTTCAAGAGTCCAAGGTCTAGGTCATTTTAGGATTGAATGAACTTGTAATTTTTTAATTTTTTTTTTTGGATAGATCATGTAAAAAGTTATCATTTGGTGATTACGATATTCTCTTGTCTTTTTGCTTTTGAGGTTGTATGAGATATAAGTAGTTTTGTCACGAAATCGCCAAAGGGGGAGATTGTTAAGGATTTTGTAAGTTGGCGGATTTCGTGAGTTTGTCGGAGTCTTGAAGAGATCAAGAGATTACAAGAAGATCGAACGCTCCAGGACTCGTCAGAGAAGCTCGACACCTCAGGTATGCATTTAAGATCATTTATGGTGATTAACATTAATAACATAGTAGTTAGAAGACTTAAAAAGGGTTTAAAATATTGAATTTTATGAAAAATATTTTCTGTATAAACCCTGTCCGGAACAGACCATTTGACCGACACGGTGAGTCTGTCATCCGGCTTTTCGCAACACACTGTCCGACCAACCTCTTTGGCCAGGACACGGTGAGGTTGATAGCGAAAGTTTCGCAGCCTTTGACCGGATCGTGGATTCTGTCCGGACACTGTAAAGCTGAACTTTCTGAGTGCTAGAGCCTAGGACCGGACAAACCCCTGGTCTGACCGGTCAGTGCTCGCTACGAAAAATTTGACGACACACTGAGACCGGACAGAGATGGTTTGACCGGACAGTGGACTCGAAAACAGAATTCCTAAAAAGGCTGATTTCAATTCTACTCGACTTCAAAGTCTTCTAACTCTATATATAGACCATGGGAGGTTCAAGGACGAATATACAATAATATACCTGAAGATACTTCAATCCAAAAACCCTAGAATCTCTCTCCTAAGCTTTTTGATCTAGTTCTTAGAGAGATTTGATGGAGATTTGATCGTTAAGTTGATTCAAGGTTCTTCCTTTTGATTCTACCCTTGCGAATCAATTTAATGATCAATTAGACGAATCCCTCCCATCTTCTACGGTACTTTAACTTGGAGATCACCATAAATCTTCGTTCTTCTTCTCCGGACGGAGGTGTGTTGCGCGGGGATCGCGTGTAGGGGGGAGCCGAGGACTCGGTGGACGCTTTGTGGATTCGAGGCGTTGGCGCGGCAAGGAGTTGCGGCGTGGTCGGTTGGAGGACTTCAATCGATCGTGGACCAGCGAAGGATATTCACATAGAAGATTCGGTTAATCGGGTAAAGTCGTGGGTGAATCGCCTTGTACTCGGTTGTTTCTTAGTGAATTTTCGTGTGATCGGTCCCGTGGGTTTTTTACTCCGAGTTGGAGTTTTCCCACGTAAATCTTGGTGTGTTTGATTTTATTTTTCCGCAATTACTTTAAAATCGCATCTAGATTTTTAATTGGCCGTTGAACACCTATTCACCCCCCTCTAGGTGTTGATTCCTATTAGATCCTAAGACCTAAAACCTACATGCCACACTCCTAGGTCCATTGACTCTAGGTTTACTATAACCTATGTTCTTTACACTAGGATAGATGCCACTCGATCTATGTGTTTGTTTATGTCCAAGACTCACATTACTTACTTGGCTCTCTTATGTCTACCAGTTCATTTACATGCATGTTTCTATTATGCTAAGTACATGTTCTTACGACGTTCTCTACTTAGCATTCTTTACTTTACTGCTTACCTCATGCTTACTTATCCACTAGCATCTCTATATTATGCTATGGTCATGTTCATTGAATATTCACTATGCTAAGCATGCACTCGTTTATTCTTCTAGCATTGTACTCTATGCTATCATCATGCATTTCATTCGTTTACTTGCATCTACTTAGCATTTTACTTTATATCACTAGCATGCATTTCTAATCATGCATTATTGAACATGCGTCAATAAGAGTTATCTGACTCTTAGACATACAGGCGACCTAGTCGCTTCGGTAAACACAACCCACCTTAGTTTTGCGATCCGATTGCTCGTCGACACTCGCAATCGGCCGCCCGCGGCACTCGTGACCCGGATCGGCTCGACTCTTGCGCGACCAACCGAACGATCATCGAATCTCTATCTGAGATTTTGTGCCGTTAACCCACGCCTTCAAGTTGCCCCAGTTCCGTTTTCATGAATTTTGGGCTCCTATCTTGCGTGCTGCGAACATCTAGTATGAATACATTAAATAATTAATATCTTTGTACTCGCTCGTCGGATCACCGAACCGAGCGCGCCAACGCGTTCGTTAGGCCCCCAATTAGGTTTACATGGGGTCAAATGAGATCTATCTCATCTATTTCTAAAAAACTCCATTTTAGCCCTAGGTTTTGCATTTTTGCGAAACCCACCGTTTTGATCTTTAGAACAAACGAAAGAAAGCTTGTTCAACATCTAGGAACTCATCTAAGAGTGCTAGAGCCATCCATAGGGTGCTTAGAGCAAACCCTAGAAATCTACCATTAGAGCTCCTTGAAGAACACATGGTTTTCATGAGTTCTTCGGCTACTACTACCTTTCTACACTTGTAGAGGGATCAAAATCCTAGGTTTAGGGTTTAGAAACCCACTACTAGAAGATATACCATGAGAGAGAAAGAGGGAGCTTACCTCTCCATGAAGCCGTCTTGCACAAAGGAGAGGAAGAAGAGGCCCATGGTGATCTCCACCATCATCTTCTTCATCATCTCCATCTTCTTCTTTTTCTTCTTCTCCCTTTTTCTTTCTTTCTTTCTTTCCTTCTTCTCTTCTTCTTGCTGTTGAACAAAGAGATAGAGAGGGAGAGAGTTTTGTGAGGGAGAGAGGGAGAGAAAGGGTTTTAACACCCTCTATTCACATAACACCCTGCCAAATTGCATTCTAGCCCCTCAACTTTGCAATATTTGAAACAGCCCAAACTGGACATTTTCGGGCTGCAGAGACCGGACCTTCATCAATGTCCGGATCTTGGATGTCCGGTCTTGGCCCCCATGTTCGGTCTTGACTTGCGAAATCCCCTTTTACCCACTTTCCAGCATACGGGGTCCGGACAACCACCAATGTCCGGACCTTGGATGTCCGGACATTGGATCAATGTCCCGACCTCACAGGGTCCTCCAGCCCACTCAAAGGACTTAGCCAAATTTTGAGTTTTTTCCGTTTCTTCTCCGTTCCAACTCACTTTTGGCCTGTTTGACATCCGATTCGTTTCAAATCGAACCGAGACTCTCCAAACATGATTTAGATCATGTCCACATCATCATTTCATCCGCGCAAGTGCCGGATTCGGCTCACGGCCCAAAGTAGACTTTCGGCTTCGTTCTCGCACCTAGTGCACCGAAAACACCCGAAAGCTTCCAGACTTCACTGGAACCATTCTTATGGCCTTCTAAGCCAACATACCTCGTAACTTCAAGACTTTAGAAGTTTGATATGTGACAAGCACGATGACCCTGGTTTCGTACTGAACATCATGCTCACCTCTGTGAGGGTATTAGAGGCCCTGGTTAGCGGGTTAGATGCAATGTGGGCGCTTTGCGCGCTGTTTTACTGAATTTCATGTTGCTCCCGCACTCTCCACAGTGGTTGGCGGTGCTCCGAAGTGTGAGCACGGCCTTCAGCTCGCTGAGATCTGTCAGCGGGTGTCCTGGATGGATTGATTGAACCTCGGTTTGCACTCTTGGGCCATAAAACCCTGGAAATCGCATGAAAGAATGCGATTTTGGGGTTATCGGGAGGGCTTTTATGCAATTTTATTGGTTGTGGCTGTTGTGGGCAGCATGTACGTGCTGTGGGGACTGATCATCCAAGGCCCCAGACCTTTACGAAAATTGAAAAATGATTTTCGGAGCGTTTTTCGACGAAATCCGCCGACGGAGCGCGTTTATGGTTCGGAATTCCTCTGACGGTACTTAGTAATTATTTGTGACGTTGCTCAGCCTTGTTAGCTGGTTACCAGCGTTATTTCGACGGTTCGAAAATGACGGGTGAGCGATGGTGGGTTCCGGTGTCGAAATTGACACATCCGGGAACCTGAATTGGAACGATTATCTGACGATAATCGTTTCGATGTGGATTAATATTTTTGCTGCCAAATCACACGAATGGTTGTGTTTAGTGGCAGTGGGTGACTCGTATCTTGAGTCGGTGAGTTTCGGGACAGTTCGTGGGTCCCGGCAGAGTCCCGGTGCGGTTTGCGGGACTTCCGGCGTGTACGGCAATCGATTTTGGGAAACCGATTCCCGTGGGTTTAGTTGTGGAGTTATGTGTTCGGTGTTTATTAGTTGTGGGTTCGACACTAACCTGGTGGACCCTTCTTATGTCCGGTTGATACTTCTTCCGCAGACGAGAGACAGGCACCGTACTTGTACAGGTGGGTACTTCGATCCGAAGTCGGTACAGTAGTGCACTCTCGGTGATGGTTTCTTACCCTTACTCTCCCGTGGTTTTTATTGCATATATATATTGAGCCTTGCACCGATATTGTTTCGTTATTCTCTACTCAGATGTTTTCATGCTTAGTATCATGTGTAGGAGTAGAGTAGATTATCTCTATGTGATACCATGTTTTCTTGTTGCTCTACTTGTCTGTTCTACATATCCTGTATCATGTTTATAGTAGGGCGGTTTTATGACTACCTGTGAGTTGTGACCTAGTCGGTCCATGCATTGCATCTATTCCGCGAAATGATTGGTTGGTTGTTGTATCTCATATCTGTGACCTATTTGGTCAGTTCCTTGACTTCTGTCGTCGATGATTGTTGAGGTCGGTGTACCCTGAGGGGTTGGATTGTCGGCTAGTGGCTGATGGTAGTTCTGGATTTTAGTAATACATGATGTGCCATTCGTGTGACCTATTGGTCGGTTCTTGAATATAAAGTTAGTTGACATTGAGCAGTACTTGCATACCTGCGAGAGGATGTTGAGTCGTTCCATCCTAGTTGACTTGAGTAGTCAGTACTTGTATACCTTCAGTAGGATGTTGAGTTGTTCCATCCTAGTTGACCTGAGTGGTCGGTACTTGTGTTTCCATATAGTTGGATGACCTATACGGTCGATGTGCCTTGAGGGGTACGATTGTCGGCTAGTTGCCGACGGTTGGCTTTTGAGCATATCAGTATTGATCGCCCGAGACTTGTTCGTAGCGGTCGATAGAGCTTCCGACCCAGGTTATTTGGTTTAGCTTCTACCCTTATTATTCTATTGATTTAGCTTAGACAGTTGTATGGTTCAGTATTTTTATTACATTTGAATATGTCGGTTTTCAAGATGTAATAAAAAGGATTTATGGATTTCTATGAAATGAAAAGATGTTCTGACTTTTTGTAAAATAGAAATAGTTTTCTACCCCTCGTGGTAGCATGCTTTTGAAAGAAAAAGATTTTCGTGGATTTATGATTAAACTCTAAATATAAATCTGTTGTGAATGGTGTAGGAATGTATGAATGTTTGTATATTCATTCTGGTGGGTGTATCCTGGTTATATGTCTTGTACTTGTGTGATGCCGTGCAAATACAGGGGAGACTCTGTCCGTGTGAACAGTGGACTCCCTGTATTTGTGGCGGATCTGGCATACCCTGGGGTCAGGTCTTTTAAAAAAAAAATTCGCTGTGTTTTGACCAAAAAGGGACCCCGGGACGTGATAAACAGACTGTGAGTATGATCCAACCCTCTCAAGTTGAGGATACACTATCAACTAGGGCTAACAATCACACGGGAATCCACCTATCCCGATGTTCATCTTCAAGTGTTTAATTACACTAAGTTTTTTTTCATTGATTCATCATTAGGGAATCTGCTTATCCCTAAGTTCACATGTCACATGTGTCAATCTACAATATGTTGTATGCCACTCGTCCTGTTGTCATATATTGTTCACATGCCACTTGATATGTTACTATGAAACCATCGAGTTCATCTCTTTTCTCGGCACTATAGGATTCAATGTCATAACCGAATCCTTATCTACCCACTAGATCAAGTATTTAACTCACACTATGATATCAATTAGGAGCATAGGGAAATGGAAATGCGCAAATAACATCTTACAATGCACATATGCAAGAGATGCAAGGTTACAATGCACTAAGACATAAAGAGGAGCCCGGTTGCTTCGGGATGACACCACCTACCTCTTGGCGATGGCACGACTCAAGGAATACGACTCGGCGACTCTAGGACGTCGCTTTGGCTGTAAGGTACCGGACTTCGGAAGTTATGAAGTTATGGTGGGATGTAATATGCCGAAATTTAATATAAAAGTTAAGTGTAAATAAAAATAGTGTGAGATACTATTTTTATTGGACTTAAGGGTGTAAGGTATAGGTTGGAAATGACCTGTGCTGAGATCGGAGCGAAAACAGAAAATTTAAAATTTTCTGTGAGAAACAGGGCAGATAAATTAGCAGAAAATGCATAGCGTCGAAAAATTATGAAAACTGAAGGGTATGTCAGGATTGTTATTATGAGGCTAGATTTAAAGTTTCGTGCCATTCTGACACCCGAAATTGCCAAGAATGGGCTGTTTTGAGAGGTTTAGGTGAAGAGGCAATTTGGTAATTAGAACACCAAGAGAGCTATTTAGAGTTGGACTCTTCCTCTGCCCCTCATTTCTTGCAACCAAAGCAAAGGAAAAAAGGCACCTCTTTCTCTCCCTTGGCTGATAGAAGGAGAAGAAGAAAAAAAAGGAGAAGAAGTGAGGAGAGAAGCTTGGAGAATGAGATTTCTCTCTCCTTGATCATCTTCTTCGTCAAGTGGAGAATCTCTTTTGAGATAAGCTTTAGGTTTTCTAAAGCTATGTTTCTAGGGTTTTGGTATTTGACTCTAGAAAGGGATTTTGGTGAACTCTAGAGTTCTAGCTAGTTGCTAGAGGCATGAATCTAGGGTTCGTTGTGGCTGTTTTTGCCGTAGTCGCGAGCTAGGGCTTCGAGTGGGATTTTGTAAACGATTAGGGTTTGATCTCGTTTAACCCTATCTTTGTGATGGTTTTAGGCTCACGAGTACCCCCGCGAAATCAGTTAGCGATTCCGCCAAGCGAGTGCGGAGGAATTGAGCCGGGAGCCTAATTTGGCTCAAGTTGCCGTCGAGCGCGACACGGATTTCGGAAAGTCGGCGAAACGCGCCGGTAGAGTCGACACGACTCTAGAAGGTAGGTGGTGACCATCCCGAAGCAGCTGGGCTGCTCCCTATGTCTGTATGTGTATATGTGTATATTGTCAATTTATAGTGTATTTGTCGAGGACATGACAAGGTTGCGACATTCCTTTATTAGCATGTATTCTAGCTAGTGTAGCGAGTTGAGCTTGATACTAGGATAGAATACAGGAATAAAGGCGAATGGTAACATAGAAACCCTAAAAGTAGAGAACTTTCATGAGTTGGCAAAACAGAGAACAAATGACAATATAGATCGAGTGGCATCTAGAAGAATGATAACTTAGATCGAGTGGCATCTAGTAAATGAGAACATTGACAAATGACTTGTTGAACTAGAGTGTAGTTGTACACTATGCATGATGAACTAGAGGTGATAGTTCTGAGAGATGCATCCCTAGTTGACAGGGTATCCTCAAGATGAGAGGATTGGATCTTACTCACAGTATGTTTGAGAGCTTATGGAGGTCGCTCCTCACAAGCGTGCACTCCGGAGTTTGGCACATAGGACAGAGTGTTGTCCGGGGACGAGTGGATGTCCCGCAGACCGTCTCGGATTCGCGAGTGCCCCGTACCTCGGCACCCCTGAGGTCAGTGTGAGTTGTGGCGAACCTTGAGGGTAAGCAAAGAGATTGGGTACAGAGAGAACCCTTGTGAGTAGAGGGGCGAACCTTGAGGGTAAGCCCAAGGATTGAACAAAGAAAAGAAAATGGATTCTTATTGGACATAGTAGTATGATAGTTCATTTTATACTATACTGAGCAGGCATACTTGGATTTGATGGGCATAGTAGAGTATTTGAAATAGCATATTTTACAGCTTTTCATATCTATCTATCTGTATATCTGCTTATGCTCGGTATAGACCTAGTGGGGAGATCGGTGGAGTCGGCGGCCGAACCCACTGGGAACTATTCGTAGTTCTCACCCCACCATTGTTGCAGGGGCTAGCAAGAGCGTACCGGCAGAGGACCGAGGTAGGGGCACAGCGCCCTTGTAGCTAGTAGCTTCCATTATGCATTAGTGTATACCCTCGTGTACATGAGAGTTCTTGGTGAGGGGGGCCAGTTGGAGAGCCATATGTGTATTAGGAGAAGTATATGTGTATTCATTTGAGAGATGAAAAAGAAAGAAAAATATAAATCATTATGTGAATGCCGAAAGTGGATGTAATAGTTAGATGTTTCATATCTTTATTTACTTGTATTGTATACTTGTATCTTGCTCTTACTTGTTAGCACTTGTGGTGCTTCGTTTCTTGTCATGTATGTATTTGAGTTTATCCTGGGCAAACTCTTGTACATGATTGCTGTGGTTCAGCCATGGGCGGACAAGGGAGGCTCTGTCCGTTCGGCGTCTGTTCGACGTGCCCGGACCAGACCAAATTGGTAGCGGTCGCGGGGCGTGACAGGCCCTCCAAGCGAAAACGAAGCTACGACCGCCCTCTTTACCAATATCTTCGCACCATCTTGACGAATCGCCGAACCGTCTTCGCCAACGCACTTAAACACTTAGCAATTAGGTTTGGACACGATCAATTTAGATCGATACTCAACATTTCACAAAACCCCTATTTGGAGCTCTAGATTTGCAACTATTGCAAAATACTCCAATAAAACCCTAGATTCACGCATTAATCATCTATTAGGCTTGCTAAAGTTCCAACTAATCCATTTCTAGAGCATATGGAACTAACCCTAGAAATCTACCATGGAAGCTCTCTGAGCTTACCTCGAATAAGCTAGCTCCTAGCTTGAGAAGATGATGAAGAGGATGAACTTCCACCTTTCAGCCTTCTTTTCCACCAATCCCTCCTTCCACCTCCTTGAAGAGAGAGAGAAAAAACCTTAGAGAGAGAAAGGGTGCTTCTAAGTTAGGTTGGAGAAGAAATGAGGGAGGGAGAGAGAGCAACACTCTCATATAGCCTCACTTATGCTACATATGCATAAAAGCCCCTCAACTCTCCATCTAGTGCACAACCCAACCTGGGCAATTTCGAGCTACGGGGACTGGTCTTTCTAGGGAGGGACCGGTCCTCGAGAGCAAGTTTATTGCAAAAAGGGGCGTTTGCCCCTTCTCCACGCATACGGGGACCAATCTCTCTATAGAGGGACCGATCCCCGAGAGCACAACTTCGCAGGACAGCTTCCTTGTTGCTTCCCACGCGTACGGGGTTCGGTCTCTCATTGGAGGAACCGGTCCCCGAGAGCAAACTTCTGCAGCTTTGCAAAAGTGCTCCACTTGCTCTCCGGGGCCCTCCTAAATGCACTTTTTGCATTTCCAATGCCTTCGGCCTTTCCGAAGCGTTCCGAACTCACCTTCGATCATTTTTTATCGAAGTCCAACTCCACGTTTCGCGGTTCCGCGTCCTTACATCCTTCATTCCTTAAAAGGAGTTTCGTCCTCGAAACTAACTCAAACTCACAACTAAACTCATACCTCAACTCACTCCTCGAAGAGGTGAGGATGATGCGTTTTCATCATTTTCTCAAGCTCCCACGTGGCTTCACAATCATCATGATTGCTCCACCAGACCTTGACGTAGGGAATCTCGCGGTTTCTCAATTTGCGCACCTCTCAAGCGACAATCGACACCGAAATTCTTCATAACTCATATCATCTCGCAATTCCGGTGGTTCATACAACAAAGCGTGCTCGGGGTTGTAGATATACTTGCGAAGGTTGGAGACGTGGAACAGATTGTGGACCTCCGCAAGCTTCGGCGGCAACACGAGCCGATATGCCACTGCTCCAACACGCTCCAAGACTTCATACGGCCCAACATACCGGGGACTCAACTTTCCCCGCACCTCGAATCGCTTCACAACCCTCATGGGTGATACCTTTAAAAAGACGCGGTCGCCTACCGTGAACTCCAAGTCTCTACGGTGCTTATTCGCGTAGCCCACCGCGAACTCCAACTTTCCCCTCACCCCTCAAGGATGACACCTTCAAGAAAATATTAATGAAATATTTTTTTAAAATACTAACTAATTTTTTAATCGTAAAATTTTAATAATTATATATTTTAATTAACTACCCGTTGTGAAGCGCGGGTGTTGCACTAGTACTTAATAAAAGTTTGGAGAACCAAAAGCACAAAGCCAACCGTCTCTATTCAAAATAGGAAAATAAAAAATTTAAAAATTCTCCATTCGGAATCACCCTAGTCATATTAAAGCGACACTCAAGATTTGGGCTAATCAACATTCACTGGTTAAGGAACCCCGCACGATGGGGCGGAAAGTCGATACAATAGTAAATTATTAAAACTATTAATATTTTTTTTAATTATTTATTAATATTTTTAAATATTATTTATCTCCGTATTGAGTAATTAAAAATTAAAGTATAAAATTATAGTATATTTCTTTCTAAAAATATGTAAATCTAATAAATAAAATGAATAAATTAGTTTAAAATAAAATAACAGCTTATTACAGTATTAAGAAAGATAACACAAAAAAAAAAAAAAAAAAAAAAAAAAAAAAAATCAGTGGTAAATATATGCCACTAGAAATAAAATGTGTCACTATGTAAATAAAGAGTTAGATCAACACCACTTAAGAGATATAAATTATATTGCTTAAGTTAAAATTCAAATCTTATCAAAATGTAATCCCGTTAGTAGTATGGCTTATTTAGTTTTCATTTAATGTGGGGTTGCAAAACTGTTGCAAGTTTCGCAACCGGATCCTTCAAACATTAATAGAAACAATCATCATTACCGGCACCGGGTTGACATAAATTTAATTTTGGATAAACAAAGAGATAACCAATCTGTTTCAGCAATCTTATAATTTACCAAGCGAGCGCCCAATTTGCTAAAGTACCAAACCACTACAGTTTTTTTACTCGTACCATCTGCAAACAGATAACCGAGCAGATTTATCGATCAATCTTGCTAGTACCTACTTACTCATTAAGCAACACACAAAGCACCAACTCAATTCTCAATAAATTTTGCTCACAAGTTAAAAAAAAGTAGCGTAGCCTTATTAGGGTTTATATAATTTCTCGAGCAAACAAACGGTACATGCAAAGGCACTCATACAAATTTGCGTAAATTTTTTTTATCTCCTAAATTAAAATCCCTGACTTCGAAGGTCAACTTATTTGCAGTTTTCTGACAGCACCAGCAAGCAGATGCAAGACAACAATTAAAATCGGGAAGAGGTTGCAAAGTGCCATAATCACGGTAGCAGGCAAACAAACAGATACAATACAGCCAGCAAGAACAAAAGGTGAAAAAAAAATTCAGTAAATTTCCAACTCCGTATCTAGAAAAGAATATGCAGCATAAGAAAAGGGAACCGATCAACCTACAACACCAGCGAGCAAATCCGGACGGAAATAGCATCATAGCTACAAATTGCTCTCAGCAGTACTGCTTTAGGCAGCGATAAATTTGTGAATCAACCAACATAGCAATTTATAAGTTCCAATCATTGTTTCATGTAATTGTTCAGAATACAGGAACAACAGACACAACCAACCCACATGCACTCACACATAAAAGCAAACAAAAAGGCATTTAGTAACTTAATTTAGATTGCAAGACTTAACTGTAATAATTTTTAAACCCAAATAAAATTATTTTGCGCAAGTGTGAGAACCAAAATATCGACCCCAACTAAGTAGGACATCTGAACATTGTACAATTAATTAGCACACAAATAATCAGTTAAAAAAAGTAACAGCACTTCTCAAATTATTTAGGCGCACAATCAATAATCAATCCAAACAGTTTTTTATAAAATCTTGCACCAAAAAATCCCTGCAAAAGATCAATTTTAAAAATATATAAGACACCAAAGTTGGCCTCCCATACAACCAACAGAAGTCAAGGGAAATCTAAATCCAAACAACATTATATAAATATACCAATTCTATGAAGAGTAGGTTTTGTGATCAGGTTATATTAGTTTCATAAATCAAACAACAATGCTCCAAAGATCACATTCAGTAATTTACCGAAACCCTAAACACCTCTTACCATACTCTATATGTCTGAACATATATATTGTGCATGCAAAAACACCTCTTACTACAACTCATTTGGATCTTATGCAATAGTCAAGAAACAACAGTCAGCACCAACAATGCAAGTCTGAGCTGGAAATTGGTAAGGAATTTTAACTATGTCTATCATGAGGTCCATATTTACAAAACATTTATATGATGTTTACTATATGAGCAAGTGATTTTGTTAACCCAAATAATACCTCACCATACACGCAACACCAGTATAAAAGAACACACAATTCTAATCGTCTTTCTATTATATAAAGCATGCAACTACATGAAATAGACATAAAAAAGATAAGCAACAGAGATTAGTCCAATTATTACTTAGTTGTAGAATCAAAATGGAGTGCCGTTAATAGTATGGCTCATTTGGTTTCCAATTAACATGGGGTTGCACAACTTTTGCAAGCTATGCCATCCTTTAAACATTAATAGAAACCGTCATCATCACCGGCAACGAGTTCACATAAAGTTTGTTCAAGCAGTATTCAAGTTCTCATCACCAGTCACTATACTATTGATCAGCACACAAATTATTAGTATCGGAAAGTGACAGGCAACAAAGAGCATACAGGTACAAATTAATACTCTTAAAAACATATGAACATCACAAACATATATAGTATTCATTGTGTATCAAAATAGTGATCTTATTAATACCTTAGAGTACTTGCAACATGTAAAGCTCTTGCCATAGTTATTTAGTACTGCTACAAAGAGCTTTAACAAAAGCTAGTTAACTAAGCTAGCTTGCTTAATTTAACATTGGCTATAAGAACTTGAACTTCAGTACAGATAGTACTTCACCTATATAATGTAGATGATCTGGTAATAGATATATAGAAAAGTTGGATCGGACAAAATCGCGAAAAAAAAATAAAATTAATTGAGACCAATTTGACACGATCAGGCCTAGGATTTGATAAAAAGACCTGTAACTTCCTATTTAGCGTACAAATGTATGTCTTTAGTCCAGAAATAACTTTTCGAGATAGATGCACTATATATTCCAAATTACTACATGATTCAATATATGTCGTTTTTGAACCCAAATTGCGTCAGCAGGAAAAAAATCTCTTGCACGTGTGCAAAATCCTGAAACCAAACAAAACCTTAAAGAAAGTTCCAAAAGAGGGAAATAGCTATGGCATCTGAGCTGCGAAAAGACAACTCAAAATGAATATTGCAAAATTAAATAGTAATGTCATAAGGTCATAAGTAGATTTTGCCGCCAATACAAAAGTTTAGTTGATCATCAACCTGAACAATGCAGAGGTCTTATCAGTGTCAAAAAGAGTCGGATAGTCGCATAAAGCAAGAACCTGATTGTAGCAATTTGTAGCAAGTATTCCAGCAAAACTGCATAAATTA
Source organism: Aechmea fasciata (assembly GCA_025177825.1). Classification (NCBI taxonomy): domain Eukaryota; kingdom Viridiplantae; phylum Streptophyta; class Magnoliopsida; order Poales; family Bromeliaceae; genus Aechmea; species Aechmea fasciata. The sequence goes on from CM045924.1 coordinate 8,619,409, forward strand.
CTCGTCAAAATTACTGCAGCCCCAAGCGGCAGAGAGGATTGCTCTTTATTAGATTGAAATCAACCTGAAAAATACGGGGATGCAAATTTAGTTCCAGATAATTCTAATGTTTAATGTTCAAATATATATCATACCTTCGGTCCAAAGAGATCTCTGATGTTGTCAATTCCATATAAAATCATTGTCGGTCTGTGTAAGGATTGATATTTTGACAGTGCAATTTAACTCTCCGTTGATGATGTTTCTGTGTGTAACTTAATTACATAAGCACTCGTCAAGTTTCAAGAGAAAATGAGCTAAGACAGAAAAGTTACGGGATCCGGACCGATCACTTAAGTGAATAGTAACTCCGGCTTTTCGGGTGAGCCGGGAGTAGAGAAAGGGTTCTGGTGCGTATCGGACTCCGATCCTAGGACTTAATTACATAAGCACTCGTCAAGTTTCAAGAGAAAATGAGCTAAGACAGAAAAGTTACGGGATCCGGACCGATCACTTAAGTGAATAGTAACTCCGGCTTTTCGGGTGAGCCGGGAGTAGAGAAAGGGTTCTGGTGCGTATCGGACTCCGATCCTAGGACTTCAATAGCTCGTTTTGAACGTCTTGGATATTCTGAATCCAATGGCACTGACGGATTCGGATTCCGATGCACGGTTGTCGAGTTAAAGGGTTCCGACTGAAATTATATATATATGTCTGTATATATATATATATGTAGCTTTTTGAGGGGAACTAAGAGGGATGGGTTCGTCGCAAATCGGAGACCAAATCGGATGAAACGAAATACTAGTTTTGATGCCCCAGCCGTGCTGAACGTACTGGTGCGATCCGATCGAAAATCCGACTGACGGATCTCCGGGAATTGCATAATGTTCGCTAAGGGGTTATTTTGGCAAGATCGGAAAATCGCGAGAACGACCTATATTTTATGTGTCGTTTCGCGAGATTTCGAACGTCGAGGGACGTGTATGCATATTACACGTGCTGGCAGGGGCTGAGTTTATTATGGTGATCAGGGGAGGACCTTTCCACAATTATTACACTATGTCTATATATGTAGTTAGGGTTCTCATGGGAAAAACCCTAATCATAATTCTTCCCCTGCGACCCAGAGCCTCCTAGCCGCCTCAACCTTTCCCTGCCTACCCTGTGCGCGCGCCCCGGCCTCCGGCAAGCACCTCCGGCCTCCGGAAAACCCCTCTGAACCATCTTCTTCCTTCCCCTCGACCACTACCTCCATCATCTTGATCAAGATTGGTTGGTGTTAGAATTTGTCCACATTGGGATTTATCTAAAATATTTCTAATCCATATGGGATAAGAAATAAATGTATGTAATTATCTGTTATATTCCTAGTCCACATGGGATAAGAATAAATCTAACAGATAAATCCTAATCTGTTTAAATCTCTATCTATGTGAGATTTAATTAAAATATGATTAGGATTAATGTCTCCCATTATGGTCTATAAATACATGAGGTATTGACCATATACGACAGACGAATAAAAGGAACGAAAAGTTAGAATCATCTCTCCACAAATATTCTCTCTCTTGGGTTCGCTCTAGGGCATCATCTAAAATCCTAGGGATTTGGGCGGTGTGCGGTGTTCGGCTCTAGTAGCCGGATTGCGACGAGTAAGAACAACGTGCAACAAATTGGTGTCGTTGGCGCATTAACGAGTTCGTAAAACAAGACGAGATCGGATCCTAGTAATCGCAATATTAATTCCGCATCAAATAGAGGTATGTAAAATCTATGTGATTTTTGCGATTTGTTTTTCTTCGATATTTAATTTAAAATTATCCAACAGTGGTATCAAAGACTAATAGTGCTTGTTTTCGCTCGATGATTCATTTATTTTACATTGGATATATATTTTTGATTTGTTAAAAGTAAAAATATTATCCGGTGAAGTTTTGAATCGCAAATAAAAATTTTTCTTTATGTTTCTCGTTTGTGAATGGGCATGGAAGGCCTGCCGTACCGGACCTGCGGGGGCCCGCACGCACGGAGCCTGCAGCCTTGCGGAGCCGCCAGCGCAATAGGCTTGTAGGGCCTGCGGGGGACAGCATGCTGCGGCCTTGCTAAGTGGCCTGCAGCCCGCGGCCCTCGGCCTGCGGCCTTGCTAAGGGCCTGCGGCCAAGCAAAGCACTCCATGCTGGGCTTACTAGGTGGCCCACCTTTGCTGGGCTTGCGGGCTTGGAGAAGAGGCCCATGCCTTAAGCCCAACCCATGGGCTTGCAGGATTATATAAAAGAGAATAAAATAAATAAGTATAATTTATAGTAGCTGTAGGTCTCGAACCCAAAACTTGAACTTTAGGCCACAAGCTTTTATCCATCCTAGCTATCAAATTTTTTATAAAAAAATTATGCTTGTCTTTCCTTTATATATAATATTATGATATGCGATCGTTATTATTATATATTGTTTCTTGCTACGATACATGTGATGATATTTTTCAAGTTGCAATGTTTTATTTTGATTAAATTGCATAATGTTCATCATTTAATTTGTGATGAGGATTTATTCTTAATTAATTTGATATATTATTTTTATCTGCATTGGATGAGATGATTATTAGTCTTTTTTTCAAAGGCAAAATTTTTGATTTGAAAATGCAGTGAGAAATTATATTATCAAATTAAATTGAGAATAAGATTTGGATATTTGTGCCTAATTTAAAATTATGTGCATTATTGTAGTGATATATGGCTTTTAAAAATCTTTCCGTCGCGGATTTGTTAAATCAAGATAGGCTTGATGGAACGAACTATGACATGTGGCATAGAAAAATACAATATCTTCTTAATGAGAAAGGGATACTTAGCCATTTAACCAACGGTATGGTTCGGCCTGAAGAAGGCACTACAGCTCAGCACCGTCGCGATTTACAAGCCTATAACGAGTGGCTTGAGAAAGATCGTAGTGCACGATCTACAATGTTGAGAGAGGATTTGAGATTCGAGGAGCAACCAGTGAAGATCTTAGATCGAGAAGTGAAGAAGTTGGGAATCGGGACATTCCGTATGTGAGAGTTCTTTGGAGCAACCACGAGAAGCGGGAAGTCACGTGGGAGCCTGAGGGCGCGATGCAGGAGCGCTATTCCCATCTCTTTCAGATGGAGTCTTGAGGTATGAGTTCAATTTTGGATTCACGGACGAAACTCCTTTTTAGGAGGGGTGAATGTAGCATACTGGACTTGCGCAAATTGCGGAGTTTGAGTATTTGACTTGAGTTCGGAGCCTTTCCACCTTTCTGGAGGGTCGTTGACTGTGTTTCGACCTATGGCACGAGTACCGAGGTTGGTGGATGAATTTCTTGCACTAAAGTCCAAAACGATGGATTTTAGGTTACTCTCGGATTGCATTTTCGGGTGCTTGTACCGGTACAGGGTTGGTTGCTGTACCGGTACCGCTATGATGGCTATACCGGTACAAATCAGATTTTGTACCGGTATAAAAGGGCTGATGGTTGCCAACCCGAGCCTCGGGTTTGGCTGTTTCGCAGGACTTGTACCGGTACAAATGTGATCTGTACCGGTACAACTTGGCAGATTTTGAACAGTTTGAACTGCAGGGGGTTTTCCGCGTTTGTGCACCTCTATTTGAGTACCCCACGCCCCCTAGGGCTTCTCTTGTGCTGAGGACTTGAGGAGAGAAGGTAGGGTAACCCTCCACTCAATCTTTTTCATTCCTCCTTGGATTGGGATGGGTTTTTGAGGATTAAACCCTCTCTTTTGCTCTCTTTTGCTTGGTAGTGACCTTTCCACCATTGTTGGAGCTTGGAGCTTGCCATTTGGAGCTTGGTGGAGGATCAAACTTCAAGTCTAGAGCCTTTTAAGCTTGGTTTGAAGCTTCTTGGAGGTAAGCAAACCACTTTCCTCCTCTAGATTTGGTTTTTGATGGTCTCTTTGTGTAGAAACCCTAGAATGAGATTCTAGGGTTAAGATTTGGGGATTTTCGTTTTGTAGCTCCTAGGACCTAATTAATGGGTTTAGAACTTTGGTTTAGGTTGGATTGCAAGGTGTAATAAACTGACTTTTTACCTGAATGAAATTTGACTTTCGTTTTTGAATGTTATTGTGCGTAAATGTATTATAAGAGCACACGTCAAATTTCAGGCGAAACCGAGCTAAAACGAAAAAGTTACGCGACCCGGAAGTTTGACTTAAAGTGAATAGTAACTCCGGATTTTCGGGAAATCGCGGAGTAGAGAAGGGTCCAGATGCGTATGGGACTCCGAATATAGGACTTCAATAGCTCGTTTCGAATGGATCGACTATTCTGGAACCAATGCCACTGACGGAATTGGATTCTGATGCACGGCTCTCGAGAAAAAGGGGTTTGAACGGTTTTACGTAAAGACTTGAACAATTGAAGGTTTATGGAGAAAAAGATGAGAACTGATACTTCGCGAATACGAGACCAAATCAAATGAAGTAAACGGCTAGATTCGATGTTCTCGACGCGCTGAACGCGCTGGCTTGATCCGATCGTGAATCTGACGGACGGATCTCCGGGAATCGCGAAAAGAACGCGAAGAGCTTAAAATCGCATAACGGAGGAATGCGAAAAGTCTTTATATTTTATGCGCCGAAAAGCGCGAATTCGAATATAGAGGGGCTTATACGTATAATTCACATGCTGCTAGGGACTAAAGCATGAATTGTAGGCATTGGAGGGCTAAAATGCAAAAGTGCATTTGTGTATAAAACATGGTTTTAGGGTTTTCATGGACCTAAACCCTAACCCTAGCCACCCCTTCACCTCCCAGCCCTCAGCAGCCTCCCTGCCGCATCCCCTCACCCTTGCCGAACCCGTGCGCCCATCCCCGACCTCCGGCGACCTCCCCGGCCGCCGGAAAACCAACCCGAACCTTCCCTTTTCTCTCCCCGGACCTAGCCATCCCCATCTTCATCTTCTTGGAGGCTGGAGAGAGTCCTGACCCAAGCATCGAGTTCCTCCCATCAAGAGACACCCCAAGCTCCCCTCTCTGGACGCCGCCGCCGTGCCGGAGCGCCGCCACCGCCGCTGCTGCTCCTGCTGCCAGCCCGGGGTCATCCAACCCGAGTTGGGTGGTCTCGGCTAAAGCGGGGCCGCCGCCTCTTCTGTCGGGCTGCGGAGGACTCCCACACCTCCGGGGACCCCGTGCTCCCCGTCCGCCGACCACCGCACGCCGCCGGCCGTCGTGGGAGCTCCTGCGGCCACCCAAGGCCGGTGCGGACCGAGGTCAAGGCCGCCGACCACCGCGCGTCCCCTTGGCCCCCGGAGGAAGCATCGGCCTCCGGCGACCCCCGCGGCGGATCGTCGCCGCCCCCGAAGATCCCCTACCGCCGCGGTGCCGCCGGCGCCACCAAACCCGAGCCGGGGGTGATCCGGCTTTCCGCGCGCCACCGCCGCCTTCCCACGGCCGAGCCGCCATGCCCTCGGCCCCGGTGACCCCGAAGACCCCGGCGCACCTCCCCGGCAACCCCGACCACCGCCGGCCGTCGCTTTCTCACCCTGCGGCCGCCGGGTTCTAGGGCGGACCGAGGAGGTGGCATCTCTTCCTCCGAGCAACGCCGCGGCCCAAGGAAGGAAGCCCGGCCTCCCCGTGTTCCGCGGCGGGAGCACCGCCGTCCGACGCCTCCGTCGCCGGATTGCCGCCGGTGAGCTTGTGAACCCGAGAGCTTCCTCGGATGAACTGTCGCCGCCGCGCCGCGGCCTCCGCCGCCGGCCGGGACCTTCCGGGACATCTCGACCGGCGCCCCCGTCCCCGGCCGGACCAACCGCCGCTGTGACGCCGGCGGCCAACCCTAGCTCCCCTCACGTCAGGTGAGCCATTTTTGGTTAACAGCATCTTAGATAGAGTTTGGGCACGTTTCCCGAGGCTGTACTTGGTCTTTTTGACCAAGTGAGGTGAGCACGGTCATCGCCTTTTCGTGCTGAACGCGATGCTGACCTCCGTTTAGATTAACGATGCCTCGTTTAGCGGAAAATTTGTACTTTACACGCTGTGCGCAGTATTAACAGAACTTCGTGTCGCTTGTGCACGTGCTACGAAGCCCAACAGTGCTCCGAAAGGTGAGCACGGTCTCCGGCACGCTGAAATCTTCCAGCGACTACGATGGCTCAATTTATCGAGCATCGGTTTGCGTGCACGGCCTATAATAACCCTATTTTTACATGAAATAGTGCGATTTAGGATTCTTCAGGGACTTTTATACAATTGTAGCCTCCTGGGCTATCTTGGACAGTGTGTACGTGCTGCGGGTAACCTCTGGACTGACTGTCCAAGGTCCCGAGTTTTTCGGAAAACAGTAAGTATCATTCTGGAGCGTTCGTCGACGAAATTCGACGACGGAAAGCGACTTTTGTTCGGATTTCTTCCGACGCTTTCCTGAGATTATTTCCTTTGTCGCCAAGCCTTATTGGCTGGTCACCCGTGTCGTTTCGAAAGTCCGGAAACGACGGGTGAGCGACAGTGGATTCCGGTGTCAAAGTCGACGCTTTCGGGAACCCGGATCGAAACGGACGTTCTGTAGTAATCGTTTCGAGGCAGTTACGTCGTGGGATTTGTGAATTATGGTTCTAGTTTCAGTGGGTTAGTTTCTAACCCGGTGAACCCTCGTAGGTTCAGTCGTTTCTTTCCAGCAGTCGGCAGACCACTCCTTTCGATACTCAGGTGGGTATCCGGGTTGTCGTCGATACAGTGGTACACGCTTGGCGACACTTCTTCACCTTTACTTTACTCCACTTTACTCTTTTTACTTGCACCTTACTGTCGTTTCTGTTCTCTACTAAGTTATATGCATGCTCAGTATACTTAATAGGAGTAGAGTGGTTTGGGTTTTACAGCTCTTCAGCGACCTACTTGGTCGATCCTTTACAGTTTCTCAGTGACCTATTCGGTCAGTTTGCTTCAGTTTCATTGACCTATTCGGTCGGCTTGTCTACAGTTTCTCAGTGACCTATTCGGTCAGTTTGCTTCAGTTTCATTGACCTATTCGGTCGGCTTGTCTACAGTTTCTCAGTGACCTATTCGGTCAGTTGGCTTCAGTTTCAGTGACCTATTCGGTCGGCTTGTTTTCAGTTTCAGTGACCTGTTCGGTCTGTTTGCTTCAGTTTCAGTGACCTATTCGGTCGGCTTGTTTTCAGTTTCAGTGACCTGTTCGGTCAGTTTGCTCCAGTTTCAGTGACCTATTCGGTCGGCTTATTTTTAGTTTCTCAGTGACCTGTTCGGTCTGTTTGCTTCAGTTTCAGTGACCTGTTCGGTCGGCTTGTTTCAGTGTTTCTGTGACCTACGTGGTCGGCGAGTTTACCTAATGACCCAAAGGGGTCGATGTCCCTTTAGGGACGGGATTGTCAGCTAGTTGCTGACGTCTGGCTTTTGAGCATAACAGCATCGATCGCCCACGACTCGAGCGCATTTCACGAACACAGGCGGTCTGATCCACCGTGCCAGGGTGTTCTTTTCCGAAAAAGTGGTTGGATGTGCCAACCCGTGAGCCCATAGGCAACCTTGGGTTGAATGCAGGCTTAGAGACAGGGGGTGTTGCCTGAGGTCTGCGGGCCCATATTGGCGGTTATGGATTGGGTATTTTACTTTCTCAGCTTTTCGATGCATACATACAGTAGCAGTTTGTTTATATTCCATATATCTCTTTCCTGCTTACTTTGGCTACTGTGTCCACTTACCAGTCTTTCCTTTGCTTTACTCCGTTACTAGTGGATACCCACTGGGAGTGGAGACATGTTTACATGTTCTCACCCCCCGCCTTCTTTTTCAGGTGTTACAGCAGGTTCTAGTGGGACGACAGGTGAGGAGCGTACATAGCACGCGATATAGCTCTCGACCCGTGGTTTGATTTCCTTTCAATTTACCTTATTGAGTAAATAACTTAGACTCACTTTATGGTTCAGTTCTCTACTGTTGTTTTTGATTATTAAAATATCATTTTGGAATGAGTTGTAAGAATGGTTTTGGGATTTTAAAATAAAAAGGTTTTCTACCCCTCGTGGTAGTGTTTTCAAAAGAAAAAGGTTTCCGTGTGGGAAACAGTTTGTAAAAGGTTTTCAAAAGGGATTTTATAACTTAGAGTTTTAAAACCAGTTCCCGAGTAGGGAACATTTCAACTGATAGATGTGGATTTGTGATTATATACTAGTGAATGTAACTTTGTGGTGAATGGTGTAATTTGTGTATGCATGTAAGATAACTACTTAACATGTACAATTTGTTGTGCATGTATGATTGTAAAAGACTCAATATACTTGTGCGATGCGGGTGCAAATACGGGGAGACTGCGTAAGGTGTACGGTGGTCTCTCTGTATTTGTGACAGTCTGTCATGTCCTTGGGGGTCAAGGTTTATAAAAAAAAATAAAAAAAATAAAAAAATAAAAAAGCTGCTTTTTTATACTCTAAAATGACCGGGCGTGATTAAAATGGTATCAGAGCAAAGTTACAACCACAACACCATTCACAGGTTGTTTTGAAAAGTAATTGAACTGAAAATGAAAAGAATTGAACCATTGGTTAGGTTGACCCTAGGAAGACCTACGGTTTATAGGCACGTGAGAGTGCGGGGTTAGACTTGTGTCCTGTGTTGCATTCGAGTTGGGTAAGCTCGGAGTGCATGGTTGTTTCCGTATGTGTTACAGTATTCGCACAAGCTGGTGTCTAATTTGGAAGTAGTGGCGGTGCTTCTTTCTGGACATTGAGTGGCGGGGTGAGGTTCCCCAAGTGTAGCCATTCCTGTCAGGTGGGGCCTTGAAGGGCCAGTGATTTTCGAGCCTAGGCGAGTATCTTGACTGCCGACGCTCGGGCCACTTTTCCTACTTTAGACACGGGAGCTACTGCGAGTGTCTCTACGGAGACGGTACTTAGACCTGTTACGGTCGCGACTTCTGTGGGGCTACTAGAGTGTAGTCCAGGGTTTAGACGACTGCAACATTGGTGTTGCTTTCGCAGTTCTTTGGATAGGGTTGTGACGCCTACTCCTTGTTGCTGATGGAATCAGCAGTTCAAGTCTTTTGACCTTTAACGAGTTCATACGTCAAATTGACGCGTACTAGAGTCGGACTGACACAGTTGTGGTGTCAGGTTTCCGTTGAGGCCTACATCGTGTACGGGTATTCTAACACCTAAATTGGGTGTATTGTGGAATCGTCTGTGGATGGCGATAGAAGTTGAGTTGACGCGGGTTACTCCTGAGTATTGATGGAGTTCCTGGAGCTTCGAGTTAAGCTCGATTGTGGTGCGGAAAACGGTTTGAGGAACCATTTGCTCAAGCCTCAGTTGCGCGTGCACGACTTAGTGTCGCCTGTAGCTTTCAGAGGTTGAAAGCTATGGACCCCCAGTGAGTCAATTTAGAGTCGTTCTGATTTCGACTTATAAAGTCGATGTTTCGATGATAATGGTAGTGAACCCTTGGTTCCGGGAAGAGGTGTCAATGGATTTGATACTTCGATGTGTCACGCTTCCAACTTGTTGTTGGTAGTGGATCTACTGATATTTCGCTTTTCCTTTGATAAGTATATTGGCTGCAGACAATATACTGTCGAAAGTGAGACGAAATATCCCCTTCCCTGTTTGGGACTTATGGATTGGGTCGATGTTTTCCCTAGATTGTCTTGGGAACTCTTGAGTGTTGGTCATCTCTGACCACGTAGCGAGCCTTGGGTTATTCCATGGCTAATTTGCGCAGTTGATTTATCATCACTGCAGATGGATTTAACTCTAGTTCGAGTCTGGGTGTTCATAGTAGTCTCGGTTTGTTTGGCGAGAGGTTCGAAATCACAGTTATTGAGTGACTTAAGCCTGGTGTTCGGCTTTGATAATCACCGTATGTGATAATGTTAGGGTTTGCTTCTCAAATTAATCGTGCAAACCTAGGAATGGTATGTTTGTCCAGTCAAAGTGGTGACAGGTGCGCCTGGGTCTCAATGAGACAAGTTTTTGGTGTTACTAGGAGCATCGATCGCTAGGGTCCCTTATAGGATAGCAGCGACAGAGTCTCGTGGAGACGGATGTTGAGCATCACCGATGGTTAGTAACGCATAGTGCGATTGGCAATCATGTGCATCAAGTGATGGACTTGCATGGACCACGTGTTGATTTGACTGCAATATTAAGCGAACAAATTGTTTAGTTCAATAGGTATTGTCAGCCTTGGACCTTTTGGTCAGGTGGAAAATGAGGTCTTGGACCTAGGACTGTTGAATGCCACAGGTGGCTTTCCACTGATTGAGGTTTGACTTTGGTAGTTGTCGGGTGACTGGTGTGAGACTGTGGTCTCCAAGGTGAGTGTTTCGACTCAGGTCTTGGACAACGATACATTTAGCTCGTGGTAAGATAATTGATATTGTGGATGAGTTCTACGGAAACATACTCCGAACTCGCGGTGTTGTCCGTGACCTTTCTACGTGAATTTTCGACGTAGTCAAATCGGTTACGGCTATGCGGACCAAAGTTGAGTGGACCTAGCAATTCTGAGGGATGAATTATTATCTCAAAATTTGCAAGATGGGATCGGATTATTCTGGACGCGGGACTATCTTTGTCCGCAGGTTATAAGATGGATATGATTCCAGTGAATCTTGATCCGTAGATTTGGGTTGGAATGTTTACCCTCGTCCCGTCCAGGTGAAACGATAGATGAGTTGTCGTGATTTATGGAAATGTAATTGACCAGTACTCATGCGATACCGCATGGGCGGAGCAGTATCCAAATTTGATTATGGTGAGTACCTGGTCAAGTTTGGGGGACATTACCATACACACTAATGGGTCCTTGCGTTTCAGAGGCAGATGGTGCGTACCCAGTGACTCGGAGTTGAGGAGCGATATCCTATCCGAGGCACACCAATCCCCTTACACGGTTCACCCAGGCGGAACCAAGATGTATCGCGACTTGAAGCAGAATTTACGGTGGCACAGGATGAAGCTAGATGTGGCTCGACATGTGGCTAGATGCTTGACTTGTCGACGGTGAAAGCCGAACATCGGCCGTGGGAAAGGCTGCAACCACTTCCGATACTAGTATGGAAGTGGGAGCAGATTCCTATAGATTTCGTCACTGGATTGCCTCGATCACAGCGAGGCCATGATGCGATCAGGGTTGTAGTGGATCGGTTGACGAAATCGGCTCACTTCCTGCCGATGCACACGACGTGGTTCCGTGATCGACTGGCACAGTTATATATCGACGAAATCGCCCGGCTTCACGGTGTGCCAGTGTCGATCGTATCTGATCGGGACACCCGCTTCGTTTCCTATTTTTTTTTAGAGCTTGCAGCAGGCTATGGGTACGAAGCTGAACTACAGTACCGCGTTCTATCCGCAGAGTGACGGACAGTCGGAGCGCGTTATTCAGACTCTCGAGGATATGCTACGCGCTTGTGTCCTGGATTATGGAGATGGATGGTATCGTTACCTATCCCTGGTGGAGTTCGCCTATAACAACAGCTACCAGGCAAGCATCGGGATGGCTCCGTACGAGGCTTTGTATGGGCGTCGATGTCGGTCCCCTATCTGTTGGGACGATGTCGGAGAACGCCGGTTGATCGGGCCTGACTTAGTGGAGGATACGGAGGCGAAGGTTCGCATTGCGAGAGAGCGACTTCAGACTGCACAGAGTCGACAGAGGAGCTACGCGGACCAGCGGAGGCGTGACCTAGAGTTTCTGGTCGGTGAGCACGTGCTGCTCAAGGTGTCGCCTTCCAGCGGGATCAAGCGGTTCGGTTTGCGGAACAAGCTTAGTCCGCGTTTTGTGGGACCGTTTGAGATCCTGGAACGTGTTGGTCCGGTGGCGTTCAGGTTGGCTCTACCTTCGAGTCTCGCACGGGTGCACAACGTTTTCCACGTGTCCATGCTTCGGAAGTATATTCCTGATCCATCCCACGTCATCAGCACGACGGCTACCCAGTTGCGGGAGGATCTGAGCTATGATGAGGCTCCGTTGCGGATTTTGGCACGTGAGGAGAAGCGATTACGGAACAGGACCATTCCGTACGTAAAGGTTCAGTGGGAGAACCACGAGGAGCGCGAGGCAACTTGGGAGCTTGAGTCCTCTATGAGGGAGCGTTATACACATTTGTTTATGGAGGATTCTTGACTTAGTTTCGGGGACGAAACTTCCTGTAATGAGGGAATGATGTAATAAACCGACTTTTTACCTGAATGAAATTTGACTTTCGTTTCTAAATGTTATTGTGCGTAAATGTATTATAAGAGCACACGTCAAATTTCAGGCGAAACCGAGCTAAAACGAAAAAGTTACGCGACCCGGAAGTTTGACTTAAAGTGAATAGTAACTCCGGATTTTCGGGAAATCGCGGAGTAGCGAAAGGTCCAGATGCGTACGGGACTCCGAATATAGGACTTCAATAGCTTGTTTCGAACGGCTCGACTATTCTGGAACCAATGCCACTGACGGAATTGGATTCTGATGCACGGTTATCGAGAAAAAGGGGTTTGAACGGTTTTACTTAAAGACTTAAACAATTGAAGGTTTATGGAGAAAAAGAGGAGAACTGATACTTCGTGAATCCGAGACCAAATCAAACGAAGTAAAAGGCTAGATTCGATATTCCCGACGCGCTGAACGCGCTGGCACGATCCGATCGTGGATCCGACGGACGGATCTCCGGGAATCGCGAAAAGAACGCGAAGAGGTTAAAATCGCATAACGGCGGAATGCGAAAAGTCTTTATATTTTATGCGCGGAAAAGCGCGAATTCGAATATAGAGGGGCTTATACGTATAATTCACATGCTGCCATGGACTAAAGTATGAATTGTAGGCATTGAAGGGCTAAAATGCAAAAGTGCATTTGTGTATAAAACATGGTTTTAGGGTTTTCATGGACCTAAACCCTAACCCAAGCCACCCCTTCACCTCCCAGCCCTCAGCAGCCTCCCTGCCGCACCCCCTCACCTTTGCCGAACCCGTGCGCCCATCCCCGACCTCCGGCGACCTCCCCGGCCGCCGGAAAACCAACCCGAACCTTCCATTTTCTCTCCCCGGACCTAGCCATCCCTATCTTCATCTTCTTGGAGACTGGAGAGAGTCCTGACCCAAGCATCGAGTTCCTCCCATCAAGAGACAACCCAGGCTCCCCTCTCCGGCCGCCGCCGCCGTGCCGGAGCACCGCCGCCACCGCTGCTGCTCCTGCGGCCAGCCCGGGGTCATCCAACCCGAGTTGGGTGGTCTCGGCTAAAGCGCGACCGCCGCCTCTTCTGTCGGGTGCGGAGGACTCCCCACGCCTCCGGGGACCCCGTGCTCCCCGTCCGGCCGACCACCGCACGCCGCCGGCCGCCGTGGGAGCTCCCTGCGGCCACCCAAGGCCGGTGCGACCGAGGTCAAGGCCGCCGACCACCGCGCGTCCCCTTGGCCCCGGAGGAAGCATCGGCCTCACTGGCGACCCCGCGATCGGATCGTCGCCGCCTCGACGATCCCCGGCCGCCGCGGTGCCGCCGGCGCCACCAAACCCGAGCCAGGGTGATCCGGCTTTCCGCGCGCCACCGCGCCTTCCCACGGCCGAGCCGCCATGCGCTCGGCCCCGGTGACCCCGAAGACCCCCGGGCTGTCACGCCCCGGGGTCGGCAGGACCTTCCCCAAAGTGTGCCCAGACCCACCATATGCCAACACATACAAGGCGCCTAAATAAAAACAGCGAAATTAAAACAAATATAAGTATACAACTAGGAATATCAGAGCCATATACAGCTATCCCTATCAACAAGTAGGAAAGAAAGAGAGTACGAAACAACATAAGGTACTAAAACTATAAATAAGTAAGAGTAGAAGCAACATCAGGTAACTATCATAGAGTACAACTGGTAGTCTCTACAAAAGGGTACCAAACTCTCATCCTCTCCAACAAAAACCGAAGGAGAGATGAACCACCTAGCGAGACTCCTCATCGCTAGTCCGAGGCGACGCCCTTGCCGCGATCCCTGGCCTCCCCGCCGGCGCCGAAACACGTCAAAAATGCTGTGAGAACTATAAAAATATAGTTCCCAGGTGGGCAATTACGGACACACGCAGTTGCTCCACTAGGCCCAAAAGAAGTAATAGTACAAATCGAAGTAAATAACTGTAAATAAAGCATAACTGTAAATGCTAAATAATTAATCCAAAATAAATATGGTACATGCTTTATTCAACCCGAAATGTCAACTTTAAACAAGTACTTTCTATTAAGCTCTCAAGTATACTATAATAGAAATGTTGACCTATCAAGTATACTACATATGTCCAATACTATGCCACAATATATCCGAGTATCCAACTACTAAATCCTATCTAGTAGTGATGTCAATTCTCTATTACATGTCCTTTGTTCAATTCTCTTTCTAGGATCTACACAAGTGTAATCCCGACTTGTGCCGCCTAAGTACCGTGGTAGCCCCAACATCCCCCACAAGGAATGAGTGTCCCCAAACGGTCCCGTAGGCTTCTCAACCGCACGTGCGAACGAATCGCGAAGGCCAACTCCGGAGTGCCGGCTTGTAGGGAGCGACCCTCACAAGCATGTGCGAAGAGCACAAATGGCAACAAGCACAATCCAAGTCCCAAGTCTCTCACATAACAATGTCACTAGCAACCCCAAGGTCTAGTACAATAATTCTCATGACACTAGAATTTTCTATGTCAAGTATTCCACAACGAGTCTTTTGCCACTAAGGTCAATAACTCACTAAGTTCATTGATGCCAAGCTTAATGCCGCTTTATGACATTAGCTTTTCTCCTAGGTTATACCTAGTTCTATGTTCAAGTTCATCACTTTACATGTCATTTCTCCTATGTTTCACATGTTCTCGCACCACTCGAGGAATGCCACACTATGCCTAAGTCCATAAGTACCTCTCTACTACATAGAGTCAAAAATTTCATTATACATAAGGCATATAAGTTAAGCATTCTAAAATTCAACGATGATATATCTAATACAGAAATGCAAGATTTTCCATTTTACGACATTCGAAAAGCCACAATGAGATTTTTCATTATTTTATGAGGTCAAACCCACCGATGATCCTCGCACGCTCCGAGTCGCCAACCCTGACACTTTTCAGACTCCTTGTACCCTAGAAAGGTCACACAAGAAGTTTCAAAGTCAACTGGCGAGCCCACGACTCAAACTGCGAATATCAGAATCGGAGAACTGGGAAAAACTCACCTATGAGTGAAATCACTCTCGAAACCTCAAATGGAGGCTAGATCGCTTCTAAGGCAACCTAAGCAAAAATTCTAAACCAAATAATTAGGTTCAAGAAGCCTTAGAAAACACCCAACACAAAATCCACATAGCAAAGGGTAAAACTCACCTCTAAGGTAGCAATCCCTCTAGAGATCCCAAAAGCAAGCTAGAGTCTTCTCAAACCAACCTAAAGGAAGGTTCTAAACCCATCAATTAGACTCTAGAAGCATCAAATCAAAAAGCCCCCAAAAAAATAAACCCTAATATCAACATCTAGGGTTTCAACTATAAAGAGACAATCAAACCCAAATCTAGGGGAAGAGGATGTGTTGCTTACCTTCTAGAAGCTCTAATCAAGGCTCAAAACCCTCCAACGTTGAAGATCTCTCCTCCAACAAGCACGAACAACAAGCCTCAAGCTTCATCCATGGTGGAACATGCACCAAGAAGCCAAAAGAGAGAAGGAGAGTGATCAATCCCAAAGAAAACCACCCAAAAATCAAAAGGGTAAAGGGGAAAAAGAGAGGAGCTCTTACCTCTCTCCCTCTCACGTTCACAGCACAAAAGAGAAAGCCCTAAGGGCTTTGGTGCTGTTAAAGAGATGCACAAACGCAAAACAGTCCCTGCAGTTTCAGATTTTCGAAAACTGCCAAGCTGTACGGCAGATAAGCCGTATCCGTACCGCATGCACTCGCGAAATAGCCAAACCCGAGGCTCGGTTGGCTACTTCACCCATCCCATACCGCATGCATCCCCCTATACCCAGATAGCAACCAATGCCGTACCTAAGACAAGAACTTTTTCTCGTACCTACGTACCCCCAAACATGCAATCCGAGAACAATCTAAAATCCAACTTTTTGGACTTTAGTGCTAGGGATTCATCCGGTAACCTCGGTACACGTGCCATAGGTCGGAACACAGTCAACGACCCTCCAGAAAATCTGGAAAAGCTCAGAACTCGCATCCAACACTCGAACCTTGCTATTTGCGAAAGTTCAGTGTGCCACATTCACCCCTCCTAAAAAGGGATTTCGTCCGCGAAACTCGAAATTAAAGTCATACCTCATGACTCCATCTGAAAGAGATGGGGGTAGCGCTCTCGAAGCGCGCTCTCTAGCTCCCACGTGGCCTCCCGCTCCTCGTGGTTGCTCCAAAGGACTTTCACATAAGAAAGTTCTCGGTTCCTCAGCTTCTTCACCTCGCGAGCCAATATCCTCACTGGTTGCTCCTCGAAGCTCAAATCCTCTCTCAGCTCCAAGAGTGTAGAATCCAAAACATGAGCTGGATCATGTATATACTTCCGGAGGACCGATATATGGAAAACGTTGTGTACACCCGATAGGTTCGGCGGTAATTTAGGAGATTCCAATGCACTTTTTGTCTTCGGAGCGGCCTTTCACTAAATAGAATCATTTACAGGCCCATCACGAAGAATGTGAGACTAGTTTCACTCACATTTGCTAAGTACAACTTCAAAAGTGCATTACAACTCCGATAAACATTAGTGGAAGCGCACGTCGACATTCAACGACCTCTCACGCTCCAACATCACTTGCAACCAGTTCACAAGGAACTTCACCTTGCGTTTACTCGTCTCATCTCTGAGCGCACTCAGATCCAATCACCCACATTGCCTAAAGCAACATCTTAGGAGCATCACTTAGTGGTGAGTGCTTCAATATCAACCGAATCTTGCTCTATCGTGAGATGGCACACTTTGGCGCATCTCGCCTCCATTCCGTAAAAGAGCATTATCCTCAATTGTCATGTGGCTTCTTCTATCGAAGTGTCTCCTAGAGACCACTTGCTTCAATTTCAATTGCCACGACTTATTCGGCTCCTTAGCTGCGATCACTTACACGAACACTTCGCTCGCGAATCCTGGTCAACTCTTCGTTAGAGTTATCAACTCACCGCTTACCTCGGTCTCTACGGGTGGACCAACGGTTGCCAACTCTACGTCAGCCTATCGCTTAGACGTGTCTCAACTACGCTTAGCGTTCCCTCGTTACTAGCGTAGACTCAATCAACATGTTCGGGCGAGATTCTCACTTGGGAATTCGCACACACTCCAATCAGGAGCAATCAAGACCCCAAACCACACTCAACTCTCGGATTGGGTCACAACCGCACTCTTGGCGCATTATCGATCTTAAGATCCAACACGTGACATTTTCACGTTCTGGTTCAAGCTCGGACTACCGTCCCGACCAAAACTCTCGCCCTACCAACAGTACGGCCGTCGTTTCTAGCAATGATCGCGCCGCCTAACGGGCCCAAGCTCCGCAGTCCTCAAATGGTCCAGGCACGGGTCGTCCCAAGCACTACCCGCTAACGTCGTCCTACACGACACGCTCTATAGAGCTACACAACCTGTCGACTCCTAGGCACCTAGTGCAAGCCACCACCTACGAGTGATCCATGGCCCGCTTCACACTTAGCAATGTCAAGTGCTACGCCAATCCACTCTCTCTACCGAATCGGAACCGCACCCTACGAGTACCGTACTCGGCGCTCCACGCCTCTCGTAGCGTTCTACGCTAAGTCTCGCCTTTGCGTGGATCGCGCCCACGCACCGCCTACTAAGCAACTTTCCTAACCCCACACGGAGGTATCGCTAGGCCCACAGCCAAATTCGGCGCTAACCAACTATTTCCTCAATAGTGGTTCTAACCACGCTGCATCCGGCCGCTCGCCTATGCACTCCAACTACACGAGCACCACTCGCCCACCTCAATTCGAGGTATCACTTGGCCTCACACGCGCGTACTCGCAACTAGTCGATCATGCTCTCAACGGTTCTACTTCCACCGTCGGTCTATCGCACTACATCCGAAACATTCGGATTACTCGGTATCCTCAAGTATCACGCTTAACTCTCGCAATCCACTACTCGTTGCCTTGAGAGTCGCCGCACCACTTAATCTCTCCCACGAGTCTCATCTCTCGCCCACAATCACAACTAGCCATTTGCTAGTGCCACTTGGGTTTTCCACCTGCTCCAGCAGGCGCCATACTCTCTCATGCAAGCATGCCCGGGTATCCCCACTTACCCGTCACTAGGTCCCTACTATAATGATGTATCAATAGTAGCAACTGACCATTCAACGAATGCATGCAATGCATTAACTTAAAATCATGCAGAAGTTCTCGCTTGATTTAATTAACTCATACCTGCTCTGAAGTCATCAGCAGCAGACTCCACAACCTGGGTCATACATCCGTGGCCGCTTGACGCTCGCCGCGAACCCTTTGGTTGCTTGATCACCACACCTCGCTCTCCCGACCGTGCCAAAGGTCGCACGTCCACAGGTTGTCCGGGAGAGGAGAACGCCGTCGCCAACATCAGGGTATGACTCTCGTCTTGCGGGCACTCATCCCGCATATGGCCTGGCTGCCCACAACGGATACACCTCCCATCACGTAGCGCACACCGCCGCGCCTGGTGGGAGCCACCACAGATCACGCATCTAGAGGAGGATCGGGTAGAGGACGACCTTGAGTGGTGTCTAGAACTTGACTGACCACCCGAACTGCTCAACGGTGGCCTCGCCCTTCCTCGCTCATGCTTACGAGATTCGCGCTCTTCACGCACGAAAGCCTCGCCATGTTCGGCCCACAATGCTCGGTCCAACACCTCCGCAAAAGTTGTGAGCTTAAGGATTTGCACCCTCTTGTAAACCTCTGGTCGAAGTCCATGTAGGAACCAATCGGCCCTATCCTTGTCATCTCGTACCACATCCGGGACACAATTCACAATACGAGAAAATTCTCGCTCGTACTCTCTCGCGTAGCTGCTCTCTTGCTGCAGCTTCCTAAACTGGTCTTGAAGCTTTCTCTTCTCAGTGTCGGGGAAGTACGTAGAGAATATTAATCCCCGCAACTCATCCCACGCCATAGGAGGGAGACTAGGCGATCGATCTCGTCGAATGCCGTTCCACCACGCCTTTGCTGACTGCTTCAAGCAATGTACAGCTAAAGGTACCTTGTCCCGCTCCAAGGTGCTTAGCTCCTCGAAAAGCGTTTCCATAGAGTCAATCCACATCTCCACGATCCATGGATCGACGTTCTCTCCATCGAAGACAGGCGGATCGAACTCTTTGAAGGCCATAAGGGCCGCCAAAGCCCGTCCTTTCTCCGCCTCCTTTTCCACAGAACTAGGAGCCGCTGCCCCCGAATCCATCGCCATTCCCGTCGGCACACGGCGCGCTACAACCGAGCCGCGCGCACCGTCGCGCCAACAACTCATGGAGCTCCTTGATCCGCTCCTCCCGTCGCAAAGACTACGCCTATGAGCGTACTCATCTGCTCGCGGAGCACCGGGTCTCCACTCGCCTCGGGTTGCTCAGGAACATCACTTGTCCCCTCCCGCGCCGATCTGGATGAAGATCGCCTACGCGGTGCCATCCTTTCCTGCAACAGGACAACTCGATTAATTCTCCACCTTTCAGGTCGAGCACGAAACAACTTAACATTGACTCAAATCGGGCGAAAGTCATGCGAGGGCATCTATTCTCATCACTCGGTTTCATGTTGTGTATACCCAACATGAACATCCTCGGTTGCGAATAAACCACACCTCGAGTCTACCTCTAATATCCGTCTTAGAGGTTTCTAACTCTTGACCCAATCGATTAACTTTTCGCCAATAGTCACAAGTCCTCGTCTCTCACGAGCCTTATGCTCCTATGGTTTACTCTCCTAGGGTCTCCTAGGTTCACCTAAACCATTGTCCCATTCACTACTTTATGCTCTGATACCAACTAATCTGTCACGCCCCGAGCCCGCCAATTCGGTCGGATTCGGCGTGCCGGCAGACCGCCGAACTGACGAGTTTTCCCCCGTACGTCCAAGGCGTCGCAATCGATACAATTACAAGAAGGTTCCAACTAGGAACGATTCAACATACTACGATTGCATAAGGAAGCTAGGTATCAAACAACATAAACACATCCTATGTTATTACATTCATTCGCATACATTTTACATCACAGTTTACTTTACATTAGACTTCCAAATACAATCAACTTACTTTTACATCATTCTACAAGTTAGTTACATTTTGCTCACTACCCTCTAGTCCCCGCTATTAAAACGGCCTCGAGTCTTACCTCTCGGTCTCCCGGTAGGGCGCTATCTACGTATCTACGCCTTGCCTCGCGCCGTCGCGCCGCTCACGTGTATACCCGTACCCCCAAAACCACAACACGGGGTGAGAACTATTGTCCATAGTTCTCGTGGGTACGGCCACCCAAGAGAACAAATTTCGAATTAATAGGTCCAAGAAGGCACTGCAAATATGTTAGTCCAAAAACATATATAGGTATATAACTTGCAACTAACATAAAAACATGCCTCACAAATGCAACATGCAAATTATTACTTTAGCTCTTAGCTTTTCTTTACCTATTCGCTATTCTGTACTTTAGCTATTTCATTCTTACTTAGCTATTCATAACTCATACCAGTAACTCTAAGGTTTCTACTTACCTTAGCTCATGTCATTAACTTCCAAGGTTTCTATAACCCTAGGTTTCCATCTCAAGTCCAACTTGCTTCTAAGGTGTCTATTACCTTAGGTTCACCATACATATCACTAGCTCTCAAGGTTCTTTCTACCTGATTCCAGCTAGCCACCCGACTCGGCCACGAGTCAATCAATAGCGGATAATCCGCACTTTGCTCGGCTCGAGGTGAAGGACCATGTCACATACACCTCAGCTTACGGCAAGCCAAGAACCACATCGCCCAACGGTCCGCCCGAAGGTCCGTGCACCGTGGTCAGGGATCCGCCACTGGGAGAGGAACATGCCGCATACACCCATAGCCAAGATTCCCCGATAGGGAAAGGATCATGCCGCATACACCCTAGCGCTCACTTGTTCTTGCTTAGTCACAATCCTCGGGTTATTCCTGGGAGAGGAACATGCCGCATACACTCGCGAACCGTAACTATCGAGCTCACAATTACGGGATTCCTAATCCATTCCACCTTGCTTGAGGGTTGGCCTTAACCCTCCAGAGTCGACCCAATAGGTCCATTGTTCTTTACATCCTAGGTCCACTTGACTCTAGGGTTCACTCCTTGTCACATAACCTAGGTTGTCTTAACTCTAGGTTCAATGTCATTCTAGCTCGACCTATGTTTACTCACACTGGGTCCATTGCCATCGTTGTTCAACCTATGTCCTTGACACTAGGTTCAATGCCACTCACCTAGATCCATTGACTCTAGGTTTGGTATAACCCATGTTCATTACACTAGGTTAGATGCCACACTCCTAGGTCCATTGACTCTAGGTTTACTATAACCTATGTTCTTTACACTAGGTTAGATGCCACTCGATCTATATGTGCATTTAGTCCATGACTCACATTCTTTACTTGGCATTCTTTACTTGGCTCTCTTATGTCTATCAATCCACTCATATGCATGTTTCTATTATGCTAAGCATGCATTCTTTTACTCTTCTAGCATTGTACTTTATGCTATTATCATGCATTTCATTCATTTACTTGCATCTACTTAGCATTTTACTTTACCTCACTAGCATGCATTTCTACTCATGCATTATTGAACATGCGTCAATAAGAGTTAAATGACTCTTAGACATACAGGCGACCTAGTCGCTTCGGTAAACACACCCACCTGTTTTGCTCTCCGATTGCTCGTCGACACTTGCAATCGGCCTCCCGCGGCACCCGTGACCCGATTCGGCTCGACTCGTGCGCGACCAACCGAACGATCTCCGAATCTCGATCTGAGACTTCGTGCCGTTGCCCCACGTCTTCAAGTTGCCCCGGGGCCTGCTTTTTCGTGAATTTAGGGCTCCTATCTTGCGTGTCATGGACATTTGGTATGAATATATTAAAATATTAATATCTTTGCAACCGCTCGTCGGATCACCGAACCGAGCGCGCCAACGCGTTCGTTGCACCCCCAATTAGGTTTCTTTGGGGTCAAATGAGATCAATCTCATCTATTTCTAAAATCCCCATTTGGATGCCCTAGATGCTACTATAGCCAAATTCACCAAATCGATCTACGAAATGGGGAATACTCATCTTGCTAGCATGCTAGGGTTCCATAAATCCCAACTCTAGGGTTTAAGACCCACTACAAGGGGATCTACCATGAGAGAGAGGGAGAGCTCAAGCTTACCTCTCAAGAGCTTGCCCACTTGAGGGAGAAGGAGGAGATGGTCATCATCATCATCACCATCATCTTCTTCTCCATCTCCTTCTTCCTTTTCTTCTTCTTCTTCTTCTTCTTCTTTTCTTTCCTTCTTCTCTTCTTCTTGCTGTCGAATAGAGAAGAGAGAGAGAGAGAGAGGGAGCGATCAGAGTGAGGGAGAGAGAGAGAGAGAAGAGGTTTTATCCCTCTCTTTACAACTAACCCCCTGCACAATTGCTATAAGGCCCCTCAACTTTACAATATTTGAAATTTCAAACCGGGCATTTTCGGCTCGTGGACCTGCCTCCCCTAACTCCAGACCGGTCCCAGAGAGCCTTGCTCCACTCTCGTTCACTGGGGACCTGCCTCCCCTTAAGAGACCGGTCCTGCAGAGCTCGCTCGCGGACAGCCTTCCGGGACCGGTCTCCCTTTTCAGGGACCGGTCCCCCCAGGGACCATCAGCCTACTCCAAGGACTTAGCCAAATTTTCAGCTTTTTCCGTTTCTTCTCCGTTCCAACTCACTTTTGGCTCGTTTGACCTTCGATTCTTTTCAAATCGAACCGAGCCTCTCCACACATGATTTAAATCATGTCCACATAATTATCTCATCCGCGCAAGCGCCGGATTTGGCTCACGGCCCAAAGTAGCCTTTCGGGCTTCGTTCTCGCACGTAGTGCACCGAAAACACCCGAAAGCTTCCAGACTTCACCGGAACCACTCTTATGGCCTTCTAAGCCAACATACCTCGTAACTTCAAGACTTTAGAAGTTCGATATGTCACATATATGGTCAAGAACCACAACCCACACACATCCTCGATCTACTAAGGTCATTCCTTAGTCTCGACTTGATGCCTCAAGTAAACTCTTCATAAGCCTACGCCGAGAGCTTATCTTCGATAGAGGGTCTCATATCACTAACTGCTCAAGCGCTCGAAACGAATCATTCGAAATTCTTCTCCACAATGCTTCCCTTAGCATCAGATACCCCAGGTATCCCTAGTCACAGAGCTCAACTCAAGTGATAGAGAGGGTTCCATTTACAATTTAGTTGTAGCTCTCTATCAATGTCACCATGAAGTGACTATCGACCAAAACGTCGATCTCAACCACTCTTCCACGAAGTCTCCATTGCAAGGAACTTAATTCCACGTGCAACATCCGAACAAGGGAAAATCAGCACTTGGTACTTTCCCTCACGAATTTTCCCAACAACTCGATCCAACAGTGAGAGTTCACACTCCACTCAACTCAGTATGCTTCCGCAGTTGATCCTAGCAGATCTTCATCGGGATACCCATGGCCATCTACGACCGGTTCCGCCAATCCATCTAGAGGGCTTGGAATTATCATTCCGCAAGTCCCTAACGTTGGTGAAGTACTACAGGCTTCAGCAATGTCACGCTAATCCCCATGATGTCCCAAACAAGTACCAACATTCGCTTGAGGTACAACCTCAAACTCCAACACAAAATGTTATTACTCCGATTGCAATACGATTCAATCGAGTACGCCAATATCTCAAGACTAATTGAAACGATCAACGAGCCTCTACAGCCGAGCAATTGCCCAATCGTGATTCACTTTAGACCACGATGGCCGACATACAGTCGAAACGACCCTGCTGGTCCCACTTCAATAGAGGGTGTTTCTCACGAGACGAAACACTAGGTGCAAAGATCTCCCCGTCACTCGAGCTCGCGATTCGAGACTCAGTCAGGAGAACAACAACAACAACTCCAAAGATATCCTTCATTCTGAGGATTCTCGAACAACCGAAGGTAATGGCCAATTAGGCCCCCAAATCCTCTCCAATACTTACCCAAATTAGGCAATAGAGATAGTCATCGCAACCAGTGGAATAAATCCTCAACATGCACTATTTCGTGCTCAAATTTTCAAGGCGAGTCAAATCAGCTCGCAAGACCCAAGGTACAAAGTACCTCACAAACTCCACACCAAGAAGGCCAATCTATTTGTTGGCACGCAAAACCTTCTCGCAAGGTAGGGTGTTCGAGACGACACACCCGATCATCTGATCATCCTATAAGCATCGAAGAATGATCAATGCTAGAAATCCTCGGGTTGGTTCACTACACACTCGGTGTATCCTCGATCTCACTATCCCACACGTGGCATTTCACACTCTTGGGTCAAAGTCGACTACCGTCCCGACCAAAACTCGCCCTACCCGAAGGCACCGGCCGTCACTCACGCCTAATCGCGCCGCCCAAAGGGCCTGTGCTCCGCAGCCTACAATCGGTCTGTGCACGGTCGTCCCCGAGCACCATCCGGCAAACAGCCGATCCAGGGATGCAACTAATGCAATCGTCGTGAGATCCATATCGCATAGCAGAAAGCTACCCACAACCCGCAAACTAACCGTCTCAGTCAAGGGCTAATCCTCATCGCAAACAGCGATTTAACGTGATGCAATGCAACTCGGCAAATAGCCGATCAAAGGATAGGTGCAATGCACCGGCATCAACCAATGCACACTCGAAAGTCGTAGTACGAACCAAAACACGTAGTCACCACCTTGGCTACCGTCGCCTCCTCAGTATGAGCTGTATGCATGCGGCCGCTCGGGGCCCGTTGTGACTCCTCCGTCTGTCTCTAAACAGGTTGCCTCCCAGAGTGCGTCTGACTCGCACCCTCGGCCGTGGGCCTCTAGCCCAAATCCTTAGTCTAAGCCTTCTCGACGAGCGCACGGTTTGCCACATCTTGGCAAGTCTGAAGATTGGAAGGTTGCGCCAACCGAAAGATCAACGGCCGAAGTCCTCGCAGTCCCGTACCACAACGGCACACCGTGCAGGGAACCGAGAACTCCTCTCGTACTCGGCCACGATCCGCTTCCGGGGCATACCACACGAATCTTGTTCGACTTTTTCTTAACACCGTCGGTGAAGTAAAGCTTCAACGGGAGTTCCTTGAACCTCCTTCAAGTAGTCGCCACAATATCGGCATTGGTTTTATCCTGAATATCCAACCACCAGCTATAAACCTCATCTTCCAGGTGGTGATCGGCAAGCCAAACTCTGCCTCTCTCTTCCACGAATGTGTCGCGGAAATAGTTTCTCCATCTGCATCGACAACTTCCCTACGATCCAGTGGTTGTCCTTCTCTCCATCGAGGATCTTGGGATTACACCTCTCGAACTCGTTGGGCGATCCATGAGCCACTCTCGCTCTGCTCCCTCAACCATCACGGGAAAACCGCCTGTTGCAGTAAGGATCTCTCCAGGTGTTTCAAGCGCGCATCCTGCCTGCGTGCCGCATATGCATGTCGTTGAGCCGGTGTCGCCTGCTGAGTCGCCAAACAGTGAGAGCCGCAAGTAGGCACCTTACTCACGGACCTCGTTGGATCCGGGGGTAGTGGACATCTCCACTTCCCCAAACGTTGTCGCGTCATCCGCTCCAACAAACTTAGAGCGGGTCGTCAACAAGACGCCACAACATCATTAAAGCGCAAGTTAATAAAACCCACGCTATCGCAAATCCCACTCAGAAACCCAAATCATGCGAAAGTAAAGGAGTGTGCTTCACAACTAACTCCCGATGTTACGTTGTCGGCCGCCAACATAACCCTCCGCGAAGCTAGAAGCTATACACCTCGATTAAACTCCAACTTTTTAGAGTTATAATAAAACCCAATCAGGTACTTTCGCTCACAAGTCAAATAGACCTCGTCTCTCACGAACCTACTTCCTATAGTCCAACCATCCTAAGATTTGCTAGGTCCTCTAAGACGTCACCCTAGGCTCTGATACCAAATTAATCTGTCACGCCCCGGGGTCGGCAGGACCTTCCCCAAAGCGTGCCCAGACCCACCATATGCCAACACATACAAGGCGCCTAAATAAAAAACAGCGGAATTAAAAAAAATATAAGGCTACAACTAGGAATATCAGAGCCATATACAGCTATCCCTATCAACAAGTAGGAAAGAAAGAGAGTACGAAACAACATAAGGTACTAAAACTATAAATAAGTAAGAGTAGAAGCAACATCAGGTAACTATCATAGAGTACAACTGGTAGTCTCTACAAAAGGGTACCAAACTCTCATCCTCTCCAACAAAAACCGAAGGAGAGATGAACCACCTAGCGAGACTCCTCGTCGCTAGTCCGAGGCGACGCCCTTGCCGCGATCCCTGACCTCCCCCGCTGAAGGCGCTGAAACACGTTAGAAACAGAGGGCGTGAGAACTATAAAAATATAGTTCCCAGTGGGCAATTACAGACCTGCACAGATTGCTCCACTAGGCCCAAAAGAAGTAATAGTACAAATCTTGAAGTAAATGATTGTAAATAAAGCATAACTGTAAATGCTAAATAATTAACCCAAAATAAATATGGTACATGCTTTATTCAACCCGAAATGTCAACTTTAAACAAGTACTTTCTATTAAGCTCTCAAGTATACTATAATAGAAATGTTGACCTATTAAGTATACTACATATGTCCAATACTATGCCACAATATATCCGAGTATCCAACTACTAAGTCCTATCTAGTAGTGATGTCAATTCTCTATTACATGTCACTGTTCAATTCTCTTTCTAGGATCTACACAAGTGTAATCCACATGCCGCCTAAGTACCGTGGTAGTCCCAACATCCCCCGCAAGGAATGAGTCCATCCCAAACGGTCCGTAGGCTTCTCAACACCGCACGTGCGAAGCAGAATCGCGAAGGCCAACTCGGAGTGCCGGCTTGTAGGGAGCGACCCTCACAAGCATGTGCGAAGAGCACAAATGGCAACAAGCACAATCCAAGTCCCAAGTCTCTCACATAGCAATGTCACTAGCAACCCCAAGGTCTAGTACAATAATTCTCATGACACTAGAATTTTCTATGTCAAGTATTCCACAACGAGTCTATTGCCACTAAGGTCAATAACTCACTAAGTTCATTGATGCCAAGCTTAATGCCGCTTTATGACATTAGCTTTTCTCCTAGGTTATACCTAGTTCTATGTTCAAGTTCATCACTTTACATGTCATTTCTCCTATGTTTCACATGTTCTCGCACCACTCGAAGTATGCCACACTATGCCTAAGTCCATAAGTACCTCTCTACTACATAGAGTCAAAAATTTCATTATACATAAGGCATATAAGTTAAGCATTCTAAAATTCAACGATGATATATCTAATACAGAAATACAAGATTTTCCATTTTACGACATTCGAAAAGCCACAATGAGATTTTTCATTGTTTTATGAGGTCAAACCCACCGATGATCCTCGCACGCTCCGGGTCGCCAACCCTGACACTTTTCAGACTCCTTGTACCCTAGAAAGGTCATACAAGAAGTTTCAAAGTCAACTGGCGAGCCCACGACTCAAACTGCGAATATCAGAATCGGAGAACGGGGAAAAACTCACCTATGAGTGAAATCACTCTCGAAACCTCAAATGGAGGCTAGATCCCTTCTAAGGCAACCTAAGCAAAGATTCTAAACCAAATAATTAGGTTCAAGAAGCCTTAGAAAACACCCAACACAAAATCCACATAGCAAAGGGTAAAACTCACCTCTAAGGTAGCAATCCCTCTAGAGATCCCAAAAGCAAGCTAGAGTCTCCTCAAACCAATCTAAAGGAAGGTTCTAAACCCATCAATTAGACTCTAGATGCATCAAATCAAAAAGCCCCCCAAAAAATAAACCATAATATCAACATCTAGGGTTTCAACTATAAAGAGACAATCAAACCCAAATCTAGGGGAAGTGGATGTGTTGCTTACCTTCTAGAGGCTCTAATCAAGGCTCAAAACCCTCCAACGTTGAAGATCTCTACTCCAACAAGCACCAACAACAAGCCTCAAGCTTCATCCATGGTGGAACATGCACCAAGAAGCCAAAAGAGAGAAGGAGAGTGATCAATCCCAAAGAAAACCACCCAAAAATTAAAAGGGTAAAGGGGAAAAAGAGAGGAGCTCTTACCTCTCTCCCTCTCACGTTCACAGCACAAAAGAGAAAGCCCTAAGGGCTTTGGTGCTGTTAAAGAGATGCACAAACGCAAAATAGTCCCTACATTTTCAGATTTTCGAAACCGCTAAGTCTGTACAAGATGCATGCCGATGCGGCCGAGCTTGACCAAACCCGAGGCTCGGGTTGGCTACTTCTAGCCATTCCATACCGGGTACGGATCCCCCTATCTGGGTATAGCAACCAATCTTTGTCTGGGTATAGCAACTTTTTCCGTACCGGTATAGACCCCCAAACATGCAATCCGAGAGCAACCTAAAATCCAACTTTTTGGACTTTAGTGCTAGGGATCATCCGCTAACCTCGGTACACGTGCCATAGGTCGGAACACAGTCAACGACCCTCCAGAAAATCTGGAAAAACTCAGAACTCGCATCCAACACTCGAACCTTGCTATTTGTCAAAGTTCAGTGCGTTACACGGGCGCACCTCCCCGGCAACCCCGACCGCCACCGGCCGCCGCTTTCTGGCCGCTAGGTTCTTGGGCGAGGCAGGAGGTGGCATCTCTTCCTCAGAGCAATGCGCGGCCCAAGGAAGGAAGCCCGGCCTCCCCGTGTTCCCCACGGCGGAGCACCGCCGTCCAGACGCCTCCGGCCGCCGGATTGCCGCCGGTGAGCTTGTGAACCGAGAGCTTTCTCGGATGAACACTGTCGCCGCCGCGCCGCGGCCGCCTCCGCCGCCGGACGGGACCTTCCGGGACATCTACGACCGGCGCCCCGTCCCCGGCGGACCGACCACCAGACGGCCAACCCTAGCTCCTCGGGTCGGGTGAGCCATTTTTGGTTAACGATCTTAGCTAGAGTTTGGGCACGTTTCCCGAGGCTGTACTTGGTCTTTTTGACCAAGTTAGGTGAGCACGGTCATCGCCTTTTCGTGCTGAACGCGATGCTCACCTCCGTTTAGATTAACGATGCCTCGTTTAGCGAAAAATTTATACTTTACGCGCTGTGCGCAGTATTTACAGAACTTCGTGTCGCTCGTGCGCGTGCTACGAAGCCCGACAGTGCTCCGAAAGGTGAGCACGGTCTCCGGCACGCTAAAATCTTCTAGCTACTGCGATGGCTCGATTTATCGAGCATCGGTTTGCATGCACGACCCATAATAACCCTATTTTTACATGAAATAGTGCGATTTATGATTCTTCAGGGACTTTTATGCAATTGTAGCCTCCTGGGCTATCTTGGACAGTGTGTACGTCTTTGCGGGTAACCTACGGGTGACCGTCAAGGTCCGAGCTTTTCGGAAAATAGTAAGTATGATTCGGAGCGTTCGTCGGCGAAATTCGACGACGAACGCGACTTTGGTTCAGATTTCTTCGACGCTTTCTGAGATTATTTCCTTTGTCGCCAAGCCTTATTGGCTAGTCACCGTGTCGTTTGAAAGTCGGAAACGACGGGTGAGCGACAGTGGGTTCGTGTCAAAGTCGACGCTTTCGGGAACCGGATCGAAACGGACGTTACGTAGTAATCGTTTCGAGCGATTACGTCGTGGGATTTGTGAATTATGGTTCTAGTTTCGGTGGGTTAGTTTCTAACCGGTGAACCCTCGTGGGTTCGATCGTTTCTTTCCGGCGATCGCGGACAGTCCTTCGATACTCAGGTGGGTATCCGGGTTGTCGTCGGTACAGTGGTACACGCTTGGTGACACTCCTTCACCTTTACTTTACTCTACTTTACTCTTCTTACTTGCACCTTACTGTCGTTTCTGTTCTCTACTCAGTTATATGCATGCTCAGTATACTTGATAGGAGTAGAGTGGTTTGGGTTTTACAGCTCTTCAGCGACCTACTTGGTCGATCCTTTACAGTTTCTCAGTGACCTATTCGGTCAGTTTGCTTCAGTTTCATTGACCTATTCGGTCGGCTTGTCTACAGTTTCTCAGTGACCTATTCGGTCAGTTTGCTTCAGTTTCAGTGACCTATTCGGTCGGCTTGTTTTCAGTTTCAGTGACCTGTTCGGTCAGTTTGCTCCAGTTTCAGTGACCTATTCGGTCGGCTTGTTTTCGATTTCGATGACTGTTCGGTCGGTTGCTCCGATTTCGATGACCTATTCGGTCGGCTTATTTCGATTTCTCAGTGACCTGTTCGGTCTGTTTGCTTCAGTTTTAGTGACCTGTTCGGTCGGCTTGTTTCAGTGTTTCTGTGACCTACGTGGTCGGCGAGTTTACCTAATGACCCAAAGGGGTCATGTCCCTTTAGGGACGGGATTGTCAGCTAGTTGCTGACGTCTGGCTTTTGAGCATAACAGCATCGATCGCCCAGGACTCGAGCGCATTTCACGAACACGGTCGATCCACCGTGCCGGTGTTCTTTTCCGAAAAAGTGGTTGGATGTGCCAACCCGTGAGCCCATAGGCGACCTTGGGTTGAATGCAGGCTTAGAGACAGGGGGCGTTGCCTAAGGTCTGCGGACCAATATTGGCGGTTATGGATTGGGTATTTTACTTTCTCAGCTTTTCGATGCATACATATAGTAGCAGTTTGTTTATATTCCATATATCTCTTTCCTGCTTACTTTGGCTACTGTGTCTACTTACCAGTCTTTCCTTTGCTTTACTCCGTTATTAGTGGTTACCCACTGGGAGGGGAGACATGTTTACATGTTCTCACCCCCTGCCTTCTTTTTCAGGTGTTACAGCAGGTTCTAGTAGGACGACAGGTGAGGAGCGTACATAGCACGCGATATAGCTCCCGACCCGTGGTTTGATTTCCTTTCAGTTTACCTTATTGAATAAATAACTTAGACTCACTTTATGGTTCAGTTCTCTACTGTTGTTTGTGATTATTAAATTATCATTTTGGAATGAGTTGTAAGAATGGTTTTGGGATTTTAAAATAAAAAGATTTTCTACCCCTCGTGGTAGTGTTTTCAAAAGAAAAGATTTTCGTGTGGAAAACAGTTTGTAAAAGGTTTTCAAAAGGGATTTTATAACTTAGAGTTTCAAAACCAGTTCCCGAGTAGGGAACATTTCAACTGATAGATGTGGATTTGTGATTATATACTAGTGAATGCAACTTGTGGTGAATGGTGTAATTTGTGTAAGGATATAAGTTAAATTCTTTACATGTACACTTTGTTGTGGTTGTATGATTATAAAAGACTCAATGTACTTGTGCGATGCCGTGCAAATACAGGGGAGACTCTGTCCGTGTGTACAGTGGTCTCTCTGTATTTGTGGCAGGTCTGTCATGTCCTTGGGGGTCAAGGGTTATAAAAAAAAATAAAAATAAAAAATAAAAAAAATAAAAAAAATAAATAAATAGATAAATAACAAATTTCGCTGTTTTTATACTCTAAAATGACCCGGGGCGTGACACAAGGACTCTAACTCCCATTTGGAGATCGAGTGAGCTTCCTTGGCATTCGGTGAGTTTTCTCCAACATTTTGTTGAAATCCTTAAAGTGTGAGCTCAAGGTTTATCTTCTTAGCTTGTAACTCCTAGGGTTTGCTTTTTAGGACTCAAGGAGTGATAATCGAAGCTTCGTTAGCGTTTTGGAGCGACGCTACTCGCATTCGGTGGGTTTGGCTTCATGAGCATAGGAGAAATGTCTCCTAAGTGCTTATTCGGTTTGATTAATTTATTCTAAGTGCATATTCATGCTAGATAGAATTATTATGAATTTTGGAACACTTAAAATGCATGCCTTATGTATGATAAAAATTTCACTCTATATAGTAGAGCATTCTGGGTTATTTTGTATGCATGGGAGGGTGGTTCCTGTGGGCACTTGGGAATGTGCCTTTTATGTTTATTATAGTTCAAATAACGTATTTGTGAACATTGAACTCGTATTGGGATTTAGAAAGTTTAAGTGTCGTCAAGCGGCACCTAACTTAGAAAACTATGAAACTACAACATAGAGACATTGACATAGGCCACTGACATCTATTACATTCCAGACGCAAAGGCATGGACAAAGGTAAGGGCAAGAGGCCTGCAGCTAAGGGTGCGAGCCAGACGCACTCTAGGAGGCCACCGAAGCATCCTAGGCACCAGCAGCGCAGTCGAGGCGCACCGACCCCGTGAGGAGGACCAGATCGACGCCGGCATCCCCAGTGTGTGATCTGTGGTGGTCCTCACCACCTACCACAGTGTCCATAGGGGGCAAGCAGGTGCTTCCAGTGTGGCCAGGAGGGCCACATCCGTACCGAGTGCCCGAGAGGTTCTTCACCGGCACCGTCATTTGCATCGGCACCGGCTCTATCAGCCGCCAGCCAGGAGACCCCGTCGACACAGTACCATACTGGGCGGCCGAGTCGGTGCGGAGCGAGGGTCACGACGGGCGCGAGTGTGCGCATGTACACCGCGCGGACGAGGAGGCGGCAGTAGGATTTGGTGGCAGGTATCATTTTACTTGATGGCATTAGAGTACGTGCATTATTTGATACCGGCGCATCACATTCATTTATAGATCGGCTGTTTGCCGAGTTGCATGACATCCAGTTTGTTCCCTTACTACATCCTGGACGTATCGTTGTACCCGAACACATTGTGGACGTGCGAGAGTATTGCCCCAGTTGTCCTATCCGGGTAGGAGATTGGACCATGCCCGTGGACTTACGAGTGGTGCGCAAGCTGGGGGATTTCGATGTGGTTTTAGGTATGGATTGGTTGACGAGATATTACGCCACCATCGATTGTGTTAATCGAACGGTTACTTTTAGAGAACCGGGTCAGAGTGAGGTGGTGTTTAGAGGATGCCAGAGTTCGCTATTTGCGATGCCGAGCAGTTCGTCTCGAGCGAGGCAACTGATCAACCGTGGATGCGTAGCCTATTTGGCTAGTATTGCATTGAGGGGTGAGGATGATACCCCTAGGATCGAGGATATCCCGGTAGTACGGGAGTTTCAGGATGCGTTTCCAGTGGAGCTACCAGGCATGCCACCTGATAGGAAGATCGAGTTTGTGATAGATCTCGCTCCCGAGACTACCCCAGTCTCGAAGGCACCCTATAGGATGGCACCGGCTGAGTTAAAGGAGTGAGGAGCACGGTTACGGGATATGTTGGACAAAGGCTTCATTCGACCGAGTGTGTCACCTTGGGGAGCACCGGTCCTGTTTGTGAAGAAGAAAAACGGATCACTTTGCCTTTGCGTGGACTATCGTGAACTTAATAAACTCACGATCAAGAATAAGTATCCGTTGCCGAGGATTGACGATCTTTTTGATCAACTCCAGGGATCTTGTGTGTAATCCAATATAGACTAGCAGTCGGGATACCACCAGTTAAAATTGCGCCGGGAGATGTGTCGAAGACGGCTTTTAGAACACGGTATGGTCATTATGAGTTTACAGTTATGTCGTTTGGGCTTACTAACGCCCCGGCAGCTTTTATGGATCTAATGAACCGTGTTTTCAAGCCTTATCTAGACAGGTTCGTCGTGGTATTCATCGACGACATCTTGGTTTATTTCCGAAGCGATGTGGATCACGAGGAGCATTTGAGATTGGTACTTCAAGTGCTTCGGGAAAAGGAGTTATTTGCACAGTTGAAAAGGTGTGAATTTTGGCTTCGAGAGGTAGCATTCCTCGGACATGTGATTTCAGAATCAGGCATTGCAGTGGATCCTAAGAAGATAGAAGCCATCCAGGATTGGCCAAGACCGACGAGCGTCACCGAGATCAGGAGTTTTCTTGGATTGGTCGGTTACTACCGGAGATTTGTTGAGGGATTTGCGAAGTTATCTACTCCCCTCATGAGGCTCACGCATAAGGGAACCAAGTTCATTTGGAATGATGCGTGTGAGAAGAGCTTTCAGGAGTTGAAGCGGAGATTGACGACCGCTCCAATCCTCACATTACCTATTGCCGGAGCAGGGTATGTGGCTTATAGTGATGCATCTCTTAACGGATTGGGCTGTGTTTTGATGCAGGGTGACAAGGTGATTGCGTATGCCTCTCGCCAGTTAAAGAAGTATGAAAGGAACTATCCTACGCATGATTTGGAGTTGGCGGCCGTAGTCTTTGCATTGAAGCTATGGCGCCATTATTTGTATGGCGAGCGGTGTGAGGTATATACGGATCACAAAAGCTTAATGTATCTTTTCACTCAGAAGGAGTTGAACTTGAGGCAGCGCAGATGGTTGGAGCTCCTCAAGGATTATGACCTGACTATTCTCTACCACTTGGGCAAGGCTAACGTGGTGGCGGATGCGCTAAGTCGGAAATCTATCGAGAACTTAGCAATGCATGTTGTTGCTCAACCGCAGTTGATCGAGTAGATGAAGCGGTTGGAGTTGGAGGTAGTGACTCCCGATACACCTTTGCGGCTGATGGCTATGATCGTGCAACCTACACTTGTGGATAGAATTAAAGAGAAGCAAGCTCTTGACTTAGAGTTGCAAAAGATTCGGGATAAAATGGTTGATGGTTGCACCGGCAAATTCCTTGTGGATGATCAAGGATTGATACGTTTTTCTGGGCGGCTATGCGTGCCAGTGGATTCGGGACTTAAAGAGGATATTCTTCAAGAAGCACACCGAGCGCCCTATGCTATTCATCCAGGAGGCACCAAAATGTACAAGGACTTGAAGTTGCTCTATTGGTGGCCTGGAATGAAGAAGGATGTTGGCCAGTTCGTTGCTAGATGTCTAACTTGCCAACGGGTGAAAGGCGAGCATCGAGTTCCGGCGGGAAAACTTCGAGTTTGCCTATTCCCCTGTGGAAGTGGGAGAAGATCACCATGGACTTCGTGACAGGATTGCCCCGCTCTCAAGCCGGGCATGATGCTATTTGGGTGATCGTGGATAGGTTGACGAAGTCGGCGCACTTCATACCTATGCATACTACTTGGACAGGGGAGAAGCTCGCACAAGTGTACCTTGACGAGATTGTGCGACTTCATGGAGTACCTACATCGATCGTATCAGACAGGGACACCCGCTTCGTGTCACACTTTTGGAGGAGTCTACAGGACGCCTTGGGTACTCGACTGGACTTCAGCACTGCTTTCCACCCCAGAATGACGGGCAGTCGGAGCGCACCATACAGACTCTTGAGGATATGCTACGAGCCTGTGTGATAGACTTTCACGGAGGATGGTCGCAGCATCTACCTATGGCAGAGTTTGCTTATAACAATAGTTATCAAGCAAGCATCAAGATGGCACCGTTCGAGGCACTCTACGGGCGGAAGTGTAGATCGCCACTTCATTGGAATGAAGTTGGCGAGAGATTGGCTTTGGGCCCTGATGTGCTCCAGGAGGCAGAGGATAAAGTTCGAATTGCTCGGGAGCGACTACTGACGGCCCAGAGTAGGCAAAGGAGTTATGCTGATAGACGCCGACGAGACTTGGAGTTTCAGATTGGAGACCATGTTTTCTTAAAAGTCTCGCCATCAAAAGAAATTAGAAGATTTGGAATTCGGGGTAAGCTGAGTCCCCGTTTCATTGGACCATATGAGATCTTGAAGCGTATAGGTCCGGTAGCGTATCGACTTGCTCTACCACCGAACCTATCGGGCGTGCATAACGTCTTTCATGTATCGGTCCTTCGAAAGTATATTCATGATCCGACTCACGTTTTGGATACGGCACCTATTGAGTTGGGAGAGGATTTGAGCTTCGAGGAGCAACCAATGAAGATCTTAGCTCGAGAAGTGAAGAAGTTGCGGAATCGGGACATTCCGTATGTGAGAGTTCTTTGGAGCAACCACGAGGAGCGGGAAGCCACGTGGGAGCCTGAGGGCGCGATGTAGGAGCGCTATCCCCATCTCTTTCAGATGGAGTCTTGAGGTATGAGTTCAATTTTGGGTTTCGCGGACGAAACTCCTTTTTAGGAGGGGTGAATGTAGCATACTAGACTTGCGCAAATTGCGGAGTTCGAGTATTTGACTTGAGTTCGGAGCCTTTCCACCTTTCTGGAGGGTCGTTGACTGTGTTCCGACCTATGACACGAGTACCGAGGTTGGTGGATGAATTCCTTGTACTAAAGTCCAAAAAGATGGATTTTAGGTTACTCTCGGATTGCATTTTCGGGTGCTTGTACTAGTACAGGGTTGGTTGCTGTACCGGTACAGCCATGATGGCTATACCGGTACAAATCAGATTTTGTACCGGTATAAAAGGGCTGATGGTTGCCAACCCGAGCCTCGGGTTTGGCTGTTTCGCGGGACTTGTACCGGTACAAATGTGATCTGTACCGGTACAACTTGGCAGATTCTGAACAGTTTGAACTGTAGGGGGTTTTCCGCGTTTGTGCATCTCTATTTGAGAACCCCACGCCCCCTAGGGCTCCTCTTGTGCTGAGGACTTGAGGAGAGAAGCTAGGGTGACCCTCCACTCCATCTGCCGTTGATCGAGCAGATGAAGCGGTTAGAGTTGGAGGTAGTTGCTCCTGACACACCTATGAGGTTGATGACCTTAGTGGTGCAACCTACTTTATTGGAAAGGATAAAGGAAAAGCAAGCTCACGATGTAGAGTTGCAAAAAGTTCAAGCGAAGATGGTTGACGGTTACACCAGTGATTTTACTGTAGACGGTGGTGATTTGATGCGATTCCGTGGGCGAGTTTGTGTACCGGTGGAATCGACGCTTAAAGAGGAGATTCTCCTAGAGGCACACCGTGCACCGTATGCTATACATCCGGGAGGCACCAAGATGTATAAGGACTTAAAGTTGCTTTATTGGTGGCCTGGGATGAAAAGGGACGTTGGCGAGTTTGTGGCTAGATGTTTAACTTGCCAAGAAGTGAAAGCTGAGCACCGAGTTCCCGCGGGAAAATTACAGAGTTTACCGATTCCAGTGTGGAAGTGGGAGAAGATCACCATGGATTTCGTGATGGGATTGCCTCGCTCTCAGGCCGGGCATGATGCTATATGGGTGATCGTGGATAGGTTGACGAAATCAGCACATTTCATACCTATCCATACTACTTGGACTGGAGAGAGACTCGCACAGGTATATTTGGATGAGATTGTGCGACTACACGAAGTACCTACATCGATTGTATCGGACAGGGACACACGTTTTGTGTCACACATTTGGAGGAGTCTACAGGACGCCTTAGGTACTCGCCTGGACTTCAGCACTGCTTTCCACCCTCAGAGTGACGGGCAGTAAGAACGTACTATACAGACACTCGAGGATATGCTTCGAGCCTGCGTGATCGACTTCCAGGGAGGATGGTCGCAGCATCTACCGATGGCAGAGTTTGCTTATAACAACGGTTATCAAGCAAGCATCAAGATGGCGCCATTTGAGGCACTCTATGGACGGAAATATAGATCGCCGCTTCATTGGAGTGAAGTTGGTGAGAGTTTGGCTTTAGGCCCAGATGTGCTCCAGGAAGCAGAGGACAAGGTTCGCATTGCTAGGGAGCGGTTGTTGACAGGCGTCGACGAGACTTGGAGTTTCAGATTGGAGACCATATTTTTTTGAAAGTCTCGCCGACCAGAGGAGTCAGGAGATTTGGGATTCGGGGTAAGTTGAGCCGCCGATTCATTGGACCGTATGAGATTCTTGAGCGTGTGGGCCCGGTAGCGTATAGACTTGCTCTACCGCCGAACCTATCGGGTGTACACAACGTATTCCACGTATCGGTCCTCCGGAAGTATATACATGATCCGGCTCTTGTATTGGATTCTACACCCTTGCAGTTGATGGAGGATTTGAGCTTCGAGGAGCAACCCGTGAAGATATTGGCTCGCGAGGTGAAGAAGCTGAGGAACCGGGAACTTTCTTATGTGAAAGTCCTGTGGAGCAACCACGAGGAGCGGGAGGCCACGTGGGAGCTAGAGAGTGCGCTTCGAGAGCGCTATCCCCATCTCTTTCAGATGGAGTCATGAGGTATGACTTTAATTTCGAGTTTCGCGGACGAAACCCCTTTTTAGGAGGCGTGAATGTGACGCACTGAACTTTTGCAAATAGCA
Organism: Aechmea fasciata; assembly: GCA_025177825.1. NCBI lineage: Eukaryota > Viridiplantae > Streptophyta > Magnoliopsida > Poales > Bromeliaceae > Aechmea > Aechmea fasciata. Next base: position 8,657,631 of record CM045924.1, read on the forward strand.
AGGTTCGAGTGTCAGATGTGAGATCTGAGTTTTTCCAGATTTTTTGGAGGGTCGTTGACTGTGTTCCGACCTATGGCACGAGTACCGAGGTTAGTGGATGAGTTCCTAGCACTAAAGTCCAAAAAATTGGATTTTAGGTTGCTCTCGGGTAGAATTCCTGGGCTCTTGTACCGGTACAAATTTGTTGCTATACCGGTACAGCCTTGATGGCTATACCGGTACAGACCGAGATTTATACCGGTATAAAGGGCTGGACTGGGCAAACCCGAGCCTCGGGTTTGGCTGTTTCGCAGGGTTTGTACCGGTACAAAATTGGCTTGTACCGGTACAGCCTGGCAGTTTTCCAAAATCCGAAACTGCAGGGACTTCTTGGCATTTTGTTGCTTCTAATATAGCACCCAAGCCCTTAGGGCTTCTTCTTTGTGCTGAGATCAAGAGAGAAAGAGGTAAGGGAGTTTCTCTCTCTACCCCTTTGCATTCTTTTAGATTTTTGGGTGATTTCTTGAGGATTGATCACCCTTTTTACTCTCTTTTTTGCGTTATGGTGCTTCCTACACCATGGATGAAGCTTGGAGCTTGGATTTGAAGCTTGAGGGTGGAAAGATCTTCAAGTTTTGAGGGTTTTGAGCCTTGTTTGGAGCTTCTAGAAGGTAAGCAACACCTCTATTTCTTCTAGATTTGAGTTTGGTTGCTTCTTTATAGATGAAACCCTAGATTTGGCATATTAGGGTTTATTTTGGGGATTTGCAACCTGGGGCTTTTAGAGTCCAATTGATTGGTTTGGAATCTTGATTTAGGTTGCTTTGGAAGGGATTTACACTCCATTTGAGGTTTCGAGAGGGATCCTTCACCTAGGTGAGTTTTTCCCTGTTCTCCGATTCTGATATTCGCAGTTTGAGTCGTGGGCTCGTCGGTTGACCTTGAAACTTTGTGGGTGAACTTTCTAGGGCGCTAGGAGTCTGGAAAGTGTCAGGGTTGGCGACCCGGAGCGTGCGAGGATTATCGGTGGGTTTGGCCTCACCTAGCACAATGAGAAAATTCTCATTGGTGCTTATATGTTTACGGTTAATTGGAAAATCATGTGTTTTCAGGTTACATATATTATTTGTGAATTTTAGAATGCTTAAGATACATGTGTTATGTATAATGCGATTTTGCCTCTATATAGTAGAGATGTATGCTTGTGGTAACTAAGTACTTGTAGCATTCTATTTGGGAACTTGAACTTAGTAAAAAGGACATGATATGGGGTGTTATTGGACCTAGGAACTATGCATGACATAGGAGAAAAGCTAATGTCATAAAGCGGCATTAAACTTGGCATCTACTTGTAGAATAGTGGGCTAATGTCATCAAGCGGCATTAGGCTCATGAATGAACTTGACTTAGAGAATCTAATGTCATGAGAATAATTGGACTAGACCTTAGGGTTGCTAGTTACTATTTTCATGTTGAGACATGAAGTTTGGACTTGAGACTTGACTATACTTGTTGCCATTTGTGCTCTTTCGCACATGCTTGTGAGGGTCGCTCCCTACAAGCCGGCACTCCGGAGTTGGCCTTTGCGATTCGTTCGCGCGTGCGGTGTTGAGAAACCTACGGGACCGTTTGGGACAGACACATTCCTTGCGAGGGATGTCGGGCTACCACGGTACTTAGGTGGCACAAGTTGGATTACTATGGGTAAATCCTAGAGAAAGAGAATTGAACTTGGACATTCAACTTTACTAAATGACAATCACTACTAGATAGGACTTAGTAGTTGGATTTTGTGGACTTTATTTGGAGTTATAGTATACTTGGTAATTCTTTAATTACATGTTATTATACTTGTTGGTTATAGTTAAAACATATCATCTTATATATGTTGGAACGAGAACTTATGACATTTAAATTTTGGAACATGGTTATTGTAGCATTTCTGTATGCTTTAATTACAAGTTTAATTATATCGCTTACTTGCTCTCTTTTCTTTGGGCCTAGTGGTGCAATGGTGCAGGTCAGTAATTGCCCACTTGGAACTATAAATTATAGTTCTCACGCCCCCTGTTTCTATTTCCTTTTTAGTGCCTTCCGCATCGGGGGAGATTAGGGATCGCGGCAAGGGTGTTGTTTCGGGTTAGCGGCACTCGGCGAGGTTGATCGATAGGTGGATACTTCTCTATTTCTGTTGTTTAGAGAGGTTGTGAGTTGTTCCTGTATTTAGAGAGACCACCACTCTTTGGGACTAATGTTGTATTAACCTTATGTTCTTTTTGGTTAAGTTGTTAGTCTCTTTATGTTTATAGTTTTCCTACTCTCTACTTGTTGATAGGGCTAGCTGTTTGTTGCTCTGATATCTATAGTTTTAGCCTATTGTATGATTTTATTTCCGCTGTTTTTAGTTAGACGCCTTGTATGTGTTGGTATATGGCGGGTCTGGGCACGCTTTGGGGAAGGTCCTGCCGACCCCGGGGCGTGACAGAGATTCCAGGGTTAAGATTTGGGGATTTTCGTTTTATAGCTCCTAGGACCTAATTAATGGGTTTAGAACTTTGGTTTAGGTTGGATTGCAAGGACTCTAACTCTCATTTGGAGATTGAGTGAGCTTCCTTTGCATTCGGTGAGTTTTCTCCAACCTTTTGTTGAAATCCTTAAAGTGTGAGCTCAAGGTTTATCTTCTTAACTTGTAACTCCTAGGGTTCGCTTTTTAGGACTCAAGGAGTGATAATCGAAGCTTCGTTAGCCTTTTGGAGCGACGCTACTCGCATTCGGTTGGTTTGGCTTCATGAGCATAGGAGAAAATGTCTCCTAAGTACTTATTCGGTTTGATTAATTTATTCTAAGTGCATATTCATACTAGATAGAATTATTATGAATTTTGGAACACTTAAAATGCATGCCTTATGTATGATAAAAATTTCACTCTATATAGTGGAGCATTCTGGGTTATTTTGCATGCATGGGAGGGTGGTTCCTGTGGGCACTTGGGAATGTGCCTTTTATGTTTATTATAGTTCAAATAACGTATTTCTGAACATTGAACTCATATTGGGACTTAGAAAGTTTAAGTGTCATCAAGCGGCACTTAACTTAGAAAACTATGAAACTGCAACATAGAGACATTGACATAGGCCACTGACATCTATTATATTCCATGTTAGAAACATGATGACAGAGAGATAGGCCTTAGACATAGTGGTTTTACTTTCCATGTTAGAGACATGATGACCTGAGACTTGTGACGGTTCTTATGACTATATGCCATTGTGCTCATTCGCACATGCTTGTGAGGGTCGCTCCCTACAAGCCGCGGGCACTCCGGAGTTGGCCAGCGTGATTTATGCTTTCGCTGTGCGGGATTGGGCACCGAAGTGGATTGTCGTGGGACAGTCTCATTCCTAGGGTGGGGATGTTGACTACTACGGGGCCATTAGGCTCGGCATTGGTCTAGGCAGCTTTCGGGTGGGCATCGACCAGACCGCCTTCGGGTGGGCATCGACCAGACCGCCTTCGGGTTGGATCTTGTTGGACTTAAACTTAATGTAGTTTATTGGACATTGTGGACTATGACTAGAATAGTAAACTTTAACTCTTTACTATTAACTTGTGAATATTGTACTAGCTGTTGTACTTTCTATTCATGCTTAGAATAGCTTACTTACTTATGCAAATTCATGCTAAGTAGAGACATCATGCTTTAGTAGTATACTTGTTAACTATATCGTTTACACTTACTTGTTTCGTTTTGGGCCTAGTGGAGCATGCAATTGAAGTCAGAATTGCCCACTGGGAACTATTATTTAATAGTTCTCACGCCTCCTGTTTCTTGTGTGTTTCAGAGCCTTTGGCACCGGCGGAGGCACGGGATCGCGGCAAGGGAGTCGCCTAGTTAGCTAGCTTCTTTTGCCACTACTTTTAGGTGGTTTTCCTCTCTTTTTGTGTTCTGTGAGAGAGTGATTTTTGTATCCATTTATAGAGACCACCATGTACTCTGTTAGTTTTCTTATGGAATCTTTGGTTGTACTCTTTTTATAGTTCTTGGTGGGGTTTGGTACTTTTATTTGTATACTTCCTTTATGCTTCCTAGTTTAGAATGCTAGTTGTTATATTACTCTGATACTTCTAGATTCTTCTTACTTTGTTGGTTATTTATCCTTTTTGTTAGACGCCTTGTATGTTTTAGATGTACGGCGGGTCTGGGCACGCGCCGGGCGGGCTTCCGCTGGGTCCCGGGGCGTGACAGATGAACAACAGGTTCAACCAGTTATAAGGTCCTTACCAGATTCATCTTGGGATCAAATCAAAGTAGTGCTGACTCATAATGAGGGTATTAAGACCTTCAACGATATAGCTCGACATCTAGAGTTGGAAGCGGAGCGGAGAGAGGTGAACCGTGCCAATGCATTCGTTGCTCACGGTGAACAACGCAAAGGCAAGTGGCCTAAGCACAAGCGCCGAAATGGAGAAAATAAATATGCAAAAACTGGGAATCGCGCACCAAATGAGGGCAGAATTGGGAAGCGCCGCAAAGGCAGGCGCGGAAAGAAAAACTTAAATAAAGTGAAACGCTATAACTGTGGAAACATGGGACACTTCGCTCGTGATTGCACTGAGCCGAAGAAAGTAAATCCCAATCCTGACTCTCTTATTTATGTATGAATGCATTTTTTTTTTTTTTTGCTCACGCTCTCTCTGATTGGATAGTAGACACATGAGTAACAAACCATGTAATAAGGGATCGAGCAGGATATGTGGATTATCATCGGGTGTCTGCTGGCAGCCATCATGTCATGATGGGAAACGACACTGAGGAAGAAGTCCTTGGAATTGGCGCGTACCAACTTAAATTGCGCAATGGTCGTTATTTGATATTACATGATGTGCTGTATGCACCGAACATTCGATGTAATCTACTGTTAGTTTTAGCGTTACTTAGATTAGGTTTTTCTTTTTCAATTTACGCATACTCAGTTAGCTATTTATTTGGGCAAGGACTTTTATGGTAATTGTTGTTTTGTCTTAGCTTTGGACTTGGATTTTATTAATAATAATAAGGAATAATTGCCTATATACCCCTCATGCGTCTGAAAATATCCGATCTACCCCTACATTTTTTTCTTTCTAAAATGCCCCTCATACGCTCCACCGTTATTGCAAAATACCCCCGCAGTTATCTCCTGTTAAGTTAATCCGGGTTAAACGTGAGTTAAATATCTAGCACAGTTAAAAAAAAATTAAAATACCAATTTGCCCTTAACTTAAGGGCAAATAAGAAAGGTTGGTGACGGTAGAGAGGCATATTGGAAAAAACCAAAAGTCGAAATACTTTTGTGCCCTTGACTTTAGGGGCAAATAAGAAAGACAGTTATGGTAGAAGGGTATATTTGAAAAGGGCAAAATAGTAATTTTACAGAGATAACAGAGTTACTTAATAGATTTTAACTCTAAGGGTATATTAGAAATAGGTTGGAACGTAGGAGGGGTATTTTCAATATTAGCCTTCTAAGAGGGGTAAATCAGAAAATCGGAAACTTTCCAGGGGTATATAAGCAATTGCCCCTAATAATAATAATAATAATTCTGCTTTATTAGTTTCTTCTGATATTGTGTCTGATTCTATCAAATGGCATGCCAGATTAGGTCACATTGGACAAGAAAGAATGGCTCGACTAGCTAGAGAAGGCCCGTTGGGGTCACTCGCTAAGCTTAGCCTACCTCCTTGTGAACCATGCTTAGCAAGAAAGGCCTGCAGAAAGCCTTTTGGTAAGGCAAATAGAGCAACTCATCTATTAGAGCTAGTTCATTCAGACATATGCGGACCTATGAATGTGAGAGCACGTCATGGTGCGTACTATTTCCTCACTTTCATTGATGACTACTCCCGTATAGTTCGGTATATCTGTTATCTCACCGTTCAGAAGCTTTGAATTATTTTAAATGCTTCTTAGTGGAGGTTGAGAATCAAACAGAAAGAACTCTAAAAGTTCTACGTACTGATAGAGGACGAGAGTATTTATCAGACCAGTTCAAGAAACTATGTGAGGAAAGAGGAATACGCAGACAGTTAACTATTCCCCGTACTCCGCAGCAAAATGGTGTTGCAGAGAGAAGGAATAGGACACTGTTGGAAATGGTTAGGTCTATGATGGCGCAAGCCAACCTCCCAATTAGTTTTTGGGGTGGTGCGTTGTTGACTACTGCCTATATACTTAACCGAGTGCCTTCTAAGTCAATTCCCAACTCCCTATGAGCTATGGCATGGTATAAAGCCAAAATTGGAAGGCTTACGACCAGAGGGATCGGCAGGATATGTGCATAATACTTCTCATAAATATGGAAAATTAAGCCCTAGAGCCAATAAACAAATTTTTATTAAATATTCTAATTGCTCGAAAGGCTATGTGATGTATGACAAGCATCCTGTCGGAGGAATGACTGAGATAGAGTCGCGCGATGTGGATTTTCTTGAGAATGATTTTTCAGACATTGGTGAGATTAAAAGGACCTTGCACTATACGAGTTGCAAGAACCAAATAATGATGCCCCATTGTTAGGCGAGAATGAGGCACTGAGGCCATATGAAGAAATAGCCCAAAACAGTGGGAGTGATCCTATGGTCAGTGGGAGTGTGCCGATTGACCATGGCTCACAAAGTCCATCATTTCGAAGAAGTAAACGTGGAGGTGTTCCCCGTCGTCGATTTGAGATCGAAGGTGAATCATTCATGTGTGCTTCTACGGATGTTGATGAGCCGGTTTCTTATGCTGAAGCTGTAAATTCACCAGTTTATGATAAATGGCTAGCTGCTATGGAGGATGAGATAAGTTCTATGGCTAAGAACAATGTGTGGGAGTTAGTTGATCTTCCGTCTGGACGTAAAACTATTGGAAATAAATGAATTTTTAAAATAAAACGGAAGACGGATAGATCAATTGACAAATATAAGGCCCGACTAGTGGCGAAAGCATACACCCAAAAGGAGGGAGTAGACTATAAAGAGACATTCTCCCCAGTGGTGAGGTTTGTCTCAATTCGCCTGATTCTGGCAATCGTCGCACATTTGGATTTGGAATTGTTCCAAATGGGTGTGAAGACTGCATTTCTCAATGGAGAACTAGACGAGGAGATTTATATGATTCAACCTCCTGGTTTTATAGCCGAAGGGCAAGAGTGCAAAGTGTGCCGCTTAAAACGTTCCATTTACGGCTTGAAACAATTGTCTAGGCAATGGTATCAACGTTTTCATAGAGCAATTATTTCAATAGGCTTTGTGATAATCAAAGAAAACCATTGCGTGTACGTTAAAAGGAAAGAAAAAAGTTTTCTTATCCATTCACTAAATGTAGACGATATCTTGCTAGCCGGAAATAATATGGAGTTATTGATCACCACACAGAAGTGGTTGTCCTCTACTTTTGAGATGAAGGACATGGGTCAAGCGGATTATGTATTGGGAGTCAAGATCCATAGGGATCGATCTCGAAAAATTCTTAAGTTTGTCTTAAGAGACTTACATTAAAATATTTTTTGGAGCGATTCCGAATGCATAATTCGAAGCCTATTGATACTCCAATGGAAAAGAGTCATTATCTTAGTCTCGAACAATGCCCTAAAATAGAAGAAGAAAGAAAGCAGATGAAAAAAGTCTTATATGCAAGTGCAGTCGGCAGCTTGGTGTATGAAATAATGTGTACTCGACCAAACATATGTTTCGCTACTGGCATGATTAATTTTAATTCATATACATTTTTTTGAATTTTAAATTAGTACACAATATCCTTATGAGAATAAATGTCACGAGGCTTTTGATCAGCCCTCTCACACGGGTGATCGCCCTGTCGCTAGGAGAGTGAGCAGGATGAGACAAATAAGATCACATAAATGCAGTTAGTAATGCAGGTGATCCACTTTGCGCTATTAGAGCTGGCGAGTGCTTGAATCTTGAGTGTCGCCTTAGATGAGCTAAGATGAGACTGTACGAAGTCGACAGTAGAGATAGTCCACGACTCTACTTGGTCTGTATGAAGCCGAATGTAAAGAAGACACCATGCGGGTGACTGTCTTGAGGTTTGTTGTCTTGAGTTGCAACAAAACCGACATTCGTATGGTGTTTTGAGCGTGACATGTCCTTAGAGAAAGCTCCACCATAGCATACGTTCATACCGTATGTGCAAGTTCGATCACTAAATTTTAGAGAGTGACGAAATTGATTCCCGTTTCGTCGTTGTGTGAGCTTTGCGTACCTTTTTGGGACTTAGAACCATGTTATGAAGCGGATACTTGATGATGCTACTTTAGCATGATATCCAAGGGCCATGATTGATTCGGTCCAGCGGAACTTGTCTAGGAAAGCAATCAAGTTGAAATGGATTGGCATGAGGCATCTAAGGAAAAATCATTTGATAATACACCTATGATTTGTCACTCATAGCCCGGGCGATTATGTTGATATTTGTTGTCAATATAATCATGAGAACAAATGCATTGATGAGAGAGATCTAGTTTGCTCTATGGGATCAGAGATGCTATGATCTGGTGTAGTTCAATGATTTAGGGTATAGACGGGATTTGGAGTTGTAGTGTTATGTTAGTTCAGATGGTGGCTTAATATAACATTCCTCACTTATAATTCTTCTCGTTAATGATCGCACCAATCATTTCCCGTATGAAGAGCAGAACAAGATGAGAATATAATTGGGATGAGAAAGTATGAATAAGTACAAAGTGTGTACGAGTGGGAGATGTTAGAATTTGTCCACATTGGGATTTATCTAAAATATTTCTAATCCATATGGGATAAGAAATAAATGTTTGTAATTATCTGTTATATTCCTAGTCCACATGAGATAAGAATAAATCTAACAGATAAATCCTAATCTGTTTAAATCTCTATCTATGTGAGATTTAATTAGAATATGATTAGGATTAATGTCTCCCATTATGGTCTATAAATACATGAGGTATTGACCATATACGACAGACGAATAAAAGGAACGAAAAGTTAGAATCATCTCTCCACAAATATTCTCTCTCTTGGGTTCGCTCTAGGGCATCATCTAAAACCCTAGGGATTTGGGCGGTGTGCGGCGATTGGCTCTAGTAGCCGGATTGCGACGAGTAAGAACAACGTGCAACAAATTGGTGACGTTGGCGCATTAACGAGTTCGTAAAACAAGACAAGATCAGATCCTAGTAATCGCAATATTAATTCCGCATCAAATAGAGGTATGTAAAATCTATGTGATTTTTGCGATTTGTTTTTCTTGGATATTTAATTTAAAATTATCCAACAGTTGGGAAAGGCTTCTGTGACCTTGGATCAGCATCCCTGGCCGTGTCCATTCTCCGGCGTGCTTCCCCGGCCAGCCCCGCCGTCCCGGAGCGCCGCCGGAGCTCTTCCCTGCTCCCTGCGGCCAACCTGAGTCACCCAGCCTGAGTCGGGGTGATCCGGGTTGTTGCACTTCGTCGCCGCCTTCTTGCGGCCGAGCCGCCATCCCACGGCCTCCGGCGACCTCGTGCTCGCCGGGGCTCCCCGTCCCGGCCATCCCCGCACCGAGATCCACCGTTGATCTCCCCGCGGCCGCCAAGGGCTCGTGGCCGAGGCCGAGCTACCTCGGCCACCGCACGCGCCGCCGCCGCCGTCGCCCACCGAGGGGTGCATCACCTTCCCTCGGCCTCCGCCGCCGGATCGTCGCCGCCGCCCGACGCCTCCCGCCGCCGCGCCACCGTCGATGCCCTACAACCCGAGGAGGATCGGTCGAGGGTTATCTCCGCCGCCGCGCCACCGGCCGCCGTCGTCGCGGCCGGCGACCTCCGGACTCCGGACGGTCGCTCCCGTTCTTGGCCGGAGCGCACGCCTCCCGACCACCGGCGACCAACCCCTAGATCCCCTGTGGCTCCGGTAAGCTAGTTCATATTACAGCATTGTTTTCTGGGGTTCCGATTGCCTTTCGGCAATCCGATGGTACCCCGATGAGATCGGAAGTGAGCACGGTCATCTTCTTTCCGTGCTGAACACGATGCTCACCTCCGTTTTGGTTTTTGGTGCCTCATTTAGCGGGTTAATTGAACTTTATGTGCTGTGCGCGCTATTTCTCGATTTTCGTGTCGCTCTTACGTGTACCACAGTGGCCGGCCATGCTCCGAAAGGTGAGCAAGGCCTCCGGCATGCCAAAACCTATCAGCGGGTGCCTTGGTGGGGCTGTTCGATCTCTGGTTGGTATTAATAGGCCATAAAAGCTCCGAAATCGCATTAAATAATGCGATTTCATGTATCGAGAAGGGCTTTTATGCAATTTCATTATTCGTGGCTGCTGTGGACAGCGTGTACGTGCTGTGGGCAACCTCTGGACTGATCGTCCAAGGCCCCAAGCCTTACGAAAATCGAGAAGGTAATTTCCGGGGTATTCGGCAATCGGTTTTGGGAAACCGATTCCCGTAGGTTCGTTTGTGGGTACTTCGATCCGACGTCGGTATAGTGGTGCATGCGCGGTGATGGTTTCTTACCCTGGCTCTCTTATTATTATCCATGCTTATACTACATGTTGAGCCTAGCACCCACGTTGTTTGGTTATACTCTGCTCAGATGTTTCCATTCTTAGTATCATGTGTAGGAGTAGAGTAGTTTATCTGTATGTGATACCATGTTTCCTTGTTGCTCTACTTGCCTGATCTACATACCATGTATCATGTCTAGAGTAGAGTGGTTTTGTGCCTATCTGTGAGATGGACCTAGTCGGTCAGTGCATTGTACCTATCTTCGTGACCTGATTGGTCGGTCGTTGTATCTCGTGTCGATTCCTTGACTTTTGTTGTTGATGACCGTTGAGGTCGGTGTACCCTGAGGGGTTGGATTGTCGGCTAGTGGCCGACGGTAGTTCTGGATTCTGTTGATACACTCCAGTGACCTATTCATTTGTTTGTTCTATATATATATCCCAGTTGACTTGAGTAGTCAGTACTTGTGTACCTTCGGTAAGATGTGGAGTTGTTCCATTCTAGTTGACTTGAGTAGTCAGTCCTTGCATACATTTGAGAGGATGTTGAGTTGTTCCACCTAATTGACCTGAGTGGTCGGTTCTTGCGCTTCCTTAAAGTTTGATGACCTATTGGTCGGTTAACCCCGAGGGGTAGTGATTGTCGGCTAGTTGCCGACGGATGGTTATTGAGCATATCAGCATCGATCGCCACTGCTTGTACGCATTTCACGAACACCAGCGGTTTGGCCACCGCAAGAAGGTGTTCTTTTCCGAAAAAATGGTTGGGAGTGCTAGCTCGTGAGACCCGGGTGCTTTATGCGAGGGTTATATGCTTTGAGACCCGGGTGCTTTATGCGATGGTCATGTACGTTCAGACCTGGGTGCTTTATGCGAAGGTCATATACCTTTCGGACTCGGGTGCTTTATGCGAGGGTCACGCATAGGTTGAGCAGTTGTGGCACAGGCCTGAGGTCTACGGACCAATAGGCGGTTTTCAGATTGGGTATATTTGGACTTCTTGTTTGGTTGACGCATATAGCTATAGTAGCGGTTGTTGCTTGTACATCTTCAGTTTTTTCTTTACACTCGTTCTGCTACTATAGTTTTGTTGTATGTATACATGCAGTTCTTCTTTACAGTAGCGGTAGTTGCTCTTATACATCTTGTTCATGTATTATTGTTGCTACTGTAAGTAGTATTTCACTTACCCATATTATTGTTTATCTCTTCCTGATCCGGTGAGTACTCACCTTCATCGCGGCACCTAATCGGGAGGGGGAGACATATTTATATGTTCTCACCCCACCCCCCCCCCCACCATTTTTCAGGTATTGCGGGCGGTGAGAGTTGAGACGAGACGTGAGACACGTTCGTAGCGGTCGATAGAGCTTCCGACCCAGGTTATTCGGTTTAGTTTCTACTCTTATGATTTCTATTGATATAGCTTAGTCAGTTATATGGTTCAGTGTTTTTATTACATTTGAATATGTGAATTTTCATAAATGTAATAAAAAGGATTTCTGGATTTGGTAAAATGGAAAAGTTTTCTACCTCTCGTGGTAGCGTTTTTAAAAACTAAAGTTTTCATATGGAAAATAGTTTTAAAAGGTTTTTCTGTGGATTTATGTTAAACTCAAATGTGAATGAACCTGTGGTGAATGGTGTATGTGAATGTATAACTGTTGATTGTTTGTATGTTCATTCGTTGTGGTTGTTTCCTAGTTGTATTATAATACTCTGTACTTGTGCGACGCCGTGCAAATATAGGGAAGACTCTGTCCGTGTAAACAGTGGACTTCCTGTATATGGCACCAGGCTGCTTTTTGGCATGGCCAACATGTACTGTGACAACATAGTATCAGCATGCTGCACCATGCCGAAGGCACAAACTGATAATTCAAATTTGTTTTCCGACTTGAAAGTTCCAAGCACTTTAGTTTCTCTATGTACTTCAATTGTTTAATTTGATAAAATGAGGCCTGATTTAGAAGAAAATTATTTTTTCATAATTAAAAATCTGAATATCATTAATTAAATCACTTCAAAAAGTATGCAACAGTAATTCTAGGAAAAGTCAATTTACATTAATCGAATCTGATGTATATTAGTTTCCCTAGATTTACCAATAGTATCATTCATGCGTTTGCATGAATAACCATGAAGGAATTTGCTGATTTAATTGTTAAAAGATAATTGACGGTTCTTTTAGATCTACTTAAAACTTTGTTCATAAATCTGCATGAAGGAATTAAGACAGAATTGAGAGTCGGATTAGAAAATTAGTTTCTATTCCAGCTTTGCAAAAGAGTAAGATTTGATCTAAGAGACCAGTTTGCATTATATTTGCCTTCTATGTTCCCAATGCAGTATAAATGAAATAAACAAAGACTAAAATACCTCTCAAGGGAAAGACCCCATGCAATAACGTTGACATCTTCTGGAAGCCCCATTGGGAGCAACATTTCAGGTCTGAACATGCCAGAATTACCCACTTCCACCCATTTCTTCAACCCTTCGTGGTAACTGGAACAACAATAGATCAGAATATGGGCTTAGAAAGAAAAGCAAAGCACAAAAGTTTCCACTACGAAGTTATCGACCTTAATATTTCCATGCTTGGTTCAGTATAAGGATTGTAAGTGGGCTTGAATCACAGCTTAGACATGCCTAAAGACAGGAAAAAGCAGGTGAGATATTTATAAGAGAAACAAAAGCCACGGCCAAGAAGAGGCGGACAGGGCTGCGGACGTGACAGGCAACAGGGCGAGGTAAGGCGGCGACCCATCGGACGGGATAGGCAACAGGGCGAGGTAAGGCGGCGACCATCGGACGGGACAGGCAACAGGGCGAGGCAAGGCGGCGACCCATCGGACGGGACAGGCAACAGGGCGAGGCAAGGTGGTGACCCATCGGACGGGACATGCAACAGGGCGAGGTAAGGCGGCGAGGGCCAACTGCGTTCCCCCCGTGGGGGCCCACCGGGGGGGCTCCGCCGTACGGTAGGGCGGAGAGCGGCAAACGCGGGGAGGCGATGGAAGGCGGAGATTTCGGCCGTACGCGAGGGCGGAGAGCGGCAAATGTGGGGAGGCCTTGAAACCGGTTGCCCTTTCATGAGTTCTTACTCGGCTCCGGTTGCCCGCCCCTTCATGAGGGTGAGGGGGCGCCGCCGTACGGGATGACGAAGAGGATGACGTCGACCACCAGAGGCCGAAATGATCAGAGCGAAGGGGGAGGGCACCGCCTCCGGTTGCCCGCCCCTTCATGAGGGCGAGGGGGCGCCACCGTACGGAATGACGGGCGAGGATGACGTCGACCACCAGAGGCCGAAAAAATTAGAGCGGGGGGAGGGGGCGCCGCCGTACGGGAGGCGGAGAGCGGCAAACGCGGGGAGGGCTCGGTTCCGATTGCCCTTTCATGAGTTGTTATAGATGGTATTCCACCGTAGGAATTGTTTTTTTTTTCCTTTTCTACTTCATATTTTAAAGCGCATGTGGTGCAATTTAAAATTTAATAGGCAAGTTTTTAAGGTTAATTATTAAATTCATTATATACTTCCGTGTGTTTGATAAATATATCATTGGAATTGTTCCGACTAAATTTATATTCACGCAAAAAGTACATATATTTGGAACAAAATAAAAAAAGAAACCTAAGAATATACGGTATATATATACCTGATACCTCCATAAACTCACATCCCCTTGCTATATCTATCTTTTCGTCTACTAATTAAGGATGTGCTCACTGAAGTTAATTTGAAAAAGACAAAAAATTAAACAGCGGAAAGAAAAAGATATGCTCAATTATTTTACTAAATTTAATTACTAAATAAAAACTTTTGAAATTCCCAGCACCAAAGTATCTTCAGCATCACACTCTAATACTCTATATGGGTACAAATTTGGGAAAGCAAAACAAGCAGTTGACGAATAATTACAAATTAAAGGAAAATGAATGGGGCACGGTTGAGCTGAGCTACCTACAACAATAAAGGCGACAAAAATATACAAGTAACCCCCTCGAATATTAGAAATTTGGGAATAAGATCCGCTCAACTTAGGAGTGGCAATCTAACTCGTTGTCATGAGTCACCTCACGTTTCGGCTAAAAATAAGCTCGAGATCGAATCGCTCGTTTTGTTAACGAGCCAAATTTTTCGACTCGTTTATTAAAGGAGACGAACACGAGCTAGGATCAGCTCGCTCGTGTTCGGCTCGATAACGGTTTGAATACATATATTTTATATTTATATAATTTATTTAATTTATATAAATAATTAATTATATATATAATATATATTTTTATTATTTAATTTTTAGCAAAATAAAAATATAAAGACAATATTAATTATAAAAAAAAAATCCATCTATATGACTAGATTAAAGTTTAATAGATAAGATTTTATAAATTTATTTTTTATATATATTCAATCTAATCTTTTTAACTTATTGTTCGCCGATTGATGAATATAATGGTCATGTCTCGCTTTATTTATTAAAAATGAGCTAACACTTCAGGCCGTCAAGTTATTAAATGAGCCGAACACGAGCCGACCCAGAGCGCGCTCGTGTCCGGCTTGATTACACCCCCTACCTCAACTATTTGCCTTTCTTTGCCGAGATAATCTCTCAACTTTAAGTTTTTTAATCTATTTTTTCTTTCCGTTAATGAGATAAGATATTTTTTTAAAAGAAAAAGAAAAAGAAAAACTAATGATTGGTTCTAGTGCGTTTGATAAACGCATGTATGTTTCCTCATTAATTTTTGATGTAACAGTAGGTTTTCTTGACTATTAGCGGCTAATGGCCAATACAGCCATCGCATTTAACAAATTAATTGAGAAAAAGAATTTAATTCGACTGGACAGAAGTAAAATTTGGTGGGCATATTTCAGAAATTAACAAAGTTGGATGAGTCCTAGTACAGTTTGAGGAAATTCTAATATTCTATACTTTAATAAATTGCCTAGGAGGAGGAGGAGGAGGAGGAGGCGGTGGAGTTGGCGCAGAAGGCGTCGGTGGCGGCTGGGGCGGCGCGGATGAGGAAGTGGGCGAGGGTGGGGGTGGAGGTGGCAGCGGCGCGGTTCTGCTCGCAGAGGAACTGCTGGGAGCAGGCGCGCTCGACCTCGCGGTCGTAGTCGTGGACGAGCACGTCGGCGGGGGCGGCGGCGTCGGCGTCCTTGCGGGAGCGCGCCATGACGGCGGCGGAGAAGATGGGGGCCATGCGGCCGGGGGCGGCGGGGTCGTTGCCGCGCGGGCCGTCGACGAGGATGACGTCCCAGGCGACGTCGTAGAGGGGGTTGGGGAGGTCGTTGAGGGCGAGGGGGCAGTCGGAGAAGAGCAGGTCCTGGACGGGGCGGCACTCGGCGGCGGCGCGGGCGGCCGACAGCAGGCGGCCCAGGTCGCGGGCGCGGGCGTAGGAGGCGAAGGCTACGTCGTAGGCCTCCAGCCCCGGCAGCAGCGACTCCATGTGGGCCACGTAGTACTCGTTCTCGTCCAGGAACACGGTGCGCCCGCCCGCGTTCAGCGCGCGCCACAGCGGCGTCTCGGCGCCCAGCCCGAACACCAGCAGGTTGCAGGGCGCGCGCCGCCACACCACGCCGGCCGCCGCGCGGAGGTCGGCCTCCGCCATGCGGCCGCCGCTGGAGTTGGCCGAGGCGGACGCGGACGCGGCGTAGTGGAGGAGGGCGTCGAAGACGACCGGGGAGAGCGCCGGCGGGCAGGAGGAGGAGGAGCCGCCGGGCATGGCGGGGTGCGGCGGCAGGCGGGAGAGGAGGGTGAGGAGGAGGGAGGCCAAGGCCGAGAAGGAGACGAAGGCGATGAGCCACAGCCGGTGGATCGAAACCATGAAAGAGCCGCCCCCGCCCCCCTTGTGGAGGGACGGGTGGAGCACGATCAGCTTCGCGTTGTTCGGGCCCTTCATTCGGCCTCCCTCTACTAGCTAGAGATTCTTCGCTTATCGCTTATTCGATCTTATCTGGGGGTACGACGATGCCCTTGCCTCTCTCTCTCTCTCTCTCTCTCTCTCTGCTTCTCTAGAAAGGAAATGGCTCTGCGGCAGGGGACCAGATATAGGGTATCCAAATGGGAAAGTATAAATTGCACTGTTACTCCTCAACTATTAGACTCTATTAATTTGGTCCTCAAACTATTTACAAATTTTGGGTAAAGTTAAAAACGCCCATTTGCACTTTAGCGCTAGTCTCAATTTACTCTTGCATTAAACATTATATTAATTACTAAATTACTACTCTACACTGTGTCATCTTCTCAAATATTATATGTTGATGAAAAATTTATTAATAGGCTATAATATATATTGATGAAAATTATGTATTACTCATTTTAATATATATTAAAATGAGTTGGCATGTTATATTGTTCTGCATGTCAACAAATATTTAATTTGTAATTCAAAAAATATATAAAAATTTTAAATCAAGAAAACTTTCTTTTGCAATACACAAAAACAACTTTCTTTACAAATTTAATTTTATAAAATTTTATAGATGAATTTAATAATTATCTCTAATAGGTAGATCTATTTTAAGATAACAAAAAAACAAATTATAAAAAGACTAATTGTTGTAATCTTTTATGCGTGAAATTATTTGAGACAAGCACTAAACTGCGTGAAAGCTCTTTATAATTTAGCCGATCACGAGGCGGTCCATACTTCTGAAGCTATTTGACATTAGGGTATCCATTTTGGAATTTTTCTTCCTTTTTTTTTTTTTAACGCAGCAATTATTTATGAGGATAGGCCGTTACTTGTGTTTGGTTTATTCGGAAGTTTGTGCACTGCAAACTATCCCTCACTTACTAATTTTTAATTTAGCAAATCGATTTCCCACTATAAGAAAGTCGCATGCAACATAACATTATATAATATAGAAAAAATTTTAAATACTTTCTTGATTTCTTACTTTCTTATTTTAGTAACTTTATGTTTAATTTATATATTTAGAAAATGATGAAAAATAAATTTGTTAAATTTTAATAATTTTTTAAGTTTAGAATTTTATTTGTTACATTATTATAATTTATATGCAAACAAATAATATAATTTTTTAAAATTTTATTTTATAATTATACATATATATAATTATATGCATATATAATTATATTAATTTTTATTTATTATAATTTATTAATCACTATAAGTTATAAAATAGACAATGATATTAATTTAGAGGTAAGCATACCGAGGCGGAGAGCTACACTTTTTACGTCATCTACTTCCTACCAAACAAACAACAGAACTTGCAGAACTGCACTTCCACAGTTTAGAAACAAACAGCAGAAGTGAACTAATTTTCACCTCCCAACTCCACTTCAAAAAGTCTACTTCAAACATACCCTATAAGAAAGTCGCATGCAACATAACATTATATAATATAGAAAAAATTTTAAATACTTTCTTGATTTCTTACTTTCTTATTTTAGTAACTTATGTTTAAAGTATCTTACTTTCGTACCCTAAAATTTTTTTTTATTTTTTTATTATTCTCTCTATTAATTTTTTTTTTATATCAGTGACAATATTAAAACTAAAGGTATTAAAATAAATATTCGATAAACTACTCATATATAGGGTATCTACATTTTTTTTTGTATATATGATTTAACCAGAAGTTAAAGAAGAAACCAAAGAGTACTGAACTGATACACTTTAAACCGCTGGATACTAAAGTGAGAAAGTACGAAACCATAGGTGTGATATTTGAAATTTACCTATAATATCACATTTGTGGTAGGAGTGAAATATGACAGAAGAGACCAAAAACTGAATGGAAATACATTTGACTTTGATATATCATCACTAATAGCAAGTAAATTTTACGAAATGCTAGCTACATAATCATATAAACTGCACAGGAATATTTTTGCATTACGAGAAATCCTTGCAAATCGTTTCAAGCCGGTTAAAATCTCATTAATGTTCGAAACAACAAATTAGGAAAAAACCGACCGTCACTAGCGCAAATGGCAAAAGGCTTGATGGTTGGTATCCGAGACCCAAGTTCGAATCCTAGTTGATTTACATTTCTATCTAAGGTTATTTCTAAATGAAATAAACGAAGCAGGTAGCGCGCTACCTATCTCTCTCTCTCTCAAAAAAAGAAGAAGAACAGTTAAACTTTATAAGAAATTAAGATCGTACTTGCTGTCATGATTTCGATTTCTATACCCGAATTGTAAACGGCGTTTCTTGTTCATGATTCATCCTCATTCGAGTCTAATTCTCTTATGCCCGGAGATTGAACCGTCGCAAAAATTAGGATTAGGGTTTGACCGGAACTCCCATATATTATATATTTATATATAACTTAATATAAGAATGTTAAATCACGTCCATCCATCAAAAACATATTCAGATACATCCTAACCGTTAGATCTATCGTATCTTTATACATCGACTTGAATAGGCCAACTGTATCTTTACAGATCACCTTGAATAAATCGCATAGGCCACATCCAACATTCTTCCATTTGAGCTAATGATATATTCTGTCACGCCGCGAGACCGATTTTAAAAGCCTTTTTAAAATAAATACAATCTTTTAAATCAAAGTTGCGGAAAACGTGGTAATTTTTTTTTATTCAATATGGCCCACGTGACATACAGACCCGTCACAAATACAAAGTTTCTTTATCTACTCAAATAGAGTCTACTTTATATTTGCACGACGTACCAACAACAACATCAGGATCACAACAACAACCTACATTTACCAATTCATAATCAATTCATGCCATACATTTTCATACAGCTAGCAATCCTTAGAAACGATGTATGCCTCTAAACACTCCTTAGGCGCAGAATAATGCGATGCATAGTACAACAGTCATTATATTTAAAAGTACTCCCCACCTGGAAGCTTTGTTTTTTTTAAAACTCTATTTAATCATCCGTAAAACCATTTGAAAAACCTTTTTAAAACTGTTTCTGACTCGAAAACTCTATTTTGAAAACCGACTATCTCGAGGGGTAGAAAACCACGATACGTAAATACATAAATCAAAAATCAAAACTCCATGCACAAATCTCCAATCACATGCATCATAGTAAATCATCAACTCAAACTAATTCACAAATAACCAAATATTCATAGTGATCATCTAACTGCATAAATAAAAGTAATCCGGGTGACCGTTGCTACTGCTGGCTAGCTAGAACGTCCTCCCGTCGCGCCAAATACCAATTCCTTGCCCGAACCACCTAGGGAAAAGAGGGGTGACAAACCATAATTAAGGTTTTTCAGTGGATATGACAGAGCCACGAAGGCAAGTCGTAATCACCGGAAACCAAAGGAGGTAAAGTAAACAAGTACAAATGCTGTGGTACGAAAGAGAACTGTAGTAGCTATAACAGATATGATAAGAAGCAAGAAATAAAACGACTACTGTAAGGAATACAATGCTGAGCATGCTTCAACATAATCAAACCAAAAGTGTACCCAATCTAGTGCCTGCCATATTGATCCGCAGACCTCAAGCGTTACCTATCACATTGCTTGCACCGACCTAATTCACCAGTCCACTGGACGACCCATCTGGATAAGTACACCTCCGGTCGGTGGCGAAACCAACCTGGTGTCAATGAATACACCCAAGTGCTGTGACTAAATTATGCTGATATGCTCAATGCGAAAATCGGTTGAAGTCGGTGCCTTGGCCGAAGCGAGATACAAGGGCATACAACGCCGAACCACAATCAACTTGATCGAAACACACAACAAAGGAGTTGATGTGTTGCTTGGACCCAAGGTTCACAGAGATACAATATATATGCAAGCCTGCTCTACATGTCTATCAACAACTATCATCATGCAGTCAATAAGGTATAGATAAACAAACGATAAACAAAGCAACCGACATGTAGATACTACAATGCTGATATAGAAGAATAGAGGAGGTGAAACGATGTAATAACCGACATTTTCATCATAATAAATAAATCCTTTTGTTGACGATGCTATTGTGTGTAATTAAATTACAAGAGCACATGTCAAATTTCAGGTCAAAACGAGCTAAAACGAAAAAGTTAAGCGACCCGGAAAAATGACTTAAGTGAATAGTAACTCTAGTTTTCCGGATGAACCGGGAATAGAGGATGGGTTCAGGTGTGTACAGAACTCCGATAATATGACTTCAATAGCTCGTTTCGAACGGCTCGACTATTCTAGAACCAATAGCACTGACGGAATTGGATTCTAATGCACGGATATCGAGAAAAAGGGTTTTGAACGGTTTTACATATATAATTATATAACTGGAAATTTTGGAGGAATAAAAAGGAGATGGTTCTTCGCGAATCGGAGACCAAATCGATCGAAGTAAAATGCTAGATTCGATGTCTCCGATGTGCTGAACGCGCTGGCGTGATCCGATCGGAAATCCGATGGACGGATCTTCGGCAATTGCAAGATGATCGTTGAGGGGTAAAAATGTCAAAACGGCATAATGCGAAAAGTCCTTATATTTTATGCGCTGAAATACGTGAATTCGAATATGGAGGGACTTACGCGCGTAAATAAACTACTGGCAGGGACTAGAAAGAAAATAGAGTGAAGTGGAGGGCTTAAATGCAAAGTTGCATTAGTGTATATAGGTGTAGTGTTAGGGTTTCATGGGAGAAACCCTAACCCTAGCCAACCTTTCACCTCCCAGCCACCCGAGTTCCTCAAACACTTCCTCTGCCACCCCGAGCGCGCACCCCCGGCCGCCGGCAAGCAGCCCCGCCGGAGAACCCCGCAAATCCTTCTTCTTCCTCCCCCTCGGCCACACCTACCACATATTGGCCAATGAACCCAGATCCGGCCAAGGGAAGCTTCTAACTCTCGGATCTTACACCCACTGGCCGAGAACCATCGCCGGCGTGCTCCCCCAGCCGGCCCCGGCGTCCCCGAGCGCCGCCGCCACCGCCGTAGCTCCTCGCGGCCAACTTGAGTCACCCAGGCCGATCCTAGGTGATCTCGGTCTAGGAGCGCCGCCGCCGCCTTCCCGAAGTTGCGCGGCCCTCCTCCTCCGACGAGGCATCGCCGGCGTACCTTCCCGGCCATCCCCGTGCTCCGCCGCGCCGTCCGAGCCGCTAGCCGCCGCTGCGGTTAGCCCAGTGCCGAGTAGACCGAGAACGGGCTCCCCGGGTTGCCGCCGCTCCACATCGGCCGTGCCGTCCTCCCGCCGCCGCGTGACCCCCGAGAACTTCCGGTGCGCTTCCCCGGTGTCATCGCACGCCGCCGGCCGTCGCCGCACCACCCTGCGGCCGCCCGGACTGCTGCAGCCGAGCTTGGGCCAACTCCTCCACCGAGCGCGTTGCGTCGCCCTCTTACGTGAGCGACCTTCCCGGCGATCTCCTCCGCCGGATCGCCCCGCCCCGACCTTCCCCGGCCGCCGGATTGCCGCCGGCGCCTCCTAACCCGAGGGCTAGTTGGAGGGGTGGATCTCCTCCGCCGCGCCACCAGCTGACTCCCGCCGCCGGCCAACCACTTCCCGGGACATCTCCGACCCGGCGCCCCCATCCCCGGCCGGACCGAGTAGCTCCCCTCGGGTCAGGTGAGCCATTTTTGATTAACAGCATGTTGGTTAGGGCATTAGGCACGTTTCCCGAGGCCATAGTGGGTCTTTTTGACCAAGTGAGGTGAGCACGGTCATCGCCTTTTCGTGCTGAACGCGATGCTCACCTCCACTTAGGCATTTGATGCCTCGGTTAGCGGAAAAAGTGAACTTTACGCGCTGTGCGCAGTGTTTACAGAACTTCGCGTCGCTCGTGCGGGTTCTACAGTGACCGAAATGTAGGTTATAGGTCTCAAGGATCTAAAAGGTAATCTACACCTAGAGGGGGGTGAATAGGTGTACAACGGCCAATTAAAAATCTCGATGCGATTTTAAAGTAAATGCGGAAAATAAAATCAACACACCAAGATTTTACGTGGGAAAACTCCAAAGCGGAGTGAAAAACCCACAGGACCGATCACACGAAATATCCACTAAGAAACAATTGAGTACAAGGCGATTCACCCACGACTTTACCCAATTTACCGAATCTTTGACGTGGATCTCCTTCGCCGGTCCTCGATCGATTGAAGTCCTCCAACCGACCACGCCGCAACTCCTTGCCGCGCCAACGCCTCGAATCCACAAAGCGTCCACCGAGTCCTCGGCTCCCCCTACACGCGATCCCCGCGCAACACACCTCTGTCCGGAGAAGAAGAACGAAGATTTATGGTGATCTCCAAGTTAAAACACCGTAGACGATGGGAGGGATTCGTCTAATTGATCATCAAATTGATTCGCAAGGGTAGAATCAAAGGGAAGAACCTTGAATCAACTTGACGATCAAATCTCCATCAAATCTCTCTAAGAACTAGATCAAAAAGCTTAGGAGAGAGATTCTAGGGTTTTTGGAATTGAAGTATCTTCAGGTATATTATTGTATATTCGTCCTTGAACCTCCCATGGTCTATTTATAGAGTTAGAAGACTTTTAAGTCGAGTAGAATTGAAATCAGCCTTTTTTGGAATTCTGTTTTCGAGTCCACTGTCCGGTCAAACCATCTCTGTCCGGTCTCAGTGTGTCGTCAAGTTTTTCGTAGCGAGCACCGACCTGGTCGACTGTGGGTTTGTCCGGTCCTAGGTTTCTAGCACTCGTAAAGTTCACCACCGTGTCCCGGACGTAATCCACAATCCGGCCAAAGGCTGCGAAACTTTCTCGCTATCAACCTCACCGTGTCCTGGTCAAAGAGGTTGGTCCGACAGAGTGTTGCGAAAAGCCGTACGACAGACTCACCGTGTCCCAAAAGGGCTGATCCGGACAGGGTTTATACAGAAAATATTTTTCATAAAAATCAATATTTTAAACCCTTTTTAAGTCTTCTAACTACTATGTTATTAATTGTAATCACCATAAATGATCTTAAATGCATACCTGAGGTGTCGAGCTTCTCTGACGAGTCCTGGAGCGTCCGATCTTCTTGTAATCTCTTGATCTCTTCAAGACTCCGACAAACTCACGAAATCCGCCAACTTACAAAATCCTTAACAATCTCCCCCTTTGGCGATTTCGTGACAAAACTACTTATAGCTCATACAACCTCAAAATCAAAAAGACAAGAGAATATTGTAATCACCAAACGATAACTCTTTGCATGATCGATCCAAAAAAGAATAAATAAAAATTACAAGTTTATTCAATCCTAAAATGACCTAGACCTTGGAGTCTTGAAGTCTTGAACGTTTCCTGCAAAAAGATCTCAAACACATTCAAGCATCAAGAACTTTTCATTAAGCATCAAAAGCAAAAATCTATAGTCACAATCCTAAGTCAGAATCCTAGGCATAGATACAAGCATCCTTATCATTATCAAGTCATATCTCAGTCATCTCCCCATATCATATCAAGTTCCACATCTCCCCCTTTTTGCCCGAAAGCGCCAAAACGACAAAAGGAGGGTCTCGATCATATCTAATCTGAGTCAGTATCAGGTGAGGGCAACTCTGAGTTTCCACAACCCATCTTGACCTCCTCAAAACCATAAAAACAACAAGTACCAAAAATTCATGAATACATGATGTGGAGGTTAAAATCCGCTGTTCACATATAGGTTTAAACACATGGAACACAAACATATCAATAATTAAGAAAACCCCCTTCCTTTTTTTTTGTTAAAAAAAAAATGATCTCTAGAACTTCTTAGGGCCATGCACATTAAGTTTAATACTGACAATCACGCATATAAGTGTTGCAAAATATAGCTAATTTCGAAAAACAACAAAATTTTAGCCAAGACCGGACACAGCTTCCAATGTCCGGATGCCACAATGTCCTGTGCAGTGTGCTTGTGTGAGGTCCGGACATGACGGTGAAGACCGGTCTCTGAAGGTAATTTCGCAAAGATATGAAATTTTTCGGAGAATTTTGTTTCCAACGGAAGTTTGATGTGAAATATATTAACAAACTTCTAGTCAATAGAATTCAAAGATGTCATACATGTTGAATCGTACATCAACCAGAATTTAATAATATATATCGTTAAATAAACACATCAATCAAGATCTAATCATTAATTGCACCGATTTTACTTGACAAGTATGCATCAATTAAGATCAAAGAAAATCATACTAAATGAAATAAACACAAGAATATTGTCTAATTGAGTTATGCACACATCTAAATTAAGGAGTGGCTCTTTGAGCATCTTTATCATAACTTCCACCTTATGTCATTCAATAATAAAACATCCACCAAACACCTCAAAAAAAACTTGATTTCTTTTCTTTTCTTAGAGATGTACACTTATATTCATGTGGTAGCTTCACACACTTATCGGACGACCGGAGTGGTAGCTCTTTCCTACATGTGGTTGTAGTTTTCACACTCCCTCGAAGGGATGTAACTCTTTCCACATCTTGTATAGGTGGTAGTTTTCACACTCCCAAAGGAATGTAACTCTTTCCACATCTTTCAACTTTAAGATTACTCCCCCTCAAATAGTGCAACCCTCAATGAGAAAATAGTATTGTGATTTCATAAAATAATGACATTATTTTTCTAATAATGCAAACACCCAAATAATCTCAATACACTTTAGAAAGTTCAAGAGTGATGTACTAATTTAGCAAGTATATAGAAGCAATTTCTAGATGATGTTGAGGTTCAAAATACAATGACATAGAAGAATTCAAATGAATTGAAGAATGTTAAAATAAATCATGCAAAAATTTAGATCAAGTCAAAACATCCATGCAAAATAATGAGTGATGCAAAATTGACAGTATGTACATAATGGCCCATAGAATGTATCTAGAAAAAAGGATTGATTCGACCAATTCTCTTAATAAATGATATCTTAGTTCAATATGACAAATTCCAGAGTATGGAACAAGGTTTTAGAAATATGTATGGCACTAAAGTTCTCGTAAAGGATAGTGGGGGAGGAGGTAAGTAGCCGATCGTCTCTTAGTAAGGAAAGATTTCACCTTTGCGCACCCAAACCTTACGAATTTTGGGATGCGTTGGTTGGTTTGTAAGCGTCTTGTGAAGCTTGTCGACGATTTGAATTCCCTTGCGCTTTGGATCATCCTCTTTTAGTTTCCAAACTTGTTTAGTCATTGATTTGGGATCATACTTCTTTGGCTTCCAAATTTGTTTTCCCTTCAAGTTCGGACCATGTTTCTTTGGGTTCCATGATTGTTTAGCCATTATTTTTGGATTATCCCCTATCGGCTTTGATAACGTCCTTTGGTTCAAGGGAGTTGTGGAGTTCTTCTTTTGTGTGCAAGCTCTCTTCACATGTCCTAGTACTCCGCAAAGATGACAAACTTTGTTAGTAGAAAACAATTTCTTAGAAGGAACGAAAGTACCTTGAACCTTAGGAGTCAATTTTGTCGAAGTTACGCCCGCTTGCTTAGAAACTTGGTCAACATGTGTCCGTTCATATCCAAGACCAAACTTGTTAGTTTGACCAATTCCTAACATCTTGTCGAGTTTAGTAGATCCGGAGGAGAACTTGTTCATATCCGTTTTGAGTTGAATAACTTGCTTCGTGAACTCTAAGTTAGCTTCCTTTGCCTCTGTCAATTGCTCGTTGAGAAACTTAAAGTTTTCTTCATACGTCGCTTTTTCATTTTCAAGCAATGCAACCTTCTCTACTAGGGAATTGTAGGCCCTCGACAATCCGTCCTTCTCTTGCTCTAAGGTTTTCGTAGATATGATTAACTTTGAGTTCTCTCCTTCTAAATCGAGTAGCTTTCTTCTAAATCTCTTGTTGTGCTTTGCCATCTTCTTCGATTTGACGACCAATTGGTGGTATGCGGCGGCCATCTCATCTACATCCGACTCCTCCTCCGAGGAATGCTCCGACTCGGATTGTACATGCAAAGAACCGCCCTTGGCCATTGTCTACAACCTATACCGTCTCTGATACCAACTGTAGGTTATAGGTCTCAAGGATCTAAAAGGTAATCTACACCTAGAGGGGGGTGAATAGGTGTACAACGGCCAATTAAAAATCTCGATGCGATTTTAAAGTAAATGCGGAAAATAAAATCAACACACCAAGATTTTACGTGGGAAAACTCCAAAGCGGAGTGAAAAACCCACGGGACCGATCACACGAAATATCCACTAAGAAACAATTGAGTACAAGGCGATTCACCCACGACTTTACCCAATTTACCGAATCTTTGACGTGGATCTCCTTCGCCGGTCCTCGATCGATTGAAGTCCTCCAACCGACCACGCCGCAACTCCTTGCCGCGCCAACGCCTCGAATCCACAAAGCGTCCACCGAGTCCTCGGCTCCCCCTACACGCGATCCCCGCGCAACACACCTCCGTCCGGAGAAGAAGAACGAAGATTTATGGTGATCTCCAAGTTAAAACACCGTAGACGATGGGAGGGATTCGTCTAATTGATCATCAAATTAATTCGCAAGGGTAGAATCAAAGGGAAGAACCTTGAATCAACTTGACGATCAAATCTCCATCAAATCTCTCTAAGAACTAGATCAAAAAGCTTAGGAGAGAGATTCTAGGGTTTTTGGAATTGAAGTATCTTCAGGTATATTATTGTATATTCGTCCTTGAACCTCCCATGGTCTATTTATAGAGTTAGAAGACTTTTAAGTCGAGTAGAATTGAAATCAGCCTTTTTTGGAATTCTGTTTTCGAGTCCACTGTCCGGTCAAACCATCTCTGTCCGGTCTCAGTGTGTCGTCAAGTTTTTCGCAGCGAGCACTGATCGGTCAGACCAGGGGTTTGTCCGGTCCTAGGCTCTAGCACTCAGAAAGTTCAGCTTCACTGTGTCCGGACAGAATCCACAATCCGGTCAAAGGCCTGCGAAACTTTCTGCTATCAACCTCACTGTGTCCGGTCAAAGAGGTTGGTCCGGACAGAGTGTTGCGAAAAGCTAGATGACAGACTCACTGTGTCCGGTCAAAAGGGCTGATCCGGACAGGGTTTATACAGAAAATATTTTTCATAAAAATCAATATTTTAAACCCTTTTTAAGTCTTCTAACTACTATGTTATTAATGTTAATCACCATAAATGATCTTAAATGCATACCTGAGGTGTCGAGCTTCTCTGACGAGTCCTGGAGCGTCCGATCTTCTTGTAATCTCTTGATCTCTTCAAGACTCCGACAAACTCATGAAATCCGCCAACTTACAAAATCCTTAACACGAAAGTGCTCCGAAAGGTGAGCACGGTCTCCGGCACGCTGAAACCTTCCAACGACTGCGATGGCTCGATTTACTGAGCATCGGTTTGCGTGCACGGCCCGTAATAACCCTATTTTTTCATGAAATAGTGCGATTTAAGATTCTTCAAGGACTTTTATGCAATTGTAGCCTCCTGGGCTATCTTGGGCAGTGTGTATGTACTGCGGGTAACCTCTGGACTAACTATCCAAGGTCCCAAGCTTTTCGGAAAATAGTAAGTGTTATCTTATGTTTGCTGCCAAAACATCCAAATAAGAGTGTTTTATGGCAGCGGGTGACTCGTGACACGAGTCGGTGCATTTCGGGACAGTTCGTGGGTCCCGGCGGAGTCCCGGTGCGGTTTACGGGACTTCCGGCAAGTTACGGTAATTGGTTTCGGAAAAACCAATCTTCGTGGGATTGGTTTTTGGGATGTGGAGTTAGTGTTTATTAGTGGTGGGTTAGACACTAACCCAGTGGACCTTTTCGTAGGTCCGGTTTCTTCGTTTCCACAGTCGACAGATCTTCTACAGTTGTACAGGTGGGTACTTCGATCCGACGTCCGTACAGTGGTACACGCTGGTGACGTTCCTTCCACCTTACTATTCATATCTTTTATCGTTGATATATCTTGCACCTTTGTGTTATAGTTTTACTCTACTCAGTGTTTCCATGCTTAGTACCATGTGTAGGAGTAGAGTAGTTTGCTTCTTGTCAGCCTATGACATCAGTGACCTGTTCGGTCAGTCTACTTCAGTATACTCAGTGACCTGGTTGTTCAGTTGGTCAGTTCTCGTGTTTCCTTCAATAATACTTGCATACAGTTGAGAGGATGTTGAGTTGTTCCATCCTAGTTGACCTGAGTGGTCAGTTCTTGTGTTTCCTTGAGTAGTACTCGCATACAGTTGAGAGGATGATGAGTTGTTCCATCCTAGTTGACTTGATTGGTCGGTTCTGGTACTTCCTTACAGTTTTTCAGTGACCTATTCGGTCGGCTTGTTTCAGTTTCTCAGTGACTTTGTTCGGTCGGTTGCTTCGATTTCGGTGACTGTTCGGTCGGTTTGTTTCGATGTACGTGACTTACGTGGTCGGCGAGTTTACTTAATGACCCAAAGGGGTCGATGTCCCTTTAGGGACGGGATTGTCAGCTAGTTTCTGACGTCTGATTTTTGAGCATAACAGCATCGATCGCACAGGACTCGAGCGCAGTTCACGAACACAGGCGGTCTGATCCACCGGCCAGGTTGTTCTTTTCCGGAAAAGTGGTCGGATGTGCCAACCCGTGAGCCCATGTGGGATTGGGTAGAATGCAGGCTTTGAGACAGGGGGCATTGCCTGAGGTCTGCGGACCAATATTGGCGGTTATGGATTGGGTATTTTACTTTATCAGCTTTTCGATGCATACTTACAGTAGCTGTTGTTTCATATCTGTATATCTCTTCCGTTTATTTGTTTATCATAGCTACTGTACTACTATTATCTCCTCTTGTGTCTATCTCCGCGAGGTATCCACTCGGAGGGGGAGACATGTTTACATGTTCTCACCCCTCGCTTTCTTTTCAGGTGACGTTGCAGGTCTTAGTGGGACAGCTGGTGAGGAGCGAGTCTAGTACGCGACATAGCTCCGTCCCTTCGTTGGTTATTTCTTTACCTTACCTTTGCATGGTTTAGACTTATATTATGGTTCAGTTCAGTAATTGCTTTTGAATATGAGATGTTTTATAATGTAATAAAGATTGTGGATTTTATGTGATAAAAAGGTTTTCTACCCCTCGTGGTAGTGTTTTCAAAAGAAAAGGTTTCCGTGTGGGAAACAATTTGTAAAAGGTTTTCAAAAGGGATTTTATGACTTAGTATTTCAGAACTAGTTTCCAGGTAGGAAACATTTTAAAAGATAGATGTTATTTATATGCAAAGGTAAATGTGAATGAACCTGCAGTGAATGGTGTGAATATGTGTATGTTGATTGGAATTAATATCTGTACACTTTGTTGTGGTTGTATGATTGTAAAAGACTCATTGTACTTGTGCGATGCCGTGCAAATACAGGGGAGACTCTGTCCGTGTGTACAGTAGTCTCTCTGTATTTGTGGCAGGTCTGTCATGTCCTTGAGGATCAAGGTTTATATAAAAAAAAAAAATTTCCGTTGTTTTTATACTCTAAAATGACCCGGGGCGTGACAAACGATCTCACCGACTACCAGCTCGAAGCGCCCACCTGTCACTGTTGCATTGGAAAACTGGGTGCATACAAGTCAACCAGACCTACGAAGATCCACCGGGTTAGTATCCAACCCACCAATCCAAAATACCCAACTCACAAACTCCACACAAATCCCCAAAATCAATTTCCTTAAACCGATTACCGTAACACATCGGAAGTCCCGAAAATCACACCGTAACGCCGCCGGGACCCACTGAGTGTCCCGAAACTCACCGACTCATGCCACGATTCACTCGCTGCCACAAAAAACACCAATTTCGATGTCTTGGCAACAAACACATTGAGTACAAGGTGATTTACCGATTACCCTACCCAACTTTTCCGAATCTTCAACGTGGATCCCCTTCGCTGGTCCTCGATCGCTTGAAATCCTTCAACCGACCATTCCGCAACTCCTTGCCGCGTAACGCCTCGAATCCTCGACGCATCCACCGAATCCTCGGCAAAAACACGCGATCCCGCGCAACCCTCCGTCCGGAGTAATAGAAGATGATTTATGGTGATCTTAACTTTAACGAACCATAGACGATGGGGGAAACCCTATTAGTCAATCATCAAGTTGATTCTCGAAGAAACAATCAAATAAAAATAAAGAATCTACTCGACGATCAACACGACGAAACTCGCTTTTAGAATATAATCATAAAGCATAAAAGGAGTTTCTAGGGTTTTAAGAGAGTCTAAAATATAAATATATTCTGAGCATTATCTTTAATGAACCCCCCATGGTCTATTTATAGAGTTAGAAGACTTGGAATTAGAATATGATTGAAAACGGCTAATTTTGGAAAAATTCACGCAAGCCGAGACCGGTCTTCATTGGGGAGACTGGTCTTGGAAGGACCGGTCTTGAACCCTTCAACCGGTCCCACCCTTCCGTCAACTTATTTTCAGCCTATGGAGAACGGTCTTGTCACGCCCCGGGGTCGGCAGGACCTTCCCAAAGCGTGCCCAGACCCGCCATTTGTCAACACATACCAGGCGTCTAAATAAAAACAACGGAATTAAAACAACAACAGGCTATAACTAGAATATCAGAGCCACAACAACTAATGCTAAAGAACAAGTAGAGAGAAATAAAGAAACTATATCAAGTATAACTAGAAGCATAAATAAAACAAGGCTATTAGTATCCTCCTCAAAATACACAAAGGTGGTGGTCTCTATACAAGGTACAACTCTCCATCTCTCACAAAATAAAAAGAGAAATGGTAGACCACCTATGCACGCGTCCTCTCCAACAGTCGCTAGCCCGAGGCAATACTCTTGCCACGGTCCCGAGCCTCCCCCGATGCAGAAGGCACTGAAAGTAAACAGAAACAGAGGGCGTGAGAACTATAATTTATAGTTCCCAGTGGGCAATTACTGACCTGCACCAATTGCACCACTAGGCCCAAGAAAAGAGCAAATAAGCGATATAAATAAACTTGTAAATAAAGCTTAAGGAAATGCTATTATAGCCAAGTTCCAATATATAAGCATGATATGTTTTACTTTAACCAGTAAGTATACTAAAATGTAATTAAAGCATTATCAAGTATACTATATATTCGAGCATAATCCACATAATCCATCTACTAAGTCCTATCTAGTAGTGATTGTCAATAGTAACGTTGAATGTCCAAGTCAATTCTCTTTCTCTAGGATTTACCCATAGTAACCCAACTTGTGCCACCTAAGTACCGTGGTAGCCCGACATCCCACGCAAGGAATGTGTCTGTCCCAACGGTCCCGTAGGTTTCTCAACACCGCACGCGCGAACGAATCGCAAAGGCCAACTCCGGAGTGCTGGCTTGTAGGGAGCGACCCTCACAAGCATGTGCGAAAGAGCACAAATGGCAACAAGTATAGTCAAGTCTCAAGTCCAAACCTCATGTCTCAACATGGTACTAGTACTAGCAACCCCAAAGGTCTAGTTCAATTATTCTCATGACCCTAGATTCTCTATGTCAAGTTCATTCACGAGCCTAATGCCGCTTGATGACATTAGCTCACTATTTTACAAGTAGATGCCAAGTCTAATGCCGCTTGATGACATTAGCTTTTCTCCTATGTCATGCATAGTTTCTAAGTCCCATAATACTCTATTACATGTCTATTATATCAAATACAACATGTTCACATATTACAAATAGAATGCTACTACACACATTGTCAACATAGCTAGTCTCTACTACATAGAGTTCCAAAATGCATTGTACATAAGGCCTATGTTTTAAGCACTCTAAAATTCATAGATAATTCATACAACATGGAAATGAAGAGCTTTCTAATTAACAATACTCCAATGAGAATATTTTTCCCATTTA
The DNA here is from genome assembly GCA_025177825.1 of Aechmea fasciata. Classification (NCBI taxonomy): domain Eukaryota; kingdom Viridiplantae; phylum Streptophyta; class Magnoliopsida; order Poales; family Bromeliaceae; genus Aechmea; species Aechmea fasciata. The sequence continues at coordinate 8,689,826 of CM045924.1, forward strand.
CATAAGTGAGGCCAAACCCACCAATGATCCTCGCACGCTCCGGGTCTCCAACCCTGATACTATTCAGACTCCTTGTACCCTAGAAAGGTCACACAAGAAGTTTCAAAGTCAACAAGCGAGTCCACGACTCAAACTGCGAGTATCAGATCTAAAGAACAGGGAAAAACTTACCAACGAGTGAAATCCCTCACCAAGCTTCGAATGGAAGCTAGATCCCTTCTAAGGCACCCTAAACAAAGATTCTAAACCAACTAATTAAGTTCAAAAGCCCTAGAATTTACCCAACATAAAAATCACATAGAGAAGGGTTAAACTCACCTTGTGCAAGAATCCTTCTCCAATCCACAAATGGAGGTTAGATCTCTTCCAAGGCAACCTAAATAGAGGTTCTAAACTCATCAATTAGGTTCCAGAAGCCTTAGAAAGAAAACCCCCAAAACAAACCCTAAGTGCTCAATCTAGGATTTCAACTAATAGCAAGCAACAAAAGCATAAACTAGATGCTTTAGAAGTAATACATACCTCTTAGAAGCTTCCCCTCAAGGATCCAAGGCCTCTAGGAGCAAAGCCCCTCCTCCAAGAAGCTCCCAAGTGTAGGTTATGGGGAAGCCCTAAGGATCTATCTAGATTGTATCTAACACCTTATCCCACACCTAGAGGGAGGGTGAATAGGTGTACCGGCCAAAACCACAACAAATCTCGATGCTTTAAAAATAAATGCGGAAAATAAAAAGCACACCGAGATTTACGTGGGAAAACTCCAACTCGGAGTAAAAAACCCACGGGACCAACACGCGAATACCAATCCACTAAAAGAAAAGATTACAAGGTGATTACCGACTCCACGGACTTAACCTCTCTAACTCTCTTATGGATCTCCGCGCACTCCACCGAGTTGTCCACGATCACGTCCGAATCCACGAACGCCCACGTTCCGAATCCACGAAACGCCTTGCTTCGAATCCACGAAGTCTTCAATACGCCGAATCCACGACGCCACGCTCCGATTCCACGAAGTCTTCAATCACGCCGAATCCACGACGCCACCATGAATAGAATCATGAATATGGTGATCCTTCGTTGGAGTATCGATGAAAACCGAAGAAGAAAACTCCAAGCGAAGCGTAGATCAAATCGACATATAGAGAAGGATTTACTATGTCTCGATTTGACCTAAAAGAGGCTATTTAGTAGAAAATAGGTTTTGAAGGAATTCCTAGCCTCTAGGGTTTCTCAAAACATGTATTATAATCAAGTGCCTGAAGTTAGAGAACCCTAAGAACCTATTTATAGACTTTAGAATCAATTAGATTCGGATTAGAGATTTTTGATTTTTACCCATACGTAGGTACAAACTTGAACTTCTACGGTTCCACAAGGACGGAAGATTATTTTTCGAAGCCTTGGAACCGGTAATGGGATTGATGGTTATACCGGTATAGCAACTTTTCCCATACCGGTACAGCATCTTTTTCCATACCGGTATAACTTTGTATTTTTCTGATTTTTTCATTTTTCGAAAACTACAAAGTTCCGTTACAGTTTCTAATCCGTTATTCAATGATTTTATGATTCTAATGCCTATAACTAAGTATGAATCACCATAACATGAATTAAAAACTTACCTAGGCATCGTGATTCTCATCGTGAGCTAATTCCTCTTTCTTCGAAGTCTTTGATTCTTCACCGTTCTTCGATCCGCTCCGATCCTTCAAGACTCCGACTCGATTCACGAAACTTGCCAACACAAAATCCTTAACAATCGCCCCCTTTGGCAATTTCGTGACAAAACACAAAGGCTCACTAAAATTACATCATAAAGAGAAACGAAGTTCAATGTCATCACCAAAACATTAAACTTCTCGCGTGTAATCCAAATACAATATGAAATCCAAAAGTACATCAAAAACTCCTAAAACAAACTCTATGACTTAGACGCAACTAGGAGTCTTGAAGTCTTGATTTCCTGAAAAACAATTCCAAAATAAAATAGAAGATCAGAACATTAGTCAATCACCAATTAATGTCTTTGTTCTCATCTTCGACCCCTTTCAACTTTTCTTTCGTACACAACTATCTCCTTCTCCCTGCTTAGAATCATCATGTCTCCCCCTTCTTGTATGTCTCCCCCTTCGTGTATGCATCATGAATATCTCCTCCCTTCTTACCGTTTAGCATTCATTTATTCTTCTCCCCCTTTTTGTCAAAAATTGCCAAAAAGAAACAGTAAGTAGCGAGAAAAAGACTAAGAGAAAGAGAGTAAGCACATCATAATTACAGACCAAGATGCATAACAAAAGAGAAAACATCAAGTACTAGGCAAAGATAAACTAAACATAATCCTAAGAAAAGCAGTAAAAATCAGCAGGAGAAAGAAGTCGAGGCAGAAGTCACTCAGTAGCCTCGTCATCATCGTCATCTCCCCTAGCAGGAGATCCGAGCCGGCGATGTACGGTCCGACACCGAGCGAGAGCAGTGGCGAGATACGAACGATAGGATGAGGTCGATGGAAAGATATCATCATGTGTGCAACCCATCTTCTCCAAGATCCTCTTCATTCCTTTCTCGAGACTCTTGAATCCCTTCTTTAGAAAACTCACTTCCTTCGTGAGTTCACCCATGTCACGATGAAGTGTGTCCAAAGTGACTGCGCCTCCTGACCTAGAGGACCCTGCAGGCGGTGCACGCGCTGCTCGTCGTGACGGTGGAGGTGGAGAAGGTACAGCACTACTCGATGCTGCAGGCGGTGGAGCTCCCTTGGTCTGCTGAAAAGTCTTCAAGGTGCTCACAGACTTTGCCCAAGTCACCGCATCAATCGGCCCAAGTCCGTAGTCATACTTATCGCACCTTGTGTCTACGCCGTGTCCCCCGTAAAATCCGATAAGCAAAGGAAATGGTAGTAGCTCCCGCCGTCGATGATCGGATAACATGAACCATTCGCCGCGTATAAGGAATGGTATGTTAATGTTTAATCCAAGGCTCGCTCGGGGTGACCAAGAAGAAACAATAATAGCAAACGATCCCTGAAGCCTCTTGGTCCCAATAGTTGGCTGGACGTTGTAGCACAGAATCAAAGAAAGCAAGTGATACTCAGGGCGCAAATCCTTTGATTCCACAACTGCTCGATCCGTGCGAACGCCCGGCTTGCAGACTGCTTCAACCACAGTCTCCCAATGTGTCGAGGACTGGAATGTCCCAGCAGTATAATGTAGTCCAGTCGTGTCAACATACATCCCTAGAATCTCTCCAATCTCGTGAGGAGTGACCGTCAGTCTCTGTCCACGCACTGACGTCTCAAATACATAAGTCCCTGTCTCTTCATCCTCTGCGAGAACTACACCACGCAGGTAGAACTCCCGAATGAGTTCCACGCAAAAAGGTGTGCGGCGCTACATCCAACAGGCTCAATAGGTGCTCTCTGCATCAGTCGCCTAAACTCAGGAACCTGCTCAGTCAGGTCCTTGAAGACTACATGCCGCTCCGCTAGGCATGATCGCACCGAGTAAGCACGAGCCCTCTCAGGAGGAACCTCAGCCATCCTCTTGGCTCGCCGCTCCCTGGTAGCACCACCTCCTCGCGATGACTCACCAGCCATGCCTTTTCCCTTGTCGGAACGGGAACCAGGCTCCTCAAAGATCTTCTTCTTCTTCTTCAACCTCCTCGGCTCCCTCGGCCGATAGTCGGGATCGGATCCTTCGGACTCCTCGGCTTGGCGAGTCCGTTTGGAAGTCTCTCTACTTCCTCTACTACGTCCTCGACGACCTCCAAGTGACCATGAGCACCAAGTACAAGAACCGGTGAAAAAGCCATTTCCCTGCACATGAAAAACCTCACATGAACACATTTTTGAAAAAATTCTCTAAAAATTGTGAAAAATTCACAAATAATTCAAGAATAAATAATAAAGCAATAACGAACTTGAATCATGCAGAAAATTTCACCAAATTTGGCACATTTTCAAAAATCCCGAAATTCTACCAATATTGAACCCTAGAACGTAAATCTGTAAAAAATAACGGATTTTAATGTGATCTAAGTGTTTTAGATGCAAGATCTTGTGTCCAATAGCCGATTTTCAGCCAAGAATCGCATCAAAAAGGAACGAAAAACGGGATCAAACAATTTTTCCGAAATTCCATTAAAATAGAAACCAAGAACCTAGATCTGCGAAAAATAGCGAATTTAAACTAGTTCTAAGTGTTACGAATGCAAGATAATAAGTTCGGATAGTGAATTACGCAAAAAATTGCATCAAAAACGAGTAATAACAAAGATCGAACACTTGTCCCGGAATATTCAAAAAATATGCAAAAATCGGGTTTGATCTTAGATCCAAGCTAAAATACACATTGTTTGAGGGGAAAACGTGCGAGATCGAAAGAGAAGAGGCTCGGGGTTTTTAGAGAGAGAGAGAGAGCGCGTTTTGAATGAGTGTAGAGAGTGGAAAAAGGAATCGTTACGGTGTTATATCGCGGGCTACGAGTAATTTGTACCAGTATGGGATGAATGCATGCAGGTACGGATCAACGATAATTCGAAAAATAGCCTTTTTCATTTAAAAATTCTCCAAAATCAAATTAATTTCACAAAAATTAATGATTTGACGTCAAAAATTATTATGATGACAGTAAAATATTCTATGATTTCAAAAGACATCATATCATCAAAATTTGATATTAAGAACAATCAAAATTATTTAAATCATCAAGATGCGAATTGATAAATAATAATTTTCTAGAAATTTGTCCAAATTGACACCAATTCGTCGCAACACGTTCAAAATAGAGATTTAACTAATATAGCACCGGGGTGGCTCTTTGAGCATCTTTTTCAAAAACTATCACCTTATGTCACCGAAAAATTCTAAAATATTCATTTTTTCAACCTTTTTCGGTTTTTCTCATAATTTCTCATGTGGTAGCTTCACACACGTACCGGACGACCGGGGTGATAGCTCTTTCCTACATGTGGTGGTAGTTTTCACACTCCTTTCGGATGTAACTCTTTCCACATCTTTTAAACTAAGGAGTTCCTTTTTTTTAAATAAAACAAACTCCCCCTCAATTAGACAATCTCACAAGTGAAAATAATTTTGACGAATCTTAGTCAATTAGAAAATATCCATCAATTATATTCAACATTCACTACCAAGATGGATTAAATACAAAATGATTAAAATTAATTTCAAAAATTTTGATGAAGGTATGTAAGAAGAAATCACATAATAAATTATCGTCAAAATAATGAAAAGTGAAGTAAAATCGATAATTAATATGAATTTAATTCAATTTGAATTGACTTTAAAAATCGGTTAATTCTCTTAGAAAAACCATTAATCTCTCTAGATTAAAGATTTTCAATCATTGCCACTCTCAAAAATTTTAAAAACTCCCCTTTACCTTTCCTCAAAGACGATTTTCAAACACAAGAAACTCAAGCATCAAAGATATTCACTAAGTACCAAAAATCGCCTAAGCATGTAATGCAATGAATAAAAGTAGGAAATATACACCTATCAAAGCATTACATAACCGAAAAACAAGCTAAGAAGAATAACAAGGAAAGATATCACCTTTCCGAATCCAAACTTGTCGAATTTTTCCTTGCTTTGACTTGTCGACGTGAGGCTTGACTTCTTTCAACCTTTGTTCAACCGATGATTGTCTCGATGCTTGGTTCTTCGGTTGATATTTACGTTGAGGCTTAGTCTCCCGGTTTGCACGAGGTACTCGACCCAATTGATTTCCTATTTGATTCCGTGGGAGATACCGAATAGAAGAAGGTGCCGATTGAGATTTCGTTGTCTTGTTCGGGCAACTCTTTTTGATATGTCCCTTGACTCCGCATCGGTGACATACCTTTGCTTTTAATTTTGTTGAGACTTTCGATGTCGTCTTTTGATCCTTCTCAACATATGTCCTTTCGTATCCGAGGCCCAACTTGTTCGTTTGACCTAACCCGAGCATGTTATCCAACTTTTTCGAACCCGAGGAAAATTGTTGAAGATCCGATTTGAGTTGATGAACTTGCTTGGTTAACACTTGATTGGATGTGTAGGTTTCCTTAAATTGTTGCTCCCAAAATCCAATCTTATCTCTGTCAGCGTCCATTGTTAATTCCGATTCTTCGAGCTTCTTTTGGAGGACCGAATTGATATTCAAAATTGATTCCCGTTCCTCCTCAAGAGCTTCATTCATGATCCTCATATTGTTGTTATCTTCTTCAATCTCCAACAAACGACTTTCCAACTTCTTATTGCATTTAGCCATCTTTTTCGATTCGATAAGAAGTTGGTTGTATGCTTCGGCTATATCCTCGTCATTCGATTCTTCCTCACTTTCGCCATTCTCGCTCGAAGACCCATGCGAAGAGAGAGGAAGATTTGAGTTAGAAACAATAGATGATAAACAAGCAACATTATAAGACGGAGGAAAAGATGTAGAATTAGCGATTAAAGCCGTATGATCCTTTTCTTCATCACTTGATGATGATCCGTTTGAAGAAGAGTCATCCCAAGTTTTCGTTTTAGCTTGCAAAGCCTTCGGTTTATACGTCTTCTTCGAAGGACAATCCGTTGCGATATGGCCGTAGCCTCTACACTTGAAGCATTGGATTTCCCCTTCGAATTCATCTTTTTCATTCGAAGACTTTGCAAGTTTTTTATCTTTCAATTTAGAATTAGAAGAAGGTTTAGAAAAGGATTTTCGCTTCGAAGATGAAGCATCGTTCTTCTTTCGGAAATTCCGGCGAAACTTCTTCGTGACGAGCGCCAATTGTTGTTCAAAATCTGCAAGCGTAATATTTTCGTCGGAATCCGTGTCGTCGTCTTCTTCCTTTGTTGATTTGAGTGCCATCCCTGTGCTTTTAGAAAAAGACTTGGAAGAAGATTGATTAGTAGGAAAAGTCATCTCATACGTTTGTAAAGCGCCTACTAATTCTTCGACTTTCATCTCGTCCGGATGCTTAACCGTTTCGATCGCGGCAACCTTTGCCCGAAAACGTTACGGAAGAGTTCGAAGAATTTTTCTAACAACTTTTGACTCTGGGATTTTCTCTCCCAAGTTAGCGCATGTATTTACTACGTCTTGTAGACGTGTATAGTACTCGGTAAAGGTCTCGTTTTCATCCATGAAAATCGAATCAAATTTGCTTGTAAGCATTTGTAATTTTTGGACCTTTACTAAGCTTGTTCCATGCGTAACTTGTAGAGTATCCCAAATCTCTTTCGCGGTTTCACAAGCCGACACGCGAGTAAACTCCGTTTGCGACAAGGCATTAAATAAAGCGTTTATGCCCTTGCCGTTAAACGAAGATGCCTCGTTTTCATCTTTCGTCCACTTGTCTCGTGGTTTAGGCTTCTCAACATTATCGACCTTTTCGGTTGGAGGTTTCCATCCGAACTCAATTGATTTCCACACCCGCTCTTCGATTGCAATTAGAAAAGCTCTCATGCGAACTTTCCAATAGGCATAATTCGTGCCGTCGAAAAGCGGAGGTCGATTAATGTTACCGCCTTCGGCCATTAGATATCAATATATCTAGATCCCGCTCTGATACCAATTGTAGGTTATGGGGAAGCCCTAAGGATCTATCTAGATTGTATCTAACACCTTATCCCACACCTAGAGGGAGGGTGAATAGGTGTACCGGCCAAAACCACAACAAATCTCGATGCTTTAAAAATAAATGCGGAAAATAAAAAGCACACCGAGATTTACGTGGGAAAACTCCAACTCGGAGTAAAAAACCCACGGGACCAACACGCGAATACCAATCCACTAAAAGAAAAGATTACAAGGTGATTACCGACTCCACGGACTTAACCTCTCTAACTCTCTTATGGATCTCCGCGCACTCCACCGAGTTGTCCACGATCACGTCCGAATCCACGAACGCCCACGTTCCGAATCCACGAAACGCCTTGCTTCGAATCCACGAAGTCTTCAATACGCCGAATCCACGACGCCACGCTCCGATTCCACGAAGTCTTCAATCACGCCGAATCCACGACGCCACCATGAATAGAATCATGAATATGGTGATCCTTCGTTGGAGTATCGATGAAAACCGAAGAAGAAAACTCCAAGCGAAGCGTAGATCAAATCGACATATAGAGAAGGATTTACTATGTCTCGATTTGACCTAAAAGAGGCTATTTAGTAGAAAATAGGTTTTGAAGGAATTCCTAGCCTCTAGGGTTTCTCAAAACATGTATTATAATCAAGTGCCCGAAGTTAGAGAACCCTAAGAACCTATTTATAGACTTTAGAATCAATTAGATTCGGATTAGAGATTTTTCAGATTTTTACCCATCTGTACCGGTACAAACTTGAACTGATTACCGGTTCCACAAGGACGGAAGATTATTTTTCGAAGCCTTGGAACCGGTAATGGGATTGATGGTTATACCGGTATAGCAACTTTTCCCATACCGGTATAGCATCTTTTTCCATACCGGTATAACTTTGTATTTTTGCTGATTTTTCATTTTTCGAAAACTACAAAGTTCCGTTACAGTTTCTAATCCGTTATTCAATGATTTTATGATTCTAATGCCTATAACTAAGTATGAATCACCATAACATGAATTAAAAACTTACCTAGGCATCGTGATTCTCATCGTGAGCTAATTCCTCTTTCTTCGAAGTCTTTGATTCTTCACCGTTCTTCGATCCGCTCCGATCCTTCAAGACTCCGACTCGATTCACGAAACTTGCCAACACAAAATCCTTAACACCAAGCCAAACCCTAGCCCTCCAAGGGTGAGGTAGATGAAGTAGCAAGCTCCCAAAACCCCAAGCAAGCCTCCTCTCAAGATCTCCTCCTCCTCTACTTCTCTTTCCCCTTCTCCTTCTCTCTCTCTCTAAGGGTGGGAGAGTATAAAAATGAGAGGGTGTGAGATGGGAGCAGCCTATAAGGCTGATGGGAAGTAACAAAATGCCGAAAAGCCCCTGCAGTTTCGGATTTTCGAAAACGCCGAGCTATACGGTACAAGCCGGTTGTACCGTACAAACCCTGTAGCTTGACCAAACCGAGCCTCGGGTTGCCTAAGCTGCCCCTCTACACCGGTATAAATCTAGGTCTGTACCGGTATAGCCATCATTTTGTATCGGTATAGACACCATTTTGTACCGGTACAAGGCATAAAAATTCCAACACGAGAGCAACCTAAAATCCAACTTTTTGGACTTTAGTGCTTGGAAATCATCCACTAACCTCGGTACTCGTGCCATGGGTCGGAACACAGTCAACGACCCTCCAGAAAATCTGAAAAATCTCAGATCTCACATCTAACACTCGAACCTTGCAATTTGCAAAAGTTCAGTGCGTCACAGGTCTCTAGCCATCAAGACCGGTCTTGAATTACGCAACCTAAATTGTCAAGGTACTGAGACCGGTTGTAAGAAAGTGAATTCTCAAAATATGAGGATTGTACTTCATCCGGAATCGACTAAGTGTCGTAGTGGTGAGAATCGGAGAGGTCGAAGCTGATTCTAAGCCAAAAAGTGCATTAGAGTAGACCTCGACCGCAAATGGTGCAAACTGCTCCATTCTGCAGTTTTTGGCCAGTGGAGACCGGACATCCCATGGAGACCGGATGCCACAAGGAGCCCTGCTGTGCAGGGGAAGAAATTCGGCTAAGTCCTGAAATACTAACTCTCGGGATCCGGACAATGAGGAATGTCCGGACATCCATTGTCCGGACAATCCGTGAAGACCGGATCCCGTACGCTGGAGAAACTGGCCTGAGGGTTTTTCGTAAGCCAATCCGTGAATTCTCGAAATTCGAGAGTTGCACCATGTTTAGAATCGACTGATTGTCGATTGGATGGACTTCGGAAAGTTCGAAGTTGATCCGAAGGCAAAAAGTGCACCGGAGTTGCTCCCGGTGAAGTTCGGAAATCTTTGGGCGTTTTCGTGCGTATAGGCGCGAAAACGGAACCCGAAAAGCTATGTCGGGTCGCGAGCTCAATCCGACATTAGCGCGGATGAAAAGATGATGAAAACGTGTTCGAAAACATGTTTGGAAAGTCTCGGTGCGATTTGAAAAGAATCGGACGCAAGACGAGCGAAAACGAGCGAAAACGGAGAAGAAACGAAAAGTGCTGAAATTTGGCTAAGTCCTTAAATGTTGGGCTGAGGAGACCAGGTCGGACAAAGGAATCTTTGTCCAGGACAATGGATGATGTCCGGACACGATGGTCAAATGGCCAAAAATGGATTTCGCAGAGTGCTGTCCGGACAATGGGGGGATGTCCGGACCCTATAGCCCGAAAATGCCCAGTTTGGTGCAGTTTGAATTGTTGAGGGGGCTTTTGGCATTTTGTTACAATAGAGCCTATAGAGGGCTTCTCCTCTCTCCCTCACTGTTATTTCCCACACACACACCTCTTACACAATACTCTCCCTCTCTCTCTCTAGAAAGAAGAAGAAGAAGGAGAAGAAGGAGAAGGAAAGGAAAAGAGTAAAGGATTTGGAGAAGGATTGAGCTAGGAGCAAGCCTAGCATCATCTCATCTTCCTCTTCTCCACCATTGGAGCTTCTACTTGAGGTAAGCTTCAAGAGCTTTCATGGTAGCTTCTTCTAGCATGGATTTTATTCCTTAGAAACAATTTTCTTGGAACCCTAGCATCCTTAAGGGATGGTTTGCACAAGCAATTAGGGCTCTAATGTGGGATTTTGCTCGGGGCAAAATTCTAGGGCTCAAATTGGGGCTTTTCTTAGGATGAGGTTTTGATCTCTTTTAACCTCATTTCTAACATATTGTTAGGTCCACGAACGCGTGCGAGGCGACGGTTCGGCGATTCGGCGAGCGGTTTAAGCGATCTGAGCCAAACCAAGGCTTTCAGCTTCGGAAATTGGCCGAAGAGTCGAAGTAGAGGTTCGAGGCAACGAAACCTACGTGGTTGCTACAAGGGACATCCCAAAAGGTGGGGGGTGCTTTACCGAAGCCGTTGGGCTCCCTTTTATGTCTAAGTAAATTATTGGTCATATTGCATATATATGTACATATGTATCGTTTTCATGCACGCTAGGGTTGGTATGGTTAGATGGCTACTCTAGTGTGCTTCCTTATCGTGTGGAACTACGGGGGGTTGCATTAGGACATAGGGAGCATGCTTGCATCCTCCCTTATCGTGCGGCACCGTAGATTTGCATTAGGACATAGGAAGCATAGCAATGAGCAAATGACATTGAACCCTAGAGACAATTTAATTATGCATGATTATCAACTAGAGATACATGAACCAAGTATAGAGCTTGATAATTGACATTATGACATTATGACTTAGTGTAAAGAACACTAGAGATATGTGAATGTGAACCAAGTATATAACTTGATGATTAACATTATGACATAGTATAAAGAATACTAGTGACATGTATACCAAGTAGATAACATGATGACTAGTGGCATAGAACTTAGTGTAAAGAACACTAGAGCTACAGGAACCAAGCATAGAACTTGATGAATGACAATGGTATGTGACATAGTGTTAGAGAACACCTATGTATGATTTCCCCTGCGTGGATGCCCTCCAAATGGAGGAGAAGATCATACTCACACAGTCTGCTCAGCGCTCGTGGTTGGTCGCTCCACACGAGTAGTGCGAGTCTCCGGAGGTCTTGGCACGTGATTCGATAGGGATAGCCTATGTGGGGTCCCGAGGGATAGCCTATGTGGGGTCCGCAGACAACCCATGAGGTTGAATGTGTTGAGTCGTGGGCGTGCCTACGGGCTAGCCAAGGATTGGGTAATAACATAAGAACATAATGAGTATTTCATACATACTTGATTGGAACATAGTAGCATGATAGATATTTCATAACTATATCATGATCTTATTGTTTCAGGCATAGCAGTAGTTGCATTGTTTATATCATGCTTTACTTACCGCAGTTACAGCTTTAAGTTATCTATCTATCTATCTACCTGCTTTTGCCTGCTTGGACCTAGTCGGGAGATCGGTGGGGTCGGTGGCCGAGCCCACTGGGAACTAAGGAAGTTAGTTCTCACCCCACTCTATCACAGGTACTAGCTCACGGGCGGTCGAGGAGGATCGCGGTAAGGGCATCGCGCCCTAGTTGATAGTGGCCACCTACTTGCATTAGAGCCACCCGTGGTATATTTTGGAGTCAAAATTGTATAAAGAAATGATGTAACCTACATTTTGGGAGATGAACATGTATTTATATTTTGAAGTTAAACAATGTAAACGAATGTTGAATGATTGTAATAGTTAGACTCTTCTCTCTTTATATTACTTGTATGGAATACTTGTATCTTGCTCTTATTGTTGTTCGCACCTTTAGGTGCATCTTTTTGTCATGTATGGTGTAGAATTTCATTTCCTGGGCAATTCTTTGTACATGACTTGTTGTCGAGCCTTGGGCGGACAGGGGAGGTGCTGTCCGTTCGGCGCCTGATCGGCGTTCTCGAACCGAACCAAATTGGTAGCGGTCTCGGGGCGTGACACCGGTCTTGAGCATCGAGTCCGGTCTTGATTAAAGACTGCGCAATATCAAGCTCACTGAGACCGGTCTTCATCCTCAAGACCGGTCTTCATCCATAGGAAATATTAGTTTTGAAAATATGCAATTTTAAGTACAATCCAAGTCTTCTAATCACTATAGATTAATTTAAATCACCAAAAATAATCTTTATCATACCTGAGATGCCGAGCTTCTCCGACGAGCCTTGAATCTTCAATTTGTATCTTCGTGCTCCTGACTCCTTCAAGACTCCAATAATCCCACGAAATCCGCCAACCTATAAAATCTTTAACAGTAAGGATGTCGCACCCTAGATAGAGACCGCCCGAATTACTTTACTTTTGTTATAGTTGCATTTTCCTTTTTATTTATCATCTTTTGTACTTTGATGATTACAATTGTTAAGGTAAATTTATTAAAAGTTCATTTTGAGAAAATTGGGATGTAAAAAGAAATGATGCAAAAAATGTAAAGAATTTAAAGGTTTAAAGATGCTTGCATCTATGTGATTAAAAGATAATCATAATACTTATATGATGTTTAGTTTAGTACTTTCACTTTGGCTATTGCTTGCCCTCGTGCAAGCAATTATGTATGCTTCCGCATGTGTAAAATTTTATACTCTGTTGTACTTATTGTTGAGCCTTGGGCGGACATGGGAGGCTATGTCCATTCGGTGTCTGTTTGACGCACTCGAACCGGCCAAAAAGATCGTGCTCGGAGCGTGACTATATATATATATATATATATATATATATATATATATATATATATATATATATATATATATATATATATATATATATATAAAGAGAGAGAGAGAGAGAGAGAGAGTTGAGCTAGAATGCTATCGATAGCCGTCACTTTTGCCACCCATTTGTTTTCGTTGACAAAGCCTCCAAATCGATGATCGGCATCGTTGAACATGATTTATACCACTTGAAGTATTTAGAAATTAAATTTCAAATCTTTTTTATATCGTTTGCCTAGTGATCAAAGGGTTTCAAAATTTGTAATTTTATTGGTCGATATGAGGCGTTTTTCGTTTAACGAGATATCCAAATCAATTGAATTTTTATTAGAAAATTCTTTAAACTATTTAAAACAAGATCTATACTCTTGATCTTGATTACAAGACTTCTATTATTATTTTTTAAAAAATATTTATTTTCTAGTTTTTCGATAGACAAGAGAACAATTTCGAAAATGTATGAAATTTGATTTCTAAATACTTCAAATGGTATAGATCATGTTCAACAGTGCCGATCATCAATTTGTAGGCTCCATCATCGAAAACAAATGGGTGGCAAAAGTCCCGGTTTGCTACCGATAGTATTCTAGCTTAACTATATATATATATATATATATATATATATATATATATATATATATAGGGTTTAGGGTTTAGGGTTTATATATATATATGTAGAATTGAGCTAGAATACTTTTAGAAGCACCAACTTTGGGTGCTTCTAAGTTTCTAGCCCTTGGATCTACTTTTTTGATTACTAATGGCCTTTGGATTTAACACTATTCCACCTACCACCACCTATCCCACCAACCACCACCTAATACCATCATCTCAACCCTACATCTCTCAATCCAATGGCTAAAAACTCAATAGCACCACCACATTGGTGCTTTTGAGAGTATTCTAGCTCAACTCTATATATGTATATATATATAGGCTTGGGCTATTATCATATTAATAGGATAGGAGCACTTGTCCTATCAAGTTTTTAACTAGCCTTGGATGAGAAATTATAGGGTTAGGATGATATTAGTCGGTTAGAGTTGAATGGTCCCCCTAGGGTTGAGCGGTCCCCAGGTTATAGTATTTAATCCAATGGTTAGAAATGATGAAAAGAATTGATCCAAAGGCTAAAAAGCGATAGGACAAGTGCTCTATCCTATTAAAAGGATAGTAGCCGGACTCTATATATATATATATATATATATATATATATATATATATGGGATAATTGCCTATATACCCCATAAATGCGTCCGGATATATATCTGATCTACCCCAACTTTTTTTTTCTTTCTAAAATGCCCCTCATAGGTTCCACCGTTATTCTAAAATACCCCCGCAGTTATCCCCTATTATCTTAACTCGGGTTAAATATGGGTTAAATCTATACTAGAGTTAAAATCTAAATAAAATACCTATTTTGCCCCTACTTTATTATACTAATCCCTTAAGTTATCCCACCACCCCTCCGGTCGTCTTCCTCCTCCCTTCGCCCTCCCCCTCTCCTTCCATCGCAAGGGCTCCCCCCTCTCCGCCGCCATCACCGCCACCACCGCCGCTCGCCCCGCCGAGAAGCGCCTGCGCCGTCCCCGTCGGACGACGGCGGCGGTCGCGCCACCGCCCTCCCCGTTGACGAATCCTTCTTCCGCAAGGCGGCCGCCAGCTGCGCGGCGGCCGCGGCGGCCGCGGCCGACGACAACGAGGACGAGGAGTCCGAATCGTCGTCGAGGTTGCTTTCGTCGCGGTCCAAGTTGGGGAAGCGGAGGAGGGGAAGGGAGCGGGACGATGGGGACGGGATCCGGGAGCTGACGAGGGCGATCGAGAGGTTCGCGGAGATCTACGAATGGGTGGAGGGGGCGAAGCAGCGGCAGATGATGGAGCTGGAGAAGTAGCGGATAGAGCTCGCCAAGGGGCTGGAGTTCCAGCGGATGCAGATCTTCGTCGACTCGTAGGTCCAGCTCGAGAAGATCAAGCGCTCCAAGCGGGCGGACGTCGGGGAGCCGATCAAATCCGTTGCCGCCCTTCATTTCCTTTCTACTCCGCGGTTCTTTGGATGAACTTGTTAAGGATTTTATAGGTTGGCGGATTTCGTGAGGTTATTGGAGTCTTGAAGTAGTCTGGAGTACACTTGGACGAAGAAGATGCAAACCGACGATTCAAGACTCAGCAGAGAAGCTCGACACCTCAGGTATGAATCTAAGATAATTTCTGGTGATTTTAAACTAAGATATAGTAGTTAGAGGACTAGGATTGATCTTAATTTGGCAAAATTCAAATCTGGAAAAACATTGATTCAAGACCGGTCTTGAAGAGCAAGTCCGGATCCTGTAAGCATGATTCTTGCGCAGCCTTAAATCAGATCCGGTCTCGAAGCTCAAGTCCGGATCCCATAGCATGTGTTTTGAAGTGTCTTAATTTAAGACCAGACTTGAGTGCGAAATCCGGATCCCGTAGCTTGGTAATTGCTGGTACGCAAGTCAGGACCGGACTCTAGGGTTCAAGACCGGACTCTGTAAACTTCAAAAGAAACTGACGGAAGAGAGAACCGGTTGAGGAGGTCAAGTCCGGACTTCCAAGACCGGTCTCCCCAGATGAGGTCCGGTCTCGGCATGCGGGAATTTTCTAATATTTTCCAGATTTGGCTATTTCAATCCTACTCTATCTCTAAGTCTTCTAATGCTATATAAAGACCATGGGGGATTCATTAATTAATATGCTTATGTTAAAAACTCTTTTAAAAATCCTAGAAACTCTTTCTAACCTAATGATTTCTTTTCTAAAATAGAGTTTCGTGGTGTTGATCATCAAATTGATTCTAGGTTTTTGATTGATCGTTTCTTCATGAATCAAGTTGATGATTAATTAAAAAGGGATTCCCCATTGGTTAAGGTTCGTTAATTTCGAAATCACCACAAATCATCTTCTACTACTCCGGATGGAGATTTGCGCGGAGATCGCGTGAAGGACCGAGGATTCGGTGGACGCATCGTGGATTCGAGGCGTTGATGCGGCAAGGAGTTGCGGCGTGGTCGGTTAAAGGATTTCAAGCGATCGAGGACCAGCGAAGGAGATCCACATTGGAGATTCGGTAAAGTTGGGTAGGGTAATCGGTATATCACCTTGTACTCACTTTGTTTCTTAGTGGATTTTTCGTGTGATCGGTCCCGTGGGTTTTTCTCTCCGGTTTGGAGTTTTCCCACGTAAAATCTTGGTGTGTTGATTTTAATTTCCGCATTTAAGTTAAAATCTCATTAAGATTTTTAATTGGCCATTGTACACCTATTCACCCCCCTCTAGGTGTTAATTACCTTTTAGATCCTTGGGATCCATAACCTACAGAACTAAAGTGCTCGGCCGTTTGATCTCTAGGTATAAGATTCTATTCCTTCTCTTTGCTTTTGAATCGTTGTCGTCGTCGTCGTCCTCCTCCTCCTCCGACCTCTCCCTCCTCAACTCCCACGCCCATGCCCACCCCGATGACGCCCGCACGCTCCACCTGCGCCTGCCCAAGGCCGAGGTTGCTGACGCCGTCCAAGGAAAAGGAGACAGAGCTCGTCGGGGGCATGGGCGAAGAAGCAGACGCGGCGGGCGCTTGCGGAGCCGTCCTTGCAGATGCGGGTGCGGCGCGCCCTCGCCCACCACGCCCGATCGTGCCACGCCCACGCCCTTGCGTACGCTGGAGCGCGGCGCTCTCTCGCCCTCGAGGACGCCCGACCGCGGCTCGCCCTCGCCTTTGAGGTAGTGTAACACAGTTTCTGTTGCAATTGAGTGTCATAACGTCTTCAAGAACTTTCTGCGGAAGCTGAGAATTACTGCAAACACATGTAATCAAAACTAAAATTTTGACAACTTAAAAGAGTAGGCCGCATCTGATGCCCTTATATGAAGCGGATAAACATGCGATTTGTTCCTTGAGATAAAAAAATAAATGACTTTGGACTTTTTGTGGTGATGGTACTTGGCTGATCTAAGGAATTGTAAAAATTGCGACTTAGTTGCCTCATCTGCAAAAGGAGGGTCAATAATGAGGAGTCAGAGAATTACAGTAAGGGCCAGGAATTATCTAAGCACTAGAGGAAAACAATGAAAGAAACTATAATTGAGTTGGAACAATTAGCAGAATTTGTAAATATCAAAAGAAATGAGATCTGGCGAACTTACTTTTAGGATCTGTTTTAATGTAACTACTACTTTTGTGTTGATATGTTCCTTACTAGTTCAGCAATGTGAAGGCATGATGGATTGGAATTTTTCGGTTGATTTAATATTATATGGGGTAGGTCTCTTGGTGAACATACTATCCATGCCCAGTTAAACTTTCTATTGAACTCTTTCCTGAGATCGATTGTTTGTGTAGAACGCAGCGGAAGTATTCGTTCGTACCTTTTTGCGAAAGCGATTCGCGTTACAACGCCCGGATCGTAGAAGTTGATTCACGTGTCCTTCGATCGTCCTTGAAAATCTTCTTGCGCTCCGAACTCGCGGTGGATCGAACTACAAACGAGCACGATCGCAAATCCCGCGTTACAACACTCGGATCGTAGAAGTTGATTCACGTGTCCTTCGATCGTCCTTGAAAATCTTCTTGCGCTCCGAACTCGCGGTGGATCGAACTACAAACGAGCACGATCGCAAATCCACCGTTCAAGTCCCAAGTCTCTCTAGATTAATAGGTTAATGGAGGATGTGGAGAACTTTCGTTTTTCCGTATTTGTTTTAATGTGGGATCGCCCATATATTTATAGGGGATTTCAGAATCCTAATTGCGTTAGGAATAAGTCCAAATCGGTTACAAATTGTTATCCTAACATGATTAGAATTTATCTCTAAATAGCTTTCCAATTAAAAGCGAGATTAATCCTAATCCAATTAGACAACGTAACAACCGTCGGATCGAGCGATCATGGGCGCACCGATTCGATTTAAGAATGCCAACATCTCCCACTCGCACATGATAGGATCGATGCCATCATAACCACTTCCTCAACATTACACCACTATTAATTCTATTCATACAGGGAAATGAACAGTGCGACCGCCGAGTCAACCTGCATTTTGGGAGCTCTATACTAGAAACCGCATACGGCCAGCATAGAGACATCAACCCTCAAAGAGAAGAAAATATTAGACTCGTGATGCCCTAGACCATTGAATTACATCAGGTTCAACATCTCTAATCCCTCAAAGAGCCATGCTAACCTCTATTGCGCACATTATGACACTATACTCATGATTGTTTCGCTATGCTGAAGCGATACAACCTGTCGACAATGAGTCAAAGTGTCTGAATGTAATTCAACTAGTCTTCCTTGAGCCCTCATGCCACCGAGTTGAGAACTGATTGCTTTCCCAGCAATGCCCCGTCAAGCCGCATCACTCATAGCCGTAGGAAACATGACAAAGTAGCAACATCAATTCTTTCACTTAATGACATAGTCAAAAGTCACTAAGGGCATCTAACATATATATATAGGACATTTCCACAAAATAATGTCCATAAGAACTCACACGATGAGGAAGTAGGGATCCATTCACTCATCTTCTTTACTTGGTCGCCCAGCACATGTAGTATGAAATACATGCTATGACAGAGAATCTCAATGAGCGTATGTTTTTCTCAATGTCATACGGATCTTAGCTCAGTCACTCCCGGAGTGTCTAGCCTGAGTTCTCCATTTGCTCGCTATCTCAAGCGCCAAACGGTGAGCTCACATCCGGCTCTTAATACACAGGCCATACGAATCGTGGGACTCTTCGTATGCGGTCTCATGACCTCATCTTGGTGTAAACCAAGGCGGCTTCCATAAATTCCTCAATTTTTGCTCGCTCTCTACAGCGCCGAAAAGTATGATTGCCCATGTGAGAGGGCCAATCAGCCTGCGACATACTACCAATCCGTTCTTTTTTTTATATACGCGTGTGCTAATTTTACCAAATATCTTTGCCAAAAAAATTACAAAAGAAATGGCCAAAAAATAATCGACTGTCTACACAATCAAATCCTACGGAGTCCATGAGCCAAAAAGGATTCTCTAAAGATAGGCTTACTCAGAGAATTTGCAACCATGCGACTCGTATTAATGTGTTCCAGGATTATTTCCTTCTGCGCCACTGCCTCGCAGTGGTCCAATCCCAGATTGGACTGAAAATGGCCAACCAACCCCACAGCTTAGCATATATTAGGCCGAGTACACCTCTTGGCATACATCAGGCTTCCGACCGCATTAGCATATGAAATCCGATTCATCTTATCTTTCTCTTCAAAAGTTTAGGGTCACTGTTTAAGGTTCAGACTCTTACCTTTAGCAATAGGAGTGTCAATGGGTTTGCAATTGTGCATCTGAAATCGTTCTAAAATTTTTCTTAAATAATTTTCTGGAGACGGACATAAAAGGTTCTTCAAACGATCTTGTAGGATCTTAAGTCTGAGCACATAATTCGCTTCACTCATGTCCTTCATCTTAAAATTAGAGGACAGCCACCACTAAGTGGCCACAATCATTTCCTTATAATTCCCGGCCAATAGAATGTCATCATATAAGGAAAGGATTTAGAAAAAAAATCCTTAGGACCGTTTAACATATACACAGTGATCTTCTTCAATCATCGTAAACCCATCTTCAGTGATGGCTCGATGAAATCGAATATACCACTGTCTGGAGGACTGCTTCAATCCATAAATGGATCGTCGGAGCTTACAAATTTTATGCTCCTCACCCTTTACAGAGAAGCCA
Source organism: Aechmea fasciata (assembly GCA_025177825.1). Taxonomy (NCBI): domain Eukaryota; kingdom Viridiplantae; phylum Streptophyta; class Magnoliopsida; order Poales; family Bromeliaceae; genus Aechmea; species Aechmea fasciata. The sequence goes on from CM045924.1 coordinate 8,709,809, forward strand.
GCAGGCTGATCCATAGATCTCCTCATCCAGTTCTCCATTGAGAAATGCAGTTTTAACGTCCATTTGGTAAAGTTCCAAATCCAAATATACGACCATGGCCAAGATTAGGCGGATCGAAGCAAACCTTACAACTGGAGAGAAGGTTTCCTCATAATCAACGCCTTCTCGTTGGGTAAAACCCTTTGCTACCAGGCGAGCCTTGTACCTATCGATTGAACCGTCTGCCTTGCAGCAAGTCAACCAAGTCCCAGACCTGATTTGACTTCATCGATTCTATTTCCTCTATCATTGCATCCAACCCTTCCTTATGAGTAGGAAATGAGAAAGCCTCTTGGAAAGATCCATGCTCATCATCATCATGTGCAGCAACCATGAAAGCTTCCCCCTCAATCTCAAAGCGACGACGGGAAACTCCCACACGTGTGCTCCTACGAAGCTGAGGTTCCTTATTTAAAAGTAAGTCGCTCCCACTATCCCCAGGAGGTATCGGAGTCGCCTCCTCTGCCTCAACTGAGCGAATAGAAGCGCCAATACCAGAGTCATCCATCTCATGGAACTCAATTTCATTTCGAGCCTCACTTCTATAAGGAAAATCCTCCTCGAGGAATTCAACATCTCGCGACTCAATCTCAGTCTAAACTTTCATCTGGCTGCTTTCCGATGAACACGTGTCCCTTAGAATGTTCAGGGTATCTTATAAAGATACACTTCTTTCCTCTAGGACCCAACTTTTCATACTTATGAGAAGTCTTGTGTACATAAGCTGCCGAATCTCAAGGACGCAGGTGCTCCAAATTTGCTTTGCTGCCTGTCCATGATTCGGAAGGTACAGATTTAGAGGGTACACGATTAATAATGTAGGCAGCAGTTAACAATGCGTCTCCCCAAAAGGAGATAGGCAAATTTGCTTGCGCCATCAGTGACCTAACCATGTCAAGCAAGGTGCGATTTCTTCTCTCCGCTACACTATTTTGCTACGGAGTGCAAGGAATTGTCAGCTATCTGATTATTCCCTTTTCATCACACAATTCCTTGAATTGTTCAGATAGATACTCGCGGCCTCGATCAATTTTTTAAAGTTTTAATTTTCAAATTTAACTGATTCTCAACCTCATTAATATAACGTCTAAAACAATCCAATGCTTCAGACTTATGGGAGATCAGTTAGACATGACTGAAGCGCGTATGGTCATCTATAAATGTGATGAAGTAAAAAAAAAACACCATGTCTTACCCTCACACTCATTGAGCCACAAATGTTGGAATGGATCAATTGTAAAGAAAATTCTGCCCTAAAAGCTTTATTAAATGGTTCCAAGATGAATCTTAACAACATCATTCTCAAAACGAAAAGAAAAGCCTAACGGTAGCATAGCAAGAACAGAAAATAAATTTTGCCGAATTCCTGGAGCATAAAGTATATCATGAAGGTACAAAGTTCGACCACCTTGCATGATCAACTTGTACGTGCCAACGCCTAATACATCGACACTAGAATCGTTCCCCATGTATACTTTTTTGCTCCCAGCAGGCATACGACGGTACTCGACGAATCCCATCCGATCCCTCGCTACGTGGTCTGTTGCTCCTGAGTCTACAATCCACACAGGGAGAGATTCAGCAACAAACGAGTTAGAGCGAGAATTGGGATAGAGTGGTACCTTCTTCGGCTCAGTGCAATCACGAGTGAAGTGTCCCTGCTGGTTACAAATAAAACAGGTCATTTTCGACTTGTCCTTCTTGCCACTTTGTTAGCTTCGTTTTCTTTTAGTACTCTTCGCATTCTTAGGCGCGGATCCACTATGATTTTGAGACTCAATAGTCCACTTTCGCTTGAACCCAGATGTTCTGCGAAAAATTTGACTCACCAGCATTGGCAGTTGGAGTTTTAACAGCCTCAAGGCGCTTCCCCTCCAACTCCAAATGCCATGGCAATATCCTCAAAAATTTTGATATTTTCATTATGGGTCAAATTTACTCGCATATGTTCCCACGAATTGGAAGCGAGCGAATCATAGCTTCGATCCGTCGCTCATCACGTAAGGTGCCGCCAGCCGACTTTAACTTGCGAATCATGTTTGACATTATTCTCACGTGCTGTTTCACAGTATGATCGGCACGTTTCTAATAACTGTCAAACAGCATAGTCAGACTGCACAACCTTGTAACCGAAGTCGCACCAAAAATAGTTTTGAGAGCTTCCCACATCTCATACGCAGTCAGATACTGCTCATACTCGCACAAGAGTTCATTCAGCATACCGCTCAGCAACGTAATGCGAGCAATGCGATCCTTCTTAAGCCAATTATTATAGGCTTCTATCTCTCGGCGAGCCTGGGCACGAGTGCCCTCTGTGGGTTGGTCCATTTAAAATTTCAAGTTCACACAATGCGCAGAAAATAAGATATTTTAAAATTAGCACACGATACATGTATTCAATTTTGCCGCATCTCTAATTAAATAAATCAAAAATAAGATCATAGATGCGTAAAGGAAAACTTCGCTATGCTCATAATCACATCACACATCTATATCTACATTTTTAATCATTTAATTAAGTTGCGCAAAATAAATATTTAGGAGTAAAGACATTTTACTCTACTAAAATAAAATTCCCACTTAACTAAGCATGCATAAAAATTTATATAATGCCAAAAAATACATCTATACATCAAAAAAGGCATATCATAACATTTAAATGCAGGCTATATTTGTCAGAAAAGCATATTAACCCATTAAATACGCTTAAGCATGCTAATCTGTCATAAAAGCATATTGAATCATTGACTATGCATAATATAACATGAAAACATATTATTCAAATACATGCAATAGCCATTAAATATGCATGATACGAATATATTACATTTTTTTTTATTTAAAAAAAATGGTGCCAAAAATCAAGAGCCGCGTCGGCCCGTACGGCCCGGCTGCGCACAAGACGCAGCCGGGGTGGCCCGCTCGCACCGGGCAAAGCCGCGGGACAACCTGGATGCACGAGCGTATGCGTGCGGCCTATGAGGTCTAGCGACACGCAGCCCGCGCGGCCCGCTGCGCGTGGCCGACGCGCGCAATCGCGGCTCGCGCGCGCTGCGACTGGGCGAGGCCCGAACGCGGCCCGCGCGGCCTCCAAGCGCGGCTCACGCGCGGCCGCGGCTGTGGGAGACTGCGCGCAGCCCGCCCGAACGCGGCTGCGCGCGGCTGCGTGGGCTCGGGTGCGCGCGCCGGCCCGAGGAGCCCGCGTACGGCTGCGCGATGCGGCCGGCCCGCACACACGGCCCCCGGCGCGGTCCTCGCGCCCGCGTGGGCTCGCGTGCGCGCGCGTGTCCCGTACGGCCCCGCGTGCGCCCGCGTGTGGCCGGGCTCGCTTGGTCCGCGCGGTCCGCGGCCCGCATGGCCGGCCGCAGAGCGCGGCCCGCGTGCGCGCGGCGGCGCTCTCTTGGCTGCGGAGCGCGCCGTATGGCCGCCGCAGCCGCCGAGGCCGCGTGGTCCGTGCGGCCCGCAGCACCGCCCGCCGAGCGTGGCTCGCATGGCCGCGCGCCCGCGCGAGGCCCGCGTTGTACGCGCGGCTAGCGCGTGGCCCGTGTGGCCCGCTCGGCCCGCGCCCTGCGCAGCCTAGCTTGTGGCCCGTCCGGCTCGTGAGGAGCCCAAGCGGGCTAGCCCGAGCAGACCCGAGCGCGGCCCACGCGCGCCGGCATGCATGCGGCATGCGCGCGGCGTCCCGCGCAGCCCGCTCAAGGCCCGAGCGCGCCGACCCATGCGCGGCTTGCGCAAGGCGTGCTGGCCCTGCGGCGCGGGCGCGGCTTGTTTTCCCGTGCGCGCCCTGCGCGATCTATTGACCCTACGCGGCTCCAATTCGCGTGAATTTCACCGAACAAATTTTTTTTTTTTTTAATAAATAGATAAACTTCAAAAAAATCATAACTTGTGATTTAGAAGTCCAAATCTTGCAAAAAAGATATCAATAGAAAGCATATGAGAAACTCTTCCAAATCATGCAAGATTCACAGTGGGATATGCATCACACATCAAACAAGCCACCCCCAAAGTTCTAATTTAGGGTTTCGTTATTCTCACAAAATACAAAACCATATTTAAATCAAACTTTATAGATCTAATCTACAATATAGGTGCTTTAAGATGTGTAAATATCATGCAAAGATATACACCCTAGAAAAAATCCGCCATTAACGCTTACAAGCATGCAAGAAAAAATCCAAACAATGGAAGTTTTAATTTTACGCATGCAATATCGTTAAATAGATGATCTAGGGCACGAAATCAACCAAATAAGGCTCTGATACCAATGTAGAACGCATCGGAAGTATTCGTTCGTAACTTTTTGCGGAAGCGATTCGCGTTACAACGCCCGGATCGTAGAAGTTGATTCACGTGTCCTTCGATCGTCCTTGAAAATCTTCTTGCGCTCCGAACTCGCGGTGGATCGAACTACAAACGAGCACGATCGCAAATCCCGCGTTACAACACTCGGATCGTAGAAGTTGATTCACGTGTCCTTCGATCGTCCTTGAAAATCTTCTTGCGCTCCGAACTCGCGGTGGATCGAACTACAAACGAGCACGATCGCAAATCCACCGTTCAAGTCCCAAGTCTCTCTAGATTAATAAGTTAATGGAGGATGTGGAGAACTTTCGTTTTTCCGTATTTGTTTTAATGTGGGATCGCCCGTATATTTATAGGGGATTTCAGAATCCTAATTGCGTTAGGAATAAGGCCAAATCGGTTACAAATTGTTATCCTAACATGATTAGAATCTATTACTATATACTAAAGTAGAACCCTTAATGATCCCTATGTGAGAATCTCCTGTATGCTTGCCACGTGTCAGATTTAATTATACCAATTTGATCTATTCTAAGATGTCAAACTCTATTCTATTTACTATACTAATTTAAAATTCAAAATTTAATTTTCTATTTTAAAATTTACATTCAAACGTAAATACTAATTCATAATTCAAATGCGTCAATAAATTTAATTTTGATCTATTCTAAGTACTCTATTTTATTTACTATACTAATTCAAAATTCAAAATTTAATTTTCTATTTTAAGATTTACATTCAAACGTAAATACTAATTCAAAATTCATAATTCAAATAAGTCAATAAATTTAATTTAAATTTAATTTTGATCTATTCTAAGTACTCTATTCTATTTACTATACTAATTCAAAATTCAAAATTTAATTTTCTATTTTAAGATTTACATTGAAACGTAAATACTAATTCAAAATTCAAAATTCAAATGAGTCAATAAATTTAATTTTGATCTATGCAAAATCTATTAAAAAGATAAAGATATTTTGACCAAATTTAATTTTCTATTTTAAGATTTACATCTATTACTATATATTAAAGTAGAACCCTTAATGATCCCTATGTGAGAATCTTCTGTATGCTTGCCACGTGTCAGATGAAAATATTTGAGAAACGCGTAGATAAAAAATATATAATATAAATGAAAGGGTATTACTGTTATCCAAAACTAACAGATATTTTTATTTTCAATCATTAGATATGATCTAATGGCAATAAATTAACAGATATTCTTTTTGAACTCTTTGTGAGTGTAGCATATCGAAAATTCGACGATAAGATCGGACTTTGGCCAAATTGACTAAAGTACGAAAATAAAATAGTTGGACATGTTCCAATTGCCATTCCAAATCTCTTGGAAAGGTTAGAAGATAATCTAAAAGAGTTAAAAGGGTTTTGGCGTTGTTCGGCGCGAAGTAGAGTCGAAACAGCGTGAAAAACACAAGTACGAGCACCCGTAGAATTACGGCCGGGTGTACATGCAGGTATAGCCATCACACCGAGAGGAGGAGAGCTCTCGGGTTTGACGATTTTATGGCCCATCTGGTACGGCCACGGTGTACATGCCGGTATAGCCATCACAGAAGGGAAGAGCCCTCGGGTTTGATAATTTTATGGCCCATACGGTACGGCCGGGTGTCGTAGGTATAGCCATCGCAGAAGGAGAGAGCTCTCGGGTTTGATAGTTTTCTTTGGCCCATACCGTGCAGTGCTTGTACTGGGTATAGATCTTTCTGAAACCGAGGAAAGTGCTCTCGGGTTTCTGCCAGTAGCACCCCATAGTCTGATTTCCCCATACCGGTATGGGATGGTCCGACGGTTGTGAAGCTGCGCGAAATAAAAAGAAGTAGAGGGGCTTTTTGGCTATTGTTACAACACAATAAGCTCTCCCTTCACTCATTTCACGACACACACTCACTCGCTTTTCTCTCACTTTCTCTCTCTAGAGGAGCTCTAGGGCAAGGAAGAAGAAGGAGAAGAAGTTGGAGGAGAGGACTTTGGAGTTTTAGGAAGGCTTCTTGGAGGTCTTGAAGCTCTCCTACAAGGAGTAGTTGGAAGAGCATTGCACTAGAGGTAAGAGTTCTACAAGTTTAACTCTAGGGTTTAGGTTTTCTCCTAAGTTTTGGAGTTTCTAGCTTGTTGCTAGTGTTAGAGGGCTTGTTTGGCCATGAACTCCATGAAAACTCATGAGAGCTCCATGAGCTCTAATGGTGGTTGGCTAGGGTTTGTTGTAAACCCCAAATGGATGGTTCTAATGGGTAAAGGATGGTTTTAGAGAGCTTCTAGATTGATCTAAAGCTATATTTTGCTTGTGAATGAGATCAAAACCCTAGGTTTGACATAGGGCATTGTTGGAGCACCCAAATTTGGGGCTTTTGAACATAGGGGTTCTTGGGTCAAATTGACCTTGTAGAAACCTAATTGGGGGTATTCCCGCCGCGTGGGACAACTCCGTTTAATTAAACGAAAATCCGATATAGGGGCTACTGTGTAAAATGGCCTGATTAGGTTCACTTTTAAACTGCAGGTTTTTACCTAGGCCCCGGTAGGTCGTGAAACTTCTTGGGCATCCTCACAAAATTATTTTAAGGTGGGGGGTGCATACCGGAATCATCGAATTCCCTTCTATGTCTGTTTTCACCTTTTTGAGCATATTAAATGTATAGTATATTCATGCATGTTAGGGTAGAGGTTAATTATGCTATGGTTGAACTTCAATTATTGTTCTAGCATGAAAATGAACTTAGAGATTGTAATGGAACCATAGAGGCATGAGAATTAGAACCCTACTTGTGTGAATATAGAATGGACTTGATCTTAGTCAACAAAGGTGATATTGAACATAGAGACAAGATTGGCATTGGGATAACCTTAGTTAAATATAGTTTAACTTAGTGGCATTATGGCAAGAATGATATACATGATTAGGTAGAAAACCTAACATTGACAATGGCATGGTAACTAGTGGCTATGAATCCTCAATGTGAGGATTAGATCGATACTCTTGACAAGTCTTGGCTTGAGGGAGGTCGCTCCTCCTCAAGCGGTGAGTTCCGGAACAGTCACCTAGGGGATCGTAGCCCCGACGGACGGTCCCTTGGGTCTTGTAGGCTTAGAGCCTCCCCGTTCAGTGAGGGATTTTGGGTCTTGAGTGTGTTGGGGTTAACGATGTTAGCCGGCAAGATTGGGTAATGAGCCAAGTAAAGTAAAGTAAAGTAAAGTATGGTACTGAGCATGCATGCAAACATATCTAAATTCGATTACCTATCTATCTGACTCTTTCTTGCAGGCATAGTATTAGCATTTATATAGTTGGTTACTATTTCATATTCGTTGAAATACTTATGCCTGGATAGACCTAGTGGGTAAGTCGGCGGGGTCGGTTGCCGAGCCCACTGGGAACTTCGTTGTAGTTCTCACACCACTAACCCCACAGGTCCTAGCACGAGCGGGCGGCGGAGGACCGGGGCAAGGGTTAGCGCCATAGCTAGTGGCACGAGTCTTGCATCTAGTCATTTCCTTTTTGTTATACTTGTATCAACTTTATTTTGTTGAACTATAGATGTCAAGTTGTAAACATTCAAGTAAATTTTGGGAGATGACAATGTAAAAAGAAATGATGTAACGAATGCTTAAAGAATGTAATAGATTAGTTAACTTGTATTTGGTTCAAATGTAATCAAGTTCTGTGTGGTTTATATTCTAGCTTAGTGCTTACTCTTATTTGTGTTGTTGCTTACCTTCGTGTAAGCCTTGTATAATTGCAAATTCTCTTTGATTTGTTAAATTGTACTTGTTGTTAGAGCCTTGGGCGGGCGGGGAGGCCACTGTCCGTTCGGCGTACTGTTGACGTGGCCGAACCCGGACCAAATAGGCGGGTAGCGGGGCGTGACAGATAAAGTGGTATCAGAGCGTAAACGGAAGTAAGCAAAGGTCTAGGATTGACTTAAGAACCATAGGATTGGAGACCTTAGGGACTTAGGAAACGTTTAACGTGGATTTGGTAAACACGAAAGCTAGTGGATTGGGTTGACATTAAGACTTCTCTAGAAGGAATTAGAGATGAATTCAAGTATTTATTTCTGCTTAAGGAACCTTGTTGGGCGGCCGACCACATGACACCTAGAGTGGGAAATAATTTACTTATTTGCTTTCGCTTAATTGGGTAGTTATTTTGGAACGTGTAGGAGTCACGTGCATTGAGTATTAATGTGTGTGCTACGTTTCAGGACGTGATGGCACCACGGGGGCGCCCTCCTAAGACGCGATACTGCGGCGGCACCACCTCTGAGGTGCCGAGCGATCGGGATCGGGCGAGTACGCAGTGCAAGCCCAAGTAGCGGCGTTGGCGGGGCTATGAAAGCGGCGGGCGGAGCGCGGCTTAGTAGGCTCCACGACTTGGTGGCCCGGCGAGCGGCGGCGGCGCACATGCCTCGGGACCCGACGCCACTGTTGAGCTGCGGCACCACCTCTGTGGCGGCGGCGGTACCGATGACGGTTGTACCAGCTGCCGGCCGGGTTCGTCGGCTTCGGATCACGACACCCCCGAGGCTGTGCGGGAACGGGCGGTAGCGGTGTTGACGGCTTTCAAGCGGTTAAGCCACCAACCTTCAACGGGGAAGACAAGGACCCGTGGATGGTCGAGACGTGGTTGATCGCTATGCAATCCTTGTTCGAGGACTTCTATACCCTCGAGCGGGACAAGGTGCATTTGGCGGCCCATTGCTTCGAGGGTCGGCGCGCCTTTGGTGGAGGCAAGTGAAGGAGGATCGTTCTTTGAACGATACTACCATGGCTTGGGAGACGTTTCGGGAGATACTATTGATGGAGTATTTTCCCGAAAGCGATAAAAGAAAGATCGAGGAGGATTTCCGCAAGCTAAGACAGGGGAGTCGCACAGTGCGCGAGTACGAGAGGGAGTTCACGCACATGATTCATTGCGTGCCGAGCTTGGTCAAGGCGACGGGGGCCAGGGCAAAGAAGTTCGGGCGTGGGTTGAGGCGGATATTTTTAAGACGATTGATTCTTTTCGGTGACGACCTATGGAAGGTATTGGACCGCGCACTTTGGGTGGAGCGCGGCAATGCTATTGCGCGAGAGGAGCGCGAGGCTTTTGAAAGGGACAAGGACGGGGAGAAGTCCAAGAAGCGGGCATCGAGTGGGTGCAGGGCAATCGAGCTCTAAGCGGCCCCTCGACCTCGGCGATCGCGATGGCGCGGCGATCGGAGTCGGACTCGAGTCGGACCTCCCTACCGTGTGTTATCTGCGGCGGGAACCACGAGTTGTTACTTGCCCTCGGCGGGAGGGCGATGTTTCGGTGTGGCCGGGCGGGCCACATTGGTCGTGAGTGTCGGGCGGCTCATCTCCTGCACCTTCGGCGGCTTCGATACGGTACACTCCGCGACGGTTGGCGGGGGCCACCCGCTATGTCTGGCTGGACGATCATCGGCATCTCGTCGGCGGGAGGCACCTCGAGCACCTAGTGGGCGGGTTTTGCCACTCGGGTGGAGGAAGCGGATCGACTCCGGCCACCGGTTCCGAGATGATGTGGTGGCAGGTATTGTTCTGATCCAAGGCACTCGAGCTAAAGCATTATTTGATACAGGTGCATCTCATTCATTCATACGTGCATCATTCGCGAGGCTCATGGGGTAGAGATAGGGCGTCATGATGACCATTGGTGGGTCAACTCTATCGAGCACTCTTTTGCTGTGGACGAGGAGTGCGAAAATTGCCAGTACAAATTGGAGATTGGATTATGCCAATCGATCTCCTAGTGGTCGAGCGGTTATCGGGCTTCGACGTGGTCTTAGGGATCAACTGGCTCTCTAAGTACTACGCCGTCATCGATTGTGAGAGGAAGGTTATCACATTTCGTGAAGCTGGACGAGAAGAAATGGTCTACCAAGCGTGTAAGGGCGCACGTTTTGCGGCGACCATATCGTCGGTGAGGGCGAAGAGGATGATCAAGGGTGGTTGCAAGGCTTATTTAGCGACCATCGTGGATACCCAAAGGAGCACCGGAATTGAGTAGCATTCGGGTGGTATGCGAGTACCGGATGTTTCCGGCGGAGTTACCGGGATTGCCACCGGACCGGGAAGTCGAGTTTGTCATTGACTTGGTCCCCGGGGCGGCGCCAATCTCAAAGGCTCCGTATAGAATGGCACCGGTGGAGCTTAAAGAACTTAAAGCCCAACTGCAAGACTTGCTCGATAAAGGCTTTGTGCGGCCGAGCGTGTCTCCGTGGGGAGCTCCGGTGCTGTTTGTGAAAAAGAAGGACGGCACACTTCGACTTTGCGTTGACTATCGCGAGTTGAACAAAGTCACAATCAAGAACAAGTACCCGTTGCCGAGGATTGACGATTTATTCGATCAGTTGCAAGGGTCAAGGGTTTATTCGAAGATTGACCTTCAATCGGGGTATCATCAGTTGAAGATACGGCGCAAGGATGTGCACAAAACGGTGTACCGTACGCGGTATGGCCATTATGAGTTCACGGTTATGCCTTTCGGGCTTACTAATGCCCCGGCGGCATTTATGGACTTAATGAATAGAGTCTTCCGTCCGCTATTGGACCGGTGCGTCGTGGTATTCATTGACCACGTATTGGTATATTCTCGGACCGAGGAAGAACACGAGGAGCACTTGAGAATCGTGTTGGAGACACTCCGGCGAGAGAAGCTTTCTGCCAAATTGAAGAAATGTGAGTTTTGGCTACGGGTTACTTTCTTGGGTCACGTTATATATACGGAGGCGGCGTCTCTGTGGACCCAAAGAAAGTTGAGGCAATTAAGGATTGGCCTCGCCCGACAAATGCAACGGAAATTCGAAGCTTTTTGGGGCTTGCGGGCTACTAACGGCGGTTCGTGGAGGGGTTCGCCAAAATAACAACTCCACTAACGCGCCTTACGCACAAAGGGGTGAAGTATGTTTGGAGCCCCGAATGTGAGCGAAGCTTTGAGGAGCTTAAGAAAAGATTGACGACGACTCGGTGCTTGCTTTGCCGACGCCGTGGGAGAGTTATGTGGTGTACGGTGATGCTTCTTACGTTGGTCTCGGGTGCGTTCTGATGCAAAATGGCCGAGTTATCGCTTATGCTTCGCGCCAATTAAAGACATATGTGAAGAACTACCCGATTCACGACTTGGAATTAGCGGCGGTCATTTTCGCGCTAAAGCTTTGGAGGCATTACTTGTACGGGGAACATTGTGAGATTTACACGGATCATAAGAGTCTCAAGTATTTGTTCACCCAGAAAGAGTTAAATATGCGACAACGGCGGTGGTTAGAATTGCTTAAAGACTATGATGTTACTATTCTATATCACAGGAAAGCAAATGTCGTGGCCGATGCTTTGAGTAGAAAGTCGGCGGAGAATTTGGCGACGGCGATTACACCTCAACCTGCATTGCACAAGGAGATGCAGCGGTTAGGGCTTGAAGTGGTGGCGCCGGGAGTGCCGACAACAATTGCTATGTTGATTGTGCAACCCACCTTGTTGGAGAAGATAAAGGAATTGCAAGTTTCCGATCCTTATCTCCAAAAGGTGCGGGGCGAAGTAGAGAGCGGTAGTGCGAAGATTTTGGCATTGGGACCGATGGAACACTACGGTATCGAAACCGTTGGTGTGTGCCCAAGGACGATGATCTTCGGAGGGCGATTATGCAAGAAGCACACCAATCACCCTATAGCATTCACCCGGGCGGCACCAAGATGTATCAAGACTTGAAACTCCATTATTGGTGGCCGGGTATGAAAAGGGACATTGGAGAGTTTGTGGCACAATGTCTCACGTGCCAACAAGTAAAAGCGGAGCGTCGCTTTCCGGCGGGAAATTGCAAAGTCTACCAATACCGTGTGGAAGTGGGAAGACATTGCTATGGACTTTGTGACGGGTTTGCCTAGGTCGCAAGGCGGGCACGACGCGATTTGGGTAGTTGTGGACCGGTTGACAAAATCGGCTCACTTTTTGCCGATCCACACTACTTGGTCGGGAGACAAGCTAGCTCAAGTGTATCTCGACGAGGTCGTGAGGTTACACGGGGTTCGGTGTCAATTGTATCGGATCGGGACCCGAGGTTCACCTCTCATTTTTGGAAGAGCTTGCAAGATGCTTTGGGTACACGGCTCAATTTTAGCACGGCATTTCATCCTCAAAGTGATGGTCAATCGGAGAGGACTATTCAGATACTTGAGGATATGCTTCGGGCGTGTGTACTCGACTATAAGGGCGGATGGCACGATTTCTTACCAATGGCGGAATTCGCATACAACAATAGCTATCAGGAGAGTATTGCGATGGCGCCATTCGAGGCCCTTTATGGTAAGAAGTGTCGTTCTCCAATTCATTGGAGCGACGTGGGCGAAGAGCGACTCTTGGCCCCGATGTTGTGCGGGAGGCGGAGGAAAAGTCCGCCTTGCTCGACAAAGACTCACGACGGCGCAATCTCGGCAAAAGAGTTATGCGATAAGCGGAGGAAGGATCTAGAGTTTGCGGTTGGAGACCGCGTGTTTTTGAAAGTATCACCTATGCGCGGCATAAAAAGGTTTGGAGTTCGGGGGAAGCTAAGTCCCCGATATATCGGACCTTTTGAGATATTGGAGCGGATCGGTGCGGTAGCATACAAGTTGGCATTACCACCGAGACTTGCGGGGGTGCACAATGTGTTTCACGTTTCGAACCTCTGCAAGTATATCCACCATTCGGCTCATGCATTGGAGTATGAACCGGTTGAGTTAAACGAGGACATGACGTATGAAGAGTACCCGGTTTGTATTCTTGGGAATGGCGAAAAGAAGCTTAGGAATCGCAAGATTTCCTACGTCAAGGTACAGTGGAGCAATCATGCGGTGCGTGAAGCCACTTGGGAACTCGAGGACACTATGAGGAAGGAGTACCCTCACTTGTTCGAGTCGACAAGCTACGGTATGCGCTAAGTTTCGCGGACGAAACTAATTTTAAGGGTGGAGAATGTAGCATATCGAAAATTCGACGATAAGATCGGACTTTGGCCAAATTGACTAAAGTACGAAAATAAAATAGTTGGACATGTTCCAATTGCCATTCCAAATCTCTTGGAAAGGTTAGAAGATAATCTAAAAGAGTTAAAAGGGTTTTGGCGTTGTTCGGCGCGAACTAGAGTCAAAACAGCGCGAAAAACACAAGTCTGGAGCACCCGTATGCGGCCGGGTGTACGTAGGTATAGCCATCACACCCGAGAGGAGGAGAGCTCTCGGGTTTGACAGTTTTATGGCCCATACCGGTACAGCCTTGGTGTCTGTACCGGTATAGCCATCACACCCGAGAAGGGAAGAGCCCTCGGGTTTGATAATTTATGGCCCATCGGTACGGCCGGGTGTACGTAGGTATAGCCATCGCAGAAGGAGAGAGCTCTCGGGTTTGATAGTTTTCTTTGGCCCATACCGGTGCAGTCGCCCCATACCGGTATAGATCTTTGCGAAACCGAGGGAAGTCGCTCTCGGGTTTTCGCCACCGTAGCACCCCATACCGGTCTGATTTCCCCATACCGGTATGGGATGGTCAACGACGGTTGTGAAGCTGCGCGAAATAAAAGAAGTAGAGGGCTTTTTGGCTATTGTTACAACACAATAAGCTCTCCCTTCACTCATTTCACGACACACACACACTCTCTCTTTTCTCTCACTTTCTCTCTCTAGAGGAGCTCTAGGGCAAGGAAGAAGAAGGAGAAGAAGTTGGAGGAGAGGACTTTGGAGTTTTAGGAAGGCTTCTTGGAGGTCTTGAAGCTCTCCTACAAGGAGTAGTTGGAAGAGCATTGCACTAGAGGTAAGAGTTCTACAAGTTTAACTCTAGGGTTTAGGTTTTCTCCTAAGTTTTGGAGTTTCTAGCTTGTTGCTAGTGTTAGAGGGCTTGTTTGGCCATGAACTCCATGAAAACTCATGAGAGCTCCATGAGCTCTAATGGTGGTTGGCTAGGGTTTGTTGTAAACCCCAAATGGATGGTTCTAATGGGTAAAGGATGGTTTTAGAGAGCTTCTAGATTGATCTAAAGCTATATTTTGCTTGTGAATGAGATCAAAACCCTAGGTTTGACATAGGGCATTGTTGGAGCACCCAAATTTGGGGCTTTTGAACATAGGGGTTCTTGGGTCAAATTGACCTTGTAGAAACCTAATTGGGGGTATTCCCGACGCGTGGGACAACTCCGTTTAATTAAACGAAAATCCGATATAGGGGCTACTATGTAAAATGGCCTGATTAGGTTCACTTTTAAAGCTGAGGTTTTACCTAGGCCCCGGTAGGTCGTGAAACTTCTTGGGCATCCTCACAAAATTATTTTAAGGTGGGGGGTGCATACCGGAATCATCGAATTCCCTTCTATGTCTGTTTTCACCTTTTTGAGCATATTAAATGTATAGTATATTCATGCATGTTAGGGTAGAGGTTAATTATGCTATGGTTGAACTTCAATTATTGTTCTAGCATGAAAATGAACTTAGAGATTGTAATGGAACCATAGAGGCATGAGAATTAGAACCCTACTTGTGTGAATATAGAATGGACTTGATCTTAGTCAACAAAGGTGATATTGAACATAGAGACAAGATTGGCATTGGGATAACCTTAGTTAAATATAGTTTAACTTAGTGGCATTATGGCAAGAATGATATACATGATTAGGTAGAAAACCTAACATTGACAATGGCATGGTAACTAGTGGCTATGAATCCTCAATGTGAGGATTAGATCGATACTCTTGACAAGTCTTGGCTTGAGGAGGTCGCTCCTCCTCAAGCGGTGAGTTCGAACGAGTCACCTAGGGGATCGTGGCCCCGACGGACGGTCCCTTGGGTCTTGTAGGCTTAGAGCCTCCCCGTTCAGTGAGGGATTTTGGGTCTTGAGTTTGTTGGGGTTAACTATGTTAACCGGCAAGATTGGGTAATGAGCCAAGTAAAGTAAAGTAAAGTAAAGTATGGTACTGAGCATGCATGCAAACATATCTAAATTCGATTACCTATCTATCTGACTCTTTCTTGCAGGCATAGTATTAGCATTTATATAGTTGGTTACTATTTCATTTTCGTTGAAATACTTATGCCTGGATAGACCTAGTGGGTAAGTCGGCGGGGTCGGTTGCCGGACCCACTGGGAACTTCGTTGTAGTTCTCCCACCACTAACCCCACGAGTCCTAGCACGAGCGGGCGGCGGAGGGCCAAGGCAAGGGGGGTTAGCGCCATAGCTAGTGGCCACCGGAGTCTTGCATCTAGTCATTTCCTTTTTGTTATACTTGTATCAACTTTATTTTGTTGAACTATAGATGTCAAGTTGTAAACATTCAAGTAAATTTTGGGAGATGACAATGTAAAAAGAAATGATGTAACGAATGCTTAAAGAATGTAATAGATTAGTTAACTTGTATTTGGTTCAAATGTAATCAAGTTCCTGTGTGGTTTATATTCTAGCTTAGTGCTTACTCTTCCGCTGTGTTGTTGCTTACCTTCGTGTAAGCCTTGTATAATTGCAAAGTGTCTTTGATTAGTTAAATTGTACTGGTTGTTAGAGCCTTGGGCGGGCGGGGAGGCCACTGTCGTTCGGCGTCTGTTGACGTGGCCCGAACCCGAAGGCGGGTAGCGGGCGTGACGGATAAAGTGGTATCAGAGCGTAAACGGAAGTAAGCAAAGGTCTAGGATTGACTTAAGAACCATAGGATTGGAGACCTTAGGGACTTAGGAAACGTTTAACGTGGATTTGGTAAACACGAAAGCTAGTGGATTGGGTTGACATTAAGACTTCTCTAGAAGGAATTAGAGATGAATTCAAGTATTTATTTCTGCTTAAGGAACCTTGTTGGGAGGCCGACCACATGACACCTAGAGTGGGAAATAATTTACTTATTTGCTTTCGCTTAATTGGGTAGTTATTTTGGAACGTGTAGGAGTCACGTGCATTGAGTATTAATGTGTGTGCTACGTTTCAGGACGTGATGGCACCACGGGGGCGCCCTCCTAAGACGCGATCTGCGGCGGCACCACCTCCTGAGGTGCCCGAGCGATCGGGATCGGGCATCGCGAGCCGCAAGCCCAAGTAGCGGCGTTGGCGGGGCTATGAAGCGACGGGCGGAAGCGGCTTAGTAGGCTCCACGACTTGGTGGCCCGGCGGCGGCGGCGGCGCACATGCCTCGGGACCCGACGCCACTGTTGAGCTGCGGCACCACCTCTGTGGCGGCGGCGGTACCGATGTGACGGTTGTACCACTGCCGACCGGGTTCGTCGGCTTCGGATCACGACACCCCAGGCGGAGCGGGAACGGGCGGTAGCGGTGTTGACGGCTTTCAGCGGTTAAAGCCACCAACCTTCAACGGGGAAGACAAGGACCCGTGGATGGTCGAGACGTGGTTGATCGCTATGCAATCCTTGTTCGAGGACTTCTATACCCTCGAGCGGGACAAGGTGCATTTGGCGGCCCATTGCTTCGAGGGGACGGCGCGCCTTTCGTGGAGGCAAGTGAAGGAGGATCGTTCTTTGAACGATACTACCATGGCTTAGGAGACGTTTCGGGAGATGCTATTGATGGAGTATTTTCCGAAAGCGATAAAGAAAGATCGAGGAGGATTTCGCAAGCTAAGACGGGGAGTCGCACGGTGCGCGAGTACGAGAGGAGTTCACGCACATGATTCATTGCGTGCGAGCTTGGTCCACGGCGACGGGGCCAGGGCAAAGAAGTTCGGGCGTGGGTTGAGGCCGGATATTTTTAAGACATTGATTCTTTTCGGCTGACGACCTAGGGAGAGGTATTGGACCGCGCACTTTGGGTGGAGCGCGGCAATGCTATTGCGCGAGAGGAGCGCGTGACTTTTGAAAGGGACAAGGACGGGGAGAAGTCCAAGAAGCGGGCATCGAGTGGGTGCGTAGGGCAATCGAGCTCTAAGCGGCCCCCTCGACCTCGGCGGTCGCGATGGCGCGGCGGATCGGAGTCGGACTCGAGTCGGACCTCCCTACCGTGTGTTATCTGCGGCGGGAACCACGAGTTGTTACTTGCCCTCGGCGGGAGGGCGATGTTTTCGGTGTGGCCGGGCGGGCCACATTGGTCGTGAGTGTCGGGCGCTCATCTCCTGCGCACCTTCGGCGGCTTGATGCGGTACACTCACCGCGACGGTTGGCGGGGCGCCACCCGCTATGTCTGGCGGACGATCATCGGCATCTCGTCGGCGGGAGGCACCTCGAGCACCTAGTGGGCGGGTTTTGCCACTCTGGTGGAGGAGCAGTCGACTCCAGCACCAGTTCCTGATGATGTGGTGGCAGGTATTATTCTGATCCAAGGCACTCGAGCTAAAGTATTATTTGATACAGGTGCATCTCATTCATTCATACGTGCATCATTCGCCGAGGCTCATGGGGTAGAGATAGGGCGTCATGATGACCATTGGTGGGTCAACTCTATCGAGCACTCTTTTGCTGTGGACGAGGAGTGCGAAAATTGCCCAGTACAAATTGGAGATTGGATTATGCCAATCGATCTCCTAGTGGTCGAGCGGTTATCGGGCTTCGACGTGGTCTTAGGGATCAACTGGCTCTCTAAGTACTACGCCGTCATCGATTGTGAGAGGAAGGTTATCACATTTCGTGAAGCTGGACGAGAAGAAATGGTCTACCAAGCGTGTAAGGGCGCACGTTTTGCGGCGACCATATCGTCGGTGAGGGAAGAGGATGATCAAGGGTGGTTGCAAGGCTTATTTAGCGACCATCGTGGATACCCAAAGGGAGCACCCGGAATTGAGTAGCATTCGGGTGGTATGCGAGTACCCGGATGTGTTTCCGACGGAGTTACAGGGATTGCCACCGGACCGGGAAGTCGAGTTTGTCATTGACTTGGTCCCCGGGGCGGCGCCAATCTCAAAGGCTCCGTATAGAATGGCACCGGTGGAGCTTAAAGAACTTAAAGCCCAAATGCAAGACTTGCTCGATAAAGGCTTTGTGCGGCGAGCGTGTCTGCGAGGGGGGCTTCGGTGCTGTTTGTGATAAAGAAGGACGGCGCACTGGGACTTGGCTTTGACTATCACGAGTTGAACAAAGTCACAATCAAGAACAAGTACCGTTCGAGGATTGACGATTTATTCGATCGATTGCAAGGGTCAAGGGTTTATTCGAAGATTGACCTTCAATCGGGGTATCATCGTTGAAGATACGGCCCGGGGATGTGCACAAACGGCGTACGTACGCGGTATGGCCATTATGAGTTCACGGTTATGCCTTTCGGGCTTACTAATGCCCCGGCGGCATTTATGGACTTAATGAATAGAGTCTTCCGTCCGCTATTGGACCGGTGCGTCGTGGTATTCATTGACCACGTATTGGTATATTCTCGGACCGAGGAAGAACACGAGGAGCACTTGAGAATCGTGTTGGAGACACTCCGTGAGAAGCTTTATGCCAAATTGAAGAAATGTGAGTTTTGGCTACGGAGGTTACTTTCTTGGGTCACGTTATATACGGAGGCGGCGTCTGTGGACCCAAAGAAAGTTGAGGCAATTAAGGATTGGCCTCGCCCGACAAATGCAACGGAAATTCGAAGCTTTTTGGGGCTTGCGGGCTACTAACGGCGGTTCGTGGAGGGGTTCGCCAAAATAACAACTCCACTAACGCGCCTTACGCACAAAGGGGTGAAGTATGTTTGGAGCCCCGAATGTGAGCGAAGCTTTGAGGAGCTTAAGAAAAGATTGACGACGACTCCGTGCTTGCTTTGCCGACGCCGGGGGAAAGTTATGTCGTGTACAGTGATGCTTCTTACGTTGGTCTCGGGTGCGTTCTGATGCAAAATGGCCGAGTTATCGCTTATGCTTCGCGCCAATTAAAGACATATGAGAAGAACTACCCGATTCACGACTTGGAATTAGCGGCGGTCATTTTTGCGCTAAAGCTTTGGAGGCATTACTTGTACGGGGAACATTGTGAGATTTACACGGATCATAAGAGTCTCAAGTATTTGATCACCCAGAACGAGTTAAAGACGCGGCAACGGCGGTGGTTAGAATTGCTTAAAGACTATGATGTTACTATTCTATATCACCCCGGGAAAGCAAATGTCGTGGCCGATGCTTTGAGTAGAAAGTCGGCGGAGAATTTGGCGACGGCGATTACACCTCAACCTGCATTGCACAAGGAGATGCAGCGGTTAGGGCTTGAAGTGGTGGCGCCGGGAGTGCCGGCAACAATTGCTATGTTGATTGTGCAACCCACCTTGTTGGAGAAGATAAAGGAATTGCAAGTTTCCGATCCTTATCTCCAAAAGGTGCGGGGCGAAGTAGAGAGCGGTAGTGCCGAAGATTTTGGCATTGGGACCGATGGAACACTACGGTATCGAAACCGTTGGTGTGTGCCCAAGGACGATGATCTTCGGAGGGCGATTATGCAAGAAGCACACCAATCACCCTATAGCATTCACCCGGGCGGCACCAAGATGTATCAAGACTTGAAACTCCATTATTGGTGGCTGGGTATGAAAAGGGACATTGGAGAGTTTGTGGCACAATGTCTCACGTGCCAACAAGTAAAAGCGGAGCGTCGCTTTCCAATGAGGGAAATTGCAAAGTCTACCAATACCCGTGTGGAAGTGGGAAGACATTGCTATGGACTTTGTGACGGGTTTGCCTAGGTCGCAAGGCGGGCACGACGCGATTTGGGTAGTTGTGGACCGGTTGACAAAATCGGCTCACTTTTTGCCGATCCACACTACTTGGTCGGGAGACAAGCTAGCTCAAGTGTATCTCGACGAGGTCGTGAGGTTACACGGGGTTTCGGTGTCAATTGTATCGGATCGGGACCCGAGGTTCACCTCTCATTTTTGGAAGAGCTTGCAAGATGCTTTGGGTACACGGCTCAATTTTAGCACGGCATTTCATCCTCAAAGTGATGGTCAATCGGAGAGGACTATTCAGATACTTGAGGATATGCTTCGGGCGTGTGTACTGGACTATAAGGGCGGATGGCACGATTTCTTACCAATGGCGGAATTCGCATACAACAATAGCTATCAGGAGAGTATTGCGATGGCGCCATTCGAGGCCCTTTATGGTAAGAAGTGTCGTTCTCCAATTCATTGGAGCGACGTGGGCGAGAGAGCGACTCTTGGCCCCGATGTTGTGCGGGAGGCGGAGGAAAAAGTCCGCCTTGCTCGACAAAGACTCACGACGGCGCAATCTCGGCAAAAGAGTTATGCCGATAAGCGGAGGAAGGATCTAGAGTTTGCGGTTGGAGACCGCGTGTTTTTGAAAGTATCACCTATGCGCGGCGTAAAAAGGTTTGGAGTTCGGGGGAAGCTAAGTCCCCGATATATCGGACCTTTTGAGATATTGGAGCGGATCGGTGCGGTAGCATACAAGTTGGCATTACCACCGAGACTTGCGGGGGTGCACAATGTGTTTCACGTTTCGAACCTCTGCAAGTATATCCACCATTCGGCTCATGCATTGGAGTATGAACCGGTTGAGTTAAACGAGGACATGACGTATGAAGAGTACCCGGTTTGTATTCTTGGGAATGGCGAAAAGAAGCTTAGGAATCGCAAGATTTCCTACGTCAAGGTACAGTGGAGCAATCATGCGGTGCGTGAAGCCACTTGGGAACTCGAGGACACAATGAGGAAGGAGTACCCTCACTTGTTCGAGTCGACAAGCTAAGGTATGCGTTAAGTTTCGCGGACGAAACTAATTTTAAGAGGTGGAGAATGTAGCATATCGAAAATTCGACGATAAGATCGGACTTTGGCCAAATTGACTAAAGTACGAAAATAAAATAGTTGGACATGTTCCAATTGCCATTCCAAATCTCTTGGAAAGGTTAGAAGATAATCTAAAAGAGTTAAAAGGGTTTTGGCGTTGTTCGGCGCGAACTAGAGTCAAAACAGCGCGAAAAACACAAGTCTGGAGCACCCATACCGGTACAGCCGGGTGTACATGCACACACCCGAGAGGAGGAGAGCTCTCGGGTTTGACGGTTTATGGCCCATACCGGTACGATACGGTGTACGTGCAGTGTATAGCCATCACACCCGAGAAGGGAAGAGCCCTCGGGTTTGATAATTTTATGGCCCATACCGGTACAGCCCGGGTGTCTGTACCGGTATAGCCATCGCACCCGAGAAGGAGAGAGCTCTCGGGTTTGATAGTTTTCTTTGGCCCATACCGGTACAGGTCGCCCCATCTGGGTATAGATCTTTGCGAGAAAGCTGCTCTCGGGTTTCTTTGTAGCACCCGTCTGTCTGATTTCCCCCAGGTATGGGATGGTCGTGAGCTGCATAAAGAAGTAGAGGGGCTTTTTGGCTATTGTTACAACACAATAAGCTCTCCCTTCACTCATTTCACAGCACACACACACTCACTCTCTTTTCTCTCACTTTCTCTCTCTAGAGGAGCTCTAGGGCAAGGAAGAAGAAGGAGAAGAAGTTGGAGGAGAGGACTTTGGAGTTTTAGGAAGGCTTCTTGGAGGTCTTGAAGCTCTCCTACAAGGAGTAGTTGGAAGAGCATTGCACTAGAGGTAAGAGTTCTACAAGTTTAACTCTAGGGTTTAGGTTTTCTCCTAAGTTTTGGAGTTTCTAGCTTGTTGCTAGTGTTAGAGGGCTTGTTTGGCCATGAACTCCATGAAAACTCATGAGAGCTCCATGAGCTCTAATGGTGGTTGGCTAGGGTTTGTTGTAAACCCCAAATGGATGGTTCTAATGGGTAAAGGATGGTTTTAGAGAGCTTCTAGATTGATCTAAAGCTATATTTTGCTTGTGAATGAGATCAAAACCCTAGGTTTGACATAGGGCATTGTTGGAGCACCCAAATTTGGGGCTTTTGAACATAGGGGTTCTTGGGTCAAATTGACCTTGTAGAAACCTAATTGGGGGTATTCCTGCGTGGGACAACTCCGTTTAATTAAACGAAAATCCGATATAGGGGCTACTATGTAAAATGGCCTGATTAGGTTCACTTTTAAACTGCAGGTTTTTACCTAGGCCCCGGTAGGTCGTGAAACTTCTTGGGCATCCTCACAAAATTATTTTAAGGTGGGGGGTGCATGCCGGAATCATCGAATTCCCTTCTATATGTTTTGACCTTTTTGAGCATATTAAATGTATAGTATATTCATGCATGTTAGGGTAGAGGTTAATTATGCTATGGTTGAACTTCAATTATTGTTCTAGCATGAAAATGAACTTAGAGATTGTAATGGAACCATAGAGGCATGAGAATTAGAACCCTACTTGTGTGAATATAGAATGGACTTGATCTTAGTCAACAAAGGTGATATTGAACATAGAGACAAGATTGGCATTGGGATAACCTTAGTTAAATATAGTTTAACTTAGTGGCATTATGGCAAGAATGATATACATGATTAGGTAGAAAACCTAACATTGACAATGGCATGGTAACTAGTGGCTATGAATCCTCAATGTGAGGATTAGATCGATACTCTTGACAAGTCTTGGCTTGAGGGAGGTCGCTCCTCCTCAGCGGTGAGTTCGGAACGATCACCTAGGGGATCGTGGCCCCGACGGACGGTCCCTTGGGTCTTGTAGGCTTAGAGCCTCCCCGTTCAGTGAGGGATTTTGGGTCTTGAGTTTGTTGGGGTTAACTATGTTAACCGGCAAGATTGGGTAATGAGCCAAGTAAAGTAAAGTAAAGTAAAGTATGGTACTGAGCATGCATGCAAACATATCTAAATTCGATTACCTATCTATCTGACTCTTTCTTGCAGGCATAGTATTAGCATTTATATAGTTGGTTACTATTTCATTTTCGTTGAAATACTTATGCCTGGATAGACCTAGTGGGTAAGTCGGCGGGGTCGGTTGCGAGCCCACTTTGGGAACTTCGTTGTAGTTCTCACACCACTAACCCCACAGTCCTAGCACGAGCGGGCGGCGGAGGACCAGGGCAAGGGGTTAGCGCCATAGCTAGTGGCCAGGAGTCTTGCATCTAGTCATTTCCTTTTTGTTATACTTGTATCAACTTTATTTTGTTGAACTATAGATGTCAAGTTGTAAACATTCAAGTAAATTTTGGGAGATGACAATGTAAAAAGAAATGATGTAACGAATGCTTAAAGAATGTAATAGATTAGTTAACTTGTATTTGGTTCAAATGTAATCAAGTTCCTGTGTGGTTTATATTCTAGCTTAGTGCTTACTCTTCCGCTGTGTTGTTGCTTACCTTCGTGTAAGCCTTGTATAATTGCAAATTCTCTTTGATTTGTTAAATTGTACTTGTTGTTAGAGCCTTGGGCGGGCGGGGAGGCCACTGTCGGGTTCGGCGTCTGTTGACGTGGCCCCGACCAAATAGGCGGGTAGCGGGGCGTGACAGATAAAGTGGTATCAGAGCGTAAACGGAAGTAAGCAAAGGTCTAGGATTGACTTAAGAACCATAGGATTGGAGACCTTAGGGACTTAGGAAACGTTTAACGTGGATTTGGTAAACACGAAAGCTAGTGGATTGGGTTGACATTAAGACTTCTCTAGAAGGAATTAGAGATGAATTCAAGTATTTATTTCTGCTTAAGGAACCTTGTTGGGCGGCCGACCACATGACACCTAGAGTGGGAAATAATTTACTTATTTGCTTTCGCTTAATTGGGTAGTTATTTTGGAACGTGTAGGAGTCACGTGCATTGAGTATTAATGTGTGTGCTACGTTTCAGGACGTGATGGCACCACGGGGGCGCCCTCCTAAGACGCGATCTGCGGCGGCACCACCTCCTGAGGTGCCCGAGCAGTCGGGATCGGGCGAAGTGCGCGAGCTGCAAGCCCAAGTAGCGGCGTTGGCCGGGGCTATGAAGCAGCAGGCGGAGCAGCTCAGTAGGCTCCACGACTTGGTGGCCCAGCAGGCGGCGGCGGCGCCCGTGCCTCGGGACCCGACGCCACCTGTTGAGCCTGCGGCACCACCTCGTGGCGGCGGCGGTACCGGATGACGGTTGTACCGCGCCCGGCCGGGTTCGTCGGCTTCGGATCACGACACCCCGAGGCGGAGCGGGGAACGGGCGGTAGCGGTGTTGACGGCTTTCAAGCGGTTAAAGCCACCAACCTTCAACGGGGAAGACAAGGACCCGTGGATGGTCGAGACGTGGTTGATCGCTATGCAATCCTTGTTCGAGGACTTCTATACCCTCGAGCGGGACAAGGTGCATTTGGCGGCCCATTGCTTCGAGGGTCGGCGCGCCTTTGGTGGAGGCAAGTGAAGGAGGATCGTTCTTTGAACGATACTACCATGGCTTGGGAGACGTTTCGGGAGATACTATTGATGGAGTATTTTCCCGAAAGCGATAAAAGAAAGATCGAGGAGGATTTCGCAAGCTAAGGCAGGGGAGTCGCACAGTGCGCGAGTACGAGAGGGAGTTCACGCACATGATTCATTGCGTGCCGAGCTTGGTCCACGGCGACGGGGACCGGGCAAAGAAGTTCGGGCGTGGGTTGAGGCCGGATATTTTTAAGACAGTTGATTCTTTTCGGCTGACGACCTATGGAGAGGTATTGGACCGCGCACTTTGGGTGGAGCGCGGCAATGCTATTGCGCGAGAGGAGCGCGAGGCTTTTGAAAGGGACAAGGACAGGGAGAAGTCCAAGAAGCGGGCATCGAGTGGGTGCGTAGGGCAATCGAGCTCTAAGCGGCCCTCGACCTCGGCGGTCGCGATGGCGCGGCGATCGGAGTCGGACTCGAGTCGGACCTCCTACCCGTGTGTTATGCGGCGGGAACCACGAGTTGTTACTTGCCCTCGGCGGGAGGGCGATGTTTCGGTGTGGCCGGGCGGGCCACATTGGTCGTGAGTGTCGGGCGGCTCATCTCCTGCACCTTCGGGCACTTCAATACAAGACACTCCGCGACGGTTGGCGGGACCGCCACCCGCTATGTCTGCCGGACGATCATCGGCATCTCGTCGGCGAGGCACCTCGAGCACCTAGTGGGCGGGTTTTGCCACTCGGGTGGAGGAGCGATCGACTCCGGCCTGATTCCAGATGATGTGGTGGCAGGTATTGTTCTGATCCAAGGCACTCGAGCTAAAGCATTATTTGATACAGGTGCATCTCATTCATTCATACGTGCATCATTCGCCGAGGCTCATGGGGTAGAGATAGGGCGTCATGATGACCATTGGTGGGTCAACTCTATCGAGCACTCTTTTCTTGTGGACGAGGAGTGCGAAAATTGCCCCAAGACAAATTGGAGATTGGATTATGCCAATCGCTCTCCTAGTGGTCGAGCGGTTATCGGGCTTCGACGTGGTCTTAGGGATCAACTGGCTCTCTAAGTACTACGCCGTTATCGATTGTGAGAGGCAGGTTATCACATTTCGTGAACACGGACGAGAAGAAATGGTCTACCAAGCGTGTAAGGCGCACGTTTTGCGGCGACCATATCGTCGGTGAGGCGAAGAGGATGATCAAGGGTGGTTGCAAGGCTTATTTAGCGACCATTGTGGATACCCAAAGGGAGCACCCGGAATTGAGTAGCATTCGGGTGGTATGCGAGTACCGGATATGTTTCCGACGGAGTTACAGGGATTGCCACCGGACCGGGAAGTCGAGTTTGTCATTGACTTGGTCCCCGGGGCGGCGCCAATCTCAAAGGCTCCGTATAGAATGGCACCGGTGGAGCTTAAAGAACTTAAAGCCCAACTGCAAGACTTGCTCGATAAAGGCTTTGTGCGGCCGAGCGTGTCTCCGTGGGGCGCCCCGGTGCTGTTTGTGAAAAAGAAGGACGGCACACTTCGACTTTGCGTTGACTATCGCGAGTTGAACAAAGTCACAATCAAGAACAAGTACCCGTTGCCGAGGATTGACGATTTATTCGATCAGTTGCAAGGGTCAAGGGTTTATTCGAAGATTGACCTTCAATCGGGGTATCATCAGTTGAAGATACGGCCCAGGGATGTGCACAAAACGGCGTACCGTACGCGGTATGGCCATTATGAGTTCACGGTTATGCCTTTCGGGCTTACTAATGCCCCGGCGGCATTTATGGACTTAATGAATAGAGTCTTCCGTCCGCTATTGGACCGGTGCGTCGTGGTATTCATTGACGACGTATTGGTATATTCTCGGACCGAGGAAGAACACGAGGAGCACTTGAGAATCGTGTTGGAGACACTCCGGCGAGAGAAGCTTTATGCCAAATTGAAGAAATGTGAGTTTTGGCTACCGGAGGTTATTTTCTTGGGTCACGTTATATCTGGAGGCGGCGTCTCTGTGGACCCAAAAAAAGTTGAGGCAATTAAGGATTGGCCTCGCCCGACAAATGCAACGGAAATTCGAAGCTTTTTGGGGCTTGCGGGCTACTAACGGCGGTTCGTGGAGGGGTTCGCCAAAATAACAACTCCACTAACGCGCCTTACGCACAAAGGGGTGAAGTATATTTGGAGCCCCGAATGTGAGCGAAGCTTTGAGGAGCTTAAGAAAAGATTGACGACGACTCCGGTGCTTGCTTTGCCGACGCCGGGGGAAAGTTATGTCGTGTACAGTGATGCTTCTTACGTTGGTCTCGGGTGCGTTCTGATGCAAAATGGCCGAGTTATCGCTTATGCTTCGCGCCAATTAAAGACATATGAGAAGAACTACCCGATTCACGACTTGGAATTAGCGGCGGTCATTTTCGCGCTAAAGCTTTGGAGGCATTACTTGTACGGGGAACATTGTGAGATTTACACGGATCATAAGAGTCTCAAGTATTTGTTCACCCAGAAAGAGTTAAATATGCGACAACGGCGGTGGTTAGAATTGCTTAAAGACTATGATGTTACTATTTTATATCACCCCGGGAAAGCAAATGTCGTGGCCGATGCTTTGAGTAGAAAGTCGGCGGAGAATTTGGCGACGGCGATTACACCTCAACCTGCATTGCACAAGGAGATGCAGCGGTTAGGGCTTGAAGTGGTGGCGCCGGAGTGCCGACAACAATTGCTATGTTGATTGTGCAACCCACCTTGTTGGAGAAGATAAAGGAATTGCAAGTTTCCGATCCTTATCTCCAAAAGGTGCGGGGCGAAGTAGAGAGCGGTAGTGCCGAAGATTTTGGCATTGGGACCGATGGAACACTACGGTATCGAAACCGTTGGTGTGTGCCCAAGGACGATGCTCTTCGGCGGGCGATTATGCAAGAAGCACACCAATCACCCTATAGCATTCACCCGGGCTGCACCAAGATGTATCAAGACTTGAAACTCCATCATTGGTGGCCAGGTAGGAAAAGGGACATTGGAGAGTTTGTGGCACAATGTCTCACGTGCCAACGAGTAAAATCGGATCGTCGCTTTCCATCTGGGAAATTGCAAAGTCTACCAATACCCGTGTGGAAGTGGGAAGACATTGCTATGGACTTTGTGACGGGTTTGCCTAGGTCGCAAGGCGGGCACGACGCGATTTGGGTAGTTGTGGACCGGTTGACAAAATCGGCTCACTTTTTGCCGATCCACACTACTTGGTCGGGAGACAAGCTAGCTCAAGTGTATCTCGACGAGGTCGTGAGGTTACACGGGGTTCCGGTGTCAATTGTATCGGATCGGGACCCGAGGTTCACCTCTCATTTTTGGAAGAGCTTGCAAGATGCTTTGGGTACACGGCTCAATTTTAGCACGGCATTTCATCCTCAAAGTGATGGTCAATCGGAGAGGACTATTCAGATACTTGAGGATATGCTTCGGTCGTGTGTACTCGACTATAAGGGCGGATGGCACGATTTCTTACCAATGGCGGAATTCGCATACAACAATAGCTATCAGGAGAGTATTGCGATGGCGCCATTCGAGGCCCTTTATGGTAAGAAGTGTCGTTCTCCAATTCATTGGAGCGACGTGGGCGAGAGAGCGACTCTTGGCCCCGATGTTGTGCGGGAGGCGGAGGAAAAAGTCCGCCTTGCTCGACAAAGACTCACGACGGCGCAATCTCGGCAAAAGAGTTATGCCGATAAGCGGAGGAAGGATCTAGAGTTTGCGGTTGGAGACCGCGTGTTTTTGAAAGTATCACCTATGCGCGGCATAAAAAGGTTTGGAGTTCGGGGGGAGCTAAGTCCCCGATATATCGGACCTTTTGAGATATTGGAGCGGATCGGTGCGGTAGCATACAAGTTGGCATTACCACCGAGACTTGCGGGGGTGCACAATGTGTTTCACGTTTCGAACCTCTGCAAGTATATCCACCATTCGGCTCATGCATTGGAGTATGAACCGGTTGAGTTAAACGAGGACATGACGTATGAAGAGTACCCGGTTTGTATTCTTGGGAATGGCGAAAAGAAGCTTAGGAATCGCAAGATTTCCTACGTCAAGGTACAGTGGAGCAATCATGCGGTGCGTGAAGCCACTTGGGAACTCGAGGACACAATGAGGAAGGAGTACCCTCACTTGTTCGAGTCGACAAGCTAAGGTATGCGTTAAGTTTCGCGGACGAAACTAATTTTAAGGGGTGGAGAATGTAGCATATCGAAAATTCGACGATAAGATCGGACTTTGGCCAAATTGACTAAAGTACGAAAATAAAATAGTTGGACATGTTCCAATTGCCATTCCAAATCTCTTGGAAAGGTTAGAAGATAATCTAAAAGAGTTAAAAGGGTTTTGGCTAGAGGCCGAAGTAGAGTCGAAACAAAAACACAAGTCCGGAGCACCCATACCGCAGACAAATGTGTCCAGTACCAGATAGCCATCACACCCGAGAGGAGGAGAGCTCTCGGGTTTGATGCTTTATGAGCCCATACCGCATGTACTCGGTGTCCGTACAAGATAGCCATCACACCCGAGAAGGAAGAGCCCTCGGGTTTGATAATCCCATAGTGTATATAGCCATCGCACCCGAGAAGGAGAGAGCTCTCGGGTTTGATAGTTTTCTTGCCATACCAGACAGTCGCCCCATACCTGATAGATGCCGCGAAACCGAGGAAGTCGCTCTCGGGTTTCTCGCCACCGTAGCACCCCATACCTAAGATTTTCCCCATACCGGTATGGGATGGTCTGACAGCAGTTTGTGAACTGCGCGAAATAAAAGAAGTAGAGGGGCTTTTTGGCTATTGTTACAACACAATAAGCTCTCCCTTCACTCATTTCACAGCACACACACACTCACTCTCTTTTCTCTCACTTTCTCTCTCTAGAGGAGCTCTAGGGCAAGGAAGAAGAAGGAGAAGAAGTTGGAGGAGAGGACTTTGGAGTTTTAGGAAGGCTTCTTGGAGGTCTTGAAGCTCTCCTACAAGGAGTAGTTGGAAGAGCATTGCACTAGAGGTAAGAGTTCTACAAGTTTAACTCTAGGGTTTAGGTTTTCTCCTAAGTTTTGGAGTTTCTAGCTTGTTGCTAGTGTTAGAGGGCTTGTTTGGCCATGAACTCCATGAAAACTCATGAGAGCTCCATGAGCTCTAATGGTGGTTGGCTAGGGTTTGTTGTAAACCCCAAATGGATGGTTCTAATGGGTAGAGGATGATTTTAGAGAGCTTCTAGATTGATCTAAAGCTATATTTTGCTTGTGAATGAGATCAAAACCCTAGGTTTGACATAGGGCATTGTTGGAGCACCCAAATTTGGGGCTTTTGAACATAGGGGTTCTTGGGTCAAATTGACCTTGTAGAAACCTAATTGGGGGTATTCCCGACGCGCGTGGGACAACTCCGTTTAATTAAACGAAAATCCGATATAGGGGCTACTATGTAAAATGGCACGATTAGGTTCACTTTTAAACTGCAGTGTTTTTACCTAGGCCCCGTAGGTCGTGAAACTTCTTGGGCATCCTCACAAAATTATTTTAAGGTGGGGGTGCATACGGAATCATCGAATTCCCTTCTATGTCATTTTCACCTTTTTGAGCATATTAAATGTATAGTATATTCATGCATGTTAGGGTAGAGGTTAATTATGCTATGGTTGAACTTCAATTATTGTTCTAGCATGAAAATGAACTTAGAGATTGTAATGGAACCATAGAGGCATGAGAATTAGAACCCTACTTGTGTGAATATAGAATGGACTTGATCTTAGTCAACAAAGGTGATATTGAACATAGAGACAAGATTGGCATTGGGATAACCTTAGTTAAACATAGTTTAACTTAGTGGCATTATGGCAAGAATGATATACATGATTAGGTAGAAAACCTAACATTGACAATGGCATGGTAACTAGTGGCTATGAATCCTCAATGTGAGGATTAGATCGATACTCTTGACAAGTCTTGGCTTGAGGGAGGTCGCTCCTCCTCAAGCGGTGAGTTCCTAACGCTCACCTAGGGGATCGTGGCCCCGACGGACGGTCCCTCGGGTCTTGTAGGCTTAGAGCCTCCCCGTTCAGTGAGGGATTTTGGGTCTTGAGTTTGTTGGGGTTAACTATGTTAACCGGCAAGATTGGGTAATGAGCCAAGTAAAGTAAAGTAAAGTAAAGTATGGTACTGAGCATGCATGCAAACATATCTAAATTCGATTACCTATCTATCTGACTCTTTCTTGCAGGCATAGTATTAGCATTTATATAGTTGGTTACTATTTCATTTTCGTTGAAATACTTATGCCTGGATAGACCTAGTGGGTAAGTCGGCGGGGTCGGTTGCCGAGCCCACTGGGAACTTCGTTGTAGTTCTCACACCACTAACCCCACAGGTCCTAGCACGAGCGGGGCGGCGGAGGACCGGGGCAAGGGGTTAGCGCCATAGCTAGTGGCCACCTGAGTCTTGCATCTAGTCATTTCCTTTTTGTTATACTTGTATCAACTTTATTTTGTTGAACTATAGATGTCAAGTTGTAAACATTCAAGTAAATTTTGGGAGATGACAATGTAAAAAGAAATGATGTAACGAATGCTTAAAGAATGTAATAGATTAGTTAACTTGTATTTGGTTCAAATGTAATCAAGTTCATGTGTGGTTTATATTCTAGCTTAGTGCTTACTCTTCCGCTGTGTTGTTGCTTACCTTCGTGTGAGCCTTGTATAATTGCAAATTCTCTTTGATTTGTTAAATTGTACTTGTTGTTAGAGCCTTGGGCGGGCAGGGGAGGCCCTGTCCGTTCGGCGTCTGTTGACGTGGCCCGAACCTGACCAAATAGGCGGGTAGCGGGGCGTGACAGTGAGAATCTAACACGTGCCAAAATTAGTTAAAATGATAAAGATATTTTCGCAATAAAATTCATATCTGATTTAAAATTTAATTTTGAAATATTTTAATATTTAAATTTAAACCGTAAATATTTAAGATTTAAATTCAAATGCATAGATCATATTACGTATGAGAAAGGTTAATTAAATATTATGTAGGAGATATTTTTGGCGGGTGCGGATATTACGCATAGGAAGGAAAATATTTGAGAAACACGTAGATAAAAAATATATGATATATAAATAAAAAGGTATTATTGTTACCCAAAACTAACAGATATTTTTATTTTCAGTCATTAGATATGATCTAATGGCAATAAATTAACAGACATTTTTTATGAACTCTTTGTGAGAATCTAACACGTGGCAAAATTAGTTAAAATGATAAAGATATTTTCGCAATAAAATTTATATTTGATTTAAAATTTAATTTTGAAATATTTTAATATTTAAAATTAAACCGAAAATACTAATTCAAAATTTTAAAACTCACGCTTTTATAAATAGTATAGATATTGTATGTCACTTCCCTACTATCACTTCTGTATTTTTTACTTCGTAATATTTTTTTCCTACTATCACTCATTTTGTAATATTCGCTTTTATAAATAGTATAGATATTGCATGTCACTTCCCTACTATCTCTTCTGTATTTTTCACTTCGTAATTTTTTTTCCCTACTATCACTCATTCTGTAATATTTTTAGTTCTTAGATGTTGATGCTTTAAAATAAAATATATTATTTTTATTTTATTATTTAAATACGAAACAAGTATTAATTTTTTTTTTTCTGAATGTCTTATTGTTCTCAGGATATGACACTTGGGTATGATTCTATACGTGACATCCATTCTCTTGGAGACAAATGGAAGATCAAAGTCAGAGTGATTTGTCTGTATACTATGCCTGAATTTCATCGTCCATAGGTGGTGAATAGCCTAGAGTTAGTATTTTACGATCAAAATGTAAGATACAATTTTTATTTTCAAATTGAATATACATTTGCTTTATTTTTACTAAAATATACTATATAATTTGTTTATTTTCTATTTTAGGGAGATAGGATACATGCAACGGTAAGAAAAGCTTTCTGAACAAATTTAAAAGTCTTTTACGAAGGAAAAGTTTAGTGATCAACCGGAGTGGCAGAGGTTGGCTCATACAGACCACTATACATCCTTACAAAATCAATTTTCAATAGTCTACTGTTGTACGTGAGATCGAAGATGTTTTAATATCAAAGTATGAATTTATATTTATCCCTTTTGATGAAATATTTGCGAATATTGTTGATGACAAATATTTAGTAGGTAAGAGTTGTTACATGCATCAAATATTTGATTTTTAAAATTTAATTTTTTAAAAGTGTACCTACTATATTGATTCTTATATTTTATTTTTCTAATTTATCGTATGTCATTGGGAAGCTTTATGGAATTAGTAGAATGGATGAAAGCTGCAAGGACGGTAAAGAAACCAAAAAAAATTACGATACTACTTAAGGATTACAAGTAGGTGCTCATAATTATAAATATATCTTTTGAATATATATATATATATATATATATATATATATATATATATATATATATATATATATATATATATATATATATATATATATATATATATATATTCAGTTTGCTACTTATTATTATAAATAGATGATTAGGTCATTTAGTATTTTTTTATGTAAAACTTATAGCAATAAGAAACTGAGTTGCACATTGTGGGGAAGGTTTGCTGAACAACTTCATACTTATAGACAAGTAGCGGATGAAGGCCATATCATAATTATAATGTAATGGTGCAAGATAAAAGACTTTGCAGGTATATCATTTATATTTATTTTGGATGTTATTTATATTCTTACTAATTATACTAATTATTGTATATCTATGGGCAACATAGGTCCACGTAGTATATCAAACTCTCTTTATGCAACCAAGATGATGATCAACACTGATATATCAGAAATATTGGCGTTCAAAAATAAGTAAGTTAACCAATAAACCAATTGTGAAAACCAGAAATATTGTAAAAATTTAGATATTTTTCTGAAAAAATTCACTAATATTATGATATTTATCATTTCACTCATGTAACAATTTATCTATATTGTTATTGGAGCAGATACTTTCCAGGTTTATGTAATAAAGTTTTTTTTTCTTTATATTTTCTTGAAAACCAATATCTATATACTTTTGAATCTTGAAAGTTGGTATGTCTTTCATATACATGTGCTTACTCTAATTTGTGTCAAATATGAAATTTAAGTTCATCTCATTATATGCTTAAATATTAATGTCATTTGTAATTTGTTATCAATTTTAGTTATTATTTTGTTTTGCACATCAATATATGTAAACGTAAATTGTTTTGCACACTAATTCATAGATAATAAAGTAGGGTTGAATTTTTGCTTTTTTACTTGAGTATTTACTTTGTTCTATAATTTTTTTTTTCTAGCTTTTGTACTTTAATATATACTATAATTAAGATTGATAGTATATTATTTTTATTTGTAAAAAAATATAATATTAATTAAAATATATTTTTTTACAATCACATAATAACTTTTGTTATTTCATATTGTTATATTAGCTAGCCGTGCATCGCACGGGTTAAAAACTAGTTTATCTCTAAATAGCTTTCCAATTAAAAGCGAGATTAATCCTAATCCAATTAGACAACATAACAATCGTCGGATCGAGCCCGATCATGGGCGCACCCGATTCGATTTAACCGAATGCCAACAGTTTGATTTCCTAATATCTTTGTTGCTACAAAGTTGTTTATGATTTTCTAATATGTATTTTAAGATCTTCTGCATTTTTCTTTTCAACTATCATTAATAGATTTGAATTATATTCCTACCGAATTTTTGCCGAATCTGAATTAACTAACTATGCTTCAGGCCACCAAAGTTGGTTTAGCTGCGATCTATCTCATCCGTTCATCTGCTCGCTCCCGATGTGCTTAATTAATTAATTGATATTTGAAGGACAAATAAGATAAATATTTGCTATATGAAGGGTATAATGGAATGGGCAAAATGGTAATTTTCTATAGATAACGGCAACTCACCGACGGAACTTAACTTCAGGGGTCTATTAGAAAGACTTGGAACATAAGAAGTGTATTTTCAATATTAGCCTTCTAAGAGGGGTAATAAAAAAAGCGGAAACTTTTCAGGGGTATATAGGCAATTGCCCCTATATATATATATATATATATATATATATATATATATGTAACTATTTAATACTATTAATAGCACCAATGACTTTGTGTTATTAAGTTTTCGGCCGTGGCTACTATACTATTATGAGTATTGGACCTCTACTACTCATAAGTTGTTTTCGATGATGGAGCTTCCGAATCGACGATCCACTCCGTTAAATATGATCTAGAGTATTTGAAACTTGTATAAAATAAATTTCATAAATTTTCGAAATCATAATAAAGTCAATTAAGCAGGCATAAAATGAACGGTCAAAATCAAATGACGTCCTAAAAAAGGATGATCGGATCATTCAATTCAAGATTGGAGTTATTGATCGTTATCTATGTAGTGAATAGAATTTTATGTCAAAAATTCAACAAATTCCGATTCTTTTACACCGTTAAACTATCAAGTATCCTATACCGGCCGTTAAAAATTATCAATTTTGTGACCTCTTGATCGTAAGGTAAATGATGTCGAAAAATTATAAAATTTGATTTCTAGAAGATTTAAATGCTGTAAATAACGTTTAACGGTGTGGATCGTCAATTCGGAAGCTCTATCATCGAAAACAACTTATGAGTACGAGGGCGATCGTACTCATAATAGTATAGTAGCCGGACCCTAAGTTTTCTGCCCTTAAATTAAAAGATGTGCGGTTAGGATGATTTGGACCCCTAGTATTGAATGGGTGGTTGGTTGAATAGTATAATCGAACTGATGAAAATAATAAAAGTTACATCTACGGCAGAAAATTTGATAACAACAAATGCTTCGTACTATTGATAGTATCACAACCGAACTCTATATATATTTTTTCTTTCTCTTAAATAATAATAATAATAATAATAATAATAATAAATTTTAGGAAAAACTTCAAAAATCCCCCATGGTTTCACAACTTTTCATTTTACTACCCTATGGTTTAAAATGTATCAAGTTAGTACCCTGTGATTTTTCACTTTATCACTTTAGTACCCTGTGGTTTTGAACTTTATCACTTTACTACCCTGTGGTTTCACACTTTATCACTTTAGTATCCTGTAGTTTAAAAAACCACATGATACTAATTTGATACAAAATTAAAACCACAGGGTACTAACGTGATAAAGTGCAAAACCACAGGATACTAACTCGGTACACTTTAAATCACAGGATAATAAAATGATAAAGTGAGAAACCATAAGTATTAACTCGATATATTTTAAACCACAGAGAGTGAAAAACAAAATGAAACAGTAAAGAGGGTTTTTGAAGTTTTCCCTAAATTTTACATTTCTAAACCCCACTTGTGGTGCTTTGTAGGCAGCCCTACTGAATTGCCACCTGCAGCGCGGAAAAAAGAGAGTTGCATAGGATTGCGGCTCCACGTGGGGCCGCCTAAAGGCCGCCTAGCACAACGGCAGTGGTGCAATTAAGCCGAACGCGGAACACCGGTTTTAGTGGAGCCAATAAATCTCACCGTTAATCTTTTTTATTATTATTATTATTATTATTATTATTTAATAAAAAATATTAAATAAAATTTAAAAGAAAGAAAATTTTGGCAAACATTGCAGCCCTGATACTATATGTTAAAATCTATGAGAAATTACCATCGTATATATCTTCTGTTAAGATTTCGAATTTTATATCCGGATTGTAGACAATAATTTTTGTTCTGTGATTCGTTCTTGTTCACGATCCGGAAAAGAGAATGACTTTTTATGTATAATTCTCTTATTCCCGAGATATGGAAACGTCACAAAGAATTAGGATTAGGGTTAGATCGGGATTCGTACATTATATATATATATATATATATATATATATATATATATATATATATATATATATATATATATATATATATATATATATATATATATATATATATATATATATATATATAGTTGAGCTAGAATGCTATCGATAGCAAATCGGCACTTTTGCCATCCATTTATTTTCGATGATGGAGCCTCCAAATTGATGATCGGACCGTTGAATATGATCTATACCATTTGAAGTATTTAGAAATCCAAATTTCATACATTTTCGATATTGTTCTCTTATCCATCGATGGACATAAAAATAAATGGTTGAAAATAAATATTCTTAAAAAAATGATGATAGGGGTTTTGTAATCAAGATAAAGAGTATAGATCTTGTTTTAAATAGGTTAAAGAATTTTCTAATAAAAATTCAATTGATTTGGATATCTTTACGCCGTTAAATGAGAAAACGCCTCATATCGACCATTAAAATTACAAATTAAACTCTTTGATCATTAGGCAAATGATATCGAAAAGATTTGAAATTTAATTTCTAAATACTTCAAGTGGTATAGATCATCTTCAATGATATCGATCGTGGGATTTGGAGGCTCAATCATTGAAAACAACGCACTAAAGGCCATTGCTATCGATGCATTCTACCAATCGTATATATATATATATATATATATATATATATATATATATATATATATATATATATATATATATATATATATATATATACATACACAGAGAGAGAGAGAGAGAGAGAGAGTTGAGTAGAATACTCTCGATAGTAAACGGAGCATTTTACTATCGAGTTGTTTTCGATGATAGATCTTACAAATTTACGGTCAGATTCGTTAAATATGATCTAAACCATTTAAACTATCTAGAAATCAAATTTCACGCACTTTCGATATTGTTCTTTTATCCATCTAGTGAACAGAAAATGAATGGTTGAAAATAAATATTTTTTATAAAATGATGATAGGAGTCTTGTAATCAAGATCAAGAGTATAGATCTTGGCTTAAGTAGTTTAAAAAATTTATAACAAAAATTTAATTGATTTCGATATCTGTACACCGTTAAACGAGAAAACGTCTCTTATCAACCATTAAAATTACAAATTTTGAAACCCTTTGATCATTAGGCAAATGATGTCGAAAATATTTAAAATTTGATTTCTAAACACTTTAAATGGTATATATCATGTTCAACGGAGCCGATCGTCAATTTGGAAGCTCTATCATCGAAAACAACTCAATAGTAAAATTCTCCGTTTACTATCTAGTATTCTACCAACTCTCTCTCTCTCTCTCTCTCTCTCTCTCTCTCTCTCTATATATATATATATATATATATATATAACTTATGTGAGAATATTAAATCACTTCCATCTATCAAAAACGAGTCTAGATATATTCTAACCGTTAAATCTATTATATCTTTATAAATCAATTTGAATAGATCGACTATATTTTTATATATCGCCATGAATAAATCACATGGGGCACATCCAACAAGAACAACTCCAATTATATTGAATTATTCTAAAAATTTAGAAAGCAAAATGAGGTGTTTGCACTCTCTCAATTACACAAATAACTTTATTTTATATATTTTTACCGATCGTTCCCAGCGAAAGTGCTAAAGGGTTTAGTGATTGATACTCCAGATTTCAAGTTCGAATTTTAATTAATTCACATTTTTAGTTAGAAGCGGTATCATACTTCCCTTTTCTAAAAACAAAAATTTTATTTATTTATTTTGTAATGCTATAAAGGACAAATATATTGCCTAGAAAATACCAATCATCTACTTTTGAGACTTTTTTATTTTTAGTAGTATTTAATTATATAAAAATCAAAATAACTTACATATATTCCGCAGATTATCTAGTGTAGATAATTAAAAGAAGAAAAATATTCCTATTATTTGACTTTAGAATGATTGAAACTTATTGAAAAAATGAATAAAAATCGTAGTATATGTTGACTAAAGTTATGTCGAACAACGACTAATTAAAAAATAGGAAAAACTTCAAAAAACTCCATATGGTTTTATACTTTTTCATTTTAGTACTCTGTGGTTTAAAGTGTATCAAATTATTACCTATGGCTTTAAACTTTATCACTTTACTACCCCGTGGTTTCACAATTTATCACTTTAGTATCCTATAGTTTAAAAAATCACAGGATACTAAATTGATACAAAATTAAACAAACAAGATACTCAAGTGATAAAGTGCAAAACCACATAATACTAATTTGATACACTTTAAACCACAGGGTACTAAAATAATAAAGTGAGAAAGCATAAGGTATTAACTTGATACATTTTAAACTACATTATACTAAAGTGAAAAATATTAAAACCACAAGGGAGGTTTTTGAAGTTTTTCCAAAATTTAAAAATAATGATGAAATTTATACCAACTATTCAAGTTTTCTTACGATTCAAACAGTGATTATCATAATAATTAATACTAAATGACCAAGCATTGTACGTGATCTGATCAGATGGAGGGTATTTAGTAGTTAGGAGAGGATGAAGTAGAAAGGGAAAGATGGTGACGCGTTAGGTCGCACTAATCACTCCGCTAGTCGCGCACTTTTACGCGACCTAGTTTTAATTTTTTTATTTTTTTTATTTTTTTTTGAAAGGTAGGTAGCACGCTATCCGTTTTGTTTATTTTATTTAAAAATAAATTTTGTTAGAAATGTAAATCAACTAGGATTCGAACTAGAATTTTGGATATCAACTATTAAATCCTTTGCCATTTGCTCTAAGGACGATTGGTCTTGCTTACATGTTTTAATTAAAAAACTGTGCGGGGGAGGAAAGAAAGAAAGAAAGAAAGAGAGCGCATAGAAGACCGATCGAGTTACAGGGGGAGGAGGCCCCAAACGAATTCCCTCTCTTCGCTTTCTTCGCTCAATCTTCTGAGGTCGGGAAAAAAATGTATAGAGACCCCCTAAGCTATAGCTCGTTATAAATAGATACCTGGATTTTTAGTAGACTTTTTTTTTAATTAAATTTACTAATATTTCAATCGTTCTCGTTTTTTAGCAGTAGAAGGAAGGTGCATAAGATTGATAAAATTACGAATATATATATAGATTTTTAATTGAAACAGTATAAGTTTCATATCTATATCCTATTTAAAATTTGGAGCCAAATGCACAGCAGCTCTCTGCATTTTAGCTCACTATCAAATAACAATTGAAATTTTAAAAATTTTACATTTATCATCCACCTCTCATTAATTTTGTAAATGACCATGCAAAATTTTATTGTATTAATTGAAAGTGATAATTAATGTTAGGCAAAATGTCAACAAAAAGATGCCTAGTGATGCAATAGGACTTTTTTTCGAAAATAACCCTGTGAAATTTTATATTTGCCAAAATAATCCTGTGAAATTTTTATTTGGGAAACTAACCCTCCTCTCGCCACCTCGGCTGCCACGTCGGAATTTCTCAGAAAGACGGTGATTCGTTCACCGTCTTCTGGGCCTCATGAAGGCGGTGAATCGTTCACCGCCTTCTCTAGGCGTGAACATTCACCACCGTGTGAGCAAAAACCCGCGCGTTTACCGCCTTCTGAAGTCCTTAGGGAAGGCGGTGACTCGTTTACCGCCTTCAAAGAGGCGGTGAATCGTTCACCGCCTTCTCTAGGCGTGAACCATTCACCGCCTTGTGAGCAAAAACCCGCGCATCAAAGGGCCCTTGAGAAGATGGTAACTCGTTTACCGCCTTCTTGAGGGGTAATCCAGAGAAGACGGTGAATTGTTTACCGTCTTCTCTATGCCTGACCCCTCCAACTGAGCCAATTTTGGCTAAGTCCGGGCCCCTCCAACTGAGCCAAATTTGGCCAAGTCCGGAGGGGTTAAGCACAAATAAGACGGTGAATCGTTCACCGTCTTCATAAAGCGGTGAACGATTCACCGCTTTATAAAGACGGTGAACGGTTCACTGTCTTCATTACGCACCTCCAGGCCTACCCGAGCCCGCCTGAGCCCGCCCGAGCCCGACACCTCTCCTTCTTCTTCGCCAGTCGCTATCTCACTTTCTCTCTCTATCTCTCTGTCTGTCTCTCTCTCACTCTGTCACGACCCGCGACCACCCGCCAATTTGGCCGAAGTCGCGGCGCCACCGATAGACCGCCGAACAGACAGAGTTTCCCCTGTACGTCCTAGGCGTCGCAATCAATACAGTTACAAGAGGTTCCAAACAGGAACAAATATCACAATCAGATTGCATAAGAAAGTATCATAAATATAAATGTAGCTACTTGCTATTACAACCATTCAACCCAGATTACAATCTTTACATTAATTTACATTTACATTTAACTTTAAGCTTCCTAATACAATCTAGTTATTACAAATTTGTTAGAAGTTTACTACATTTTGTTCTTTCCCTGCTATACCCCTAGCTATGCCGACTGGGGTACTTCTATCTCAGTCTCCTGGTAGGGCGCTATCTACTGAGCTACGCCCTTGCCTTGCGCTGCTGTTGCGCCGCTCACGTGCATACCTGGGAAATACCCCAAAACAACGTGGGGTGAGAACTATTGTCCATAGTTCCCAGTGGGTACGGTCACCCAAGGAAAAAGCTCGACCAATAGGTCCAAGGAGGCACTGCACATATGTTAGTCCAAAAGCATCTATCGATATATAATTTGCAACTAATATAAAAACATGCCTCACAATATGCAATATGAAAATTATCATTTAGCTCTTAGCTTTTCTTGACTTTATTGCTATTCTTTACTTTAGCCATTTCATTCTTAAACTTAGCTATTCATTAATTTAGCTATTCATACTCTTTACTCTCTATTCTTTACACTCGGGCAATTATGCTATTTAGCAATCACATCTAAGGTCCACATTACCTCAGCTCACTATACCACCCGACTCGGTCTTTAGTCAATTACTTGCGGATAATCCGCCCGCTGTCTACCCCGAGGCGTTGGACGTCTCACAACCACCTCAGCTGTCAACAGCCTGCCGCCCTCTGTGACTTAGCCTCATAGCGGCGAAATCGTCGCACACGCAGAACCCGGCTCGAGTTACCTGGCATAGCCATTTTGGTGGCGAACACGGCGTACTTACCCAGCGCGGACTAGAGCCATGACCTAATGTAACATACTGGACTTGCGCAAATTGCGGAGTTCGAGTATTTGACTTGTGATGAAGCCTTTTCAGATTTTCTGGAGGGTCGTTGACTGTGTTCCGACCTATGGCGCGTGTACCGAGGTTTTGGGATGAGTCCCAAGCCCTAAAGTCCAAAAATTTGGATTTTAGGTTGCTCTCGGGTTTGACTCTGGAGGGCTTGTACCGGCATGCACTCCTTGGTTGCTATACCGCACAAACATTGTGCTATATACTCCGGTGACAGGTGGATTCAGACGGCAGGGATGGTCGTAGTACCAACCCGAGTCTCGGGTTTGGTCAAGCTTGGTCTCAGATCAGGATGGGGATGGCTTGTACAGTATTAAAATTTGGCAGATTTGAAAGCGCTTAAACCGGCAGGGGTGTTTTAGCATTTTGTTGCTTCTAATATAGCACCCCTT
Source organism: Aechmea fasciata (assembly GCA_025177825.1). Classification (NCBI taxonomy): domain Eukaryota; kingdom Viridiplantae; phylum Streptophyta; class Magnoliopsida; order Poales; family Bromeliaceae; genus Aechmea; species Aechmea fasciata. Next base: position 8,751,789 of record CM045924.1, read on the forward strand.
GCCCCTAGGGCTTCTCCTTGTGCTGAGAACAAGAGAGAAAGATGTAAGGAGCTTCTCTCTCTACTCTCTTGTGTTTTCTAGGGTTTTGGTGGGATTTTTTTGAGGATTAAAACCCTCTCCTTTGCTCTTTTTGCTTGATAGAGCCTCTACCACCATTGTTGGAGCTTGGAGCTTGGTGGTTGGAGCTTTGTGGAGGATCAAGCTTCAAGCCTAGGGCTTTTTGAGCTTGGTGTTGAGCTTCTTAGAGGTATGTGAATGATCTCTTCCCTCTAGTTATGATTTTTGTGGGTTTTTGTGAGATGAAACCCTAGTTTTGGATTCTAGGGTTAGGATTTGGGGATTTTCGATTTAGGGCCTTTGGGACCTAATTGATGGGTTTAGAACTTTGATTTAGGTTGGATTAGAAGGACTCTAACTCCCATTTGGAGATCAAGAGCACTTCCTTCGCATTCGGTGAGTTTTCTCCAACCTGTTTTCGAAATCCTTAAAGTGTGAACTCAAGATTTATCTTCTTAGCTTGTAACTCCTAGGGTGTGCTTTTTAGGACTCTAGGAGTGATTATCGAAGCTTCGTTAGCGGTTCGGAGCAACGTTTTCGCACTTGGTGGGTTTGGCTTCATGAGCATAGGAGCAAATGGCTCCTAAGTGCTTATTCGGTTTGATTTAATTATTTTGAATGCATATTCATGCTAAATAGATTTATTATGAATTTTGAACCACTTAAAATGCATGCCTCATGTATGATAAAATTTTCACTCTATATAGTAGAGCTTTCGGGGTTAAACAGCATGCATGTGAGGGTGGGATTTGTGGGCACCTGGGAGTGTGCCATTCATGTTTATGTAGCTTAATTAATATAATTGAGAACATTAAACTTGTGTTGGAACTTAGAAAAGCTTAAGTGTCATCAAGCGGCACTTAACTTAGAAAACTATGAAACTGCAACATAGAGACTTGACATAGGCCTTTGGACATCTATTATTTCCATGTTAGAGACATGATGACATAGAGATAGGCCTTTGGACATCTATTATTTCCATGTTAGAGACATGACGATTTGGGACTTGTGACTATATGCCATTGTGCTCATTCGCACATGCTTGTGAGGGTCGCTCCTCACAAGCAAGACTCGGAGTTAGCCAACGCGTTTCTAGTATTCGCCGGGCGGGATTGGGCGCCGAAGTGGATTGCCGTGGGACAGTCGCATTCCTAGGGTGGGAATGTTGACTACTACGGGGCCATTAGGCTCGGCATTTGGGCTAGGCAGCCTTTGGGTGGGCATCGGCCATATCGCCTTCGGGTTGATCTCATTGTACTTAAACTTAATGCAGTTTAAAGAAAACTGTGGACTTTGACTAGAATAGTAAACTTTAACACTTTACTATCACTTGTGGACATTATAGATCTTGATTAGAATAGTAAACTTAGTCTTTTACTATCAAGTTGGGAACTTCATGTTAATTATAACGCTTTCTATTCATGCTTAGAATAGCTTACTAATGCAAATTCATGCTAAGTATAGATATTGTGTTTAGTAGTTTACATGTTATTTACATGTCGCTTATTATCGCTTATTATCGTTTATACTTACTTGCTTAGTTTTGGGCCTAGTGGAGCATGCAACTGAAGTCAGTAATTGCCCACTGGGAACTATTAATTAATAGTGCTCACGCCCTCTTTTTCTAATGTGTTTCAGAGCCTTCGGCACCGGCGGAGGCAAGGGATCGTGGAAAGGGAATCGCTAGCTAGTTATCGCAGCTTTCCACCTTGTAGGGGTTTTTCTCTCTTTTTGTACTTTGGTGAGATTGAGAGAGTTTTGTATCCCTATGTAGAGACTACCATGTACTTAGTTATAGTGGTGTTGGATTTCTTTTGTTGCACTCTCTTTATAGTTTATGTTAGAGATTGGTACTTTACTTTTAGTCACTTCTTTTATGTTTCCTTGTATAGAATTCTAGTTGTTATACTGCTCTGATACCTCTAGATTCTTTTTATTTTGTTGGTTATTTATCGTTTTGTTAGACGCCTTGTATGGTGTAGACATACGGCGGGTCTGGGCACGCGCCGGGCGGGCTTCCGCTGGGTCCCGGGGCGTGACAGATTAAATTGGTATCAGAGCCTAGGGTTGAGTCTTCTTGAGGACCTAGCAAACCTTAGGCAGGTTGGACTATAGGATATAGGCTCATGAGAGGCGAGGTCTATTTAACTTGTGAGCGAAAGTATTAAGATTGGGTATCTTGAATAACTCTAGTAAGTAGAGTTGGATCGAAGTGTATAACTTCTAACTTCGCGGAGGGTTACGTTGGCGGCCGACAACGTAACATCGGGAGTTAGTAGTAAATGACACTTCATTACTTTCGCATGATTTGGGTATTTATAGCATGAGCGGGGATGCGATTGCGTGAGCTTACTAACTTGCGCTTTTATGATGTTGTAGTGGCGATGCCGATAACTCGCTCGAAATCGTTGGAGCGGACAATGCGGCAACTTTTGAGGAGGTCGAGGCCTCCGCTACCTCCGGATCCGGCGAGGTCCGTGAGTTGAGGCCACCGGCGGCCCTCACACCCTTGGTGACGCAGCAGCGACCGCGGCCCGGCCGAATGCGTAAGCGCGTACGAAGCGCATGGAGGATCTTCATCGCAGCAGGCGCCGCGAGGGAGGCTCAGCCCCCTTCACCGCCAGCGCCAGCCGAGGTTGACTTACCGCGGGCGCAGCCCCCCGCGGCCGGCTCACACCAGACGACTCCGGCAGCTTGAGCGCCGGAGAAGGACCGGACACCCCGCCCCGAGCATCACCGGTGGCGCGGCATTTGGGCTTATGGCTCGGGAGCGAGAGGGATCGACTCATGGGTCGCCTCAAGGAGTTTAGGAAGTGCAGCCCGAGGATCTTCGACGGAGAGAACGTCGACCACTGGATTGTGGAGAAGTTGTTGATGCACATGGAGAAGCTATTCCGCGACACATTTGTGGAGGAGCGGGATAGGGTATGGCTCGCCACCCACCACCTCGACGGCGAGACCTACCGCTGGTGGATGGACATTCAGGAGAACCCCAGCACAGACTTGGCGGCTATTACTTGGTTGAAGTTCAAGGAACTTCTGTTGTCACATTACTTCCCCGACAGTGTCAAGAGGCAGATGGAGCAGAGCCTGCGCAGCCTTACTCAGGGGGGTCGATCTGTAGCCGAGTACGAGAGGGAGTTTTCTCGCTTCGCATTGCGTACCCTTCGTCGTGCGGACGACGAGGATAAGGCCTCGCATCTTCGAGCGTGGATGCGACCGTCGATCTTCGGTTCGTGCGCCATCCTGAGCTTCGGACTTACCGACGGGTGGTGAACCGCGCGCTCACCGTGGAGAGCGGCGCGGCTATGCAGAGAGACGCGAGGGCTTGGATAAAGGAAAGGGCAAGAGGCTCGCGGCCGAGGGTGCGAGCCAGACGCACTCTAGGAGGCCCCCGAAACATCCGAGGCATCAACAGCGCAGTCGAGGCGCACCGACTCAGCGAGGAGGACCTGACCGACGCCGACCTCCCCGGTGTGTGATCTGCGGTGGTCCTCACCACCCGCCGCAGTGTCCACGGGCGTGCAGTGCTTCCTGCAGGGCTGTGAGGGCCACATCCGCACGGTGCCCGCGAGGTTCTTCACCGCACCGTCTTCTACATCGGCACCGGCCTACTACCACAGCCAGGGGACCCCGTCGACAAGACGCATCGGGCGGCCGACCGTCCAGCCGCAGAGCGAGGGGTCGCGTCAGCGCCGAGTGGGCGCATGTACGCCGCGCAGATCCGAGGCGGCAATGACAAATGAGGATGTGGTAAGGTATCATTTTACTTGATGGCATTAGAGTACGTGCATTATTTGATACCGGCATCACATTCATTTATTGATCTACCGTTTGCCGAGTTGCATGACATCCAGTTTGTTCCTTTACTACACCCTGTTCGTATTGTTGTACCCGACCACATTGTGGACGTGCGAGAGTATTGCCCCAGTTGCCCTATTCGGGTAGGAGATTGGACCATGCCCGCGAATTTGCGAGTAGTGCGCAAGTTGGGGGATTTTGACGTGGTTTTGGGTATGGATTGGTTGACTAGATACTACGCCACCATCGATTGTATTAATCGAACGGTTACTTTTAGAGAACCGGGTCAGAGTGCGGTGGCGTTTAGATGATGTCAGAGTTCGCTTTTTGCGCTGTCGATCAGCTCGTCTCGAGCTAGGCAACTGATCAACCGTGGATGCGTAGCCTATTGGCTAGTATCGCAATGAGGGGTGAGGATGATACCCCTAGGATCGAGGATATCCCAGTGGTACGGGAGTTTCAGGACGTGTTTCCAAACGGAGCTACCGGTGCATGCCACCTGATAGGGAGATCGAGTTTGTGGTAGATCTCGTTCCCGGGACTACCCCGCCTCGAAGGCACCCTATAGGATGGCACCGCAGAAAGTTAAAGGAGCCGAGGGCACGCACAGGATATGTTGGACAAGGGCTTCATTCGATCGAGTGTGTCACCTTGGGGAGCACCGGTTCTTTTTGTGAAGAAGAAGAACGGATCACTTCGTCTTTGCGTGGACTATCGTGAACTTAATAAAGTCACGATCAAGAATAAATATCCGTTGCCGAGGATTGATGATCTTTTTGATCAACTTCAAGGATCGAATGTGTATTCCAAGATAGACTTGAAGTCGGGATACCATCAGTTGAAGATTGCGCCTGGGGATGTGGCGAAGACGGCTTTTAGATCACGGTATGGACATTACGAGTTCACTGTTATGCCGTTTGGGCTTACTAATGCCCCGGCAGCTCTTGTGGATCTAATGAACCGTGTCTTCAAGCCTTATCTAGACAGGATCGTCGTGGTCTTCATCGACGACATCTTGGTTTATTCCCGAAGTGATGTGGAGCACGAGGAACACTTGAGATTGGTACTACAAGTGCTTCGGGAAAAGAAGTTATTTGCACAGCCGAAGAAGTGCGAATTTTGGCTTCGAGAAGTGGCTTTTCTGGGACATGTGATTTCAGGATCAGGCATAGCAGTGGATCCTAGGAAGATAGAAGCCATTCAGGATTGGCCAAGACCGACGAGCGTCACCGAGATCAGGAGTTTCCTTGGTTTGGCCGGCTACTACCGCAGATTCGTGGAGGGCTTTGCGAAGTTATCTACTCCCCTCACGAGGCTCACACACAAAGGAGCTAAATTCATTTGGAATGATGCGTGTGAAAAGAGCTTTCAAGAGATGAAGCTGAGATTGACGACCGCTCCAATCCTCACATTACCTATTGCTGGAGCAGGGTATGTGGTTTATAGTGATGCATCTCTTAACGGGATTGGGCTGTGTCTTGATGCAGGGTGACAAGGTGATCGCGTATGCATCTCGCCAATTAAAGGAATATGAGAAGAACTATCCTACACACGACTTGGAGTTGGCGGCCGTAGTCTTTGCATTGAAGCTATGGCGCCACTATTTGTATGGCGAGCGGTGCGAGGTCTATACGGATCACAAAAGCTTAAAGTACCTTTTCACTCAGAAGGAGTTGAACTTGAGACAGCGCAGATGGTTGGAGCTGCTCAAGGATTATGATTTGACTATTCTCTACCACCCGGCAAGGCTAACGTGGTGGCGGATGCGCTAAGTCGGAAATCTACCGAGAACTTAGCGATGCATGTTGTTACTCAACCGCAGCTTGATCGAGCAGATGAAGCGGTTGGAGTTGGAGGTAGAGACTCCCGATACACCCTTGCGGCTGATGACTATGGTGGTGCAACCTACACTTATGGATAGAATTAACGAGAAGCAAGCTCTTGACTTAGAGTTGCAAAAGATTCGAGGCAAAAATGATTGATGGTTGCACCGGCGACTTCCTAGTGGATGATCATGGAGTGATGCGCTTTGGTGGACGGATTTGTGTGCCAGCGGATTTGGGACTTAGAGAGGACATCCTTCAGGAGGCACACAGGGCACCTTATGCTATTCATCCAGGAGGCACCAAAATGTACAAGGACTTGAGGTTACTTTATTGGTGGCCTGGGATGAAGAAGGATGTTGGCGAGTTTGTTGCTAGATGTCTAACTTGCCAACAGGTGAAAGCTGAGCATCGAGTTCCAGCGGGAAAACTTCAGAGTTTGCCTATTCCCGTGTGGAAGTGGGAGAAGATCACCATGGACTTCGTGACAGGATTGCCTCGCTCTCAAGCTGGGCATGATGCTATTTGGGTGATCGTGGATAGGTTGACGAAGTCGGCGCACTTTATACCTATCCATACTACTTGGGCTGGAGAGAAGCTCGCACAAGTGTACCTTGACGAGATTGTGCGACTTCATGGAGTACCTACATCGATCGTATCTGACAGGGACACTCGCTTTGTGTCACACTTCCGGAGGAGTCTACAGACGCCTTGGGTACTAGATTGGATTTCAAAGATCGTTTCCACCCCTAGAGTGACAGGCAGTCGGAGCGCACTATACAGACTCTAGAGGACATGCTTCGAGCATGTGTGATTGACTTCCAAGGAGGATGGTCGCAGCATCTATCTATGGCGGAGTTTGCTTATAACAATAGTTATCAAGCAAGTATCAAGATGGCACCGTTCGAGGCATTATATGGACGAAAGTGCAGATCACCACTTCATTGGAGTGAAGTTGGCGAAAGATTGGCTTTAGGCCCGGAAGTGCTCCAGGAAGCAGAGGATAAAGTTTGAATTGCTCGGGAGCGACTACTGACAGCCCAGAGTAGGCAGAGGAGTTATGCAGATAAACGCCGACGAGACTTGGAGTTTCAGATTGGAGATCATGTCTTCTTGAAAGTCTCGCCGTCAAAGGGAATTCGGAGATTTGGAATTCGAGGTAAGTTGAGTCCTCGATTCATTGGACCCTATGAGATCTTGGAACGTATAGGTCCTAGCGTATCGACTTGCTCTACCACCGAACCTATCGGGCGTGCATAACGTCTTTCATGTATCGGTCCTTCGGAAATATATCCATGATCCGGCTCATGTATTGGAGGCTGTACCCATAGAGCTGCGGGAGGATTTGAGCTTCGAGGAGCAACCCGTGAAGATCTTGGCTCGCGAAGTGAAGAAATTACGGAATCGGGACATTCCGTACGTGAAGGTTCTTTGGAGCAATCACGAGGAGCGAGAGGCCACGCGGAGCTCGAGAGCGCACCGCAGAGCGCTATCCCCATCTCTTTCGATGGAATCTTGAGGTATGAGTTCGCTTTAGAGTTTCGCGACGAAACTCCTTTTTAGGAGGGTGAATGTAACATATCGGACTTGCGCAAATTGCGGAGTTCGAGTATTTGACTTGTGATGAAGCCTTTTCAGATTTTCTGGAGGGTCGTTGACTGTGTTCCGACCTATGGCGCGTGTACCGAGGTTTGGGGATGAGTCCCAAGCCCTAAAGTCCAAAAATTTGGATTTTAGGTTGCTCTCGGGTTTGACTCTGGAGGGCTTGTACCGGTATAGCCTTGGTTGCTATACTGGTACAGCCATTGTTGCTATACCCAGACAGGTGGATTCTCACGTAGATGGGATGGTCGGAGGCGCCCAACCCGAGCCTCGGTTTGACTGCTTTACAGTGTCTCGACTGTAGATGGGATGGCTTGTACTGACAAACTGCGTATTTCGAGCAGTTTAAACTGCAGGGGTGTTTTAGCATTTTGTTGCTTCTAATATAGCACCCCTTGTCCCTAGGGCTTCTCCTTGTGCTGAGAACAAGAGAGAAAGAGGTAAGGAGCTTCTCTCTCTACTCCCTTGTGTTTTCTAGGGTTTTGGTGGGATTTTTTTGAGGATTAAAACCCTCTCCTTTGCTCTTTTTGCTTGATAGAGTCTCTACCACCATTGTTGGAGCTTGGAGCTTGGTGGTTGGAGCTTTGTGGAGGATCAAGCTTCAAGCCTAGGGCTTTTTGAGCTTGGTGTTGAGCTTCTTAGAGGTATGTGAATGATCTCTTCCCTCTAGTTTTGGTTTTTGTGGGTTTTTGTGAGATGAAACCCTAGTTTTGGATTCTATGGTTAGGATTTGGGGATTTTCGATTTAGGACCTTTGGGACCTAATTGATGGGTTTAGAACTTTGATTTAGGTTGGATTAGAAGGACTCTAACTCCCATTTGGAGATCAAGAGCACTTCCTTCGCATTCGGTGAGTTTTCTCCAACCTTTTTTCGAAATCCTTAAAGTGTGAACTCAAGATTTATCTTCTTAGCTTGTAACTCCTAGGGTGTGCTTTTTAGGACTCTAGGAGTGATTATCGAAGCTTCGTTAGCGGTTCGGAGCAACGCTTTTCGCACTTGGTGGGTTTGGCTTCATGAGCATAGGAGCAAATGGCTCCTAAGTGCTTATTCGGTTTGATTTAATTATTTTGAATGCATATTCATGCTAAATAGATTTATTATGAATTTTGAACCACTTAAAATGCATGCCTCATGTATGATAAAATTTTCACTCTATATAGTAGAGCTTTCGGGGTTAAACAAAGATGCATGTGAGGGTGGGATTTGTGGGCACCTGGGAGTGTGCCATTCATGTTTATGTAGCTTAATTAATATAATTGAGAACATTAAACTTGTGTTGGAACTTAGAAAAGCTTAAGTGTCATCAAGCGGCACTTAACTTAGAAAACTATGAAACTGCAACATAGAGACTTGACATAGGCCTTTGGACATCTATTATTTCCATGTTAGAGACATGATGACATAGAGATAGGTCTTTGGACATCTATTATTTCCATGTTAGAGACATGACGATTTGGGACTTGTGACTATATGCCATTGTGCTCATTCGCACATGCTTGTGAGGGTCGCTCCCTACAAGCACTCCGAGTTGGCCAACGCGTTTCTTGTATTCGCCGTGCGGATTGGGCGCAAGTGGATTGCCGTGGGACGCCTCATTCCTAGGGTGGGAATGTTGACTACTACGGGGCCATTACGCTCGGCATTTGGGCTAGGCAGCCTTCGGGTGGGCATCGGCCATATCGCCTTCGGGTTGATCTCATTGTACTTAAACTTAATGTAGTTTAAAGAAAACTGTGGACTTTGACTAGAATAGTAAACTTTAACACTTTACTATCACTTGTGGACATTATAGATCTTGATTAGAATAGTAAACTTAGTCTTTTACTATCAAGTTGGGAACTTCATGTTAATTATAACGCTTTCTATTCATGCTTAGAATAGCTTACTAATGCAAATTCATGCTAAGTAGAGATATTGTGTTTAGTAGTTTACATGTTATTTACATGTCGCTTATTATCGCTTATTATCGTTTATACTTACTTGCTTAGTTTTGGGCCTAGTGGAGCATGCAATTGAAGTCGCAATTGCCCACCGGGAACTATTAATTAATAGTTCTCACGCCCTCTTTTTCTAATGTGTTTCAGAGCCTTCGGCACCGGCGGAGGCAAGGGATCGTGGAAAGGGAATCGCTAGCTAGTTATCGCAGCTTTCCACCTTGTAGGGGTTTTTCTCTCTTTTTGTACTTTGGTGAGATTGAGAGAGTTTTGTATCCCTATGTAGAGACTACCATGTACTTAGTTATAGTGGTGTTGGATTTCTTTTGTTGCACTCTCTTTATAGTTTATGTTAGAGATTGGTACTTTACTTTTAGTCACTTCTTTTATGTTTCCTTGTATAGAATTCTAGTTGTTATACTGCTCTGATACTTCTAGATTCTTTTTATTTTGTTGGTTATTTATCGTTTTGTTAGACGCCTTGTATGGTGTAGACATACGGCGGGTCTGGGCACGCGCCGGGCGGGCTTCCGCTGGGTCCCGGGGCGTGACACCTAACCATCTGGTAGCGAACTAATCGCACCACACCCAACAATGGTTCAAGTCATGTCTCAGCCACCTGGCGGCGCACGTTTCGTACTTACCCAGTAATGGTTTCTGTCACTCCTGGCGGTCTGATCCTCAACTTGGCTCAACCGGTGTAGAACTCAACTCGGCTCACCCACACGGCGGCGAAATCGTCGCACACACGCCACGACGGTGGTATAGCGCTGGACGGCGAAATCGTCGCACACGCCCGACACTCTCGGTGGTGTCCAAATCTCGGGATTCCGGAATCCATTTCACTTAGCTTGAGGGTTGGCTTTAACCCTCAAGAGTCGACCCACTAGGTCCATTGTTCTTTACATCCTAGGTCTACTTGACTCTAGGGTTCATTCCTTGTCACATAACCTAGGTTACTTTACTCTAGGTTCAATGTCATTCGAACTGGACCTATGTTTACTAACACTAGGTCCATTATCATTGTTGTTCAACCTATGTCCTTTACACTAGGTTAAATGCCACACTCCTAGGTCCATCGACTCTAGGTTTACTATAACCTATGTTCTTTACACTAGGTTAGATGCCACTCGATCTATATGTGTGTTTTGTCCATGACTCACATACTTTACTTAGCATTCTTTACTTCATTATTTAACTCATGCTTACTTGTTCTCTAGCATTTCTATATCTTACTATTATCATGCTCATCGTGTGTTTACTTTGCTAAGCATACAACTCTCTAGTCACCTAGCATTATTCATCATGCTATTACATGCACCTACTTAGCATTTTACACTAGATTCTTTAACATGCATTTCTACTTATGCATTACCCAACATGCGTCAACATGAGTTATATAGCTCTTAGACATACAGGCGACCAAGTCGCTTCGGTAAACACAACCCACCTTAGCTTTGCTCTCCGATTGCTCGTCGACACTAGCAATCGGCCGCCCGCGACACTCTCGACCAGGTTCGGCTCGAACTCTTGCGCGACCAACCGAATGATCACCAAACTTCGATCCGAGACTTTGTGGCGTTATCCCACGTCTTCACGATGCCCCAGTTCCGTTTTTATGAATTTTGGGCTTCTATCACGCGTGCTGCGGATATCTGGTAAGAATATATTAATTTATTAATATCTTTGTACTCGCTCGTCGGATCACCGAACCGAGCGCGCCAACGCGTTCGCTAGACCCTCAATTAGGTTTACATGAGGTCAAATGAGATCAATCTCATCTATTTCTAAAAACCCCTTTTTTAACCCTTGGTTTTGCATTTATGCAAACCCCACCATTTCGATCTCTAGAACAAGCAAAAGAGAGCTTGTTTAACCTCTAGGAACTCATCTAAGAGTAATAGGACCATCCTTAGGGTGTTTAAAACAAACCCTAGAAATCCACCATTAGAGCTCTACGAAGAAAACATGGTTTTCATGTGTTCTTCGGTTGCTACTAGGCTCCGACACTTGTGAGGAGATCAAAACACTAGATCTAGGGTTTAGAAACCCATTCCATAAAGATCTACCATGAGAGGAGGCTAAAGCTTACCTCTACAAGATGCTTTCTAGCTCAGAGAAGAGGATGAGATGGCCATGGTGATCACCATCTTGCTCTCCTTCATTTTCTTCTTCTTCTTCTTCTTCTCTTTCTTTCTCTCTTTCTTTCTTTCCTTTCTCTTTTTCTTTTTGCTGTCGAACAGAGAGGGAGGGAGAGAGCGATCTGAGGGGGTGAGAGGGAGAGAAAAGGGTTTTAACCCTTTCTATTCACTTAACCCCCTACACAATTGCTATAAAACCCCTCAACAATTCTTCTCTTGCAACAACCCAAACTGGGCATTTTCGGGTCTCAGAGACCGGTCTTCACCATGGAGTCCGGATCCCGAGAGCAGGTTTTCTAGGACTTAGCCATTTTCTGCCTCCTGCGCAAGCCAAGACCGGTCTTCACCATGGAGTCCGGACCCTGGAGACTGGTCCCCACAGCCAAGACCGGACCCCACAGGGGCCTCCAGCCTGCACAAAGGACTTAGCCAAATTTTCAGCTTCTTCGTCCGTTTTCGCTCGTTCGACCTCCGATCCTCTTCAAATTGAACCGGGACTCTCCAAACATGTTTTCAAACATGTCTTCATCATCTTTTCATCCACGCTAACGCCAGATTTATCTCACGGCCCAATATAGCCTTTTGGGTTCCGTTTTCGCACCTACGCGCACCGAAACGCCCGAATACTCCCGAACTTCACCAGAACCATTCAAATGGCTCTCCAAGCCAACATACCTCGTAACTTCAAGACTTTGGAAGTTCGGGATGTTACACACTCTCACTCACCTGTCTCTCTCTCACTATCACTTGCTGGATCCGAGGTTGCCGCCGCAGCCTCTGAGGTCGCCGCCCCAGGTCGCCCGAGCCCCTGCAGCCCGAGCCCGTGCTGAGGTCCCAGCCCTCTGCCATTGTTCTAGGTCGCCGCCCCCTGTCGCCGCCGCCCCATTGTAAGGCATTAAGGTCTCTCTCTCTATCTCTCTGTCTCTCTCTCTCTCACTCTTAGTCACTTGTCTCTCTCTCACTCTCACTCACTGCCCATCCCTCTCCACGAGGTCGTCGCCGCCGCCCCTTCCGAGGTCGCCGCCCCTGCTGAGGAAAGCAACTTTCCCTTCCCATCTATTTGTCTAAACCCTAATCCGTTAAACTTGATTGTCGATGGCTCCGTTAAACTTGATTTGAATGCACATGCTAGCATCCGTCAACCAAGCATGACACAATATTCGTCAACATTTGAATGCACTTTGAATGCACATACTAGCATCCGTGTTGACGGGTCTATCCGTGTCGATAAAATTTATGTGATGAATGCATATATTAGGGCAAATGTTGACGGGTCAGTAATATTGCAAACTTACGGCTTGTTGCAAGCATTCTTCTATTTCTTCCATTTCTTTATAATTCATAGTTTATAACCCCTTTATAATGGCTAGTCTTCGGATGGCTAGTCGTCGGATGTCTATTAGTGTTCATTGGGATGGACAGTTAGTTATTGAATCCATTTCTTTATAATGTTGTTGATTATTTTTCCTGTGTAGTTAAAATGGCTAGTCGTCGGATGTCTCTTAGTGTTCATTGGGATGGACAGTTAGTTATGGATGGAAATGGTCCTCGATATTTCGGTGGTCGAAAGAAATTGATCACGATTCGTTCAGATACGACCTATACGAATTTTGAGAGGAGAATATATCGTTTAGTAAATTGTATTAGGAAGAATGTTGTCTGAAATACAAAATTCGATGCCCTATGGGAGCAAATGAATATATTGATCAACATATAGTAGATGATAAATCATTGGAGGGTTTAATTGGATTGTTTGAACATTATGGATGTGTGTCGTTATACATCGAGAAAGAGTTATATCCGTCTGAGACACAATATCAGTCGCAAGGTTATTACACAAGTCTGCTACATAATGATATCGATGTGGGTGTTCCGGATGCTCCATTTGGTGACCCTGAAGTTGGTAATGAACGAAGCGTACGAATCACAAGGTCAGTAATATCTCAACATTGCGGTGAATATTTTCGTTAATTATGAAATATTTGGATAAATGCCAATCATAAATACTGTAGACATAGTCATTCTCCAAGTGCGCAACCGTCGACGTCACGTGCGCAACCGTCGATGTCACGTGCGCAACCCTCGACGTCACACGCTGTCACGCCCCGGGGTCGGCAGGACCTTCCCCAACGCGTGCCCAGACCCGCCATATGTCATCAACGTACAAGGCGTCTAAATAAAAACAGCGGAAATAAAACGATAAAGAGCTATAACTAGTATATCAGAGCCACAACAACTAGTGCTAAACAATAAGTAGAGAGAGAAAGAAACTACGCCAAGTATAACGAGAAGTATACATAAAACAAGGCTAAAAGAACATCCTCAAAATACACAAAAGTGGTGGTCTCTATACAAGGTACAACTCTCCATCTCTCACAAAATAAAACAAGAGAAATTGTAAACCACCTATCCACGTGTCCTCCCCAAAGGTCGCTAGCTCGAGGCAACACCCTTGCCACGGTCCCGAGCCTCCCCTAATGCAGAAGGCACTGAAAGTAAACAGAAACAGAGGGCGTGAGAACTATAATTTATAGTTCCCAGTGGGCAATTACTGACCTGTACCGTTGCTCCACTAGGCCCAAGGAAAAGAGGGTAAGTAAGCGAAATAATAAAACTTGTAAATAAAGCATAAGGAAAATGCTACACTACTCATGTTCCAAATCTGTTACCATTAGTCCAAATTCTAACATATAAGCATGATATGTTTTACTTTAACCAACAAGTATACTAAAATGTAAATAAAGCATTATCAAGTATACTATACATTCGAGCAAAGTTCACATAATCCAACTACTAAGCCCTATCTAGTAGTGATTATCATTTAGTATAGTTGAATGTCCAAGTTCAATTCTCTTTCACTAGGATGTACCCACAATAATCCAACCTGTGCCACCTAAGTACCATGGTAGCCCCAACATCCCCCGCAAGGAATGAGTCTGTCCCAACGGTCCCGTAGGTTTCTCAACACCGCACGCGCGAACGAATCGCAAAGGCCAACTCCGGAGTGCCGGCTTGTAGGGAGCGACCCTCACAAGCATGTGCGAAAGAGCACAAATGGCAACAAGTATAGTCAAGTCCAAACTTCATGTCTCAACATGGCAATAGTAACTAGCAACCCTACGGTCTAGTTCAATTGTTCTCAGGACACTAGATTATCTATGTCAAGTTCATTCACGAGCCTAATGCCGCTTGATGACATTAGCTCACTATTCTACAAATAGATGCCAAGTCTAATGCCGCTTTATGACATTAGCTTTTCTCCTATGTCATGCATAAAGTAACTGACCAACCAGGTCCTGAGTAGAGAAAGAAACTGACCAACCAGGTCCCCAACTATGCAAAGTAACTGACCAACTAGGTCCTGAGTAGAGAAAGAAAGAAACTGACCAACCAGGTCAACGAGGATGGAACAACTCAACATCCTCTCAACTGTATGCAAGTACTACTGAAGGAAACACGAGAATTGACCAACCGAACAACAAGGTCACTGAGTACACTGAAGTAAACTGACCGAACAGGTCACAGATGTCATAGGCTGACAAGAAGTAATCTACTCTACTCCTACACATGATACTAAACATGGAACCACTGAGTAGAGTAATACTGTCAGACCCCGGTGCAAGATATATCTAGGATAAACGATATAAACAGTAAGGGTGGAAGGAACGTCACCAGCGTGTACCACTGTACGGACGTCGGATCGAAGTACCCACCTGTACGACTGTCGCGTCTGTCTCCTGACTGCAAAAGAGTGTCAACCGGACCTAAGGAAGGTCCACTGGGTTAGTGTCTAACCCACCACTAATAAACACTGACACCACATCCCACAAACTAATCCCACGGAGATTGGTTTTCCGAAACCAATTACCGTAACTCGCCGGAAGTCCCGTAAACCGCACCGGAACTCCGCCGGGACCCACAAACTGTCCCGGAACACAACGACTCATACCAAGAGTCACCCGCTGCCACCAAAACACTTATTTTAGTGTGACTGGGTAGCAAACACAAAACCACACATCGAAACAATTATCGTCGGACAATCGTTTCGATCCGGGTTCCCAGAAGCGTCAATTTCGACACCGGGACCTACTGTCGCCCACCCGTCATTTCTGAACCATCGAAATGACGCGAGTGACCAGCCAACAAGGCTCAGCGACCACACAATAGTCCACAAAGTACCATCGGAATAATTCCAAACCGAATCCGCGTTCCGTCGGCGGATTTCGCCGAGAAACGCATCGAAATCGACTTTTCGATTTCCGCGAAAGCCTTCGGATCATGGACAATCAGTCCATAGGTTATCCCTAACTCACACATGCTGTCCACAGCAACCTCGAATAGTACAATTACACAAAAGCCCTCCGGATTACCCGAAATCGCACTATTTCATGTGATTTCGGGGCTTTTATGGTCAGACTACTCTAACCAAAAATCATTTAGCCAAACCAATACACTCACTGATAGGTTTCGGCGTGCCGGAGGCCGTGCTCACCCTTCGGAGCACTTTCGGACACTGTGGAGAGCGCAGGAGCAACCCGAAGTTCAGCAAACTACGCGCACTACATGCTAAACATGCAATTTCTCACTAACCAGGGACTCGTTGACCCTAAATGAGGTGACCACTGTGATCGTCACCGAGACGATCACCGTGCTCCTCCGAGGGCACCCAATGGGAAATTTCGGTCTCCTCGAATAGCCGCGCGTAGCAGAATAAAGAATAAACAGCTCGAAAAAGGCCGACATTGGCAAAACAGCGGATCGGGGTCTCCCCGACCAAATCCAAGGTGAGCACGATGATCAGCAATGCATCTAGATCCTCGTGCTCCCTTCCGTTGGGATCGGGGAGGCCCGAGAAGGTCAGAACAACCAACTACCCAAAAATAGCCCTATATTTAAGCCTTGGCCGGAGCAACTAGCTCCGGCCGGCCTCCGGCGGCACGGAGGCGCGGGCGGCGGCCCGAGACGGATGAGGGGGAGGCAAGGAGTCGGGGGCTCACCTCGATTGGCGGCGGAAAGCGGTGGTGGCCGCGGTGGAACGATGCCCTAGGCCGCGCGGCTTGGATGGAGCTCGGCTCGGTTTCCGCTGCTAGGGAGTTCGGCGGCGGCACGGCAGACGATCGAATGCGGCCGACCGTGGGGAGGCGGCACGCGGTCGGCCGTCGGCGGTAGGCGGCGGCGGTGGCGTTGGGTGCGGCTCGGCCCGCACGGCTCGTGTGGCCGCGGGGAGATGGCACGGCGGTCGGCGGCCACGGGGAGGGTCGGGCGGCGGCGGCACGTCGGCGGAGGCCGAGGAAGGGCAACACGTCATGCTACGGTCGGTGGCGACGTGCGGTGGTCGAGATGACCCGGTCCTCGGCTCGCTCAAGGTCCGGGCGGCCGCAGAGGATGAGTGCGGCGGCCGGCGGCGTGCGAAGACGGCGGGGTTGCGCGCCGGAGGACGCCGGGCTCCGAGGAGGGCGGCTCGGCCGTCCCAAGGAGGTGGCGGCGTGCGGCTAAGGGCCAAGGCTTCCTCGGCCGGGTTCGGCCGGGCCGCAGGCGGCGCACAGCCGGCGGCGGCGGCCGCTCTCGTGGAGGCGGCGGCGGGAGAGGCTCCGACGAGGTCGGAACGATGCCGGCGACAAGCCTAGAGGCAGAGCAGCCTCGGCCTGGCTCCAAACCGAGAGAAACGAGAGAGAGATGGAGAGAGAGGTAGAGAGAAACATGAAGAGGGAGGAGGAGCAGCCAGCTCCGGCGGCCGGCGGCGCTCCGAGGTGGCCGGGGCACGCGCGGGGAGTTCAGGGGAAGAGGGGGAGGCGGCTAGGGTTACGTTTGAGGGATAGGGAGGCCAAGGGATTAGGGTTCCATGGAGAACCCTAAGTTGCTATATGTATATACATAGCACAATTGCACGTAAGCCCACCAAACCTCAGTATTTAATACTGGGTCCCTCACAGCACGCGTAATTCACGCATACGCACCTCCACATCCGATTTCATGCGTTTCGACACATAAAATATTTGGACTTTTGCAAAAATACCCATTTGTCCAAACCGACCATTACTCGATCAACGCACAATATCCGTAGATCCGTCCGTCCGATTTGCAAACGGATCGCACCAATGCGATCAGCACGTCGAAGACATCAAACCCACGATTTTGGTTCGCCTCGATCGGTCACGGATTCACGAAGAAACCCGTCCGTTCTCCAACGATCTGATTTTGTCAACATCGACCCCCTTGCGATCATCCTGCAATTTCCGACGATCCGCTCGTCGGATTTGCAAACGGACTGCGCCATCGCGTTCAGCACATCGAGGGCATCGAAACTACCTTTTTGCTTTATCCAGTTTGGTCGCCGATTTGCGACGGAACCCATCTGCTCTCTACTAATCCTCATATTACACATATATCGATGTGTAAACTCGCAAAATCGTGAATTCGCCTCTGTATCTGACTTCCCTACCTCTAGTAGGGACCTCAAACATCCTCTACCTAACTCTAGGTCATATGCACGGAGTTCGAGGAGTTCCACAATGCAAGAATAGCAAAGTGCGAAAACCCTCATTTCGATAAAACTCCTTTTTCTCGAAATCCGTGCATCGGACCAAGAATCCGTCAGTGCCATTGGTTCCAGAATAGCTGAACCGGTCGAAACGACCTATTGGTAGCCTATATTTGGAATCCGACACGTACCCGAACCTAACTTCTATTTCCGGCTTATCCGGAAAACTGAAGTTACTATTCACTTTAAGTCGGACTTCCGGGTCGCGTAACTTTTCCGTTTTAGCTCATTTTCTCCTGAAACTTGACGAGTGCTTATGTAATTAAATTACACACATAAACATCGTCAACAGAGAGTCAAATGGCACGGTCAAAATTTCAGTCTTCACACCAATGCTTCAAGTGTAGAGGCTACGGCCATATCGCAACGGATTGTCCTTCAAAGAAGATGTATAAACAAAAGGCATTGCAAGTAAAGACTTGGGATGATTCAACTTCGGGTGATTCATCGCCAAGTGATGATGAAAAGGATCATATGGCTCTATTTACTAATTCCTCTTTGACTAAAGTTGCTTGTTTATCTTCAATTGTTTCTAATTCTAATGTTTCTCTTTCTTTGCATGAATCTTCGAGCGAGAATGGCGAAAGTGAGGAGGAGGCAAACGACGAGGATATTGCGGAAGCATACAATCAACTTCTTGTTGAATCGCGAAAAATGGCCAAATTCAATAAGAAGTTGGAAAGTCGTTTGTTGTAGATTGAAGAAGATAACAACAATATGAGGATCATGAATGAAGCTCTTGAGGAGGAACGGGAATCAACTTTGAATATCAATTCGGTCCTCCAAAAGAAGCTAGAAGAAGCGGATTTAACGATCAAATCTTATTTGGATAAGATTGGATTTTTGGAGCAACAATTTAAGGAAACCTACACATCCAATCAAGTGTTAACCAAGCAAGTTCATCAACTCAAATCGGATCTTCAACAATTTTCCTCGGCTTCGAAAAAATTGGATAACATGCTTGGGTTAGGTCAAACGAACAAGTTGGGCATCGGATACGAAAGGACATATGTTGAGAAGGCTTCTACATCAACTTCGAAAGTCTCAACAACATTTAAAGAGAAGGTGTGTCATCGATGCGGCATCAAGGGACATATCAAAAAGTGTTGCCCAAACAAGACAACGGATAATCGATCGGCAACATCGAAATCTAAATTGGTATTCACTACTCGACTTCCCCTACGGATTCAAATGAAAAATCAAATTGGTCGAGTATCGCAACCAAACCGGAAGTCTAAGCCTCAACGTCAATATCAACCGAAGAACCAAGCGTCGAAACAATCATCGGTTGAACAAAGGTTGAAAGAAGTCAAGCCTCACGTCGACGAGTCAAAGCAACGAAAAATTCGGCAAGTTTGGACCGGAAAGGTGATATCTTTCCTTGCTCCTCGTCTTAATTTATTTTCAGTTATATAATGCTTTGATTAGTGCATATTTTATATTTTTTATGCATTGCGTTATATATTTAGAGCGTTTTTCGGTACTTTAAACTCGTTTGTTTGAAAATCGTTTTTAAGGAAAGGTTTTCGGGGAGTTAATTTTGATTGAATGTTTTTGAGAAAAGAGAGAGTTGAAAATCTTTAAAATAGAGAGATTAAAGGTTTTTCAAAGTGAATTAAGCGGTATTTAAAGTCAATTCAAATTGAATTAAATTCATATTAATTATCGATTTTACTTCACTTTTTATTATTTTGACCATAATTTATTATGTGATTTCTTCTTACATACCTTCATCAAAATTTTGAAATTAATTTTAATCGCTTTGTATTTAATCCATCTTGGTAGTGAATGTTGAATATAATTGATGGATATTTGCTAATTGACTAAGATTCGTCAAAATTATTTTCAATTGTGAGATTGTCTAATTGAGGGGGAGTTTGTTTTATTTAAAAAAAAAAGGGGAGAAACTCCTATGTTTAAAAGATGTGGAAAGAGTTACATCCGAAAGGAGTGTGAAAACTACCACCACATGTAGAAAAGAGCTGCCACCCCGGTCGTCCGGTACGTGTGTGAAGCTACCACATGAAAATTTATTTTAAAAACCGAAAAGTTTGAAAAAAAAATATACATTGTAGAATTTTCGGTGATATAAGGTGATAGTTTGAAAAAGATGCTCAAAGAGCCACCCCCGGTGCTATATTAGTTAAATCTCTATTTTGAACGAGTTGCGACAAATGGGTGTCAATTTGTTAAATCTTTAGAAAATTATTTTTCATCTATTTGCATCTTGATGACTTTAAACAATTTGATTTTTCTTAATATCAAATTTTGATGATGTGATGTCTTTTGAAATCATAGAATAAATTATTTTCATCATAATAATTCTTGAAGTGAAATCAGCAATTTTTATGAAATTATATTGATTTTTATGAATTTTTGCAATGAAAAAGGCTATTTTTCGAAATTCTGATTTTTTGTACCGGTACAAATTCATCCTATACCGGTACAAAATACTGTAGCAGCGGCTATAATTACCGGTAATATTCTTCGATCTCTTTCTCTACTCCTTAAAAAACTGTTCTTTCTCTCTCTAAAAATCCCCAGAGCTCTCCTCTTTCAGTTCTACACAATTTCCCCACGGTTTTGCAGGTATTTAGCTCGGATCTAAGATCAAATCCCGTTTTTGGTCATTTTTCGAAATATTTCTGAAATTTAGTTTGATCTCTGTTATTGCTCGTTTTTGATGCAGTTTTTTGCTGTAATTCACTATCTGAACTTATTATCTTGCATCTAGAACACTTAGAACTAGTTTAAATTCGTTATTTTTCGCAGATCTATGTTCTAGATTTCTTTTTTATTGGAATTTCGGAAAAATTGTTTGATCTCTGTTTTTGTTCCTTTTTGATGCAATTTTTTGCTGAAAATCAGTAATTGGACACAATATCTTGCATCTAGAACACTTAGAACACATTACAATCCGTTATTTTTTACAGATTTACGTTCTAGGGATCAATATTGGTAGTATTTCGGGATTTTTGGAACTGTGCCAAATCTGATGAAATTTTCTGCATGATTCAAGTTTTTTTATTGCATTATTATTTATTCTGAATTGTTGGTTAATTTTTCACAATTTTTAGACAATTTTTCAGAATTAGTGTTCATGCAAGGTTCATGTTATGTAGGGAAATGGCTTTTTCGCTCGTGCTCGTACTCTTGGTGCTTATGGCCACGGGAGGTGGTCGCGGTAGAGGTAGAGGACGTCGAAGCGTCTCAAAACGGACCCGTACCGTTGAAGAGGCTGAGGGTTCAGACCCTGATTACCAGGCAAGCTCAGTTGAGGAAGTTGAAGAAGAGCCTGTTTCCCGCACTGACAAGGGAAAAGGCATTGCTGGAGAGTCCTCACGTGGAGCTGGTCCACGTGGTCAGGAACGACGAGCAAAGAGAACTGCTGATGTTCCTCCTGCGAGAGCTCGAGCTTTCTCTACTCGATCATGTATTGTGGAGCGGCACGTCAACTTCAGGGAACTCACTGAGCAGGTTCCTGATTTTGGTCGCCTATTGCTGAGAGTCCCCATTGAGCCTGTCGGTCGTGTTCAGGCTCGCACACCTTTCTGCGTGGAGCTTATTCGGGAATTCTATCTGCGGGGCTTAGTTCTAGCTGAGGATGAAGAGACAGGAACCTATGTTTTTGAGACTTCGGTGCGAGGAAAGAAGCTGACGGTCACTCCTTATGATATTGGTGAGCTGTTGGGGATGGAAGTTGATACTACGGGGCTTCATTATACAAATTGGCCACTCGCCTTCGACCGATCGGGGAAACCGTGGTTGCGACCATCCGCAAGTCGGCACTCGCACGGATCGCGCATTGTTGGAGTCCAAGGACTTGCGCCCTGAGTATCATCTCTTGTCTCTGATTATGTGCTACAATGTTCAACCTACTATCGGGACAAAGAGGCTTCGATGGGAACGATTTGTACTGCTCTATCTCTTCGGACATCCTGAGCAGGCTCACGGGTTAAATATGAACATTCCATTTCTGATATGGCAGCGGATGGTGCACGTTATTCAGTGCTCTACACGGCGAGATCTACTTCCGTATCCACTGCTGATTACTCGGATTTTACGAGAAAACGGAGTAGATACTGAGTGCGATAAGTATGAGTTTGGACTTGGCTCGATTGATGGTGTTACTTGGGCGAAGTCTGTAAGCACACTCAGATCATTTCAGCACTCGAAGGGAGCTCCACAGCATGCTGCATCGAGTACTGATGTACCCCCTCCACCTTCATCGTCACGACGACCAGAGCCTGCAGGGTCTTCTGGCCTCGGCGGAGTAGTCACTTTAGATTCACTTCATCGTGATATGGGTGTGTTAAAGAAAGACGTGAGTTTTCTAAAGAAAGGATTCAAGAGTCTGGAGAAAGGAATGAAGAGGATATTAGAGAAGCTGGGCTGCACACACGATGATATCTTCCCACAGACCATTCAGCGATCAGTTTCTCGACAGCCCTTTCTTTCATCATCGACGGCACCTCCTGAGGCTGGCGGATCAGGATCACACGCTGGAGACGACGATGATGATGACGACGAGGAGACTGAGTGATTTCTGCCTCGCATTTTACTGCTTCTCTTTATTGCTTTTCTCAGGACTTATGTTTAGTTTCTGCTTAATGTTTTTCACTTTGTTATCTTATGCATCTAGGTCTGTAACTATGCTATACTTATTCTCTGTTTAGTTAGTCTTTCTCTATATTTGTGTTTTTTGGCAATTTTTGACAAAAAGGGAGAGAATGGAGAACAGGTACATGATGGGAGAAGAGTTTTGATATTTGATGCATATACAAAGGGGGAGACATGATAAGATTAAGGATGGAGAAGGAGAGATAATATTTTTGAAAAGGATTTGGAGAAAAGAGCAAAGGGAGAGAAGAGGTATAAAATTTACTTTGAAATTTTGTTGAAAATTTTGTTTTGCAGGAATTCAAGACTTCAAGACTCCTAGTTGCGTCTAAGTCATAGAGTCTGTTTTAGGAGTTTTGATGTAATTTTGTGTTTCAAATTGTATTTGGACTACATGCGAGAAGTTTAATGTTTTGGTGATGACATTGAATTTCGTTTAAAGATGTAATTTTAGTGAGATTTTGTGTTTTGTCACGAAATTACCAAAGGGGGAGATTGTTAAGGATTTTGTATTGGCAAGTTTCGTGAATTGAGTCGGAGTCTTGAAGGATCGGAGCGGATCGAAGATTGTCAAAGAATCAAAGACTTCGAAGAAAGTGGAATTGGCTCACAATGCGAATCACGACGTCCAGGTAAGGTTTTAATGTTAGTTATATGCCCTAGAAGCCTATCAGGCTGACGCATTTTATTTTCTATAGGACATATTTTTGTACTTAATCTTTATTATTTATATAATTGGGCCTTTTATTCCATTCATGTTTAATGTGTCCGTGAATCGTCCTTTGGATTAATAAGATGATAATATGTATTCTCAAGAGTTGAGAATTTGAGATACATATTATTGGTGATTAATTCATAAATGCTCTCAATCGGAGGATCATCATGGGACGATGATTGATCCTAAGATTGATGCGTGTGTCGCTGCTCTTTTGGGATGATGAATCTCAAGTCATCAGTGTGGGGACACTGGAGCGAACATGCAGGTGGTTGTTGGAGAACAAGGGTACTGAGCGTGACCAACTACGAACAGTTACATGGATGTCTACTCATTCGTCAGTAACTAGTTTGATGTTGCAGTGGTACAACTGATCCTTAGACCTGCGACACCACGGCCATTCAATATGAGGCTACTGTAGTTTGACTATGCAACAAACTATGATCCTAACCATGGGTCTTAGTAGTATATGTTGGCTACAGTCGGTTCATATCAGGAATGGATGTGTGTTTATAGGGGATCTATCGCTCTTGGTAGAGAGATAATTGGTTCTATGCTATTTGTAAGGCAAAGCTCAGAAATCCTCGGCCGGGGTAATATGGTGTATGGAAAGATGTTTCCAAGAGTAACCATAAGAGCTTCTATCAAATTTTGTCATAAGACGGGTGATGGGGTTTGACGAATATTCCATGACCTCCACTCAGTTGGAACTATGCGATAGAAGGATTGTATTGTACGGTAACTGCACCTAGAGGTTCAGTCCGATATTCACTTCTGACTGGATTGCCACTACATGCTGCTAGGCGTCACTAGTGGATTGTGGGAACCAATAGAAATAATTATAGATAATTAATAATTAATTATTCTATTAAGGTAGAATCAAAAGAGTTTGAGCCATCGAAAGGAGTTTCGATGATGATGTTGATGGGGATCACATCATATCTTACTACCAGACAGAATTGAACCTATTAGGTCACACACATAAGAAATCGCGCATGATCGATATTAAGGAGACGATAAAAGAAGTTTATCGGATGGATTAATACTAAAGTTTACTAATTTATTAGTGAAAGGACTAATTTGCAATTGTTGTAAATTAGAGGTATTTATGTGTAAAAGTTACATGGTGTATTTATTAATCGTTAGTAAATAATATGAGAACTTATGTGTAAATGTTACACACGAATCGAATTAGAATTAGGATTCGAATTCGGTTAATATCATAACCAACTTATGGGTTATTGGATAATCCAATCGAAATAGGATTTCGATTAGGATTAGGATTACGTTAGGGTTTTCTCATTATAAATATATGTGATATGACATATTGAAGGGTGTGTGGAAAATTAATACAAGAGAGATAGAAAACCCTAGCCGTCAATCCTCTTTCTTCCTTAAGTCCTCCTCGATTAATCCATCGGTTTCGATTTTCAAAAGGTTGCTAGCACATCTAGAAGATTGATTCATCTTCCTCAAGTCGACGCAAGGATTAATTCGTGATCGGATCACGGATTGAAGCGGTCGTTTAATTCGATCAAGGGCGTGATTTCGTGTGGACGCGAGTAGAGGCCGGGCGCGTGCGCGGCTAAACGAGGACGCACAAATTTTAACAACGATTGTCGACTTCGCGGTGATCTCGACCGCGCAAGGTGAATAATTAGATCATATTTGATTAGATCAACTAGATCTATTATTAATGATCTAAAACGAAACACGAGGTGATCTTTGGTTTTTCAAGAAAATTTTAATTATGCTATTATCTTCCGCTGCGTACACATGATTTTCTTACATTTAAATCATATCATGGTGATTCATACTTAGTTATAGGCATTAGAATCATAAAATCATTGTACAGCGGATTAGAAATTGTATTAGAACTTTGTAATTTTCGAAAAGTGAAAAATCAGCAAAAAATTACAAAGTTGTACCGGTACAAATCTGGTTTTGTACCGGTATAAGAAAAGTTGCTATACCGGTATAGCCATCAATCTGTTACCGGTAATGGCCCTTCGCAAAAAAATCTTCCGTCATTACATTACCGGTAATGGGTATGATTTTGTACCGGTACAAGAAGGCAAAAATCTGAATTTTCTCTAATCCGAATCTGATTGATTCTAAAGTCTATAAATAGGTTCTTCGGGTTCTCTAACTCCGTGTGCTTCATTAATATACATGTTTGAGAAACCCTAGAGGCTAGGAATTCATCTAAAACCTATTTTCTACATCATAGCCTCTTTTAGGTCAAATCGAGACATAGTAATTCTTTCTCTATATGTCGATTTGATCTACGTTTCGCTTGGAGTTTTCTTAATCGGTTTTCTACGATACTCCTAAGCGAAGGATCACCATACTCATGATATTGTTCATGGTCGGCGTCGTGGATTCGGCGTGATAAAAGCTTCGTGGATTCGAAGTGGTGGCGTTTCGTGGATTCGGGACGTGGCGTTCGTGGACTCGGACGTGGACAATGCGGCGGCGTGCGCAGAGATTCATAGGAGGTTAAAAGAGGTTAAGTCCGTGGAGTCGGTAATCACCTTGTAATCTTTTCTCTTAGTGGATTGTTATTCGCGTGTTGGTCCCGTGGGTTTTTTACTCCGAGTTTGGAGTTTTCCCATGTAAATCTCGGTGTGTTTTTAATTTCCGCATTTACTTTTAACGCATCGATTATTTGTGGATTTTTGGTCGGTACACCTATTCACCCCCCTCTAGGTGTCGGATACAATCTAGATAGATCCTTGGGGCTTCCCCGTAACTCACAATGGCGACATATAGTTGTCAACGCCAATACATAAACAATGGTTGCGACAACTATATGTTGACATATATTTAATAAGTAGCGCCGATATTTTGTTGTAGGAAAAGGTCGAAGAATAGTCGTCGTGAAATTTTTTCAACACATCCCACCTATTGGAATTGGAGGATAGTGAAAACGTACAAAGTGCATAGCCAACGTATCCAAGAACCAAAATTGGATCGAGTTGCTTGTTTTACTAGCCCCAGGCATCATCCTGATGTTGGTAGTTCTGGATCTCCCATGTATCTTGCCTTCTCCCATACCTACACCTTGTGTCACGAGTCGGATGTGTCGAACATGGATCGGATGTAAGTTGGATGCAGCGGATGTCAATTGAAGAAGGTACTAGAGTCCTCTCTATGTCCATACACCAAAACCCCGAAAACGTAGTTGGAAATCCCAGAGAGAAAGAAGAGAAAGGAAGGGAGAATTCTCTTATACGTTAGATTCCCCTATATCGATAATACAAGAGAGAAGGTGTAATATACTAAAACTTCGGTAGGACGTACCGAACTTCAGTCGAATTGACCGAAGTAAGGTAGCGAACGAAATGGTGTGGTCCGTTAATCACTCCGAGTGTTTTGGAGCACATTACATAGGTGGATGGGACCTTGGAGAGCAAGCTGGAAGTTTTTCAGCTCGTTTCGAGCTGGAATTGCTATCGGGGTCCGGACCCTGAGTGCATGGTCCGGACCCCGTACACGCAGGTACCCAGGTTGATGGCATTTTGGTAATTTGAGTAGTGGGCTTTATAAAAGGGGACCCTTCTCCTTATTTCTTTCCCTCCCTCAGCCAAAACACACACACACACACACACACACACCCACTTGTAGAGAGAGAAACTCTCCTCTCTCTCTCTGTAATCTCTTCTCTTTTTCTCTCTAAATCTCCATCCCAAACATAGGGTTTTGGTGGAGAGCAAGCTCGGGAACGCGTCGGGTGTGGTGGATCGAGCCCTCGAGTGCTTGGTGGTGCGGCGTGCCTTCGACTCGAGGTTCGCATTTTGTTAAGAGTTGAGGATAAATTTGGGCACTTTTTAAACTTCAAAAGGACCCCGGGGCGTGACGGCAATTCTTTTCTTTTTTTCTTTTATATTTTTTAAATGCAAAACACACACACACACACACACACACACATGTATATAAGTTTTAAAAGTGTAACATAACTCATTATTTAAAATATTGTAGTATACAATAAAAATATTTAAAGTCTTAAAGTAAAAATATTTCATAATATAAAAGACACACGATAAGAAATTAAGGTTAGGATTTTAAAATGGAGAGATAGAAATATTTTTTTTTAATTAAGAAAATATATGGGTGGATATCCGTGGTTTTCCGCGGGTTACCCAAAATGCCACAGCTTAATGGGTACCCACCCGTTTTACTCATAATTTTTTGGATTGGAAAAGTTGGTACCCATACCTGCAAATTTGCAGGGAGCCCGCAGACACCTGCGCATATGGGTCGAGATTGTCAGGTCTACCTTTTTTGCTGCATCCTGGGAATATAATCACAAGTTTGCCTTCGGTTTAAACACGACAAGGTTGAAAGGTTGGAGTTCAAAAATATAATCTAAGAATTTGTAAGTTATTTAATAATTATTCAATTTAAAAATACAACTAAAAATATATAAAGGTATAAAATTTATACTTTTATACTTTTCAAATTATATATTGTTATTTAGTTCTATTTATTTTTTCAAATTAATGGTAAAAGAAAATAGAAGTTAGCAGTTAGCATGTAGTTCCGCTAAAAAGGAGTAATTGGTCTGAAGTAGCAGTATATAATATAGGGTAGTGCTACAGATACAACTCCTTTGGAGTTGTACATCTTACAACCTTATAATCCAACGGCTCATATTCTATTGCTTTTAAAAAGGAAAAAGGCAGTGATATCCTCACTCCCATTTTCTTCTTTCTATCCTTCCCCCCTTTTTTTCATCTCTCTTCTCTAATCTCCTTTCTATCCCCCTTTAGGTTAGAGAGAGAGAGGGCTGAGCGATAGAGCAAGAAAGAGATCTCCAGCGAGATAGGGGCGCCGCCTCACTCCCCTTTGCCGATGCCTGCGAGAGAGAGATCTCCAGCGAGAGAGGGGCGCCGCCTCACTCCCTTTTGCCAGCGCCTGCGAGCTAGAGAGAGAGGCCTGCGAGCGAGGGGCGCCGCCTCACTCCCCTTTGCCGGCGCCTGCGAGCTAAAAAGAGAGAGGCCTGCGAGCGATAGAGCGAGAGAGATCAGAGCTCGAGCAAGACAAAGGATACTCCGTGTTTGATTCGGTGTCCAAGTGGAAGGATGCTGATGGCGCCTTGATTAGTATTTTGCATTTGGGTAATCTCCCCTCTCTATTTCCCAGTGGATGTGTGTGACTTGGGTTCGTGTTGTAATTATTACGGATTAGTTGATTGTGATATTATAAGCATTTGATCGCAAAGAATTAGTGATCTTTAATGTTTAATAAAACTAATTTGTTTTTTGTATAAAATGGAACAGTTAAACTACTCTCCGGAACATCTGTAGGGCAAAAGAGCACACTCATATGCATGCCATGTCTATATTTCCACTTCTATATGCTAGACTTTACAGGCCTAACTATAGCGTAAAATGGAACAGTTATACTGCTCTCCGGAACATCTGTAGGGCTAAAGGGAGCACCCATATGCTTGTCATGTCTATATGTCCAATTCTACTTACTAGGCTTTGCTTGTGCACCTATAGCTTAAAATGGAACAGTTATATTACGCTCCGGAACATCTGTAGGGTTAAAGAGCACACCCATATGCGTGCCATATTTATATGTCCACTTCTAATATTTGCTAGTCTTTGCTTGTACACCTATAGCTTAAAATGGAACAGTTATACTGGTCTCCGGAACAACTGTAGGGCTAAAAGAAACACCCATATGCCATCCCGATCCATATACACTTGAAGGTACAATGAACATGCGAAATAATCCGAATCTGGAAAACAACGCTATATTTTATTGCGCAATATGATGAACTATTAAGCGATACTTTGTACGTTATAAATGTATACGGGAACACCCGTGCAACATTCGTGCAAACCAAAGCGCCACAGGACCTCCCATACCCAGTCGATTATCAGCTATGGTTGACAAAAGATAGTATAGAAGTCTAATATGAGCTTATTAAAAGACAATGAGCAAAACTCAATATAAGATTAAAACACGTGATAAAAGATGAGATATAGTTGGTACAGTATATATGGATGTTCCAACCAAGGCGATAACTGTACCCAACCGCAGTATAAGTGTTCTGTATATGTCTATGATGTGCAAAACCATGATTCGCAGATAATGGTGGTCCTATCACTACCACATATATTAATGTGCACTACACCATTATAGATGCACCTCGGTACAGCTATAGCTCTTTGCATTTTTTTATGAGATTTATTTAACACTGTCATATATATGGATGTTCCAGCCAGGGCCATAGCTGTACCCAACCGCTGTATAAGTGTAGCATATCGAAAATTCGACAATAAGATCGGACTTTGGCCAAATTGACTAAAGTGCGAAAATAAAATAGTTGGACATGTTCCAATTGCCATTCCAAACTTCTTGGAAAGGTTAGAAGATAATCTAAAAGAGTTAAAAGGGTTTTGGCGTTGTTCGGCGCGAAGTAGAGTCGAAACAGCACGAAAAACACAAGTCTGGAGCACGATACCCACGGTGTCTGTACGAGATAGCCATCACACCCGAGAGGAGAGAGCTCTCGGGTTTGATGGTTTCCCATACCGGCATGCCCTTGGTGTCCGTATCAAGATAGCCATCACACCCGAGAAGGGAAGGGCCCTCGGGTTTGAAAATTTTATGGCCCATGTGCAAATGTACGGCCGGGTGTACGTGATAGCCATCACACCCGAGAAGTGGAGAGCTCTCGGGTTTGATAGTTTTTGGCCCATACCGATAGGTCGCCCCATATAGATAGATAGATGCGAAACCGAGGAAGTCGCTCTCGGGTTTCGCCGTAGCACCCCATACCGGTCTGATTTCCCCATACGGTATGGGATGGTCCGACAATGACGGTTGTGAATCGCGAAATAAAAGAAGTTGAGGGGCTTTTTGGCTATTGTTACAACACAATAAGCCTTCCCACACCCCTCTCTCACAGCACACTCACCACTCACTCTATTCTCCCTCTTTTGTTCCCTTTCTCTCTCTAAAAAAACTCTAGGGCAAGGAAGAAGAAGGAGAAGGAGTTGGAGAAGGTGGCTTTGGAGCTTGTTGGAGGCTTCTTGGAGGATCTTGGAGCTCTCCTACAACAAGGGCTTGGGTTGAGCTTGCTACAAGAGGTAGGTTCTTGCAAGTTTAACCCTAGGGTTTCGATTTTAGCTTGAGATTTGGAGTTTCTAGCTTCTTGCTAGTGTTAGAGGACTTGTTTGGCCATGAACTCCATGAAAACTCATGAGAGCTTCATGAGCTCTAATGGTGGTTGGCTAGGGTTTGTTGTAGACACCATAGAGATGGTTCTAATGGCTTAGGAATGGTTCTAAAGAGCTTCCTAGGTGATCTAAAGCTATGTATCGCTTGTGGATGAGATCAAAACCCTAGGTTTGGTATAGGGCATTGTTGGAGCACCCAAATTTGGGGCTTTTGAACATAGGGGTTCTTGGGTCAAATTGACCTTGTAGAAACCTAATTGGGGGTATTCCCGACGCGTGGGACAACTCCGTTTAATTAAACGAAAATCCGATATAGGGGCTACTATGTAAAATAGCCTGATTAGGTTCACTTTTAAACTGCAGGTTTTTACCTAGGCCTCGGTAGGTCGTGAAACTTTTTGGGCATCCTCACAAAATTATTTTAAGGTGGGGGGTGCATTCCGGAATCATCGAATTCCCTTCTATGTCTATTTCACCTTTTTGAGCATGTTATATGTATAGTATATTCATGCATGATATGGTAGAGGTTAATTATGCTATGGTTGAACTTCAATTATTGTTCTAGTATGAAAATGAACTTAGAGATTGTAATGGAACCATAGAGGCATGAGAATTAGAACCCTACTTGTGTGAATATAGAATGGACTTGATCTTAGTCAACAAAGGTGATATTGAACATAGAGACAAGATGGGCATTGATATGACCTTAGTTAAACATATTTTAACTTAGTGACATTATGGCAAGAATGAGATACATGATTAGGTAGAAAATCTATTATTGACAATGGCATGGTAACTAGTGGCTATGAATCCTCAATGTGAGGATTAGATCGATACTCTTGACAAGTCTTGGCTTGAGGGAGGTCGCTCCTCCTCAAGCGGTGAGTTCCGGAACAGTCATCTAGGGGATCGTGGCTCCGACGGACGATCCCTCGGGTCTTGTAGGCTTAGAGCCTCCCCGTTCAGTGAGGGATTTTGGGTCTTGAGTTTGTTGGGGTTAACTATGTTAACCGGCAAGATTGGGTAATGAGCCAAGTAAAGTAAAGTA
Source organism: Aechmea fasciata (assembly GCA_025177825.1). Taxonomy (NCBI): domain Eukaryota; kingdom Viridiplantae; phylum Streptophyta; class Magnoliopsida; order Poales; family Bromeliaceae; genus Aechmea; species Aechmea fasciata. Next base: position 8,783,269 of record CM045924.1, read on the forward strand.
AAGTAAAGTATGGTAAAGAGCATGCATGCAAACATATTTAAATTCGATTACCTATCTATCTGACTCTTTCTTGCAGGCATAGTATTAGCTTATATAGTTTGGTTACTATTTCATTTCCGTTGAAATACTTATGCCTGGATAGACCTAGTGGGTAAGTCGGCGGGGTCGGTTGCCGAGCCCACTGGAAACTTCGTTGTAGTTCTCACACCACTAACCCTACAGGTCCTAGCACGAGCGGGGCGGCGGAGGACCGGGGCAAGGGGTTAGCGCCATAGCTAGTGGCCACCGGAGTTTGCATCTAGTCATTTCCTTTTGGTTATACTTGTATCAACTTTATTTTGTTGAACTATAGATGTCAAGTTGTAAACAATTCAAGTAATTTTTGGGGAGATGACAAATGTAAAAGAAATGATGTATTGAATGCTTAAAGAATGTAATAGACTAGTTTACTTGTATTTGGTTCAAATGTAATCAAGTTCATGTATGGTTTATATTCTAGCTTAGTGCTTACTCTTCCGCTGTGTTGTTGCTTACCTTCGTGTAAGCCTTGTATAATTGCAAATTCTCTTTGATTTGTTAAATTGTACTTGTTGTTAGAGCCTTGGGCGGACAGGGGAGGCCCTGTCCGTTCGGCGTCTGTTGACGTGGCCCGAACCCGACCAAATAGGCGGGTAGCGGGGCGTGACAATAAGTGTTCCGTTTCTGTCTATGATGTGCAAAAGCAGATTGGCAGATAAATGTGGTCCTATCACTGCCACATATATAGATTTGCCCTACACCACTATAGATGCACCTCGGTAGAGTTATAGCTCTTAGCATTTTTTATGTGCGCTATTTAGCACTGTCACATATATGGATGTTCCAAACAAGGAGATAGCTGTACCCAACCGCAGTATAAGTGTTCTGTTTCTAACTATGATATGCGAAATCAGGTTGGCATGTGCACCTCGGTACAGCTATAGAGAGGGCTATTTTTATATGATGTATGCTATAACATTGTCATATATATGGGTGTTCTAACCAAGAGGATAGCTGTACCGAACCGCACTATAAGTGATCCGTTTCTGTCTATACTGTGCAAAATCAGGTAGGCATGTGCACTTTGGCCGAACTCATAGGTATGGCTATTCTTTTAAGACATACTTAGCACTGTCATACATATGCGTGTTCTAACGATATTCGCCGACCTATAAATTCTTGGACAAATATAAAATTAAATCATAAATCATACTTTTAATTTATAGAACTCGCAGGTGCATCTATAATGTGTCAACGGGCATACCCATAGATGTGCCGTATCTATATGTCTACTTTTATTTGGTAGGCTACGTTTTTGCTGCATTAGCTTGAAACGGAAGAGTTATAGTGGTATTAGATACATCTGTAGTTATAAAGGGCACAACCATATACCTGCAACATCTATATGTCTACTTATATATGGTAGGCTGCGATTTTGCTGCATTAGCTTGAAGCGAACAGTTATAGTGATACCAGGTACATCTGTAGTTATAAAGGGCACAGCCATATACCTGCAACATCTATATGTCCACTTTTATATGGTAGGCTGCGTTTTGCTGCAATAGCTTGAAACAAAAGAGTTATAGTGGTACGAAGTACAACTGTAGTTATAAAGGGCACAGCCATATACCTGCCACATCTATATGTACACTTCTATATGGTAGGCTATGGTTTTAGTGCTATACATTTAAATGGAACAGTTATAGTGGTGGCAGATACATATGTAGTTATAAAAAGCATATCTACTCATTTGCATAGCCTAGTACATTGCATATTTGCATATAAACCCCTAAACTTCAATCTCAATACACAGCCTTGACAGGACATTTTTGGATGAACCTACTTTGTGGATGAACCATCCACAAAAGACTGCAGTGTTTCTATAAACAAACAGCCATGTAACAAATTCACAGTCATATAACATTCAATACACAATAACATCCAATACAACATATATCATTCACAATCATATATAAACATCTAAGGGGTATCAAGATAGATCGACACATTACATCAATAGGATAAATTGACTAAAATATTATCTACAAATCGCATTACACAAAAGACATCAGGGATATGATTAAGCAGAATACAAGATTACAATTCTGGAATGGCTTGAAATAGTATAGGGATGAACCTACTTTGTAGATGAACCGTCGACAAAAGAATGCAGTGATTCTATAAACAAACTGTCATGTAATAAATTCACAGTCATATAACATTCAATACTCAACAACATCCAACACAACATATATCAATCACAATAATATATAAACATCACCCCTAGGTATCACGATAGATCGACACATTACATCAATAGGATAAATTGACTAGAATCTTTTCAACAACAAGCATTACACAAAAGACATCACGGATATATCAATGGGATAAATTGACTAGAATCTTATCAACAACTCGTATTACATAAAAGACATCACGGACTATAACAAATTTACAGTCATATAACATTCAATACTTAACAAAATCCAATACAACATATATCATTCACAATCATATATAAACAACACTCCCAGTAACTATTAAGCTGTTTTTTATCAATATATATCATTCACAATCATTCAGACATATCATCCTACTAAGTTGCTTTTTAGCAAATCTTTGTCATTCCAAATTTCTACATCAATACCTAAATCATATATAAACATCACACCCAGTAACTATTAAGCTGCTTTTTATCAATATATATCATTCACATTCATTCAGACATATCATCCTACTAAGCTGCTTTTTAGCAAATCTTTGTCATTCCAAATTTTTACATCAATACCTAAATCATAATCAACATTCATTATAAACAGTTACATATCATAAACTTAATGCAAAGCTGTAAATACACAAAAGACATAATGATGAAATCAGAGAAAATGACATCATGGTAGATCGACACATTACATCAATAGGATAAATTAACTAAACCCTAAACCCTAAACCCTAAACCCTAAATCTGGAACACGCAAAGACAATCCACAGCTGCAACCTTAAACCCTCAAAATATAAATTTCATATTAAATAAAAAATTAAAATTCATAAATTATAGAAATTCACTAAATTCCCTATTTGAGTTAGTTGAATCCTCTGTTTGGATTGTGGCCGAATTAGCTCCGAAATCGTTCCCAATTTCGGACGCCCACAAGTGAAGGAATGCGTGACACCTACTGGGATGGACAGGGGAGCAGTTCATAGGCGACCTCCTACCAATGGAGAGAGGCGAGGGCGAGAGACACTGGCGAGACGGCTTGGGACAGAGAGAGACCGAGGAAGACAATGTGTGGAGTCTCTCGCTGCCGAACTTGGGTCCAATGGACTACCCTTCAAGATCGAGAGAGAGAGAGAGGAGAGCTTGAGAGCAAGAGGCAGCTGTGCGGGATAGCTAGGTCAAAGATCGAGAGAGAGAGAGAGAGAGAAAGAGAGAGAGAGAGGGGGGAAGAGAGGAGAAGTTGAGAGCAATGGAGAGAACGAGGTAGCGAGAGAGGCAGCGTGAGCGAGAGAGCGGCGAGAAGGGTACGGGACAGAGCGAGAAATAGAGATAGAAAGAGAGAGAGAGCGAGAGAGGGAGAGAGGGTGGAGTGACCGAGAGAGAGAGAGAAGGTTACAGGTAGTTCAAAAATTAAAAGAGGGTGGGATTATAAGCTACTATTCTACTAATTTAATCAAGACCGTTGGATGGTTGGGTCGTAGGATCTACAACCCAACCGGGTTGTGCACTTAGTATTTTCCTATAATATATGTTCATTCTATTTTGACAAGAAAAAATAGAAAATCACCTGAAAGTAGTGAAAGAAATAGTTGAAAGTAACTTCACAAAAGCTTACAATAAATCTCTATCGAAATCTTATTTTCAATTTTTTTTTCTTATACTTTTTTTACTATCTAACCGGTGCCTTTTATTAGAATTACTAATTACTTCTACTAAAATAATAGATTTATTGATGTAAGTGCAGAGATTGGCAAGAAAATAATATCTCCGAGAACACAAAATTATAGCAAAGATATATGGAATAGCAAGCAAAATTGTTTAAATCTACAGAACAGAATAGAAATCGATAAAAAAGAATAATCACTACAAAAGACTTAGATTATAAGGACACATGTTTGGGACACTTTTGAGTAAGTGTCTTATTTATGCTAAAACTTAAAAAAACATCTACTAATACCTAAATATAAAGCTCAGTCCAACCAAAAATAAAAGATTACTTTACTCAATCCACCACACCTCAGTCCATTTGGCTCGATTGCAGACGGGAAAAAAAAGAAAAGAAAATCAATTACCATCTCCTCTTCTCTCTTCACTCAATCTACTGAAATTCTAGTCGAAAAGCCTTTCCTATCGTCCTCCTCCGCCACCGCAGTCAATGAGATAAAGTTTCGGCGGTTGCTAAATGCTTAAATGAGTGTTGGTAAATTAGCAGCACTTTTTTAAGTTATAGCGACACTTTTTAACTATCACTCTATACCTAGCGACCCTACATATAGCAACACTTTTTAAAAGTGTCGGTAATTTTAGCTAGCAGCACTTTTTTGACATGTACCTATATTTAAAAGTGTCGCTATAGACCGTTTTTGTTGTAGTGAATTTTATAATATTTTTGAACTAAAAAAATACAGTACAATAATATATTGGAGTGTGATCAAGGTAGTGGTAAACAAAAACAAAAACATTTAGGGCCTGTTTAGATGCTTTTTTGGAGGGTAAAGTATAACTATGCTATGAGTATAGGAAAAATATCGTAAGAGATGTTTGGATGCTTCAAAAACACCCCAACAAAATAGGGTATAGTTAAACTATACCCTAAAAAACAGGGTAAAAGTAACATCCAATATTTCCTCCGAAAAAAATTACCATTTTTCGGGCGCCTCTCTCCGTCTCGTCTCTCTCCCTCGCGTTGCCCTCTCCACAGCTTCTCCCATCCTGCTGCTGCTCTCACCTCAGCCACCGCCGCCGCCCTCGGCCCCGTGGATCTCGACCACAGCCGCCACCGCCCCCGCGGATCTCGGGCCCCGCAGCGGCCCCGCGGATCTCCGCCGTCGTCGCCGCCCCCCACGGATCTCGGGCCCCGTCGCGGCCCTGCGGATCTCGGCCGTCGCCGCCCCACGGATCTCGGCCCTCCCCGCAGCCCCGCGGATCTCGGCCGCGTCACCGCCCCCACGGATCTCGGCCACCGCCACCACCCCGCGGATCTCGGGCCCCACCGTCCCCACGGATCTCGGCCGCCGCTTCACACCTCGGCCCGCACGCTCGCTTAAGTAGATTCATGCGCTGCCTTCAGAGATTCGCTAATAATACACACACATATGGATCTCGCCACGCTTTTTAAATAGTTAATAATTTATAGCTAATAGTTAATAAATTTTAAATTTTAAAATTATTTAATAGTTAATAATTTAAATTCAAATTTTAAACTTTTATTTTAATTTTTTAGATTTTAAAATCATTTTATAACTAATAATTTAAGTTTAAACTCTCTCAAGATTAATTTTTAAAGATTATCAGAAATACTGTAAAATTGTATAGTATGTAACCAAGCATCCTTTAAAATAAATTCGTGGAATTTTTTTGAAGTTACAGAATACTCAATTTAATTTGAACCAAAATTACGATACTTAAAGTTCATGAAATTTTTTTACTACTCATCCAAATAGGCTGTTAATCCGTTGGGGGGTATTCACGTGGAGATGCACGAGATGGTGAGGGTTGGTGAGTTCGGTAAGCTGTTAGTGCGTTAGATGCGAGCAATCTCAATCTCAAAATAAAGTAACAGAATTTGTGGGGATGAGGGAATTAGGTACGAAGTTGCCGTCAATCAACGCTTTGAATTAAAGACCCGGTCAACAAAAGAATTAAACTGATGGGATGCGCTTATCATTTTCTCGCAATAATATTAATTAATTCGTTTTGGGTGACAACGTACTTTCTCAGTTGCGAAACGGTCTTTCCATTCACACTTTGGAGGTTTATGTAGGATTCAAAATCTTACTATATATTAAGCATTACATAAACTGAACAATAAATACACCACGTAGGTCGCCTAATTAAGAAACATTACCTACATATCATCTCGTATTGTTAAAATACCGTAACATAAAATTCATATACATAAATGCGTGTCCTCAATTCATATACATAAATGCGTGTCCTCTTGCTACTACCACCCCAACAAATTAAGCAATCAAACGAGCCTACATGCAAGTAGGACATAAAAAGTAATACACCGTTTTCACGATATGGAACCCATCTCGGCACTCTAATCTAAGAAAAAAAGGAAGGAACAACAGGAGGACACCAATCTAGTTGTGGCTCCTTGACCATACTGTCAGGGTCCATTTGGCTGTCAGCACTACAACAAAATATATTTTAGGCAATGACTTTTTAAGCAATGACTTTCTTAGCGTCTTTAATATTTAGCGTTCTTAAATAACTATGATTAAGCGTCGCTAATAAACATATTTTTATCAAATATTTATATAAATTTTTCGACGCTATATTAAAACGTCGGTATATTTATCCCGACATGTTTATTTAACGATTCTTTACACGACACTTTTACAAGCGTCGGGATTATTTTTGCCGACGCTTTAAAGCGTCGCTAAATATCATTTAAAATGTCCTTAAATGCAAGATTTTTTATAGTGCACCGGCCCTGACTTTATCAATAACATTGAGTTTGTAAAGAGTCTATAAATGTTGTGTCGGGCACGACGTCGACATAGGATTTTTCTTGTTTGGGATGAGCATTGTTTGTAAATTGGCATCCGGTTGGCTACCCGCGGGTTCACTTGTGCTACGCATCCAATGGAACATAGGCATTTCGCTAACGATGGCCGCTTATGCGACGGATTGAGCCGGACGCGTGTCGGACATGGGTCAGCAGCCTATTTTTCATGGGTGTGCTGAGCGGGGAAAACGTAACCCTCGGTGAGCACCTTTGTACCTTTGGGGTGCCAAGTGAGTGGATGCCAATATAGGGTAGTACGGGAAGGTTGGATGAGATGTATTAAGTGAGCCCGCTTCGCTATATGCGGAGTGTCTTGGTAATCATTTTGCCCTCATCGGCCATGCCCGACCAAGTCGAGTCGTCTGTCTTTCGCTTGTAGTTCATCTTTTCGTTATCAATAAAATACTCGTTGTTTGTGCCAATTTGCAGGAATACTTTACGTTCTTGCTCTCAATTCTCGGTCGTTGCCAATTTGCAAAGTTGTGCCTTGGGACGGTTTGGCTGGCTTGTTTGTGCAGGTGACAGACGAACGCTGCGCGGGCTTTTCGACAAAAAGTCATTAGACCCGTGACAAGTGGTATCAAAGCCCGGGCGATGGAGACGACATGGGCCGGAGCAAAGCCCCTATTGCAGAGACAAGTACGGTGGCGTAACCATCGACAGTGCAGTGTGTGACACCGACGGACAAAGAAGGACAAGGCGAATCAGATAGGCACAGGAGCAATCGAGAACGACTTATCGACTTGGAGGCCCAGCTTGACTCGATGAGAAAGTGACAAACGTGACCACGCATGAGGAGCGGATCGCCATGCTGGAGGCGACGCTCCAGCATGGCTCGCTGAACTCGTCGACCAAGTAGCTGAGCTGCAGGATAACACGAAAGAGGCGGTCCATCATTGTGACGCACTGAATCTTTGCAAATTGCGAGATTCGAGTGTTCGATTGGTACATCGAACTTTTCCACCTTATGTGGAAGGTCGTAGAAGGAGTTCGGACCCACAGTTCGAAAATTTTAAAGTTTTGGCTAAGTCTCGAGAGGTTTACTCTCTAAGATCGGTCTTCGAAAGGAGAGACCGGTCTCCCCAAGCCGTGTGTGGGGATGGCTGGTGTGGCATCCGGTCTCGGCTGCCAGAGACCGGTCCCCATACGCGCTGTCTGCGGAGGAGGCCATGGAGACTGGTCTCGGCTACCAGAGACCGGTTCCAGTACGCCGTTTTTGCGGAAAGGCCACCCGAGATCGGTCTTGGCTAGTGGAGACCGGTCTCTGAGCCCGAAAACTGCCCAGACCTGGAAGTGCACTGTTTGCAAAGTTGAGGGGCTTTTCGAGATTTTGTTACATTAGAGGGCCTATATGGCCACTCCTTCTCTCTTTTTCTCAGATCACTCCCTCACACACTCTCCATTGCACCTAGTAAGAGAAGAGGAAAGGGAAGGAAGGAGGAGAAGGAGAAGGAGAGGAAGAGCAAGCTTTGGAGAACCTTGATCATCTTCCTCCTTCATCACCATTGGAGGCTTGGAGCTTGCCATTGGAGCTTTGTGGAGGATCAACTTTCAACCCTAGAACCTTTTGAGCTTGGATTGGAACTTCTAGGAGGTAAGCAACAAGTTTTCTCCTTCTAGATTTGAGTATTGTTGCTTTTTAGCACATGAAACCCTAGAATGGATTTTAGGGTTACTTTTGGGGTTTTTCAATTTGAGGCTTTTGGATGTTGTTTGATTGGTTTAGAACATTCTTCTAGGTTGCTTTGGAAGGGATCTAGCTCCTTTTTGGATTTTCTAAGGGAATTTCTACATATTATGTGAGTTTTCCTTGCCTCTTGTTGAGTTTCTTAAAGATTGAACTCATGGTTCATCCTTTGAAGTTGTAACTTTTCTAGCATGCTTTGTAGGGTGCTAGGAAGAAGAATATAAACTTCGTTAGGGGATCGGAAGATCGAGCGGAGTATTTAGTGGGTTTGGCTTCACAAATATAGGAGAAAATGTCTCCTATGTGGTTATTTGTTATCGATAAATTATTTGGCATTCATATTCATGCTAGATAAAATTTATATGAATTTTAGAACACTTAAAATGCATGCCTTATGTATTATGAAAATTTCACTCTATGTAGTAGAGCATTGTGGGGTATTTTGCATGCATGTGAGAGTGGTTCTTCTGGGCACTTGGGAACGTGCCTCCTATGTTTGATATAGCTCAAATGATATATTTGTAAGCATTAAACTCATGTTGGGACTTAGAAAGTGTAAGTGTCATCAATGGCCACTTAACTTAGAAAACTGTGAAACTGCAACATAGAGAAATTGACATAGGCCATTGGACATCTATCATATTCCATGTTAGAGACATGATGACATAGAGATAGGCCTTGGACACAGTAGCTTTACTTTCCATGTTTTAGACATGACGATTTGATACTTGAGACGGATCTATGATTACATTGCCATTGTGCTCATTCGCACATGCTTGTGAGGGTCGCTCCCTACAAGCTGGCATTCCGGAGTTGGCCAACGCGATACTTATTCGCCGTGCGGGATTGGGTGCCGAAGTGGATTACCGTGGGATAGACTCATTCCTAGGGTGGGAATGTTGACTACCACGGGGCCATTAGGCCCGGCATTAGCTAGACAGCCTTCGGGTGGATCTTCAGGCTAGACAGCCTTCGGGCGGGTCTTTTCATATTTAAACTTCAAGTACTTTAATTGCCTTTTTGGACATTGACTAGAATAGTAAACCGAGACACTTTACTATTATGTGCGGGACATAAACATGATTGTTATATCTGCTTATTCATGTTTAGAATAGCTCTTTATTTATGCAAGTTCATGACTAGTAGAGATAGCATGTTTTAGCAGTTTACCTGTTCATTTACATGTCGCTTACTTCGTTTATACATATCCGCTTACTTGTTTCTTTTGGGCCTAGTGGCGCATTCAACTGAAGTCAGTAATTGCCCACTGGGAACTATTATTTAATAGTTCTCACGCCCTCTGTTTCTTATGTGTTTCAGAGCCTTTGGCACCGACGGAGGCACGAGATCGCGGCAAGGGAGTCGCCTAGCTAGCTAGCTAAAGTTTTTTATTACCTAGGTGGTTATTTTCTCTCTTTATTGTTGTCACGCCCCGGGACCGGCAGAGCCTTCCCAGAAGGGTGTCCAGACACGCCATATGTCAACACATACAAGGCGTCTACTAAAATACAGCGGAATTAAAACAACAATAGGCTATATCTAAGAATATCAGAGCCACATACAACTAGTTCTACAACAAGTAAGAAGGATAATAAACTGAACAATAAAATAGAAGCATAAGGTGATACAACAACTATCTCAATATCCACAAAATATGGTGGTCTCACTATACATGGTACAACTCTCTACCTCTCCAAAATAAAACAAGAGAAAGGTAGACCACCTTTCAACGAGCCCTCGCCCAAAAGTCGCTATCCCGAGGCTACACCCTTGCCGGTCCCTAGCCTCCCCCGATGCAGAAGGCGCTGTAAAGTAAACAGAAACAGAGGGCGTGAGAACTATAATTTATAGTTCCCAGTGGGCAATTACTGACCTGAACCATTGCACCACTAGGCCCAAAAGAAAAGAGGGTAAATATGCGATAATTAAACACTGTAATAAAAGTATAAAGAAAATGCTATCAATTATAACACAATAAGTAAGATTGTATAGATGTCATAATCCCCTGTTCCAACATATAAGAAAATATGTTCTACTATAACAAACAAGTATACTATAATGTGAATAAAGAACTATCAAGTATACTATATAACCCAAGTAATGCCCTAAGCATGTCCACATAATCCAACTACTAAGTCCTATCTAGTAGTGATTGTCATTTATTGTTGAATGTCAATGTTCACTCTCTTTTCGGGATCTACCTAAGATAATCCAGCTTGTGCCACCTAAGTGTCGTGGTAGCCCCAACATCCCTCGTAAGGAATGAGTCTAACCAATTCGGCCCCATAGGTCTCTCAATACCGCACGCGCGACGAATCGCAAAGGCCAACTCCGGAGTGCCGGCTTGTAGGGAGCGACCCTCACAAGCATGTGCGAATGAGCACAAATGGCAAGCAAGCACAGTCAAGTCTCAAGTATCCAACCCTCATGTCTCTCACATGGCAAATGTCACTAGCAACCCTAAGATCTAGTTCAATAACTCTCATGACACTAGAATTTACTATGTCAATGTTCAACCACGAGCCTAATGTCGCTTAATGACATTATGTGACGCACTGAACTTTCGCAAATAGCAAGGTTCGAGTATTGGATGTGAGATCTGAGCCTTTCCAGATTTTCTGGATGGTCGTTGACTGTGTTCCGACCTATGGCACGTGTCCCGAGGTTTGACGATTAAATCTTGGCACCAAAGTCCAAGAAACTGGACCTTGGGTGACTCTCGGGTTGGAGTTCTGTACTCTTGTACCGGTATAAAATGGGGTTTATACCGGTACAGCCATGATGGCTATATCGGTACAAATCAAAATTTATACCGGTATAATGGGGCAGACCGAGCGAACCCGAGGCTCGGGTTTGGCCCTTTCGCAGGGTTTATACCGGTACAAAATGGATTTGTACCGGTATAGACTCGCAGATTTCGAGCAGTTTAAACTGCAGGGGGTTTTTGGCTATTGTACACCTCTATTAGAGTACCCCACGCCCCTAGGGCATCCTTTTGTGTTCATAGCAGCAAGAGAAGAGGTAAGGGTCCCTCCTTCTCCTCTCATTCTTCCCCCATGGGTTTTGTTGGATTTTTGGAGGATTAAAATCCTCATTTTGCCTCTTTTTGCTTGGTAGAGACTTCTCCACCATTGTTGGAGCTTGGAGCTTGCCATTTGGAGCTTGGTGGAGGATCAAACTTCAAGCCTAGAGCATTTTGAGCTTGGATTGGAGCTTCTTAGAGGTATGTGGATTTTTTCCTTACTCTAGATTCGGTTTTTGTGGCATTTTGTGAGATGAAACCCTAGATATTGGACTTAGGGTTAGGATTTGGGGATTTTCGTTTTGTAGCTTCTAGAACCTATTTGATGGATTTAGAACTTTGGTTTAGGTTGGATTGCAAGGACTCTAACTCCCATTTGGAGATCGAGTGAGCTTCCTTTGCATTCGGTGAGTTTTCTCCAACCTTTTGTTGAAATCCTTAAAGTGTGAACTCATGGTTCATCTTCTTAGCTTGTAACTCCTAGGGTTTGCTTTTTAGGACTCAAGAAGTGATAATCGAAGCTTCGTTAGCGGTTCGGAGCAACGCTATTCGCATTCGGTGGGTTTGGCTTCAAGAACATAGGGGAAAATGTCTCCTAAGTGCTTATTTGGTTTGAGTAATTATTCTAAGTGCATATTCATGCTAGATAGAATTATTATGAATTTTGGAACACTTAAAATGCATGCCTTATGTATGATTAAAATTTTACTTTATATAGTAGAGCAATCTGGGTTATTTTGCATGCATGTGAGGGTGGTTCTTGTGGGCACTTGGTAATGTGCCTCTTATGCTTATTGTAGCTCAAATAATGTAATTGTGAATATTAAACTCATGTTGGGACTTAGACAGTTTAAGTGTCATCAAGCGGCACTTAATTTAGAAAACCGTGAAACTGCAACATAGAGACACTGACATAGGCCACTGACATCTATTATATTCCATGTTAGAGACATGATGACATAGAGATAGGCCCTGGACACAGTAGCGTTACTTTTCATGTTAGAGACATGATGATTTGAGACTTGTGAGAGTTCTTGTGACTATATGCCATTGTGCTCATTCGCACATGCTTGTGAGGGTCGCTCCCTACAAGCCGGCACTCCGGAGTTGGCCAACGGGATTTATGTATTCGCCGTGCGGGATTGGGCGCCGAAGTGGATTGCCGTGGGACAGTCTCATTCCTAGGGTGGGGATGTTGACTACTACGGGGCCATTAGGCTCGGCATTTGGCTAGGCAGCCTTCGGGTCGGCATCGGCCATACCGCCTTCGGGTTGGATCTTATTGGACTTAAACTTAAAGTAATTTAATGGACATTGTGAACTATGACTAGAATAGTAAACTTTAACTCTTTACTATTTCTTTATGAACATTGGCCAAGTTAGACGTACTTTCTATTCATGCTTAGAATAGCTTACTTACTTATGCAAATTCATGCTAAGTATCATGCTAAGTAGAGATATCATGCTTTAGCAGTTTACTGGTTACTTATATAACGTTTACACTTACTTGTTTCATTTTGGGCCTAGTGGAGCATGTGTCACGCCCCGGGTTGCATATTCACCGGGCACGCCGACAAATCCGCCGTATACAAAAGAATTTCTCCTGTATACGAAGCGTAGCTGTACCTGTAAAAACATACAATGCTACAAACAGTAGCATAGAGCTGAAATAACTATAAACAAACAGGTAGGAAAACAACCACTTTAAATACATACAATCGCAGAAACAACAGAACACTACTCGCTCCAGCGAGTTCAACTGTATGTACAAAAGCGATCAAACCCAAAAACTGTCACTACCTGCAGCGGAAGTCCTCTAACTCAGCAACACGCGGGAAGGGCTCTAACTCGCAACGCCCTTGCCTCGATCCAACTCGGGAGGAGCAGCAGCCGCAACAGAAGGCCCTGCAACAAAGGTGGAAGAAAGAGGGCGTGAGAACTACTATAAAAACAAGTAGTCCTCAGTGGGTGTCGCCCTAAACACATCGGTCCACCCACTAACTCTACAGGGTAAGCAAGAAAGTAAAAGAAGCCGGAACACTCAACAGCTAAGTACTACTATACTATCCTGCCCTCAACAACCCTCCGTAGAACAAGTAAAAGCTGACCCAATCTTACGAGGGACTGTGAAGGCACCCGTCCCGCCTGCCGAGGCAACACTACAACTACCCTAGGTAGCTAGTGGAGAGCAACCCACAACGAGGCGCGGCGACACCAACGCAAAAGCACTAAGCCGGACTCGGAGCGGCACTCGTGGGCGCGAACCAACCGAGTATGCAAGCGTATCTCGTCGAGCTCAATCAGCTCTCACAGGGCATAGTCAAGTACACCGGGTCCAAGAACTAACACACCACGTGCCCTTGGCACAACCGTAACCACACAAGACATCGGGTCCACCGTCAAACCCCGACGGTGCCCGACAACCAGCACGACTAGACTCTGCTGAAAAGTAAGCTCGGCATCCCCAGCGCGAGCGTAAAAGCAACTACACTACGCTGGTATCCATCGCACTCCCCCGGCGATGATACGGCACAAAGCGGCTCCTAGAGCTAAATCTGGTAGTGTAAGCTAGTGACGATCCAAAACGAGGTTTTCTCCTAAGTCAAATCCATAGTCCAACATGTATAGAACTAAGTACTTGCTAAGCATGCTCCAAGGTTCAGATATTCATATCAATTCCATGCATTCAAGAAATCACATATTAGCATACTTAATCGAAAACGGAGTCTATACATGGTAACTATTATTCTTAGGAGCATTCCGATGTAAACCCACCTCGATCGCAATTCCCTGGCAGCCAGGGAGTGTCCTGGGTCCTCCTCGATCACCTCCGCTGGTCCGCCAAGTGCCGAGGTCCCTCGCTGCGAAGAAGCAAACCAGAAATACTCGATTTTCACGATTCTGTCCGAAACGCTGAGAAAAGCTTAATGTTAACCAAGCTAACCTTATCCGAATTCAGCGATCCACGGCTCAAAATCTGCGTCTCGCAGTCAGGAATCCAACGCCGCAAGTTTCGACGCGATCCGCCCTCCCTGCGCGGAGAACTGGCCAAAGAGCCGTCGGTCGACGCCGAATCCTGCGATTCAGCCTTTTCGAGAATCCGCCGCAACCGAGACTCAGTAAAGATGGGTTCCGACTAAGCAAACCTGATCCAACTCCAGCAACAAAGGTGTCGTTCGAATCGTCTCGCAGTCGCGGATCCAATGCCCCAAATTTCGCCGCGTTCCGATCCTCCTACACAGAGATATGGTCAAAACTCCGCGGGTCGACGGTGCTGTCAGCAGCAGCTCGGAAATTCAGAAAATAGATGCAACGGAGGAAAACTTGATGGGCTACTCACCGCGAAACAAGCCCTAGGTCAGTCGCCGAGTCGGGGGCGGTCCAGGACGTACGGCTGGCTCCCTCACAGCGTCACAAGGTCGCAAACCCGCCGAAACCACGCGTCGGCGCGTCGTCGTCGAAGCTCGAGCTCCTCCTGAGCTTGAGGAGCAACGAAGCGAAGGCAGCGACAGCTAGCCTAAGGAAGGAGAAGAGGGAGGAGAGGAAGAAGATGATCTCCTCTCTCTTCTCTGCTGCAAATAAAGGGGAGTGAGGGGTGATGTGACAAGGGTCCAAAAAGTCAAACTGCACCATTCCTGCCATGTCAGACGGAGACAAATCCTCCGTACGGCATGCATGTGCAACCCGAGAGCTCCCAGCGCAGGGCCATACCGGTATGACCCTGGTGGCTATACCGGTATAGCAACCGTTGCTATACCGGTATGGCAACCGACTTGTATGCACGCTCACGTAAAACCACGCAATTTGCGATTTTCGTGACACACGCGGCTCTCGCGTTCCCACGGGGCCCGTGTGGCGTCCCTTTGGCGCCAACGCGACTCGGACTTGTCCCGACACTCATCAGAGCTGTCGACAAGCCTCAGGTGCAATTTCCATGTCTCTACATCCTCCTCCACTACAAAACGTTTCGTCCGCGAAACTCAATCGTACTCTCGCCTCTCGCTCGTCGAACAGTAGGGATAGGCCTCCCTCATCACCGTCTCGGGCTCCCAAGTCGCCTCCGCTCCCCGTGATTACTCCACCGCACTTTGACATACGGTATGACCCGATTGCGCAATTCTTTCGCCTCGCGAGCAAGAATCCGCAACGCCGCTCCTCGTATCGAAGGTCCTCGCCAAGCTCAAGCGGAGTGAAGTCAATCACGTGAGAGGGATCGAATACATATTTCCTCAATGCCGAGACGTGGAATACATCGTGAGTGCCGACTAGTCGCGGGGGTAGAGCAATCCGTGCAATCCGGCCCAACTCGCTCCAAAACCTCGAAAGGGCCAATGTAGCGTGGACTGGGCTTTCCACGCACTCCTAATCTGCGTACCCCTTTGGACGGCGAGACTTTAAGAAATACATGATCGCCAATACGAAACTCCAAGTCTCGTCTCCTGGTGTCAGCGTAGCTCCTCTGGCGGCTCTGGGCTGTCAAAAGGTGTCGTCGGACCACCTTCACCTTTTCCTCAGCCTCTAGCAAAATCTCAGGCCCAAGTGTCTTCCTTTCACCCACATCGCTCCAAAACAAAGGGGATCGGCATCTGCGTCCATACAACGCCACAAACGGAGCCATCTGGATGCTCGCTTGATAGCTGTTGTTGTACGCAAACTCAACTAATCTCAAATGCTGATGCCATCCTCCTCCAAAATCCATGACGCACGCTCTCGACATGTCCTCTAGCGTCTCGTATGGTCCTCTCGCATCCGACCATCCGTCTGTGGGTGAAACGCCGTGCTGAAGTGCAGCTGTGTACCCAAGGCTGTCTGTAGGCTCCTCCAGAAATGTGATACAAACCTCGGGTCTCTGTCTGAAACAATCGACACTGGCACGCCATGCAGCCTAACAATCACATCCAGGTATAGCTGCGCGTGTCTCTCTCGGACCGGTGGTCTCGAATCGGTAGGAAGTGGGCGGACTTGGTCAATTCCACTATCACCCAAATGGCATCGAAACCACCCCGTGCTCTAGGTAATCCCACGACAAAGTCCATCGTGATCCGCTCCCATTTCCACTCGGCACTGGCAGACTCGGAAGCTTGCCAGCAGGCACCAGATGCTCTGCCTTCACCTGTTGGCAAGTCAAACACTGAGCCACATATCTGCCAATGTCTCTTTTCATTCCGTTCCACCAGAACTGTGCTTTCAAGTCCTTATACATTTTGGTTCCACCAGGATGAACTGTATAAGGAGAACAATGAGCCTCTCTCAAGATCTCCGCTCGGATCTCAGAATCCACGGGTACACACGGTCCCTGTACCTCAGTACTCCCGAACCGTTCATCGTGAAACCCTCTGCTGTCTCCTCTCCAATCGCTCTCTAATCCTCAACAAGTGTGGGTCTCCACTGCTTTCTCTCGGATCCTATCCAACGAGTGGGCCGCAAAACCATAGACATTAGTATTGCAAAGAGACCTGTGGACACAACCTCTAAGCTCAACCGTAGCTCCTCAAGTAACGGCCTCGCCGCGTGATCATCAAACACGAGCCCCCGCATCGCCTTTCCCGCTCAACGCATCTGCCACCACATTCGCCTTGCCGGGATGATACTGAATGCTAATATCATAGTCCTTCAGTAACTCCAACCACCGGCGCTGCCTCAGGTTCAACTCCTTTTGGGTGAACAGGTACTTGAGACTTTTGTGATCGGTAAAATCTCACGGTGCTCGCCATACAAGTAGTGCCGCCACAACTTCAAAGCAAAAACCACCAAGCTCCAAGTCATGCGTAGGGTAATTCTTCTCGTAATCCTTTAATTGTCGCATCAAATAAGCAATTACCCTACTATGCTGCATCAACATATACCCTAGTCCACTGTGTGATGCGTCCCTGTAGATCACGTATCCTTCCCCCATAACTGGAAGGGCAAGGATAGGAGCTGACATCAATCGCTGCCTCAAATCATCAAAGCTCCTCTGACAGTCCTCACTCCAGGTGAACTTAATTCCTTTACGGGTCAATCGAGTGAGGGGTGTGGAAAGCTTCGCAAAGCCTTCCACAAACCGACGGTAATATCCAGCTAATCCAATGAAGCTCCGCACCTCGGTCGCCGTCGTCGGCCTAGGCCAATCCCGAATAGCCTCAATCTTCTTCGGGTCGACTGCCACTCCATCTGCAGAAATCACGTGGCCCAAGAAAGTAACCTCCCGCAACCAGAACTCGCACTTCTTTAACTTGGCATACAACTCCTTCTCTCGCAGGAGCTGTAGCACTATCCTCAAGTGCTCCTCGTGCTCGGCGTCGCTACGGGAGTATATCAGAATGTCGTCGATGAAGACTACCACAAACCTGTCCAAGTACGGCTTAAACACCGTTCATCGATCCATGAACGCGGCAGGCATTCGTCAAACCAAATGGCATCACCGTAAACTCGTAATGCCCATACCGAGTCCTAAAAGCCGTCTTGGAAACATCCTCGGCCCTCACCCTCAGCTGGTGGTAACCTGACTGGAGATCAATCTTCGAGAAGACACAAGATCCTTGCAGCTGATCAAACAGATCATCAATGCGCGGCAACGGATACTTGTTCTTGATGGTCACTTTATTCAGCTCCCTAATCAACACATAACCCGAGTGAACCATCCTTCTTCTTTACAAATAACACCGCGCTCCCCAAGGCGATACACTCGGGTCTCACGTATCCTTTATCCATCGATCCTGAAGGCTGCGCCTTTAATTCTCTCACTCTGCAGTGCCATCCTGTAAGGTACCTTCGAGATTGGTGCGTTCCCGGACTACATCAATCACAAACTCGATCTCCTCTCGGCGGCATAGTCGTCGTCTCGTGGGAAATACATCCGGAAACTCGCGAACTACAGGGATGTCCTCGAGTTTCGGTGCCGCCGTAGGTACCTCTGCGACCGTGGCTAGAAAAGCAACGCACCCTCTACTCATCAGCTGTCGAGCTCTCGCTGAAGAAATACACGCGGCAAACAACGTGCTCCCCGCAGCCTCCGAAAGTGAACACCTCCCCGGCCCGGCTCGCGGAGCGTCACCGTCCTCTCTCCGCAGTCGATAGTCGCGTAGTACCGCGTCAGCCAATCCATGCCAAGCACTATGTCGAAGTCGTGTAGCTGCCCTAGCACTAGCAAGTCGGCGGCCAAAATCCACGAATCTAGCTGTACAGGGCACGACCTACAACACTCTACAACCCGTACTACATGGTCGGGAACCTGAATCTCCCGGGTCTGAGGCAACAACCCTAACTCTAGACCATGTAATAATGCAAATGCTCGACTAATAAAAGAATGCGATGAGCCGGTATCAAATAAAGTGCGTGCTCTAGTACCGTAAAGTAAAGTGATACCGCGTAGAGTCCTCCACCCGAGCCGCGTACACCCCGCGCCGGGAGCTCGTCGCGCCGCTCGTCTGTCGCGCACGTACGCCCGATCCTCACGACGGTAGCTCGAAGGTGTCCCGTACGACTGCTGGGATCCGGTCTGGGCTGATGCTGTCGATGGTGCCGACGATGCTGCTCGCGGACAAGCTGCCCTAAAGTGTCCTGGGTGTCCGCATCCGAAACACCGGCCCTCCCGATGCTCACACTGTCGCGCCGCGTGCGGTCCTCCGCAGATCACGCACCGCCGTGCCCTTCGAGGTCGCCCGCCGACGGGTATCTCGGCACGCCGACGCTTCGAGGGCCCACGACCCCGAAAGCGTGATCGTGGTGGCCTCGGCGCTCGGCCGTCGCTTCGATCGCCCACCGTCATCGGCCGGGCGTTTCGTCCCGACTCGGCCCGCCTCGAGTCCGCTCTCGAAGTGTCGTCTCACTCTCTCTCGAACAAAGCTCGCTCAATAGACGCATCCAGGGTCCTCGACCTCCGCGCCCTAACGAACCTGTACAGATCTGGCCTCAAGCCCTGCTCGAATAGATTCACCCGATGTGCCTCATCTCTCGCTACATACGGCACACAGTTTAGGAGCCGCGAAAACTCCCGAACGTACTCGAACCGTGCGATCTCCCCGCCGGATCTTCTTCAGATCTTCTTCCATTCCCTGCTTCACACTGTCGGGAAAATACGTGCGGCACAACATCCCGCAAAACTCCTCCCAGCTCGTCTGTGAAGCCACAACTCCCTGGTCGCGCCTCATCCTCGTCCACCAGTCCCGGGCGTCTCCAACTAAACAGTGGACCCCAAGGTGAACTCCGGTCCCGATCCTCCAGACGAACATATCCTCAAATATCCCGTTCATCGCGCGTATCCAACTCTCCAAAATCCAAGGCTCGACACACCCGTCGAACATCGGTGGGTCGAGGCGGCGAAAACGAACAACGGCTCGCCATCCGCTCCGCTCCGCCGTTAGGCCGATCCGATCTCTAACCGGCACGACTGGTGCTGGAGGTATCTCTGCTGGTAGGGGTATGGCGGTAACTGGTGCAGTAGGTGGAGTAGGGGATGGTGGGGTAGGCTGGGCTGGTGCCCCTGACGATGTACTCGATGATGCCACTAGCCTCTCGCACATCTGCTGTAAAAACAGGCCCTGCTGTCTCGTCGCTCGCGCCGCGCTATCCGGGCGCTCAACTGATCGGCACTCGCCTGTGTCGAGTGCTCGGTTCCGCTACGGGAGGTACACCCGTCTCAGTCGGGTGCCCCGATCCATCCGCTCCGGTATCTCGGGGTGACGGTAGTGGTGGTAGGGGGCGCGCCGTAGCGGCGGTCGTCCTCTCAAGGGGCGGCATAGCCGCACACATAAAAACGAGGTCGATACAAAACACTTGACCCAATCATCGAAAGTCTCGAAGGCGGTCCTCGTTTCTCCTCAAAATTATGTCGTCTGCAGGCCAACATAATTTCTTCCGGACCAAAACAAGCACTCCTTCAGTCACTCACTCCACTCAAGGATGAGTTAGAACAATCAATCAATGACTTTCGCGTTAAATCACGCCTCTCACGTCAAGCCTTCCTAAGGTTAACCAGCTTAGGTTTCTAAGTCCCAACGACCTAATACTAAGCTCTGATACCAACTTAATCTGCACCCCCCCGGGTTGCATATTCACCGGGCCCGCCGACAAATCCGCCGTATACAAAAGAATTTCTCCTGTATACGAAGCGTAGCTGTACCTGTAAAAACATACAATGCTACAAACAGTAGCATAGAGCTGAAATAACTATAAACAAACAGGTAGGAAAACAACCACTTTAAATACATACAATCGCAGAAACAACAGAACACTACTCGCTCCAGCGAGTTCAACTGTATGTACAAAAGCGATCAAACCCAAAAACTGTCACTACCTGCAGCGGAAGTCCTCTAACTCAAAGAACACGCAGGAAGGGCTCTAACTCGCAACGCCCTTGCCTCGATCCAACTCGGGAGGAGCAGCAGCCGCAACAGAAGGCCCTGCAACAAAGGTGGAAGAAAGAGGGCGTGAGAACTACTATAAAAACAAGTAGTCCTCAGTGGGTGTCGCCCTAAACACATCGGTCCACCCACTAACTCTACAGGGTAAGCAAGAAAGTAAAAGAAGCCGGAACACTCAACAGCTAAGTACTACTATACTATCCTGCCCTCAACAACCCTCCGTAGAACAAGTAAAAGCTGACCCAATCTTACGAGGGACTGTGAAGGCACCCGTCCCGCCTGCCGAGGCAACACTACAACTACCCTAGGTAGCTAGTGGAGAGCAACCCACAACGAGGGCGCAGCGACACCAACGCAAAAGCACTAAGCCAGACTCCGGAGCGGCCCTCGTGGGCGAACCAACCGAGTATGCAAGCGTATCTCTGTCGAGCTCAATCAGGCTCTCACAGGCATAGTCAAGTACACTGGGTCCAAGAACTAACACACCACGTGCCCCTTGGCACAAACTGTAACCACACAGTACACTGGGTCCACCGTCAAACCCCCGACGGTGCCCGACAACCAGCACGACTAGACTCTGCTGAAAAGTAAGCTCGGCATCCCCAGCGCGAGCGTAAAAGCAACTACACTACTCTGGTATCCATCGCACTCCCCCGGCGATGATACGGCACAAAACGGCTCCTAGAGCTAAATCTGGCAGTGTAAGCTAGTGACGATCCAAAACGAGGTTTTCTCCTAAGTCAAATCCATAGTCCAACATGTATAGAACTAAGTACTTGCTAAGCATGCTCCAAGGTTCAGATATTCATATCAATTCCATGCATTCAAGAAATCACATATTAGCATACTTAATCGAAAACGGAGTCTATACATGGTAACTATTATTCTTAGGAGCATTCCGATGTAAACCCACCTCGATCGCAATTCCCCGGGCAGGGGAGTGTCCTGGTCCTCCTCGATCACCTCCGCCGGTCCGCCAAGTGCCGAGGTCCCTCGCCGCGAAGAAGCAAACCGAAATACTCGATTTTCACGATTCTCGTCCGAAACAACAAGGCTGAGAAAAGCTTAATGTTAACCAAGCTAACCTTATCCGAATTCAGCGATCCACGGCTCAAAATCTTCGTCTCGCAGTCAGGAATCCAACGCCGCAAGTTTCGACGCGATCCGACCTCCCTGCGCGGAGAACTGGCCAAAGAGCCGACGGTCGACGCCGGAATCCTGCAGTTCAGCTTTTCAGAATCTGCCGCAAATCTGAGACTCAGTAAAGATGGGTTCCGACTAAGCAAACCTGATCCAAATCCAGCAAGTAAGGTGTCGTTGGAATCGTCTCGCAGTCGCGGATCCAATGCCCCAAATTTCGCCGCGTTCCGATCCTCCTACACAGAGATATGGTCAAAACTCCGCGGGTCGACGGTGCTGTCAGCAGCAGCTCGGAAATTCAGAAAATAGATGCAACGGAGGAAAACTTGATGGGCTACTCACCGCGAAACAAGCCCTAGGTCAGTCGCCGAGTCGGGGGCGGCGGTCCAGGACGCACGGCTGGCTCCCTCACAGCGTCACAAGGTCGCAAACCCGCCGAAACCACGCGTCGGCGCGTCGTCGTCGAAGCTCGAGCTCCTCCTGAGCTTGAGGAGCAACAGCAGCAGCAGCAGCAGCAGCAGCAGCTAAGGAAGGAGAAGAGGGAGGAGAGGAAGAAGATGATCTCCTCTCTCTTCTCTGCTGCAAATAAAGGGGAGTGAGGGGTGATGTGACAAGGGTCCAAAAAGTCAAACTGCACCATTCCTGCCATGCTGTACCGGTACAAATCCCCTCTGTACCGGTACAGACAGGCAACCCGAGAGCTCCCAGCGCAGGGCCATACCGGTATGACCCTGGTGGCTATACCGGTATAGCAACCGTTGCTATACCGGTATGGCAACCGACTTGTACCGGTACAGCTCACAGAAAAACCTGCAATTTGCAGATTTTCGTGACACACGCTGCTCTCGCGTTCCCACGGGGCCCGTGTGGCGTCCCTTTGGCGCCAACGCGACTCGGACTTGTCCCGACACTCATCAGAGCTGTCGACAAGCCTCAGGTGCAATTTCCAGGTCTCTACAGCATGCAACTGAAGTAAATAATTGCCCACTCGGAACTATTAATAATAGTTCTCACGCCCCCTGTTTCTTATGTGTTTCAGAGCCTTCGGCACCGGCGGAGGCAAGGGATCGCGGCAAGGGAGTCGCGTAGTTGTGTGCCTTTCGCTTATAGTCCATCTTTTCGTTATCAATAAAATACTCATTGTTTGTACCAATTTGCAGGAATCCTTTACGTGCTTGCTCTCAATTCTCGGTCGTTGCTAATTTCCAAAGTTGTGCCTCTGGACGGTTTGGCTGGCTCGTTTGTGCAGGTGACAGACGAGCGCCGCGCGGGCATTTCGACAAAAAGTCATTAGACCTGTGATAATACGGTAGCCACAACACTCAAAAAACACTCGAAAATACCGACGGCAAAATTCAACGAAAAGCCCAGTTCCTAAATCACACATAAATCCATTTCTATTCCAATTCACAAATATCCCATCAAAATCTCCTCTCCTAGAAATTGTTGAGTTAAATTCTGGAATTTGATTTAATTTCACAACAATTTTGATTAAATCTACAAACAAATAAATATTGAATAAATATGAAACTAAATTAATTAAAAGAATAAGGGGTTTCGGGAAATAGCCTCGTGAGGCGTGCGATGCACTGTCTTAGAGTAACTTTAGCCCCTCCACGTGCAAGTCTCCGGCTAGTTGCTCTAGCGATACAACACCTCGGATTGTCTGAAAGGAGTGCTTAATTGAACGTCCGTCCAGCTTTCAAAATCTTAACTCAATAATAGAAAAATAGCGTAAGGAGGAAAGAATTCGAGAAAGGAAAATATCTCTTTTGGTAAGATTCTGTATATCTTTCCCTTTTATTGCTCATTTTTATAATATAGGTTGACGGTCCAAATAACCATTTGAGGGATGTTCCGCTAAAGCGGAATCCACAATCCCACGTCCTGTGGAAAAGTGGAATACGTTACCCCTTTTCCCGGTTAGAGGAGAGAGAGGGAAATACGTGATCCCATCCTCATTTTAATTAAAATTTAAATTAAATCCTTAATTATCTATTAGATTCAAATCAAATCTTTTAAATTAAACTAATTCCAACATTCCCCCTACTTAATTTAAAATTTAATTAAAAGAAAACCTCTCAAATATCGAAAATATATATAAATAAATTATATACAAAAATATTAATAAAGAAAAAAATTAGAAACCACCAAATTTAGTTGAGATCTTTATACCATGTATTCAACCAAAGGAACCTTTCAGTTTGAATCAGGCCGATGAAACGAATTTCTACAAATCACACGTATAGTACAGCTAGTTTCGGTCATAGCTGATGTGCGCTTTTAATGGCCATGCGCATGTACCGCATCACGTATGTTTTACGAATCAACCCAAATTCCATAGACGCGGCCTCACGACTCCATACACTTAGTAGGTCCTAGTAAGGGTGTAGGTAAGTGTAAGATATTGAATCCTCGTGGTATTAACCCACTTTTGGCTAAAATGACCAAAGTGTGGCAAAATGAATAAATGAACAAGTTTCAATTGGCATTCCAACAATGTTGGAAGGGTCGAAGTTGAGTCCCGAAGGAGTTAGAAGGCTTTAGCATTGTTCGGTGCGAAGTAGAATCGAAACCTAAGGGCTAGCCATGAGATTGGGTATCGAGATTGGGATCTTGCATTCACATGAGTATTATGTTGAGCATGAGCATGTTTATTATTGTTCAGGCATATTAGTTGTATGCAATATAGTTTGGTTACTATCTGTTTATTCTTTCAAATTATGCCAGAGATATACCTAGTGGGAAAGTCGGTGTGATTGGGGGCCGAGGCCACTGGGAACTTTATTGTAGTTCTCACCCCATTCCTTCTACAGAGCCTGGACCGAGCGAGCCAACGGGCGATCGTGGTAAGGGCCTCGCGCCATAGCTAGCAACTACCCTATTGGAGTTTATTTTCTAGTTGCATACCACTCTTGTATATTTACTTTTGGAAGTTAAATGTAAATAAATGTTTTGGAAGAAAAGAATGTAATGATGTAAAGAGTAAATGTATGTGATTGACATGAAGTCATAATAGTTGTTTAGTTTAGTTTTCTTTCACTTGACTATTGCTTACCCTCATGTAAGCCATTCGTGTATGCTTTCGCTTGTGCCTTTCATACTCTTTGAATCGTACTTGTGTTGAGCCTTGGGCGGGCAGGGGAAACTCTATCCGTTCGGCGTCTGTTCGACGGGCCGGGGCCGGCCAAAGGGATCGGTCCCGCAGCGTGATAGATGTTTTGGTATCAGAGCCCAAAGTGAAAGAAAATTAGGAATGGACCTAGAAACTCTTAGGAGGGACAAGACATAAGGATTTGGGAAACGCTTAGCGAAAGCACTCGATTGGGTCGAAGTGTGTCGTCTCTAATGTGATTAGAGGCTAGGTTGAGATGGAATCAGTTCTCTATACCTTGTGTAAAGTTGGGTGGCCAACAACATTACGCATTGGGACGAGGACAAATATAAGCGTTGCTTTCGCCTAATTGGGTAAGTTTAAGTAAGGTTGATTCTATAGCTAATGTATATGCTACCTTTCAGGTACAATGCCTCGTGGACAACCTCGAACGCGGTTGATTCTGGAGGAACCGAGTGTGGCTTCTGAGCAAACCGGAGCAGGCGGCGACGGGGAGCTTCGGGAGCAATTGTCTGCACTGATTGGAGTAGTGCGACAGCAAGCGGAATCGGTGCGAGCTCAGGGTGAGCAGATTCGACAGCTTCACGAGACGATGGAGTGACAACATGCGGCGACGGCTCACGCTAGTGGAGGGCCTCCTGCACCCCCTGTTGTAGTGCCGGACGCGGCCGAGGGAGTGCCCGTGGGGGCCGTGCCAGTTACGGTAGTACCGACCGGGTCGGGGACCTCAGATCCCGACAGTGCGGCGGTAGAGGCGGAGCGGGAGCGTGCTTTGGCGGCTCTTGTTATGTTCCAGAAGTTTAACCCACCGATACTTGAAGGGGAATTGACGGAGTCCGTGGTGGTGGAGTCGTGGATCGACTCTATGGAGACGTTGTTCGAGGACCTTACTACCTCGGAGAAGGATAAAGTTTATATTGCCATCCGTTGCCTAGGCAAGACGGCGAAAGTGTGGTGGAGGCGGATCAAGCGTGATAGGTCTTCCGATCTTCCGCCGATGGTGTGGGAAGAGTTCAAGAGGGCGGTGTTCGCCAATTACTTCCCAGATACGGTGAAGCAGAAGTTGCAAGAAAAGTTTCGCAAACTAAGGCAAGGGGATCGCTCGGTAGCGGACAACGAGCAAGAGTTCTCCCACATAATCGATTGTGTCTCGGATGTAGTTCGAGATGACCGGGACCGGGCCGATTGGTTCTTGCGAGGACTCCGACCATGGATTTACGAGGCAGTGCAGATCCTCAAGCTGGCGACCTTTGCGGAGGTCTTTGATAGAGCCTTGTGGGCGGAGCACGGTAGCGCCTACGCCCGTGAGGAGCGCGAGTCCATGGCGGAGTCGCGCGATAAATGAAAGAAGCGGACGGCGGGCGGTGCCAGGGGCAGGCCAAATGCTAAGAAACCCCCTCGGAATCCCCGACAGCAATCGAGGAGTTGGAGGCCTTCCCGATGTGCTATTTGTGGCGGTGAGCATCAGCCGAGGGCTTGCCCACAGAGCGAAGGGAAGTGCTTTAAGTGTGGTCAGGCGGGACATATGATACGGGAGTGCCCGAAGTGGACGTCGTCTGCGCTGACGGCGGCGTCATCACCATGGACCCCGAGGCAGCTTGCGGGGTTTCACCCGGCGATGTCGGCCGAGCGTGCGACAACCTCACCCCAGCCGGAGGGGTCACGAGCACCAAGCAGACGAGTTTTCGCCGCTCAGGTGGAGGAGCAACCTGCTGCACCGAGTGATGTTGTGGCAGGTATAATTTCGATTAGAGGCATTAGGGCTAGAGCATTGTTCGACACAGGAGCATCGCATTCATTTGTTGGTGCACTGTTTGTGAAGACGCGTGATTTTGATGTTGAGTTTAGCCCCGATCATTGGTAGGTCAATGCCCTAGAGCATACGTTTAAGATACACGATTGGTGTCCGGATTGTCCGATACAGATAGGAGATTGGATTATGCCGGCGGATCTGCTGGTGTTGAAGCAGATGTGAGGCTTCGATGTAATCTTGGGGGTCGATTAGCTCTCCATGTACTATGCAGTGATTGACTGCGAGAGCAAGAGAATCACTTTTCGTGAACCTAATCACGAGGATCTAGTGTACCAGGCGTGTAAGAGCACGCTCTTCGCGGTGACTGTGTCGGCGCCGAGGGCGAGGATGATGATTAAGGGTGGATGCAAGGCCTATTTGGCAACTGTTGTGGACACCCAGAAGAAGTACCCGGGACTTAGTGAAATATGGGTAGCATGTGAGTATCCGGACGTCTTTCCGGCGGAGTTACCGGGATTGCCACCGGACCGGGAGATCAAGTTCGTTATAGACTTGGTTCCCGGGGCGGCGCCAGTTTCGAAGGCTCCCTACCGAATGGCACCGGCAGAGTTAGTAGAGCTGAAAGCACAGCTACAGGACATGCTTGATAGGGGCATCGTGAGGCCGAGCATGTCGCCGTGGGGTGCTCCGGTGCTATTTGTAAAAAAGAAGGATGGTACACTTCGGCTCTGCGTGGATTATCGCGAGTTGAACAAGGTGACCATAAAGAATAAGTACCCGTTGCCAAGGATTGACGATCTGTTTGATCAGTTGCAAGGGTCGCGGGTGTATTCGAAGATTGATCTTCAGTCGGGTTATCGCCAATTGAAGATTCGGCCGAAGGATGTGCACAAGACGGCATACCGTACGCGGTATAGCCACTATGAGTTTACGGTGATGCCATTTGGGCTTACCAATGCCCCGGTAGCATTTATGGATTTAATGAACCGAGTCTTCAGGCTGTTGTTGGACCGATGCGTCGTGGTGTTCATAGACGACGTGTTGGTTTATTCGAAGAGTGAAGAAGAGCACGAGGAACATTTGAGGACCATGCTGCAGATACTTCGCAAAGAGAAACTTTATGCTAAACTTAAGAAGTGCGAGTCCTGGCTATCGGAGGTTACCTTCCTAGGCCATGTGATCTCCGGGAGCGGAGTCTCGGTAGATCCGAAGAAAGTTGAGGCAATAAAGGATTGGCCTCTCCCGACAAGTGTTGCGGAGGTCCGCAGTTTTCTTTGAGTTGCGGGCTATTATCGGCGGTTTGTGGAGGGATTCGCGAAAATCACCACTCCGCTAATGCGCCTTACGCACAAAGGACTGAAGTACGTGTGGAGCGATGATTGTGATCGGAGCTTCGAGGAATTGAAGAACAGATTGACCTTGACCCGGTGCTAGCTTTGCCGACTCTGGGGGAAAGCTTTGTGGTGTATAGTGATGCCTCGTATAGTGGTCTCCGGTGCGTGCTAATGCAAAATGGTCGAGTGATAGCTTATGCTTCTCGCCAAGTGAAGACTTATGAGAAAAATTATCCGATACACGATTTGGAGCTAGCTGCTATGATATTTGCACTAAAGCTATGGAGGCATTACTTATATGGTGAACACTGTGAAATCTACATAGATCACAAAAGTTTGAAATACTTGTTCAACCAGAATGAGTTGAACATGCGACAGCGGCGGTGGTTGGAGTTGATAAAGGACTATGATGTCACTATACTATACCACCCGGGGAAAGCCAATGTCGTAGCCGACGCGCTGAGTAGGAAATCTGTAGAAAACTTGGCGACGGCAATTACGCCGCAACCGTTATTGCAAAGAGAAATGCAATGATTGGGTTTGGAAGTGGTGGCGCCGGGAGTGCCGGCAACACTTGCGGCGTTAGTAGTGCAACCGACCTTATTGGAAAAAATTAAAGAGCTGCAGGCTTCAAACGAATATCTCCAGAAGGTGCAGAGTGAGGTCGAGAGCGGTAGTGCTGACGATTTCAGCATTGGGACCGACGGCGCGGTTCGGTTCAGAAACCGTTCGTGCGTACCCAAGAATGAGGAGATTCGAAAGATGATTATGCAAGAAGCACATTAGTCTCCTTATAGTATTCACCCGGGCGGCACTAAGATGTACCGAGATCTGAAAGTGAATTACTGGTGGCCGGGTATAAAAAGAGAGATTGGGGAATTCGTGGCGCAGTGTCTCACGTGCCAGCAAGTAAAAGCAGAGCGTCGATTTCCGGCGAGGAAGCTACAAAGTTTACCGATACCCGTTTGGAAATGGGAGGACATTGCGATGGACTTCATTACGGGTTTGCCTCGCTCGCAGGGCGGACATGATGCGATATGGGTCGTAGTGGATCGATTGACGAAATCGGCCCATTTCTTGCCGATTCACACTACATGGTCGGGAGATAAATTGGCTCAGGTGTATCTTGATGAAGTTGTGAGACTGCATTGGGTTCCGGTATCGATAGTGTCGGATCGAGACCCTAGGTTCACATCTCATTTCTGGAAGAGCTTACAGCATGCTCTGGGCACACGGCTCGATTTTAATACAGCGTTTCATCCTCAGAGTGATGGACAGTCTGAGAGGACCATACAGATACTCGAGGACATGTTGCGAGCCTGTGTATTGGATTATAGGGGTGGATGGCACGATTACTTGCTGATGGTGGAGTTCGCGTATAATAATAGTTATCAGAAGAGTATCACGATGGCGCCATTTGAGGCTTTGTATGGAAAGAAGTGTCGTTCGCCGATTCATTAGAGCGAGGTGGGCGAGAGAGTCACTCTTGGCCCCGATGTGTTGCGGAAGGCGGAGGAAAAGATTCGCCTTGCCCGTCGTCCCAACATAGAGCAAGAAGAGCAAAAAGGAAAGCGATCAAACCCAGCAAAATGCAAGAGGAGGGAGGAAAATACCAAGAGAGGGTCCTTACCTTCTTCCTCTGTGATCCCAGCACAAAAGAACCCTAAGGGGTCGTGGGTGCTGTTATAAGAAGGGCACAATCGCGCAAAAGCCCCTGCAGTTTCCAGTTTTCGAAATCTGCCAGTTTGTACCGGTACAAATCCATTTTGTACCGGTACAAATCCATTTTGTACCGGTACAGACCCACGAAACAGCCAAACCCGAGCCTCGGGTTTGCCAGCAATCGGCCATCTGTACCGGTACAAAATTCATTTTGTACCGGTATAGCCATCAAGCCTGTACCGGTATAGCCATCTTTTTGTACCGGTACAAAGCCCTGAAATTCCAACTCGAGAGCTGACCAAACATCCGTCTTTTCGGATTTTGGTGCCGAGATGCAACCCATCGTTCTTGGGGTTCGAACCATAGGTCGGAACTCTGTCAACGACCTTCCAGAAAATATGGAAAGGCTCCGAACTCAAGTCAAATGCTCGAACCTCGCAATTTGCGCAAGCCCAGTATGCTACAGGTGCATTCTCCTCCATGAATGAAGCTTGGAGCTTGAGGTTGGTGCTTGTTTGAGGAGAGAGCTTCAAGGTTTGGGGACTTTGGTCTTGGTTTAAAGCTTCTAAGAGGTAGGAAAACATCTCTTTTCCTCTAGATTTAAGTTTTGAAGCTTTCTACTAGATGAAACCCTAGATTTTGAGAATTAGGGTTTTATTTGGGGCTTTTTGATTTGAAGCTTTTAGATCCCTTTTGAATGGTTTAGAATCTCTGTTTAGATTGCTTTGGGAGGGATCTAGCTTCCTTTTGGATTTTCTAAAAGGATTTTTGCACATTTAGGTGAGTTTTTCCTTACCTTAACCTAGATGTTTAAAGTTTGAGCTCAAGGCTCATCTTTTGGGGTTGTAACTTCTATGGCATGTCTTGTAGGGTGCTAGGAGAAGGAATATAAGCTTAGTTAGCGGTTCGGATCATCGCTTGGAGCAACGGTGGGTTTGGCCTCACCTAGCACAATGAGAAATTCTCATTGGTGCTTAATTACTTATGGTTAATTGAAAAATGACACATTTTCATGCTAATAACATTATTTGTGAATTTTAGAATGCTTAAAACACTTATATTATGTATATTGCAATTTTTCCTCTATATAGTAGAGAAGTGTGCATGTGAGAAACTAAGTAGTTGTTAGTAGTCTAGTTGAGACTTGAACTACATGTTTAAGTGAAATTGAGATGTATTTGTGGACATAGAAACTATGCATGACATAGGAGAAAAGCCCTTGTCATAAAGAGGCATTGGCTTGGCATCAATATGTGACTTAGTGAGCTAATGTCATCAAGCGGCATTAGGCTCGTGTTGGAATATTGACATAGTAAATTCTAGTGTCATGAGAGTTATTGAACTAGACCTTAGGGTTGCTAGTGACATTTGCCATGTGAGAGACATGAGGGTTGGATACTTGAGACTTGACTGTGCTTGCTTGCCATTTGTGCTCATTCGCACATGCTTGTGAGGGTCGCTCCCTACAAGCCGGCACTCCGGAGTTGGCCTTTGCAATTCGTCGCGTGTGTAGTATTGAGAAACCTATGGGGCCGAATTGGTTAGACTCATTCCTTACGGGGGATGTTGGGGCTACCACGACACTTAGGTGGCACAAGCTGGATTACCTTGAGTAGATCCCAAAAAGAGATTGAACTTGACATTCAATAGTAAATGACAATCACTACTAGATAGGACTTAGTAGTTGGATTATGTGGACATGCTTAGGGCATTACTTGGGTTATCTAGTATACATGATAGTTCTTTATTCACATCATAGTATACTTGTTTGTTATAGTGGAGCATATTTTCTTATATGTTGGAACAGGGGATTATGACAATTATATAATTATACTTAGTGTGTTATAATTGATAGCATTTTCTTTATGCTTTTATTACAGTGTTTATTTATCGCATACTTACCCTCTTTTCTTTTGGGCCTAGTGGTGCAATGGTTCAGTTCAGAAATTGCCCACTGGGAACTATAAATTATAGTTCTCACGCCCTCTGTTTCTGTTTACTTTTCAGTGCCTTCCGCATCGGGGGAAGCTAGGGACTGCAACAAGGGGGTTGCTTCGGGTTAGCGACTTTCGGCGAGGTTGTTCGATAGGTGGTTACCTCTCTTGTGTATTTTGTTTGGAGAGGTTGAGAGTTGCCTTTGTGTTTAGAGAGACCACCACATTTTGGGACAGTTATTGTATTAACCTTATGTTTTATGGTTATGTTGTTTAGTTTTCTTTACTATTTATCTAGTCTTCCTATTCTCTACTTGTTGATAGGGCTAGCTGTATGTTGCTCTTATATCCATAGATATGGCCTATAATTGTTTTAATTCCCCTGTATTTTAGTAGACGCCTTGTATGTGTTGACATATGGCGGGTCTGGACACCCTTCTGGGAAGGCTCTGCCGGTCCCGGGGCGTGACAGAATGTAAACTCAAACTTAATCCAATGTAAATTTGAAGTAAAATTAAAATTCCAATTTCAATTAAAATTTAAACTTAAAACGAAAATTAAATTCAACCTTAAACTCGAATCTTTAATTAATATTCAATTTCAAAATGAAAACTAACTTAAATTCAAATTTTGAATTCTATACTTCATTCAAATTTTATGCTGAAATTCTAAATCTAACTTGAAACTTAAACTTTTGAATTTTCAAATTCAAGGACACCAAGTCAAGTCCATTTCGTGTCCTTGCGCTTCACCTACGTGATGCCCTCCAATTAACTCAGAATTTAAGCGGAGGGTGAGTCCAAATGTCAGGCCAATCCAAACCTGAATTTGATTCGAATATGCCGAAGCTGAACCGAAGCCCCAACTCCAAATCCAACCCATATTTATGCTTGGATCGGATTAAGCTCAACCCAACCCAAACTTGTTGTGCACAATATAAACCAAACCATATTGTCCAAAACCACATTAATCAAAATCCCAAACCAAAACCCCAAATCATGTAGCCAAATTCAAGTTCAATCCTGAATCCAAACCTTATGGGTTAGATACAACCCAAGCATGAAACCAAGCTATATAAACCAACACTGATGCTTAAACTCCAGGCTAAATCATATCAGTCATAATCCAAACCCAAACTCAATCGACCGAAACGTCGTTAAACTAAACCCAAATCCAAACGACCGAAACGTTGCTAAACTAAAACTAAACTCAAACGACCGAAACGTCATTAAACTAAACCCAAACTCAAACGATCGAAACGTCGTTAAACTAAACACAAATCCAAACGACCGAAATGTCGCTAAACTAAAACTAAACTCAAACGACCGAAACGTCGTTAAACTAAACCCAAACACAAACGACCGCAAAGTCGTTACACTAAACGATCAAATCAAACGACCGTAAACTCGTTAAACTAAATCCATCAAATCTAATCGACCGTCATGTCGTTAAACTGAGCAACCAAATCTAATTGACCGCCATGTCGTTAAACTGAGTAATCAATTCCAATCGACCGCCATGTCGTTAAACTGAGCAAATCAAATCTAATCGACCGCCATGTCGTTAAACTGAGCAATCAATTCTAATCGACCGCCATGTCGTTAAACTGAGCAAATCAAATCCAATCGACCGCCATGTCGTTAAACTGAGCAAATCAAATCCAATCGACCGCCATGTCGTTAAACTGAGCAATCAAATCTAATTGACAGCCATGTCGTTAAACTGAGCAATCAAATCTAATCGACCGCCATGTCGTTAAACTGAGCAAATCAAACCCAATCGACTGTCATGTCGTTAAACTGAGAAAATCAAATCTAATCGACCGCCATGTCGTTAAACTGAGCAACCAAATCTAATCGACCGCCATGTCGTTAAACTAAGTAAATCAAATCTAATCGACCGCCATGTCGTTAAACTGAGCAAATCAAATCTAATCGATCGCCATGTCGTTAAACTGAGCAAATCAATTCTAATCGACCACCATGTCGTTAAACTGAGCATATCAAATCTAATCGACCGCCATGTCGTTAAACTGAGCAATCAAATCTAATCGACCGCCATGTCGTTAAACTGAGCAAACCAAATCTAATCGACCGCCATGTCGTTAAACTGAGCAACCAATCTAATCGACCGCCATGTCGTTAAACTGAGCAACCAAATCTAATCGACCGTCGTGTCGTTAAACTGAGCAACCAAATTTAATCGACCGCCATATCGTTAAACTGAGCAATCAAATCTAATCGACCGCCATGTCGTTAAATTGAGCTAATCAATTCTAATCGACCGCCATGTCGTTAAACTGAGCATATCAAATCAAATCGACCGCCTTGTCGTTTAACTGAGCAATCCAATTCTAATCGACCGCCATGTCGTTAAACTGAGCATTCAAATCTAATCTACCGCCATGTCGTTAAACTGAGTAATCGAATTCTAATCGACCGCCATGTCGTTAAACTGAGCAAATCAAATCTAATCGACCGCCATGTCGTTAAACTGAGCAAATCAAATTTAATCGACCGCCATGTCGTTAAACTGAGCATATCAAATCCATTCGACCGCCATGTCGTTAAACTGAGCAATTCAATTCTAATCGGCCGTCATGTCGTTAAACTGAGCAACCCAATCTAATCGACCGTCATGTCTTTAAACTGAGCATCCCAGTTCAACCGACTGCCATGTCGATGAACTAATCATTTTCCTCTTTTATGTTATATTCATGTACATTGGGGGTATGCCCCTGGTTAAGCTATGTAATTGTACACTGAACTGTGTTATAAAATTCATCTTTTATTTAATTTCAGTCTATTTCGGCATTACAAAGATTTCTTAATCGAAGGTGCCCTAACATTTTATGAGGGTAATTAACAGTAGATGCTTGCATCTATTGGAAGTCATGAATCCACAATACTTGATACATATATACATATTGAAATCCTAATCTGAATCATGAATACTACCCCACGGAAAATTAAAGATCAAATTCACCATGCGATGTACGTCATTCATGGTCGCAAACACCCACGCTAACGCCGGATTTAGTTCTCAGTCGCACATAGCCTTTCGGGTTTCGTTTTCGCGCCTACGTGCACCGAAACGTCCGAATGCTCCCGAACTTCACCGAACTTTTTCGGAACCATTCAAATGGCTTTCCAACCAAATGTACACCGTAACTTCATAGTTTTATAAGTCTGGTACCTTACAGAGGCGGTAAAAGGAGGGTTGGAGAGAAAAAAAATATATTGGCGGGGTCGGTGGCGAGTAGCGCGAGGGTACGCGGACGAGGGTGAGGATGAGGGCGTGAGGTGCAGAGACGATGGGGGCCATTTCCGCCTTCACCTCCGTCGGTAAGAAAAAAAAAAAGAATGCGGGAAAAGAAAAAGGAGAGAAAAATGTGTAAGGGTATTTTGGTGAGCTTACTAAAAATTCAGACTGAATATTCAAAATCGAAAAAGGCGACCCAGTTTTGCAAACACTCAAAACTTGTGGATTTTTTATGCAAATTGGCCAAATTACTTCTCGACCAATTTTTTTTTTTTTTTTTTTTTCAAAGTAGCTTTATAAAGAACCAAACACATTATAACCCAAAAAGAAGTAACTTAGCAACCTTCCATTAGTTGCTTTTTGTAAATGACGGAATAACCCATGTATATAAATTATTTAATTCTCATCTATCATAAACAACATGAAAAATCTATTTCTTTCTCTTCATACCAGGGGCCCACCCAGCCCCCCCCCACCTCAACAATTTTTTTAAAACTGTGAGATAACTGAACTCTCTCCAAAAATCTCTTTTTTACAAATTTCAATTTGGTTATAATGTATAGAGATCTTTGAACTGTAGATAGGGGTTATTTTTTTCTTATTGACATATATTTAATCTCTATTGTTTTTTATTTGAGTGATTTTATTTAATTAATTAATTTTATTAAATTTAGAAGTTGTACTTACTATTAAATATTAATTATTTTAATTTTATTTGTTAATAATTAATTTAACAAGAATTATAAATATAGTTGATAAATTGTTAATTTACTTATCTGATCAATTGATTTTAATTAAAATAATCAGTTAAGAGGTGTCAAATATAAAAATTAAGGATAAACTTTAAATTGTACCAGGTGGTTTAGCTCATATCACTTTGCCACTCCCTGGTTCAAAAAAGTATACTTCGGCTCTTTGTGGTTAATTTTTATTTCACAAAAATAAATTTTGCAAATAGGGTGGCAAAGTAAGAAGTTTTAAACAACAATGGCATAGCAAAGTGAAAAATATACTAAAACCACCGGAGAGACAAATTAGAATGTTTTAAATGATGTGATGACAAAGTAAAAATAATCTAAACCATATATATATGTAAGAATAAAAGCGCAAAGTAAATTCTTTTGAACCACAAGATGACAAAATGAAAATTGATCATGAGTTAAACTATATAGGAGGAATTTGAAGTTTATCAAAAGCTTAAAGTTTACCCGTAAGTAGAATTTTTCTAATTAGATCATTTTTTAAATATATATTTTCTATTAAATATTTTAAATATAATTTAATTAAAAAGATTAGAAATAATATTTTATAGAATTTTATCAATTTACAATATTTCACAACACTTTTTAAAAAAATATTAGCCAAACAACATTCAATTGTAAAAAATATTTATACAACATAATTATCAAAATTCACAACTTTTTCAAACAATTCAATACTTCTATAACAGTACTATTTTCTTCTTCTTCTTTTTTTTTTACAGTTTGCCAAAATAGGTACTTAATCCATTTCATCAAAGCCAACAAAATTATGAACTATACCATCTTTGCCTTTGCGTGGTGAATACTTTGGATACTTTCCATGTAACCTTCTATATACGATTGATTTAATTTACATATATTTATATTATGAGCAATGCTTCAATACACCATAAGTATTAAAATTAAACTCTTAATTAGTAAAGGGTATAGTTAGATTTTACATAAAGTAACTTATTAAATAGGTTACCAAATTGAATTTGTTAATATGACATTATTGGAAAAAAATTAGTAGTGTATACTAAATTTGTCAGCATCTTTTATTTAATTTTGTTACTTATCAAATTAGATAATACCTAATTTGTTAAGTATCAAACTCAAAAAATATTGAATTTAAATTTAAAGTTTTGAAGTTGGTATTGTAATGTAAAATTTTAATTTCAAAATTTATATTAAACTTTTTTAAATTTTGAATCTACATTGTACTTTTAATCTGAAAACCAAATTTTAATTTTGATTTAAATTAAAATTTTGAATTTGAACTGAAAGTTTTATTTTAAATTTGTGTCTTATATTTAAAAATTAAATTTGATTTATAATTAAGTTTGTTATGTTGCTTTGCATTTAATGTGAAGACTGAAATTTTGACTGTGCCATTTGACTCTCTGTTGACGATGTTTATGTGTGTAATTTAATTACATAAGCACTCGTCAAGTTTCAGGAGAAAATGAGCTAAAACGGAGAAGATACGCGATTATGAAGTTTGGCTTAAGTGAATAGTAACTCAGTTTTTCGGTGAAGCCGCGGAGGAGAGTTGGCTTCGGACGCGTATCGGACTCCGATCATAGTAGTCCAATAGCTCGTTTCGACCGGTTCAGCTATTCTGGAACCAATGGCAATGACGGATTCCTGATACGATGCACGGATTTCGAGAAAAAGGAGTTTTAGCGAAATGGGGGTTTCCGCACTTTGCTATTCTTGCATTGTGAAACTCCTTGGGCTCCGTGCATGTGACCTAGAGTAAGGTAAGGGATGTTTGAGATCTTTACTAGAGGTAGGGAAGTCAGATACAGAGGCGAACTCACGATTTCGCGGGTTCACACGTCGGTATATGTATAATATATGGATTATTGGAGAGCAGATATAGGCTTCATCGCAAATCGGCGACCAAACATAAAGAAACAAAATGGTAGTTTCGATGCCCCCGACGTGCTCAACGCGATGGCGCGATCCGTTTGTAAATCCGTCAACCGGATCGCCGGAAATTGCAAGATGATCGCAAAGGGGTCGATGTTGGCAAAATCGGATCATTGGAGAGCGGACGGATTTCTTCGTGAATCCGTGACCGATCGAGGCGAACCAAAACTGTGGGTTTGATGTCTTCGACGTGCTGATCGCACTGGTACAATCCGTTCACAAATCGGACTGACGGATCTGCGAAAATTGCGAATTGATCGAGTAGTGGTCGGAGTGGACAAATCGGTGTTTTTGCAAAAGTCCCAATATTTTATGTACCAAATCGCATGGGATCGCACGTGGAGGGTTATTCATGCATTTACTCGTGTGTGAGGGACTCAGGTCAAAATAAACAGTTTAGAGGGATTTAGACGCAATTTGGCCCATTTGTATAAAGGATGCATTAGGGTTTCTCCATAGGAAACCCTAACCTCTTGGCCTCCCCCTTCCTCAACCGAGCCCTAACCACCCTACCTCATCTCTGCCCTTCCCGTGCGCACGCCCCCGCCGCCGGCGACCACCCCCGGCCGCCGGAAAAGTCCCTGCAGCCCTCTCTCCATATCTCTCTCTGTCTCTCTCCCTCTTTCTCTCTTTCTCGGGCTAAGAGGGGAAGATCCGAGGCCGTGGGACCCCAAGCTTCGCAGTGTCGCCCGATCCCGATGGAGAACCCCCGCCGTCGGCGCCTCGGCGCCGCCCAAATCTTCGGACCGAGTGAAGCGTGGGCGGCGCGCCTAACTACGCGCGCCGCCACCCCCTTGGGACGGCCGAACCGCCACTTCCCGAGCACCGGCGACCTCCGCCGCCGACCACGTCGTCTCCGAGCTTTGCTCGCGCCGCCGCGCCGCGCTACGGCCGCGGCCCGAGTGAGGTTGGGATGGGCACGCGACTTGCCCTCGCGCCGCCGCCGCCTTGGTGCGGACGCGCCGCCCTCCTGGACCTCCAACGGATCTCCCGCGCCGGCCGCCGTTAGCCCCGAGCCCCGCCGTGGCCGCCGCACGCCTAGGCTGTCGCCGCCGCCGCCCTTGACCGAGCCATGCTCGGGCTACCGCGCTCAAGCCATGGACCGCTGCCGCGGTCACTGTTCACCTTAATTTCTGTCGGAGAAGCCCCGTTTCGCTGATTTGGCGATGTCGACCTTAGTCGGGCCTTTTAAGTGCTTTATTCGGCTTGCGTGCCTTTGTTCACGTGACCGAAATTCCTATGCCTCGGAGAGGAGCACGGTGATCGTCTGTCAGTGACGATCACAGCGCTCACCTTAGTTAGGGTCAACAAGCCCCTGATTTGTGAGAAAAAGCATGTTTTTCGAACAGTGCGCGCAGTTTGCTGAACTTCGGGTTGCTCCCGCGCTCTCTACAGTGTCCCGAATTGCTCTGAAAGGTGAGCACGGTCTCCGGCACGCCGAAACCTATCAACAAGTGTATTGGTTTGGCTGAATGAGTTTTGGTTAGAGTAGTCGGACCATAAAAGCCCCGAAATCACATAAAATAGTGTGATTTCGGGTAATCCGGAGGGCTTTTATGCAATTGTGCTTATCGTGGCTGCTGTGGACAGCAAGTGTGAGTTGTGGGTAACCTTTGGACTGATTGTCTAAGGTCCCAAGCTCTCGTGGAGACCGGAAAGTGATTTCTGGCGCGTTTCTCGGCGAAATCCGCTGACGGAACGCGGGTTTGGTTCGGAATTGTTTCGATGGTACTTTGTGAACTATTGTGTGGTCGCTGAGCCTTGTTGGCTGGTCACTTACGTCATTTCGATGGTTCGGAAATGACGGGTGAGCGACGGTGGGTTCCGGTGTCGAAATAGACACTTTCGGGAACCGTAGTCGTACAATTATCCGACGATAATTGTATTATAGTGTTACTTTATGTTTCTTTGCCAAAACATCCGAATAAGAGTGTTTGGGGCGGGGTGACTCTTGGTATGAGTCGTTGCGTTGCGGGACAGTTCGTGGGTCCCGACGGAGTCCCGGTGAGGTTTACGGGACTTCCGGCATATTACGGTGATCGGTTTGGGAAACCGACTCCCGTGGGTTTAAATTGTACGGGTTTATATTTTGTGTTAGTGGGTTAGACTCTAACCCAGTGGACCCCTTTTAGGTCCAGTTGGTGTTTCTTCTTCAGGAGACAGACGCGACAGTTGTACAGTTGGGTACTTCGATCCGACGTCCGTACAGTGGTACATGCTGGTGACGTTCCTTCCACCCTTACTGTTTATATCGTTTATCCTAGATATATCTTGCACCTGTTTGTTACAGTATTACTCTCCTCAGTGTTTTCATGTTTAGTATCATGTGTAGGAGTAGAGTAGATTACTTCTTGTCGACTATGACATACGCGACTGTTCGGTCAGTTTACTTAAGTATACTCAGTAACTTTGTTGTTCGGTTTGTCAGTTCTCGTGTTTCCTTCAGTAGTACTTGCATACAGTTGAGAGGATGTTGAGTTGTTCCATCCTAGTGGACCTGAGTGGTCAGTTCTTGTGTTTCCTTCAGTAGTACTTGCATACAGTTGAGAGGATGTTGAGTTGTTCAATCCTAGTGGACCTGAGTGGTCAGTTCTTGTGTTTCCTTCAGTAGTACTTGCATACAGTTGAGTGGATGTTGAGTTGTTCCATCCTAGTTGACCTGGTTGGTCAGTTTCTTTCTCTACTCAGGACCTGGTTGGTCAGTTACTTTGCATACTTTGGGACCTAGTTGGTCAGTCACTTTCTGTACTTGGGACCTATTTGGTCAGTCACACTCAGTAGTTGGTACCTGGTTGGTTCTTCTGGTTACTTGACGACCCACGTGGTCGATGGGCCCTGGGGGGCAGGATTGTCGGCTGATTGCCGATGGTTAATAATTGAGCATATTTGCATTTGATCGCCGATACTCGTCGCACGTCACGAACACCGTGATCCCGATCCAAGTAAGTGGGGTGTTCTTTTCGGAAAAGTGGTTGCGAGAGGTTCGAACCGTGAGCCCGGGAGCTTTATGCTGGGGTTGGATGCATGGTAGAGTAGTGGGGGCATTAGCTTGAGGTCTGCGGTGCTGACCAAGAGAGCTGGCTTGAGGTCTGCGGTGCTGACCAAGAGAGCATTGGTTCAGATTGGGTACTTTTGAGCTTTTATACCTGTTGACGCATATTTACAGTAGCTGTTGTTTCATATATGTATATCTCTCCCGTTTATTTGTTTATCATAGCTACTGTACTACTATTATCTCCTCTTGTGTCTATCTCATGAGGTATCCACTGGGAGGGGGAGACATGTTTACATGTTCTCACCCCTCGCCTTCTTTTTCAGGTGACATAAGGTTTTAGTGGGACGACAGGAGAGGAGCGTACCTAGCACGCATACTAGCTCCCGACCCGTGGTTTGTTTACCTTACAACTTACTTTATTAGATTAAGTAATTAGCTTTGTCTATGGTTCAGTCTCTCTAATATTGTTTTGGAATTATAAATATTGTTTGGTTTTTGGAATTTCAATATAAAATAGTTTTCTACCCCTCGTGGTAGTGTTTTCAAAAAAAAAGGTTTCTGTGTGGGAAACAGTTTTTGAAAAGTTTTATCGTGGATTTTGGTAGCTTAGTATTTCAAAACCAGTTTCCGAGTAGGAAACATTTCAACTGATAGATATGAATTTATGAATGAATAATTGTGGATAACCTGCGGTGAATGGTGTTTGGATGTGTATATTGATTGTAATTATATCTGTACACTTGGTTGTGGTTGTTTGGCTGTATTTCAGACTCTATGTACTTGTGCGATGCCGTGCAAATACAGGGGAGACTCTGTCCGTGTGTACAGTGGTCTCTCTGTATTTGTGGCAGGTCTGACATGTTCTTGGGGGTCAAGGTTTATAAAAAAAAAAATTCCGCTGTTTTTATACTCTAAAATGACCCGGGGCGTGACAGATTAAAGTGGTATCAGAGCCAAGTAACAACCACAACACCATTCACAGGTTGTTTTGCAAAGAACTTGAACTGAACCAACGAGAACTGAACCATTGGTTAGGTTGACCCTAGGAAGACCTACGGTTTATAGGCACGTGAGAGTGCGGGGTTTGGGCTGGTGTCCCGGTGGGCATGTCGAGTTTGGTTAACTCAGAGTGTACGGTTATTTCCGTCGGTGTTACGATTTTCGCAGAAGCTCGTGTCGCAGTCGGGAACAGTGGTGGTGCTTCTTTTGGACAGTGAGTGGTGGGGCGGTGTTCCCCGGGCGGTGTCCCCGGGTGTAGCCACTCTGTCGGATGGGGCTGGAAGGGCCGGTACTTGCGACGAGCGAGTGTCCTTCTTCGACGCCTATACCACTGTTGTACTTAGACACGGGAGCTACTGCGAGTGTCTTT
Organism: Aechmea fasciata; assembly: GCA_025177825.1. Lineage (NCBI taxonomy): Eukaryota > Viridiplantae > Streptophyta > Magnoliopsida > Poales > Bromeliaceae > Aechmea > Aechmea fasciata. The sequence goes on from CM045924.1 coordinate 8,825,312, forward strand.
ACTGAGACAGTGCTTCGACCAATTTCGATCGTGACTTTGGTAGGACTACATGGGGGTAGTCCAGGGTTTGATTAGCAGCTAGCAGCTGTTTTGGCGACTGCAACGTTGGTGTTGCCTCGCAGGTATTCTGGGTAGGGTTGCGACGCCTATCCCTTTTCGTTTGCTCATGGAATTAGCAGTTCGGGTCTTTTGACCTTTAATTTGAGATACGTCAAATTGACGTGTACTAGAATCAGTTAGACACAGTCTTGGTGTCGGGTTTTCGCTGTCGGATACGTCGTATTCGATATCCTAACACCTAAATTGGTGTAATACGGGTTCGTCTGTGGTTGACGATAGGAGTTGAAGTGACGTAGGTTACTCCTGGGTATTGATGGAGTTCCTGGAGCTTCGAGTTAAGCTCGATTGTGGTGCGGAAATTGATTTGAGAAACCATTTCCTAAAGCCTTTGTTGAAAGCTATAGGACTCCCCGTGAGTCAGTACAATGTCGTTCTGAGTTCGATTGTCGACTTGTAAAGTCGATGTTTCTATAGAATGGTGGTGAACTCTTGGTTCACCGAGGAAGTATCAAGTGGCTTGATACTTCGATGTGTCACACTTCCAACCTGTTGTTGGTAGTGGATCTTCGGATATTTCACCCTTCTTTGATAAGTACATTGGCTGCAGACAATGTACTGTCGAAAGTCGGATGAAATACCTTTCCCTGTTTGGGACTTATGGATTGGGTCGATGTGTTCGATAGAGTGTCTTGAAGGAAAGTTAGAGTGTTGGTCATCTCTGACCACGTAGTGAGCTTGGGTTATTCCCTGGCAGGTTTTGCGCAGTTGACTGAACGTCACTGCTGGTGATTTTGACTCTAGTTCGAGTCTGGGTGTTCTTAGTTCTTTAGTTGTGCTTCCCACAGCTAAAAGGGTTTGATTGGTTAGTAGTCTCGGTCCGGTTACCGAACGGTTCGTATCACTGTTGTGAGTGACTTGAGCCTAGTGGTTGGTTTCGTTTGTCACTGTATGTGATAGCACATAAGGTTTGCGACCTGGTTTAATATGCAAATCTTGGAATGGTATGCTTGTCCAGTCAAAGTGGTGACAGGTGCGCCTGGGTCTCAATGAGACGGATATTTGGGTGTTGCTGGGAACATCGATCGCTAGGGTTCTGATATGGACGACAGCGACAGGGTCTCGTGGAGACGGATGTTGAGCATCACCTATGGTTAGTATCGCATATGCGATTAGTAATCCTGTGCATCGAGTGATGGACTTGCATGGACCATGTGTTAGTGTGATTACAATAGTGAGCGAGCAAATGGTTTAGCTCAACGGGTATTATCAGCCTTGGACCTTATGGTCAAGTGGAAAGTGAGGTCTTGGACCTAGGATTGTCGAATGCCCCAAGTGGCTTTCTGTTGATGAGCTTTTGACTTCGACAGTGTGTTTAGTGGCTGGTGTGAGTGAGACTGAGGTCTCCAAGGTGGGTGTTTCGACCCAAGATTTGGACAGCTATACATTTAGCTGTGGTGAGCTAATCGAGGTTGTGGACGAGTCGAAGTATGATGTTTCGGCCTTTGAGATTACACTCCGGACTTGTGGTGTTGTCCCGTGAACTTTCGACGTAGCCGAGTCGGCTTCGGCTATGTGGACCAAGGTTGAGTGGACATAGTAATTCTGAGGGATAAATTATTATCTCAGAATTGGCAAGTTGGGATCGGATATCCTGGTCGCGGGACTGTCTTTGTCCGCAAGTTATAAGATGGTATTGATTCCAGTGAGTCTTGGTTAATAGTTTTGGAGTTAGTACATTCTTCCCCTCGTCCCGTCCAGGTGTAACGATAGTTGAGCTGTCGTGAATTATGAAAATATAATTGACCAGTACTCAGGTGATACAGCATTGGTGGAGCAATATTTTATTGCAATTTTAGTGGGTACGTGGTCAAGTTTCGAGGACGAAACTTCTTATAAGGAGGGGATAATGTGAAGACTGAAATTGACTGTGCCATTTGACTCTCTGTTGACGATGTTTATGTGTGTAATTTAATTACATAAGCACTCGTCAAGTTTCAGGAGAAAATGAGCTAAAACGGAGAAGATACGCGATTATGAAGTTTGACTTAAGTGAATAGTAACTTCAGTTTTTCGGTGAAGCCGCGGAGGAGAGTTGGCTTCGGACGCGTATCGGACTCCGATCATAGCAGTCCAATAGCTCGTTTCGACCGGTTCAGCTATTCTGGAACCAATGGCAATGACGGATTCCTGATCCGATGCACGGATTTCGAGAAAAAGGAGTTTTAGCGAAATGGGGGTTTTCGCACTTTGCTATTCTTGCATTGTGAAACTCCTTGGGCTCCGTGCATGTGACCTAGAGTAAGGTAAGGGATGTTTGAGATCTTTACTAGAGGTAGGGAAGTCAGATACAGAGGCGAAATAATAATTTCGCGGGTTCACACGTCGGTATATGTATAATATATGGATTATTGGAGAGCAGATAGGCTTCATCGCAAATCGGCGACCAAACATAGAGAAACAAAATGGTAGTTTCGATGCCCCCGACGTACTGAACACGATGGCGCGATCCGTTTGTAAATCCGTCGAACGGATCGCCGGAAATTACAAGATGATCGCAAAGGGGTCGATGTTGGCAAAATCGGATCGTTGGAGAGCGGACGGATTTCTTCGTGAATCTGTGACCGATCGAGGCGAACCAAAACTGTGGGTTTGATGTCTTCGACGTGCTGATCGCACTGGTGTAATCCGTTCACAAATCGGACTGGCGGATCTGCGAAAATTGCGAATTGATCGAGTAGTGGTCAGTGTGGACAAATCGGTGTTTTTGCAAAAGTCCCAATATTTTATGTACCAAATCGCATGGGATCGCACGTGGAGGGTTATTCATGCATTTACTCGTGTGTGAGGGACTCAGGTCGAAATAAACAGTTTAGAGGGATTTAGACGCAATTTGGCCCATTTGTATAAAGGATGCATTAGGGTTTCTCCATAGGAAACCCTAACCTCTTGGCCTCCCCCTTCCTCAACCGAGCCCTAACCTCTTTCTCGGGCTAAGAGGGGGAAGATCCCGAGGCTGCATGGGACCCCAAGCCTGCACCGGCGTCGCCCCGATCCCGATGGAGAACCCCTGCCGGCCGCCGCTGCCTCGGGTGCCGCCGCCCAAATCTTCAGACAGAGTGAAGCGTGGGCGGCCGCGCCCTAACTACGCGCCGCCACCCCTTGGGACGGCGAACCGCCTTCCCGAAGCACGGCGACCTCCGCCGCCGACCCCGATGTCTCCGAGCTTCGCCTGTGCCGCCACGCCGCGCTACAGCCGCCCAGACCCGAGTCAGGTTGGGATGGGCACGCGACTTGCCCTCGCGCCGTCGCCGCGTTGGTGCGGACGCGCCGCCCTCACCGGACCTCGACGGATCTCCGCGCCGCCGTCGACCCGAGCCTCGCCGTCGCCGCCGCACGCGTGAGGCTGCCGCCGGCGGCGCAGCCGAGCCATGCTCGGGCTGCTACGCGCTCATGCCATGGACCGCCGCCGCGGTCACCCGTCGCTCCTTCCTCCTCCTCCGGCCTCGGGCGACCACCGCCGGCGTCACGAAGCGCCATGGCCGCCGCCAAGGCGCCGAGACCCGGCGAACCGAGCGAGCCGTGTGGGCTCGTGTTGGTCTGAGCCACGATCGCCGCCTTCCGACGTCGGCCAACCCGCGCATCACCACGCCTGGACGGCCGCACCGAGGACCGCCGGCATTCCCGCCGCCGGAGCCCCCGCCGGCCGGACTTGAAGCTGAGCTTCCTCGACATGTTGCGGTTAGGGCATCCATGGTAGTTGCTGCCGAAGCTCTCCGCCGCCCTTCAAGGTGAGCATTGTACTCCTCTCCTCCCCTGCTTCCATCCCGGGCCGCCGGGCGCCGCCGTGCCGGCTAGAGCGGCCGGAGCTAGTTGCTCCGGCCAAAGCTTAGAAATAGGGCTTTTGTATGTGGGATTTCTATTTCGAGCCACCCGGGCCTTCCCGATCCTAACGGAAGGGAGCACGATGATCAGGACACCTCGCGGATCACCGTGCTCACCTTAATTTCTGTCGGAGAAGCCCGTTTCGGCGGTTGGCGATGTCGACCTTAATCGGGCCTTTTAGGCTGCTGTTTCGGCTTGCGTGCACTGTTTCGGTGACCCGAGGCTGTTCCGATGCCTCCGGAGGGGAGCACGATGATCGTCTGTCAGTGAAGATCACAGCGCTCACCTTAGTTAGGGTCAACAAGCCCCTGATTTGTGAGAAAAAGCATGTTTTTCGAACAGTGCGCGCAGTTTGCTGAACTTCGGGTTGCTCCCGCGCTCTCCACAGTGTCCGGAATTGCTCCGAAAGGTGAGCACGGTCTCCGACACGCCGAAACCTATCAACGAGTGTATTGGTTTGGCTGAATGAGTTTTGGTTAGAGTAGTCGGACCATAAAAGCCCCGAAATCACATAAAATAGTGTGATTTCGGGTAATCAGAGGCTTTTATGCAATTGTGCTTATCGTGGCTGCTGTGGACAGCAAGTGTGAGTTGTGGGTAACCTTTGGACTGATTGTCCAAGGTCCCAAGCTCTCGTGGAGACCGGAAGTGATTTCCGGCGCGTTTCTCGGCGAAATCCGCTGACGGAACGCGGGTTTAGTTCGGAATTGCTTCGATGGTACTTTGTGAACTATTGTGTGGTCGCTGAGCCTTGTTGGCTGGTATCTTACGTCATTTCGATGGTTCGGAAATGACGGGTGAGCGACGGTGGGTTCCGGTGTCGAAATAGACACTTTCGGGAACCCGTAGTCGTACAATTATCCGACGATAATTGTATTATAGTGTTACTGTATGTTTGCTGCCAAAACATCCGAATAAGAGTGTTTGGGGCAGCGGGTGACTCTTGGTATGAGTCGTTGCGTTCGGGACGATTCGTGGGTCAGCGAGTCCGATGAGGTTTACGGGACTTCCGGCATACTACGGTGATCGGTTTGGGAAACCGACTCCCGTGGGTTTAAATTGTACGGGTTTATATTTTGTGTTAGTGGGTTAGACTCTAACCCAGTGGACCCCTTTTAGGTCCAGTTGGTGTTTCTTCTTCAGGAGACAGACGCGACAGTTGTACAGTTGGGTACTTCGATCCGACGTCCGTACAGTGGTACATGCTGGTGACATTCCTTCCACCCTTACTGTTTATATCGTTTATCCTTGATATATCTTGCACCTGTTTGTTACAGTATTACTCTACTCAGTGTTTTCATGTTTAGTATCATGTGTAGGAGTAGAGTAGATTACTTCTTGTCAGCCTATGACATCTGTGACCTGTTCGGTCAGTTTATTTCAGTGTACTCAGTGACCTTGTTGTTCGGTTTGTCAGTTCTCGTGTTTCCTTCAGTAGTACTTGCATACAGTTGAGAGGATGTTGAGTTGTTCCATCCTAGTGGACCTGAGTGGTCAGTTCTTGTGTTTCCTTCAGTAGTACTTGCATACAGTTGAGAGGATGTGTCACGCCCCGGGGTCGGCAGGACCTTCCCCAAAGCGTGCCCAGACCCGCCATATGTCAACACATACCAGGCGTCTAACTAAAAACAGCGGAAATAAAACAATAAAAGGCTATAACTAGAATATCAGAGCCACAACAACCAACGCTAAAGAACAAGTAGAGAGAAAATAAGGAAACTACATCAAGTACAACTGAAGTATAAATAAAATAAGTCTAAAAGTAACATCCTCAAAATACACAAAAGTGGTGGTCTCTATACAAGGTACACTCTCCATCTCTCACAAAATAAAACAAGAGAAATGGTAGACCACCTATGCACGCGTCCTCTCCAACAGTCGCTAACCCGAGGCAATACTCTTGCCACGGTCCCGAGCCTCCCGATGCGAAGGCGAAAGTAAACGAAAACGAGAGGCGTGAGAACTATAATTTATAGTTCCCAGTGGGCAATTACTGACCTGAACCATTGCACCACTAGGCCCAAAGAGAAGAGAGTAAGTAAGCGATATAAATGAACTTGTAAATAAAGCATAAGAAATGCTACCATAATCATGTTCCAAATATATATAGTCATAAGTTCTCGTTCCAACATATCGGATGTTATGTTTTACTTTAACCAACAAGTATACTGAAATATAAATAAAGCATTATCGAGTATACTATACAATCGAGCAAAGTCCACATAATCCAACTACTAAGCCCTATCTAGTAGTGATTGTCATTTAGTATTGTTGAATGTCCAAGTTCAATTCTCTTTCACTAGGATTTACCATAGTAATCCAACTTGTGCCACCTAAGTACCGTGGTAGCCCAACATCCCCCGCTAGGAATGAGTCTGTCCCAACGGTCCCGTAGGTTTCTCAACACCACACGCGCGAACGAATCGCGAAGGCCAACTCGAGTCTTGGCTTGTAGGGAGCGACCCTCACAAGCATGTGCGAAAGAGCACAAATGGCAACAAGTAAAGTCAAGTCTCAAGTCCCAAACCTCATATCTTAACATGGAAATAGTAACTAGTAGCCCTAAGGTCTAGTTCAAATATTCTCATGACACTAAATTTTCTATGTCAAGTTCATTCACGAGCCTAATGCCGCTTGATGACATTAGCTCACTATTCTACACTTTTGATGCCAAGCCAATGCCGCTTAATGACAAGGGCTTTTCTCCTATGTCATGCACAGTTCTATGTTCTCAAACACATGTCAAAATTCCTCTTAAACACATAGTTTCAAGTTTCCAAATAGAATGCTACAAGGCTTCAGCTCTCACATGCATACGTCTCTACTATATAGAGTAAAATTGCATTACACATAACATATGTATCTTAAGCATTCTAAAATTCACAAATAAATCAAATAGAATGAAAATGAACTAATTTCCATTTAACCATAAGCAAATAAGCACCAATGAGAATTTCTCATTGTGCTAGGTGAGGCCAAACCCACCGTCGCTCCAAGCGTCGCTTCGAACCGCTAACGAAGCTTCGATTCCTACTCCTAGTACCCTACAAAGTAGATCCTAGGAGTTACAACCTCAAGAGATAAGTCTTGAGTTCAAACTTTAAACATCTAGGTTAAAGTCAAGAAATACTCACCTAAATGTGCAACAATCCTCTTAGAAATTCCAAAAGGAAGCTAGATCCCTCCCAAGGCAACCTAAACAAAGGTTCTAAACCAATCAAAAGGAATCTAAAAGCCCCAAATCAAAAAGCCCCAAATAAAACCCTAATTCCCAAAATCTAGGGTTTCATCTATAGAGAAGCAACCAAACTCGAATCTAAAGTAAATGGAGAAGTTGCTTACCTCTTAGAAGCTCTAATCAAGGCTCTAGAGTCACCAAAGTTGAAGATCTTCCTTCAACTAGCTCCCAATTCAAGCTTCCAACCTTCCCTCATGGTGGAAAATGCACCAACAAGCAAAAGAGAGAGAAGAGGGAGATCAATCCACAAGTAAACAACCAAAAACCCAAAGAGAAGTAAATGGATGGAGAGAGAAGCTCTCTTACCTTCCTCTCCTTTGTACTCAGCACAAGGGAGAAGCCCTAAGGGCTGGGGTGCTATATTAGAAGCAACAAAATGCCCATAAGCCCCTGCAGTTTCGGATTTTCGAAAGCGCAGCATCTTCGTACAAGCCAAGTACATGCGGTGCGGACCACTGCAACGACCAAACCGAGGCTCGGGTTTCTTTGCGCCTCCGGCCGTCCCATGCGGTACGAGATCCCCTGCATGCGGTATAGCAACCAAGGGTGCCTGCAGTGACAACTTTTCTGTGCAGTACGAGACTCCCCAGGATAGCAAACCGCGAGCAACCTAAAATCCAACTTTTTGGACTTTAGTGCTTGGGATTCATCCACTAACCTCGGTACACGTGCCATAGGTCGGAACACAGTCAACGACCCTCCAGAAAATCTGGAAAAGCTCAGTTCTCACATTTAACACTCGAACATTGCAATTTGCAAAGTCCAGTGCGTCACAGGATGTTGAGTTGTTCCATCCTAGTGGACCTGAGTGGTCAGTTCTTGTGTTTCCTTCAGTAGTACTTGCATACAGTTGAGAGAATGTTGAGTTGTTCCATCCTAGTTGACCTGGTTGGTCAGTTTCTTTCTCTACTCAGGACCTGGTTGGTCAGTTACTTTGCATACTTTGGGACCTAGTTGGTCAGTCACTTTCTGTACTTGGGACATATTTGGTCAGTCACACTCAATAGTTGTGTGACGCACTGAACTTTTGCAAATAGCAAGGTTCGAGTGTTATATGTGAGATTTGAGCTTTTCCAGATTTTCTGGAGGGTCGTCGGCTGTGTTCCGACCTATGGCACGAGTACCGAGGTTGGTGGATGAATTCCAAGCACTAAAGCTCAATAAGTTGGATTTTAGGCTGCTCTCGGAGTTGAGCTTGAGCCCTTGTGCAGTACAAAATTGTTGCTATCTGGGGTACAAAATGATGGCTATCTGGTACAAGCGAGATTTATACGTATAGATGAGCGGGTGAGCCAACCCGAGGCTCGGGTTGGCGGTTTCCGAGGTTTATGCGGTACAAAGCTGGATTTGTATGCAGATGCAGTTTGATTTCGAAAGTTCGAAAGCTGGGGGCTAGTTAGCATTTTGTTGCTTCTATATGTTTCACCCCAGCCCCCTAGGGCTTCCTTTGAGCTCTTCACATCAGGGATTAGAGGTAGGAGTTTCTCTCACTACCTCTCTTGGATTTCTTGGTGGATTTTGGGAGATTGATCTCTCTACCTCTCTCCTTTTGCCTCCTAGTGCCCTTGTCACCGTAGTAGAGGCTTGGAGCTTGGACTTGGGAGCTAGTTGAGGGAAGATCTTCAACTTTGGAGGGATTTGAGTCTTGTTTAGAGCTTCTAAGAGGTAAGCAACTCATTCTTATCCTCTAGTTTAGGCTTTGATTGCCTTCTATGAGTTGAAACCCTAGTTTTTGTAGATTAGGGTTTATTTTGGGGATTTGCAACCTAGGGCTTTTTGAGTCCAATTAATTGGTTTAGAACCTTTGTTTAGGTTGCCTTGGAAGAGATCTCACCTCCATTTGAGGATTGGAGAAGGATTTTTACTCTAAGGTGAATTTCTCCTTCCTCTCTACATAGAAGCTTAAAGTTTGAACTCAAGACTTCTCTCTTGAGGTTGTAACTCCTAGGATCTCCTTTGTAGGGTACTAGGAGTAGGAATCGAAGCTTCGTTAGCGGTTCAGATCGACGCTTGGAGCGACGGTGGGTTTGGCCTCACCTAGCACAATGAGAAATTCTCATTGGTGCTTATTTGCTTATGGTTAAATGGAAATTAGTTCATTTTCATGCTATTTGATTTATTTGTGAATTTTAGAATGCTTAAGATACATATGTTATGTGTAATACAATTTTACTCTATATAGTAGAGACGAATGCATGTGAGAGCTGAAGCCTTGTAGCATTCTTTTTGGGAACTTGAAACTATGTGTTTGAGAGGACTTTGACATGTGTTTGAGAACATAGAACTATACATGACATAGGAGAAAAGCCCTTGTCATTAAGCGGCATTGGCTTGGCATCAAAAGTGTAGAATAGTGAGCTAATGTCATCAAGCGGCATTAGGCTCGTGATTGAACTTGACATAGAAATGCTAGTGTCATGAGAATTGTTGTACTAGACCTTAGGGTTGCTAGTGAACATTGGCAATGTGTGGGACTTGGGACTGGGGACTTGGACTTGCTTGTTGCCATTTGTGCTCTTCGCACATGCTTGTGAGGGTCGCTCCTGGCGGCACTCGGAGTGAGCGTTGCGATGTATTCGCGCGTGCGGTATTGAGAAACCTATGGGGCCGAATTGGTTAGACTCATTCCTACGGGGATGTTGGGGCTACCACGACACATAGGGGCGCAAGCGGGATCGCGTGTAGATCCCCAAATTGAGATGGAACTTCGTCATTCTATTATATTGGATAATCACTACTTAACCTAGATTAGTAGTTGGATACTTGGGTATATATATTGTGACTTAGTATTGGACATAAGTAGTATACTTGTGAATTTAATTGGAAGTACTCGTTTAAACTTAGCTATCGGGTAGAATAAAGCATGTAATTTATTTACCTTGGGTTATTCGTTCAGCTTTACAGTTATGCCTTTATTTCAGTTATTTACTTCAGTACTTGTATATTACTCCTTTTTGGGCCTAGTGGAGCAATTTTGTGCAGGTCAGTAATTGCCCACTGGGAACTATATGTTTATAGTTCTCACGCCCTTTGTTTCTGACTCGTTTCAGTGCCTTCTGCATCGGGGGAGGCTCGGGACCGCGGCAAAGGAGTTGCCTCGGGATAGCGGCTTGTAAGAGGGTGTTGGATAGGTGGCTTCCTCTTTCTCTTATTTTATTTTGGAGAGAATGAGTGTTTTACCTTGTATAGAGACCACCACTTTTGTTTATTTTGAGAGGTTATGTTGTTAGCTGTGTACTACTCTCTTTTTCTATGTTAGTGATTTAGACACTTTACTTTCTTTTACTTGTGGTTTGGTTCTTGTTTAGTTGTGGCTCTGATATTCATAGTTGTAGCCGTATATTGTTTTAAATTCCGCTGTTTTTAGTTAGACGCCTTGTATGTGTTGACATATGGCGGGTCTGGGCACGCTTTGGGGAAGGTCCTACCGACCCCGGGGCGTGACAGATTAATTTGGTATCAGAGCCTAGGGTGACGTCTTAGAGGACCTAGCAAACCTTAGGCTGGTTGGACTATAAGAATTAGACTCGTGAGAGACGTGATGTATTTGACTTATGAGCGAAAGTGTTTGATTGGGCTTTATGATAACTCTAAAAAGTTAGAGTTGGATCGGAGTGAATAACTCCTAGCTTCGCAGAGGGTTACGTTGGCGGCCGACAACGTAACATCGGGAGTTAGTAGTGAAGCACTTCCTTACTTTCGCATAATTTGGGTTCTTGAGTGGGGTTTCGATAGCATGGGTTTTTCTAACTTGTGCTTTTATGTCTTTGCAGTTTTGATGCCTATCACTCGCTCCCGATCGGTCGGGCGGAGGACATGGCGCGTCTGGAGGAGGTCGAGACCTCCGCTACTTCCGGATCCAGTGAGGTCCGCGAGTTGAGGGACCGGGTGGCGACCCTCATTGATCTTGTGGCACAAACGCGCGGCGGCCAGCGGCGGCGCGCGGCCCGGCAGCGCGGCGGCCCGGCGACGAAGCGAGCGGCGCGCGCGCAGACGAGCGGATGAAGCGCTTGGAGGACCTTCTTTTGCGGCGGCGGGCGCCGAGGAGGCCGAGGCCCCGATCGCCTACCCCAGTTGAGGTGGTAGCACCGAGGGCACCGACCCCAGGGCCCGGATCTTCACTTTCGGCGCCATCTGTGGCACGGCAGGAGAGGGTGGCGACGGCACCCCCAGTTCAGTTACCTTTGGGAGGAGCAGTGTTCCCGACTTTGGTTGCGGGGCCGGAGCGTGAGCGGCTGATGTTGCGCCTCAACGAGTTCAGGAGGTGCAACCCGAGGGTCTTCGACGGCGAGAATGTGGACCATTGGGCCGTGGAGAAGCGGCTAATGCATATGGAGAAGCTCTTTCGCGACACTTTTGTTGAGGAGAGGGACGAGTTTGGCTCGCCACTCACCACGGACGGCGAGGCCTATCGGTGGTGGCGGGACATTCGGGAGAACCCGAGCACCGACTTAGCGGCGATGACTTGGACCGAGGTTCAAGGGATCGTTACTTGAGCACTACTTCCCCGACGGTGTTCGACGCGGATGGAGACGGATCTGCGCAGCTTGCGCAAGGGGGAGCGGACAGTGGCAGAGTTTGAGCGGGAGTTCACCAGGCTTCTCCACTGTGTACCTTTCGTCGTGCGGGACGACGAGGATAAGGCCAGGATCTTTGAGAGTGGACTTAGGCCTTCTATCTATAGGCTTGTGCAGTCCGCTAACCTGCGCACTTACCGTGAGGTGGTAAATCGCGCTCTTATTGTGGAGCGGGGCGCGATAGTCTTGAAGGACGAGAGCGGAAGGCTTGGATCGGGGCAAGGGCAAGAGGCCCTCAGGCGAGGGTGCGAGCCAGGCGCACTCTAGGAAGCCGCCAAAGTACCCCAGGAGCCAGTCACGTGGACGAGGACCCCCACAGCAGCGCCGAGGATCAGAGCGGCGACCAGCGCCGCGGTGTGTGATTTGTAGCGGCCCCCACCACCCCCGACAGTGCCCGCGGCGGGGCCGATGCTTCTCTTGCGGCCGGGAGGGCCATTTTCGATCGAGTGTCAGGATCCGCCCCACACCGTCGACGGCTTGGCCACCGGCTTCACCGGAGTTCCGGCCGGGGACACTGCGACATCTTACGGGCGGGAGATTTTACGCACGAGAGCGGAGCGAGGGTCACGACGGGGCCCGAGTGGACGATTGTATGCCGCCCGAGACCGAGGCGCGCGGGTGAGGACGTGGTTGCAGGTATCATTTTGATTTTCTGCATTCGAGTTCGTGCTTTGTTTGATACCGGTGCATCTTGTTCTTTTATTGATCGGCTATTTGCCGAGTTGCATAGCATTCCTATGACTTCCTTGTTGCATTCGGGGCGAGAGGTTATACCCGGACATTCTCTAGACGTTCCGGCGTGTTGTGCTAGTTGCCGGTTGATTGGGGATTGGATCATGCCGCGGACCTATTTGTGGTGCGCAAACTTGGAGAGTTTGACATAGTTTTGGGCATGGATTGGTTAACCGTACTTTGCTACGATCGATTGTGTGAGTCGTCGTGACTTTTAGAGAGCGGGTCACGAGGAGGTTGTGTTTCGGGGTTGCCGAGTTCGTTTGTTTGCGATGACTATTAGCTCCTCTCGAGCTAGGCAGTTGATTAGTAGCGGGTGCATAGCCTATTTGGCTAGTATTGCACCCCGGGATGTTGAGGACTCACCTAGGATTGAGGATATCCCTGTGGTGAGGAAGTTCCAGGATGTGTTTCCAGCAGAGCTACCAGGAATGCCGCCTGATAGGGAGATTGAGTTTGTAGTAGATCTCGTCCCTGGGCCAACTCCAATCTCAAAGACGCCCTATAGGATGGCACCCGCAGAACTTAAGGAGCGAGGAGGCACGGTTGCGGGACCTTTTGGATAAAGGTTTTGTGAGGCAGAGTGTGTCGCCCAGGGAGCAGGTTCTCTTTGTGAGGAAAAAGGACGGATCACTTCGCTTATGTATGGATTATCGTGAACTTAATAAAGTCACGATTAAGAATAAGTATCCGTTGCCGAGGATCGATGATCTGTTTGATCAGCTTCAGGGATCTAGCGTGTACTCCAAGATCGACTTGCAGTCGGGTTATCATCAGCTGAAGATCAAGCCTGAGGATGTGTCAAAGACGGCTTTCAGGACACGGTATGGACACTATGAGTTCACCGTTATGCCGTTTGGGCTTACTAATGCCCCGGCAGCTTTTATGGATTTGATGAACCGTGTCTTCAAGCCATATTTGGACCGATTCGTCGTGGTGTTTATAGACGACATTTTGGTTTATTCCCGAAGTGATGTTGATCACGAGGAACATTTGAGGCTGGTACTTCAGGTGCTTCGGGAAAAGAGACTCTTTGCCAGGTTGAAGAAGTGTGAGTTTTGGCTCAGAGAGGTGACTTTTTTGGGCCATGTGGTTTCGGGATCGGGTATAGCCGGGGAGCCTAAGAAGATTGAGGCCGTCGGGGAGTGGCCTAGGACGAGTGTCACGGAGATACGCGATTTTATCGGTTTGGCCGGCTACTACGGGAGGTTTGTTGAGGGATTTGCAAGGTTATCTACTCCCTCTCGAGGCTCATGCATAAAGGAACAAAATTCATTTGGAATGATGCGTGCGAGAAAAGCTTTCAAGAGTTGAAGCTGCGATTGACTACCGCGCCAAGCCTAACCTTGCCAGTTGCTGGAGCAGGGTATGTGATTTATAGCGATGCTTCCTTTAACGGATTGGGTTGCGTGTTGATGCAGGACGGAAAGGTGATCGCGTATGCTTCTCGCCAGTTGAAGGAGTATGAAAGGAATTATCCTACCCATGATTTGGAGTTGGCGGCCGTGGTCTTTGCTTTGAAGCTATGGCGTCACTATCTTTATGGCGAGCGGTGTGAAGTATACACGGATCACAAAAGCTTAAAGTACCTGTTTACTCAGAAGGAGTTGAACTTGAGGCAGCGCAGATGGTTGGAGCTCCTCAAGGATTATGATCTGACGATCTTGTACCACCCAGGCAAGGCTAACGTGGTGGCAGATGCGCTAAGTAGGAAATCGACGGAAAACTTAGCGATGATGATAGTTACTCAACCGCCTTTGATTGAGCAGCTGAAGCGGTTAGAGTTGGAGGTGGTGGCTCCTGACACACCTATGAGGTTGATGACACTTGTGGTGCAACCTACTTTATTGGAAAGAATCAAGGAAAAGCAAGCTCTTGATGCGGAGTAGCTAAAGATCCGAGCAAAGATGACGATGTTTGCAGGGACTTTACTTTGGACGGTGGCGACGTGATGCGATTCCGTGGACGGGTTTGTGTACCGGCGGAACCGACACTTAAAGAGGAGATTCTCCTAGAAGCACACCGAGCGCCGTATGCTATACATCCGGGAGGCACCAAGATGTATAAGGATTTGAAGTCGCTTTATTGGTGGCCCGGAATGAAAAGGAACGTTGGCGAGTTTGTGGCTAGATGTTTAACTTGCCAACGAGTGAAGGCTGAGCATAGGGTTCCCGCGGGGAAATTATAGAGCTTACCGATTCCTGTATGGAAGTGGGAGAGGATCACCATGGACTTTGTGGTGGGTGCCCGCTCTCAAGCCGGGCATGATGCTATTTGGGTGATCGTGGATAGGTTGACGAAATCGGCACATTTCATACCTATCCACACTACTTGGACTGGCAAGAGACTCGCACAGGTTTACCTTGACGAGGTTGTGCGACTACATGGAGTACCCACTTCTATAGTATCGGACAGGGACACCCGCTTCGTGTCGCACTTCTGGAGGAGCCTACAGGACGCCTTGGGCACACGTTTGGATTTCAGCACTGCTTTCCACCCTCAGAGTGATGGGCAGTCAGAGCGTACTATTCAGACACTCGAGGATATGCTTCGAGCCTGTGTGATTGACTTCCAGGGAGGATGGTCGCAGCATCTACCGATGGCAGAGTTTGCTTATAACAACAGTTATCAAGCGAGCATCAAGATGGCACCATTTGAAGCACTCTATGGACGGAAGTGTAGATCGCCACTTCACTGGAGTGAAGTTGGCGAGAGTTTGGCTTTAGGCCCTGATGTGCTCCAGGAAGCAGAGGACAAGGTTCGCATTGCTAGGGAGCGACTGTTGACCGCCCAGAGTAGGCAGAAGAGCTACGCCGACCGGCGTCGACGAGACTTGGAGTTTCAGATTGGAGACCATGTCTTTTTGAAAGTCTCGCCGACCAGAGGAGTCAAGAGGTTTGGAATTCGGGGTAAGTTGAGTCCCCGTTTCATTGGACCGTTCGAGATTTTGGAGCGTGTGGGCCCGGTAGCGTATAGACTTGCTCTACCGCCGAACCTATCGGGTGTCCACAACGTTTTTCATGTATCGGTCCTTCGGAAGTATGTACATGATCCAGCTCATGTTTTGGATGCTACACCATTGGAGCTGAGGGACGATTTGAGCTTTGAGGAGCAGCCCGTGAAGATTTTGGCTCGCGAGGTGAAGAAGTTGAGGAACCGGGAGCTTCCTTATGTGAAGGTCCTGTGGAGCAACCACGAGGAGCGGGAGGCCACGTGGGAGCTAGAGAGTGCGCTTCGAGAGCGCTATCCCCATCTCTTTCAGATGGAGTCATGAGGTATGACTTTAATTTTGAGTTTCGCGGACGAAACCTCCTTTTAGGAGGGGTGAATGTGACGCACTGAACTTTTGCAAATAGCAAGGTTCGAGTGTTATATGTGAGATTTGAGCTTTTCCAGATTTTCTGGAGGGTCGTCGACTGTGTTCCGACCTATGACACGAGTACCGAGGTTGGTGGATGAATTCCAAGCACTAAAGTCCAAAAAGTTGGATTTTAGGCTGCTCTCGGGTTGAGCTTCAGAGCCCTTGTACCGGTACAAAATTGTTGCTATACCGGTACAAAATGATGGCTATACCGGTACAAGCCGAGATTTATACCGGTATAGATGAGCGGCTGGGCCAACCCGAGGCTCGGGTTGGCGGTTTCGCAGGTTTATCTGGGTACAAAGCTGGATTTGTCTTAGATCGCGATTTCGAAAGTTCGAAGCTGCAGGGGCTAGTTAGCATTTTGTTGCTTCTATATGTTTCACCCCAGCCCCCTAGGGCTTCCTTTGAGCTCTTCACATCAGGGATTAGAGGTAGGAGTTTCTCACACTACCTCTCTTGGATTTCTTGGTGGATTTTGGGAGATTGATCTCTCTACCTCTCTCCTTTTGCCTCCTAGTGCCCTTGTCCCCGTAGTAGAGGCTTGGAGCTTGGACTTGGGAGCTAGTTGAGGGAAGATCTTCAACTTTGGAGGGATTTGAGTCTTGTTTAGAGCTTCTAAGAGGTAAGCAACTCCTTCTTATCCTCTAGTTTAGGCTTTGATTGCCTTCTATGAGTTGAAACCCTAGTTTTTGTATATTAGGGTTTATTTTGGGGATTTGCAACCTAGGGCTTTTTGAGTCCAATTAATTGGTTTAGAACCTTTGTTTAGGTTGCCTTGGAAGAGATCTCACCTCCATTTGAGGATTGGAGAAGGATTTTTACTCTAAGGTGAATTTCTCCTTCCTCTCTACATAGAAGCTTAAAGTTTGAACTCAAGACTTCTCTCTTGAGGTTGTAACTCCTAGGATCTCCTTTGTAGGGTACTAGGAGTAGGAATCGAAGCTTCGTTAGCGGTTCAGAGCGATGCTTGGAGCGACGGTGGGTTTGGCCTCACCTAGCACAATGAGAAATTCTCATTGGTGCTTATTTGCTTATGGTTAAATGGAAATTAGTTCATTTTCATGCTATTTGATTTATTTGTGAATTTTAGAATGCTTAAGATACATATGTTATGTGTAATGCAATTTTACTCTATATAGTAGAGACGAATGCATGTGAGAGCTGAAGCCTTGTAGCATTCTTTTTGGGAACTTGAAACTATGTGTTTAAGAGGACTTTGACATGTGTTTGAGAACATAGAACTATACATGACATAGGAGAAAAGCCCTTGTCATTAAGCGGCATTGGCTTGGCATCAAAAGTGTAGAATAGTGAGCTAATGTCATCAAGCGGCATTAGGCTCGTGATTGAACTTGACATAGAAATGCTAGTGTCATGAGAATTGTTGTACTAGACCTTAGGGTTGCTAGTGAACATTGGCAATGTGTGGGACTTGGGACTGGGGACTTGGACTTGCTTGTTGCCATTTGTGCTCTTCGCACATGCTTGTGAGGGTCGCTCCCTACAAGCTGGCACTCCGGAGTTAGCCTTGCGATGTATTCGCGCGTGCGGTATTGAGAAACCTATGGGGCCGAATTGGTTAGACTCATTCCTACGGGGATGTTGGGGCTACCACGACACTTTGGGTGCGCAAGCGGTGTCTCAACTGTGTAGATCCCCAAATTGAGATGGAACTTCGTCATTCTATTATATTGGATAATCACTACTTAACCTAGATTAGTAGTTGGATACTTGGGTATATATATTGTGACTTAGTATTGGACATAAGTAGTATACTTGTGAATTTAATTGGAAGTACTCGTTTAAAGTTAGCTATCGGGTAGAATAAAGCATGTAATTTATTTACCTTGGGTTATTCGTTCAGCTTTACAGTTATGCCTTTATTTCAGTTATTTACTTCAGTACTTGTATATTACTCCTTTTTGGGCCTAGTGGAGCAATTTTGTGCAGGTCAGTAATTGCCCACTGGGAACTATATGTTTATAGTTCTCACGCCCTTTGTTTCTGACTCGTTTCAGTGCCTTCTGCATCGGGGGAGGCTCGGGACCGCGGCAAAGGAGTTGCCTCGGGATAGCGGCTTGTGAGAGGGTGTTGGATAGGTGGCTTCCTCTTTCTCTTATTTTATTTTGGAGAGAAGGTGTGTTTTACCTTGTATAAAGACCACCACTTTTGTTTATTTTGAGAGGTTATGTTGTTAGCTGTGTACTACTCTCTTTTTCTATGTTAGTGATTTAGACACTTTACTTTCTTTTACTTGTGGTTTGGTTCTTGTTTAGTTGTGGCTCTGATATTCATAGTTGTAGCCGTATATTGTTTTAAATTCCGCTGTTTTTAGTTAGACGCCTTGTATGTGTTGACATATGGCGGGTCTGGGCACGCTTTGGGGAAGGTCCTACCGACCCCGGGGCGTGACAAGTTGGTACCTGGTTGGTTCTTCTGGTTACTTGACGACCCACGTGGTCGATGGGCCCTGGGGGGCAGGATTGTCGGCTGATTGCCGATGGTTAATAATTGAGCATATTTGCATTTGATCGCCCGATACTCGTCGCACGTCACGAACACCAGCGGTCTGATCCACCGTAAGTGGGGTGTTCTTTTCCGGAAAAGTGGTTGCAGAGGTTCGACCCGTGAGCCCGGGAGCTTTATGGTGGGGTTGGATGAATGGTAGAGTAGTGGGGGCATTAGCTTGAGGGTCGCAGTGGTCACACCAAGATAGTCATTTGAGGTTTCATGCTACGGTGCTAACCAAGAGAGCATTGGTTCAGATTGGGTACTTTTGAGCTTTTATACCTGTTGACGCATATTTACAGTAGCTGTTGTTTCATATCTGTATATCTCTTCCGTTTATTTGTTTATCATAGCTACTGTACTACTATTATCTCCTCTTGTGTCTATCTCCGCGAGGTATCCACTGGGATGGGGAGACATGTTTACATGTTCTCACCCCTCGCCTTCTTTTTCAGGTGACATAAGGTTTTTTTGGGACGACAGGAGAGGAGCGTACCTAGCACGCATACTAGCTCCCGACCCGTGGTTTGTTTACCTTACAACTTACTTTATTGGATTAAGTAATTAGCTTTGTCTATGGTTCAGTCTCTCTAATACTGTTTTGGAATTATAAATATCGTTTGGTTTTTGGAATTTCAATATAAAATAGTTTTCTACCCCTCGTGGTAGTGTTTTAAAAAAAAAAGGTTTCTGTGTGGGAAACAGTTTTTGGAAGGTTTTATCGTAGATTTTGGTAGCTTAGTATTTCAAAACCAGTTTCCGAGTAGGAAACATTTCAACTGATAGATATGGATTTATGAATGAATAATTGTAGATAACCTGTGGTCAATGGTGTTTGGATGTGTATATTGATTGTAATTATATCTGTACACACTTGGTTGTGGTTGTTTGGCTGTATTTCAGACTCTATATACTTGTGCGATGCCGTGCAAATACAGGAGAGACTCTGTCCGTGTGTACAGTGGTCTCTCTGTATTTGTGGCAGGTCTGACATGTCCTTGGGGGTCAAGGTTTATAAAAAAAAAAAAATTCGTTGTTTTTATACTCTAAAATGACCCGGGGCGTGACATTTAAATTTATAATTTAGTTGTAATTTGAATTCCAACTATTATTGTAGGTATTTGAGAAGGTTATCGTATTTTTTAGTTGGATAAAATCAGTTTTGTAGGCCAAAATATTTTTCTATGACCAAAATACCCTTTAAATAGGTACCTGGTGAATGGTGCCTATGCCAAAATAGTAAGTAGCCTCTAGAATCACATTACATTTCAACCATCCATGCAATAAAATAAATAGTTAAGATTTACATAATATTTAGATAGTGTATTGAAGTATTTCTCTTATATTATATGGATTATTTATCACATGACAGATAATTATATCAGCATATCGGTAATGGCTTTTGACGAATCCTTGTGATTAACCATCAAAATATTGGATGGGACGGACACCATTCATATATTTTCCATACGAAATACAATTCAGTAAAAATTTCAAAATGTGTCAGGCCCCACTGCGGTCCAGTTGTGGACCCGACCACGCTCCAGTGCCGCCGCAGCGATAAAGCACCTGGTTTCATAATATATATACTAGTGAAGGATCCGCGCGTTGCGGCGGGACGATTTCGTAAAAATAAATTAATTAATTAATTAATTAATTAATTAATTAAAAAATAATAAAATAAAAAGTCAAAGAATTATATAAAATAAACAATTGAAAAATAAGTAACTAATTAAAGGTTGAGAATGAAAATATCACATACCTCATTGTTTAAATCATAACACATTAAAAATTTCCTTATCTATCTTATCCTTTTACTTTTATTTTTTTTTACTTTTTTTATGTTTTATTTTTAAATTTCTTTCCTTATTTTTTATATATTTTTAAATAAATTTTCATTCAGCTTAATTAAAATTTATAATTAATACAAATAATTTAACTTATTTAAAAGTTACTTATATATTTTAAAGTTTTAAAAAAATAAATAAAAAATTAGATTGAATTAAAAAAAATTATAAAATTTTTTTAATCATATATTAAGAGAAAAAATTGACGAGAGATAAAGAAAAAAATAAAAAATATATAAAATATTTCTGAACTATAAATCATTTTGAATTATTCAATCTTTCAAAATTTTGTTTTTACTATTCAGCTTTCATATATTTAGATATTTGCCGATCAATAATACTTTTACTTTAAAATTTGAATACGTTGCTTAGCTTTATAGATTAATTAATATATTTCATATTTTTCTACAACTAAATTTATTAAAATAAATAATTAACTTAAACTCTATCAATATTTCTTTTTTTATTATTATATAATTTATATCGAAATGATCAATAATATAAAATTAAAATTTATAGGTGAGAACTATTTTGAAATTATACCTAAAAATTATATATTTTAAAATTTTATAATAAAAAAATTAAATTGAATTAAAAAAAAAACTTCAAATACTCTTCATATCAAAAAAAAAAAAAAAAAAAAAAAAAGATGAAAAAAAAACTCACCCTCCCCATCCCTATCCCCATCTCCATCTCCCTCCTCTTGCCGCCACCTCTCCCTCTCCTCTCCCCTGGGCCCCACCCACGCCGCCGCCACGCGCGCGCTCCCCGCCACGGCGCCTAGGGCACCCGCCACGCGCGCTCGTCGAACCCCGCGCCGCCCGCCGCGCGCCGCCGCTTCGAGCCCCGTGCGCCGCGCCACGCCGTCGTGGTCCTTTTAATAGCATTGAGTTTGTAAGGAGTCTGTAAATGTTGTGTCGGGCACGACGCCGACATAGGATTTTCCTTGTTTGGAATGGGCATTGCTTGTAAATTGGCATCCGGTTGGCTATCCGTGGGTTCACTTGTGCTACGCATCCAAGGAAACGTAGGCATTTCGCTAATGATGGCCGCTTATGCGGCGGATTGAGCCGGACGCGTGTCAGACATGGGTCAGCGGCCTATTTTCCCATGGGTTGCGGAGCGGGGAAAACGTACCCCTTGGTGAGCACTTTTGTACCCCTGGGGTGCCAAGTGGGTGGATGCCAATATAGGGTAGTACGGGAAGGTTGGGTGAGACGTATTAAGTGAGCCCGCTTCGCTATATGCGGAGTGTCTTGGTGATCATTTTGCCATCATCGGCCATGTCCGACCAAGTCGAGTCGTGTGCCTTTCGATTGTAGTCCATCTTTTCATTATCAATAACATGCTCGTTGTTTGTGCCAATTTGCAGGAACCCTTTACGTGTTTGCTCTTAATTCTCGGTCGTTGCCAATTTGCGAAGTTGTGCCTCGGGACGGTTTGGCTGGCTCGTTTGTGCAAGTGACGAACGAGCGCCGTGCGGGCTTTTCGACAAAAGTCATTAGACCCGTGACAAGTGGTATCAGTGCCTGGGCGACGGAGACGACATGGGCCGGAGCAAAGCCCCTGTTGCAGAGACAAGTACGGTGGCACAACCATCGACGGTGCAGCGTGTGGCGCCGACGGATAAAGAAAGACAAGGCGAATCAGATAAGCACAGGAGCAATCGAGAATGACTTATCGACTTGGAGGCCCAACTTACTCGACTCGACGAGAAAGTGATAAAGGTGACCTCGCATGAGGAGCGGATCTCCATGCTGGAGGCGACGCTCGCTCAACTTGTCGAGCAAGTAGCTGAGTTGCAGGATAACACGAAAGAGGCGGTCCATCACTTGAAGAAGCAAACCATCAAATTGTTCGCACGTGTCAACCTGCTGACAAGGGCCATGAGTAACGCTCCTCCTGCAACACAAGGTGGTGGGCATGGGGGGCGTGTTCGAGTGCCTGAACCGCGATGCTTTCGTGGAGCTCGTGATGCGAAAGAGCTCGAGAACTTTCTATTTGACATGGAACAGTACTTCCGTGTTGTCAAACCAGACAATGAGGAGTCGAAGGTCACGTTTGCGACGATGTACCTCGACGGGGATGCTAAACTGTGGTGGAGGATGTAACATACCACTTCCTCGTAGAACGTGCCGAGTTTCGTCGAAATGAGCGGAACCCGGAGTGGAACGAGTGTGTGTGGGCTCTAAGTGCATTAGAACCCATTTGTAAGGACTAAGGGATCCGAGAGAGTGGAAGTTGCAAAGTCTGGAGAGGTCCCAGGCGTTGTACTCTCGGGGACTGGTCCCCTTGGGTAGAGACCGATCCCCGTATGCGTAGCAGATGAGATGGCCGAAAAATCGGCTAAGTCCTCGAATTGGGACTTACGGGAACCGGTCCCTAAGGTAGAGACCGGTCTCCCGATGCACAGCTGGCTGAGAAGAGTGAAAATTTGGCTAAGTTCTGAAAAACAGACTTACGGGAACCGGTCCCTGAGGGGAAGACCGGTCTCCTGGGGTCCGGTCCCTGAGGTAGAGACCGGTCCCCACCTGCGAAATTCCCGGGAGATTGGAATTTGACTTACGGGAACCGGTCCCTACGGGGAGAGACCGGTCCCCGCACCCGAAAAAGCCCAGATTGGGCTATTTGCAAAATTGCAAAGTTGAGGGGTTTATGTGCAAAACTGTAATGTGAAGGGTGTATATGTATGTGTGTATGTGTTAGGGTTTATTTCTCACCCTCACACAAAACACTCTCCCTCTTTCTCTCTCTAAACCCTCCTCTCCCTCTCATTTTCTCTTCCCAAGGTTTGGTCAAGAGGAGATTTGGAGGACAAAGCTTGGAGAAGGAGCTCTCCAAGGTTGAGGGCAAGCTAGAGGAAAGCTTTTGGAGGAAAGCTTTGAACTCCAAAGGTGAATTCTAGGGTTTTGAAGTAATGGTTTGGAATTTTGCTTCTAGTAATAGCATCTAGGAGCATTTCTAGTGATTTCTCTACAAGTTAATCAAGCCGGAGGCTTGTTTGGAGAAGATGATTTTGTACAAGGGTGAAAATTAGGGCTTTGTAGTTTGATGGTTCAAACTTGGGTTTGATCCCTTTTTACCCTAATTGGTAGGTGTTTCGGCGTGTGGACACGAACGGTTCGTCGATCCGACGAACGAGTAAAGAGATATTGGCGAGACAAGTCGGGTTGGTTCAAATCGTCGCAACTTGCAGCGTAAGGCTTCGGAGTTTACGAGATCTGATCCACGGCCTCCTAGCAACCTAGAGAGGTGGGGGATACTATCCGGAAACAACGGATCTTTTACTATGTCTATGTCACCTATTGTTGAGCATACTAGCATATATTCCTTCATGCATGTAGGGTAAAGTAATGTATTGATAAATGAGGATCAATTGTATGCTTAGAAAACATATGAATTGACAAGAACCAAGGAAATAAAGAATGAGATAAGTAACCCTATGTGTATGTGAAGGTATGAAAAGAAAAGAAAGGACTTGGGCGCTAGTAAACTATGGCGACATTGACTATAGAAACTGTATGACATTGAAAAGAGATTAGTTAAACAAGGTTTAACCATAATGGCGTTAGTGACCGTATTGGCACCATGAATGAGAATAACTAGACAAAGCTTTGGCTTTCGAAACATTGAGACAGGATTGGCTACCTCCTCAAAATTGAGGATGGGATCATACTCACTCGTATTGATTCCGGCTTGTGTGAGGTCGCTCCTCGACAAGCGGTGTACTCCGGAGTGTAGACACCACGGGGCGGTACCCCGGCGAAGATCCCTCGGGTGGTTGTGCGTATGCCTCCCCCTGTAGACGGGATGCATGATTGTGAGTTTGGGGTGAACTCGTTGAACCCCGGGATGATTGGGTAATGGCTAAAGGAAAAAGGAAACAGGAACATGAACATGCATGCTTAATTTATCATGTACTAGATTATCTATCTGTCAGTTGACATTTGTTTTGCAGGCATTGTAATAGTTCACATTAGTTGGTTTGCTATTTCTATTCCTTTGAATTACATATGCCTGAAATAGACCTAGTGGGCGAATCGGCGCGGTCGATGGCCGAACCCACTGGGAACTTCGTTGTAGTTCTCACACCACTAACCCTGCAGATCCGTGCGCGAGCGGGGCGGCGGAGGATCGAGGCAAAGGGTTGGCGCCGTAGATAGCGGCCCCGGAGTCGTGTAGGCATGCCCTATAGCTTGCGTTCAACTTCTGTATGTTGAACCTAGAAATGTAAATGATGTAATTCATTTTTGCGTTAAAGAAAAATGTGATGTAAATGAATGATGATGAATGAATGTAATATAATATCTTATTTGTATTTGGTTTAAAGTGAATCAAATATGATATATGGATGAATGTTTAGTAAAGTAGTTAGAGCTTTCACTACTTGATGTTGCTTGCCCTCGAGCAAGCCATGTACAATGGTTATTCCGCTGCATTGAAATGTATGATTGTACATGTTGGTTATAGCCTAGGGCGGACAGGGGAGGTGCTGTCCGTCCGGCGCCTGTTCATGTGAACCGAATCCGACCAAACAGGCGGGTTCGGGGCATGACAGGTATTGTGGTATCAGAGCGGTGAAAGTAAAAGGTCTAGGATGGACTTAAGGACCTTAGGATCGGAGACCATAGGAATTAGGACACGGTAACGTGAACTTGGGATTGCGGAAGCTAGATTGATTGGGTTATGACTGGAACTTCTCACTACACCAAAAAGGACTTTTTGTGGCAATTATTTAGCGGCGATTATCCAACGGCCGCTATTACTATTATTTTATTTGACTTTTAGCGACAATTATTTTACAAGATATATTTTTAGCGACTAATAGTTATATATTAAATATAATCCTAATCCAACCCCAACCTAACCCAACCTCAACCTAACCCAACCCAACTCCTCTCAACCCGCGCCCGTGCCCTGTCTCAACCCGCGACCCCTACCCCTACCCCTCCCCCTCCCCCTCGCAACTCCTCTCTCCATCCAAGCTCCCCCTCCCCCTCGCCATTCCTCTCTCGATCCAAGCTCCCCCTCCCCCTCCCCCTCCCCCTCCTCTCTCGATCCAAACTGCGTCGCCCTTATTGCGAGCAGCGGTGGCGGCGTCGTCGTCTCCGGTGGAGGAGCTCTCGGCGGCGGAGGAGTGGCTGAGGAAGCTCTCGGCAGCGGCATCTTGGGTTCCGGCGGAGCCGCGACGACCGTGCCGTGTGGGTAGCCGAGAATCCCCTCTAGCACTCCCAGCTTTCCCTCGACGTCACCGATCTCTACATCAGGTCCCCATTCTTCCCTCGGCGTCACTGATCTTTCACTGCTTTTTACATCCACAATCGATTCTTCTTGAGATCTGGATTTGTTTTATGTGAATACTAGCTGAGTCTATCTTTTAGTACCAATTTACCTTTTAATTACAATAGGTAATTGAAATTTTGTTGAGCTCATATTCATGCTGAACCTGAGTTCTGGTTAGAACAGGAATTTTTGAGAATATGGTGAAATAAAGATGTTGGTTCAGATATCATGCAATCGATGAGTAAATAACTATGTTAGGTATCATCCTTCAGTTCTTTCTGTTTAGTGAAAGCAACATGTTAAATTGGATTACCAGAGTTCTAAATGATGATGTTACTAATAGTAACTGGAAAATTGATTTTATTTTCTGACTTGACTCAGCTTGATCTGCTTGACTCGGAGTGTATTGGTTGTTGTAGGTAGATATGCAATTTGCAAGTGAAAAGGAGAAAGGAGCAACTATCATGTGGTAGAGTTGATTGATAAGAAGTTTATGGTCAACCTAGTTTTGGACAACTCCATCCCAAAATTATCTGAACTTTTAGTTACATTTGGGTTCGGCTCTCTAGGTTTCTGCCCCAAAAGTTGTTAGAGAGTATTGATATGAAGATCAAAAGGAATTAGCATTTATACCAAGTAGCTTGTTTTGTTTTTGCTACTATAAGAGGTTTGAGATGGAATGTGCTTACCAAGAACTACTTATTCTTTGTGGTCTAGCTTTGATCTTCTCTCGCTGTTACAATCCCTGCTTTGGCCCAATACCTTGTTGATCCATATAATGTGGAAGCTTCTTTTTAACTAAAATAAATTTATTTGGGTTTATAGTGGAGATCAAGAAATATTAGTTACTATTTGAATTAGTTATCTGCTTCAGCCTAAGGATGAGTTTGCAACTACTGATTCCAGTTGCTGCATTGTGATCGGTTAAGCAAACTTGAGAAGGATTTGAATGTCTAGCTAGGGATTGCAATCATGTCAGAGGGCATCTAAAACCCAAGGATAGGATTGCATATGATCCAAGCACAATGAGTTTGCAACTACTGGAAATGATCAAATAGTACTAAATTTCTTGCATTTATAGATTTATGCTTCCAAACTATATAAGGTTAATTGGTAAATACCATTCAAACTACACCCTAGCTATTTAGTTACTATTATAGTACATCACTAAGTAAGTGTATAGTGCATTATACAATTATACCAGTCTAGACTACGTATCTATCAAACCTGGTTAGAGCTCCTTTGGTATTGAGGGCCACCTAATGCCACTGGGCACTTACGAAAGGAAACAAAATATTTCCTATTAGACTTTCTCTCCGCACGTAATGCATTCTTCTTGCAATCCCAAACGGAGCCTTAGTTGCATACTATCTTACCAGGAAAACTGTTAATTGACAGTCTTATCTAGTTGATGCACTGCTTAAGACCTGCGGTGTCAAACTCTACTTCTTTTACTAAGAGAAGCCCAAAGAGCTAAAACTTTTCTCTTTTTTCTTTTTCTTGATTAACCACCTAATCTAAAAAATATTGGAATTTGTCAAATGATTATTAAACAAAGAATTGTTGTCCAATGGCTTTGATTTTCTGCAGGAATTTAATTGCTGGTAGCATGTCACTACTTGGATGTAATTGCTGGTACTATTTTGTAGATTAATCACCTTTTGCTAGAAGATGACATGAGCAAGATAGCTAATAGTCTAATACAGTGTCTGATCAGGGTATGTCAGATTACCAATCAATTGTAAAAGAATTTCATGCTTTTCTTAGTGACAGCAAGGATGCCTTGGCGAATTCTCTTATTTTCTCCTTCCCTTCCCTTTCTTCTCCTTCTTCCCTCTTTCCTTTTCTTCTCCTTTCTCTTCCCTTCTCTTCCTTCCCTCTCTATTCCCCTCCCCTACTGCTGCTACTGCAAGAAATTCCCGCAAGAAGAAGAAGAAGAAGTCGCATGTTGCCAGCAAAGATGTAGTCACGCAGCAAAGACTGCAGTGGACTACAGATTTATAAAAAAAAGAAGGGAAAAGAGAAATAGATGCTATTATCTCAAGTAGGGAGTTTTGGCAAAGAGAGAAGTCTAGAACTTCTACTATGGTGGTTAGGTAAAATCTGATCCTAAACATGAAAAGTAGAAGTTGTTTAGAGGATTTAAATATGCACAACTCAAATGACAGTTCAATAAGCTACAACTACACTAATGCTTGGACATGAATAGATACAAATGCTTGTATGCCTTACAATCAGTTTTTTATTTTAATTTAACTTCTTTATTCTCCATGATAGGATGGAAAAGTCTCACAACATGAGAAAAACGTTGTTGAGTTATGATTTTCTACATGTTCAGGATCTAGCAACTTGAATCAATATTGCTCAAATAGAAAAAAAAAAAAAAAAACAGAGGTTTAATTATGGTGTTACCTGAACAATAGGGTGATGGTCTTTGGGGCTTACACTAAAATTCCACTCGGAAAAACCTTTATGATATGCTTTAACTTCCTCAGGAATTTTGCCTAATGTAACAGCAAAGTCAATTCGATTCGCCATTTCTTCGTATAGGTCCTGTCAAAAATTAAACAACTTCAATTTTGGAGCTTTTGCAGATGCATTTTTTGAGCAAGGATATTTAAAAACTTAATTATTACTTGTGCTTTATTAAAAAGGAAAAAGGAGAAAATTTATTCCAATAGCTTCCTGCTATAGAAGAGTAATAAAATTTTCAGCCTCTTTTTAGCTCCGAATTTTCTTATTCATCTGACTCAAATCAAACCATTTTGGGCCAAGTTTGGACTTAAAATGGGGTTTATATATGCATCCGAGAACAAAACTAGTTGGGTTAATTTGGACCGAGACAATATTTTGTTTACTTAATTTGGCCCTTTATTCAGCATGAACTTGACTGGCCCAACTCGAAATTTACTCATGTAGAGTGCAATAAATAATAAGCTATATATAAATTCAATGACCAAAAACTCGATAGCACCAAACGTTTTATACTATCAATAATATAATAGTTAATCTCTATATTTCTGAATTAAGGGGTTTTAGGGGTTGTTCAAATGTTGTTGATTTCTATGATAAGAATGTAGATTTGGGGTTTGGATCCTTATGGATCAGTAAATCTTATATAAGGGTATAAAAGATCTTTTTCTTATATGGATTAGTAAGTTTGAGTCCTTGCTCCCAGATAGAGAGGGAAGAGTCTACTAATGGAGGATCTGGTGAATTGAGAGGTGAATTTTGCAGAGTTTTGTAGCACTTTTGTTCAAAGAGGAAGCACTTCTCAGTTGATGATTTGATAGCATTTGAATTGGGTTTGTTTTGGCTTTGTTACCACAATGAAATTAAGATATGCATTTACTTGACTGCGTAACAAAAATTAGGGATTCTTATATTTGCAACTTTTTATGCATTGCAAGTGGTATATGTGCTTCGGCTTATTTGCATTAGCTGTTAGAGGAATGAAAGTGCAATTTAGCATACTAATCTTCAAAAGGTGGAAACAGGATGTGGACGATCCCCGAGCCAAAAGATATTATCCGGAGAACAGGAACCGAAGGGGAGAAGATGAACCTCGTAGCTGGCGACTGTAGTACAAAAAGTGTGAGTTTTGTTAGTTTTTCTATTTTTATTCATCCAATGTTAGATTCTGTCGAAGAATTGGTTTGTTTATATCATGATGCACAATCGTCTTGTCTCTGATCAAAAATGAAGTTTATGTGTAAATTAATGTTTAGTGCTCCCAAAATTTGGTTTATTATATATATGTATTCTGATCGTTTGATATCTTCACATAGTGCAACTCCAGGTGGAATACTGGATAAGGCAATCGAAGCAGAAGGCAGGAAACATGGGGACTTCATGAGACTGGTAAAATTTTCTCTCGGTTATTTGCAATACTAATCCCTGAGGTTTTATTCCAGCTTCATTTCGATCCTGGCGCTTTTAATTTGGATTCGATTTCATCTCTAACCATACTTATTCATAAACTTCTTTAGGATCACGTCGAAGGGTATCTTGAACTATCTGCGAAGACCAAGAGATACTTTGCTACAGCTGTGTCCATGTGGGATGCAGAGTTCTACATCAAAGTAGATGATGACGTACATGTAAATATAGGTGCTAGACCAATTCACTTTCAGCAACCTCTTTATTGGCCGATTTAAGTTTTTTTTTTTTTTTTTTCAATAGATGCATCTGATTTGTATCTAACAGATCGATTCTGCATATCCAACTGATTCTTATTATAGGTTATTCTCCAATCTAAATTTCATAAGAATTTATTATAGGTTAGTAAAAGATGAATTTTTGGTAACTCGAGTCTTCCAATTTACATATTCTAGTATTTTAAACGATTTTTGTAGGTGAATGTTTGTTGTTAATGTTGGGAGTGTGCTTACTTAAGGAGTACTTACTTAAGGAGCAACATCGTGTGAAGGAGATGAAAATTATGAAAGAAAATCAAGCATGTTTAGAGGCTGAAGTTGCAATGATGAGGTCGATCATAAGTAGAAGATTTCCCGAAGATTCGGTATCTTGTTGTTCTCGATCCCAAGGAAAGGTAAAAGAGTTTTACTATTTGAAATTTTTTTGTTCCTTCTTCTTTTTAATATTTTTATATACTTTTAGGTCATTTTTGATGTAGCAACCCGAACTTTAACCAAATTGGCTAAAGTGCGCGAGCGAGTAATTGGACAAGTTCCAATAACCATTCCGAGATTCTTGGAAGGGTTAAAAGATGATCTAAAAGAGTTAGAAAGGTTTTGGCGTTGTTCGGCGCGAATTAGAGTCGAAACGACGTGAAAAACACAAGTCTGGGCAATCTATACCGGTACAAGCATGGTGGTTGTACCGGTATAGCAACTTTGACCGAGAGGAGAAGATCTCTCGGGTTTGGAAATTTTATGGCCCATACCGGTACAAGCCCGATCCCATACCGGTACAAATGCTACGAAACCGAGAGGCAGCTCTCGGGTTTGCCTCTGGAGCATCCCATACCGGTACAGAAACCCGTTGTACCGGTACAGAATGGGTCTGGCAGCAGTTTTGGACTGCTTCGAAATAAAATGTTTGGAGGGGTTTAGTTGCTATTGTTGCAACAAAATATAACCCAAAACCCTTCCCCCTTCACAGCAACCTCCCTCTCTCTCTCCCTCTCTCGTGTCCCTCTCTCTCTGTTCGACAGCAAGGAGAAGAAGAGAAGGAGAAAGAAAGAAAGAAAGAAAAGAGAGAAGAAGAAGAAAAAGAAGAAGATGAAGAAGAAGAAGATGATGATGATGGCCATCCTCTTCTTCTCCTTTGTGCAAGAGCAAACTTTTGAGAGGTAAGCGCTCTCTCCCTCTCATGGTAGATCCTTAGATAATGGGTTTCTAAACCCTAGATATAGAGTTTTGATCTTCTTGCAAGCTTTAGAACCTAGTAGAGACTTGGAAACTCATGAAAATCATGTGTTCTTCAAGGTGCTCTAATGGTGGATTTCTAGGGTTTGCTTTAAGCACCCTATGGATGGCTCTAATGCTCTTAGAGGAGTTCCTAGAGGTTAGACAAGCTCTCTATTGCTTGTTCTAGGGATCAAATCGGTGGGATTTGCAAAAGTGCAAAACCTAAGGTTAAAAAGGGGGTTTTTAGAAATAGATGAGTTTGATCTCATTTGACCCCATAGAAACCTAATTGGGGGTGCAACGAACGCGTTGGCGCGCTCGGTTCGGTGATCTGACGAGCGAGTACAAAGATATTAATTATTTAATATATTCATACCAGATGTCCGCAGCACGCGAGATAGGAGCCCAAAATTCATGAAAACGGAACTGGGGCAACTTGAAGGCGTGGGGCAACGGCACAAGGTCTCAGATTGGGATTCGGAGATCGTTCGGGTGGTCGTGCAAGAGTTCGAGCCAAACCGGGTCAAGAGTGCCACGGCGGCCGATTGCGAGTGTCGACGAGCAATCGGAGAGCATAATAAGGTGGGTTGTGTTTACCGAAGCGACTAAGTCGCCTAAATATGTCTAAGAGTAAAGGTTTCAAGTTGATGCATATAATTGACATATGTTGCATGTGATCCATGTATAGAAATTGCATGTTAAAGGACATAGTATAAAATGCATAAGTAGAGATGCATGCTAAAGAACCTAGTGTAAAATATAGAATGCTAGGAAATGAATAAGCATGAGGTAAATAATGAGGCAAAGAATGCTAAGTAAAGAATGTTGCGAGAACATAGGCTTAGCATAACCGAAACATGCATGTAAATGAACTGATAGACGTAAGAGAGCAAAGTATAAGAATGCTAAATGAAAAGTGCGAGTCATGGACTAATACACATATAGATCGAGTGGCATCCAACTTAGTGTAAAGAACATAAGTTGTAGTAAACCTAGAGTCAATGGACCTAGGAGTGTGGGGATTAACCTAGTGTAATGAACATAGGTTATAGTAAACCTAGAGTCATATGGATCTAGGTGAATGACGTTGTACCTAGTGTCAAGGACATAGGTTGGACAAGGATGTTAATGGACCTAGTGTTAGTAAACATAGGTCGAGCTGGAATGACATTGAACCTAGAGTTAGGTAACCTAGGTTATGTGACAGGAAATGAGCCCTAGTGTCAAGTGGACCTAGGAGGTAAAGACAATGGACCTAGAGGGTCGTCTCTTGAGGGCCTAGCTAACCCTCAAGTTAAGTGGAACGGATTCGTGGAATCCCGAGATTTGGACACCTAAGTTGGTGTCGGGCGTGTGCGACGATTTCGCCGTCCGGGCTAAACCACCTGTCGTGGCGTTGTGCGACGATTTCGCCGCCGGTGGGTGAGCCGAATGTGTTCGATACGGTTAAGCCGGGTGAGGATCGGATCGCCATGTGTTGACACCTTGTGTTTGGGGCACCATTGCTGGGTAAGTACGATACGGCTGCACCAGGAGGCGAAGGAGTGACTCAAACCATTGTTGGGTGAGGTGCGATTAGTTCGCCGCCAGATGGTTAAGTCATGACTTGGGTCCTCGCTGGGTAAGTCCGCCGCGATCGCCACCAGAATGGTTATGTCAAGTGAGTGGGTTCGCGTGTGCGACGATTTCGCCGCGGTGAGGCCGAGTCACGAGGGCGACAGTCGTTGACACCGGGGTAGTTGCGAGACGTCCAACACCTCGGGCTAGCCAGCGGGCGGATTATCCGCAATGGATTGACTCAAGACCGAGTCGGGTGGCTTAGTGAGCTGAGGTAGAGTGACCTTAGAAATAAATTGCTAAGTAGCATAAGTGCCAAAAGGTAAAGAACGTAAAGACTAGCTAAAGTTGTAAATAGCTAATGAATAGTGCTAGTAATAGCTAAGCTGGTAAATAGCTAAGTGTGAATGGAATGGCTAAAGTAAAGAATAGCAATAAAGTAAAGAAAAGCTAAGAGCTAAAGAGTAATTTTGCATATTGCATATTGAGAGGCAGGTTTGTATGTTAGTTGCAAGTTATATATCTATATATGTTTTTGGACTAACATATCTCATAGTGCCTCCTTGGACCTATTGGTCGAGCTGTTCTCTTGGGTGACCATACCCACGAGAACTATGGACAATAGTTCTCACCCCCGTGTTGCGTTTTGGGGGTACAGGTACACACGTGAGCGGCGGAGCAGCGGGAGCGCGAGGCAAGGGCGTAGCTCAGTAGATAGCGCCCTACCAGGAGACCAGAGATAGAAGTACCCCAGTCGGCTAACTAGGGGTTTGAGAGTGAAAAGAATATGTTGTAATAAAGTTGTAATAACTAGATTGTATTAGGAAGTTTAAAGTTTAAAGTTAATGTAAAAATTCTAAATGGAGACGAATGGTTGTAATAGCAAGTAGCTGTTTTATGATTATGATACTTCCTTATGCAATCTGATTGTGATATCTGTTCCTTTTTGGAACCTTTTGTAATTGTATGGATTGCGACGCCTTGAACGTACAGGGGAAACTCTGTCCGTTCGGCGGTCTGTTCGACGCGCCCGAATCCGACCGATTTGGCGGGCTCGGGGCGTGACAGATAAGATGGTATCAGAGCATAAAGTAGTGAATGGGGCAATGGCTTAGTTGAACCTAGGAGACCTTAGGTTAGTAAAACCTTAGAGGTTAAGGCTCGTGAGAGACGAGGACTTGTGGTTCGTGGCGAAAGTAGTATGGATTTGGTCGTGTTGCGTAACCTCTAAGAAGGATATTAGAGGTAGATTTGAGGTGCTGTTCGTCTTCGACTGAGGGTGTTCATGTTGGCGCGCGACAACATGAAACCTAAGGACGAGAATGGACGCCCCTATTTGACTTTCGCCTGATTGGCTTTTGAGCCGGTGTTAGTGGTTTCGTGTTCGACCCAAGTTGGTCGAGGACTAATCGAGTTGTCGTGTTTCAGGAAACGATGGCACCGCGTAGGCGATCTTCGTCCAGATCGGCGCGGGAGGGGACAAGTGGTGTCCCTGAGCAAGTCGAGGCGAGGGGAGACACTGAGCTTCGTGATCAGTTGGCCTCACTCGTGGGAGTGGTGAGGCAACAAGCGGACTTGGTGCTGCGGCAGCAGGAGGCTGCCATGCGCCAGGAGGAGCAGATGGAGCGACTCCAAGAGACGTTGGATCGGTGGTGGCTACACGTGCGGCTCATCATGGACGGCCGAGGGTCGCGGCGGAAGCGTTTCCGCCGGGGTCGGGCGACCCGACCGTTGTTGGTTCTGAGGTTGTGGCGGAGCAGGAGCGGGCTTTAGCGGCCCTAATGGCTTTCAGAAAGCTCGATCCGCCTACCTTTGACGGAGAGGACGCCGATCCATGGATCGTGGAGATGTGG
The DNA here is from genome assembly GCA_025177825.1 of Aechmea fasciata. Lineage (NCBI taxonomy): Eukaryota > Viridiplantae > Streptophyta > Magnoliopsida > Poales > Bromeliaceae > Aechmea > Aechmea fasciata. The sequence continues at coordinate 8,859,585 of CM045924.1, forward strand.
ATTGACGCTATGGAAACCCTCTTTGAGGAGATGTACGCCTTAGAGCGAGACAAGGTGCCGCTAGCTGTGCATTGCTTGAAGCAGTCAGCGAAGTTGTGGTGGAAAGGCATTAGGCGGGACCGATCGCCTAATCCCCCTCCTATGGCTTGGGAAGAGTTTCGGGGAATGGTGTTCTCGGCTTACTTCCCCGATAGCGAGAAAAGGAAGCTCCAGGACAGGTTCGGGAAGCTGCGGCAAGGAGACCGTTCCGTTAGGCAATACGAGCGAGAATTTTCTCGCCTCGTGCATTGTGTCCCGGAGGTGGTGCGGGATGACAAGGCTAAGGCCGATAGCTTTGTGCGTGGACTTCAGCCAGATCTTTTTGAGGCTGTGCATATACTTCGCCTGAGACCTTTGTCAAGTCCCGGATCGAGCCTTATGGATAGAGCAAGGCAACGCGTTCCTCCGGGAGGAGCGCAAGGCATATTACAGGGACAAGGGGAAAGGACGATCGACGGGTGGATCCGCTGGTCAGTCAAGTTCCCGAAAGACTTCGGCAAGTTCGCACTCGCGATCTCGAGCTCCGGGGACATACCGCATTCGGTCCTCGGCGGAGTGTGTTATATGTGGGGGCCCTCATTTCCCACAGCAGTGTGAACAGCGTGAGGGCAGGTGCTTCAAGTGTGGACTACCAGGCCATGTGCGGGACGAGTGTCCGCAAGGAGAGCGGCCGTTGAGGATGATCCCACCGGAAGGTTTGCGGCGAGTACCAGGTGGCCGTGGGCGCGACCCGAGTGGTGGAACCTGCCGATACTGACGAGGGCAGGTATGAGTTTATTAAGCAATCATTAAGCTTTTGCATGATTGTAAGTTGGTGCATTGCATGCCATGATCATTGGTTAGTTACTACTAGTTGTGCATTTCATAGTAGGAACCAGTGGGCGAAGTCGGTGGATACCGGGCTTGCATATGCGACGGGCGTAATACTGCTGGCGCAGGTGTGGAATGGAAATGACACTAGCAAAGTTGCTAGTAGTGCTTCCTAGACGAGGATTAAGACTCGTGTTAGAGCCAAGTTGGCCGTGGGCCAAGTGATACCTCTATGTGAGGTTAGGAAAGTCGCTTAGAAGACGATGCGCGGGGATGACCGTGCTAGAGCTGAAACTTAGAATAAATGCTCGAGTGGCATATAGAGTGCGCGAGTATAAATACTCGTGAAGTGCGGTCTCGTTTCAGCCGAGAGAGTGAATTGGCAGTAGCACTTTAGCTTGGCTAAGTGTGAAGCGGGCCATGGATCACTCGTGGAGGCTGGTGGCTCGCACTAGGTGCATAGGAGCCAATAGAGTGTGTAGCTCCGTAGAGCATGTCGTATAGGACGACGTTTGCGGGTAGTGCTTGTGACGACCCGTGCCTGGACCATTTGTGGACTGTGGAGCCTGGGCCCATTGGGCAGGCGCAGTCAGCTGCTAGTGGTAGCGGCCCGATACCTATTGGTAGGGCAAGAGAGTTTTGGTCAGGACGGTAGTCTGAGCTTGGACCCGAGGATGTGGAAATGCCACGTGTTTGAATCTTAAGATCGAAAGTGCACTGAGAGTGTGGTTGTGACCCAACCCAAGAAGTGATGTGGTCTAGGGTCTTGATAGCTCCTGGTTGGAGTGTGTGCGAATTCCAGAGTGAAAATTTCGCCCGAGAATGCTGATTGGGTCTACGCTAGTAACAAGGGAACACTAAGCGTAGTCGAGACAAGTCTAGGCGGTAGGCCGACGTTGGGTTGGTGACTATTGGTCCACCCACAGAGATCGAGGATAGTGACTTGGCCACTAACTCTATTGAAGAGTTTGGCTTAAGTTCACAAACGGCGTGTTCATGTGGGCTGATTGCGGCTGAGGAGCCGAATAAGTCGTGGCAATTGAAGTTGAGATAAGTGGTCTCTAGGAGACATTTGAATAATGGAAGCCACATGAGAGTTGAAGTGCACATTCTATGATGTGCGTGGCAATGTGAAGGAGAATAGTCTCACAGTCATTGTAGTGGACCTTTGGAAAGTTCTGATAGGAGAAAGGCCACTCCGAAGCTGAAAAATGCATTAGAACCCCCCAGATTACTCGATAAATTGGATAGGGGTGCGAGTCGATGAAGATGAGTAAGTTTCGCGGACGAAACTGATTTTAAGGGGTGGAGAATGTAGCAACCCGAACTTTAACCAAATTGGCTAAAGTGCGCGAGCGAGTAATTGGACAAGTTCCAATAACCATTCCGAGATTCTTGGAAGGGTTAAAAGATGATCTAAAAGAGTTAGAAAGGTTTTGGCGTTGTTCGGCGCGAATTAGAGTCGAAACGACGTGAAAAACACAAGTCTGGGCAATCTATACCGGTACAAGCATGGTGGTTGTACCGGTATAGTAACTTTGACCGAGAGGAGAAGAGCTCTCGGGTTTGGAAATTTTATGGCCCATACCGGTACAAGCCCGATCCCATACCGGTACAAATGCTACGAAACCGAGAGGCAGCTCTCGGGTTTGCCTCTGGAGCATCCCATACCGGTACAGAAACCCGTTGTACCGGTACAGAATGGGTCTGGCAGCAGTTTTGGACTGCTTCGAAATAAAATGTTTGGAGGGGTTTAGTTGCTATTGTTGCAACAAAATATAACCCAAAACCCTTCCCCCTTCACAAAGAACCTCCTCTCTCTCTCTCCTCTCTCGTGTCCCTCTCTCTCGTTCGACAAAGAAGGAGAAGAAGAGAAGGAAAGAAAGAAAGAAAGAAAAGAGAGAAGAAGAAAAGAAGAAGATGAAGAAGAAGAAGATGATGATGATGGCCATCCTCTTCTTCTCCTTTGTGCAAGAGCAAACTTTTGAGAGGTAAGCTCTCTCTCCCTCTCATGGTAGATCCTTAGATAATGGGTTTCTAAACCCTAGATATAGAGTTTTGATCTTCTTGCAAGCTTTAGAACCTAGTAGAGACTTGGAAACTCATGAAAATCATGTGTTCTTCAAGGTGCTCTAATGGTGGATTTCTAGGGTTTGCTTTAAGCACCCTATGGATGGCTCTAATGCTCTTAGAGGAGTTCCTAGAGGTTAGACAAGCTCTCTATTGCTTGTTCTAGGGATCAAATCGGTGGGATTTGCAAAAGTGCAAAACCTAAGGTTAAAAAGGGGGTTTTTAGAAATAGATGAGTTTGATCTCATTTGACCCCATAGAAACCTAATTGGGGGTGCAACGAACGCGTTGGCGTGCTCGGTTCGGTGATCTGACGAGCGAGTACAAAGATATTAATTATTTAATATATTCATACCAGATGTCCGCAGCACGCGAGATAGGAGCCCAAAATTCATGAAAACGGAACTCGGGGCAACTTGAGGGCGTGGGCAACGGCACAAGGTCTCGGATTGGGATTCGGAGATCGTTCGGGTGGTCGTGCAAGAGTTCGAGCCAAACCGGGTCAAGAGTGCCACGGGCGGCCGATTGCGAGTGTCGACGAGCAATCGGAGAGCATAATAAGGTGGGTTGTGTTTACCGAAGCGACTAGGTCGCCTAAATATGTCTAAGAGTAAAGGTTTCAAGTTGATGCATATAATTGACATATGTTGCATGTGATCCATGTATAGAAATTGCATGTTAAAGGACATAGTATAAAATGCATAAGTAGAGATGCATGCTAAAGAACCTAGTGTAAAATATAGAATGCTAGGAAATGAATAAGCATGAGGTAAATAATGAGGCAAAGAATGCTAAGTAAAGAATGTTGCGAGAACATAGGCTTAGCATAACCGAAACATGCATGTAAATGAACTGATAGACGTAAGAGAGCAAAGTATAAGAATGCTAAATGAAAAGTGCGAGTCATGGACTAATACACATATAGATCGAGTGGCATCCAACTTAGTGTAAAGAACATAAGTTGTAGTAAACCTAGAGTCAATGGACCTAGGAGTGTGGGGATTAACCTAGTGTAATGAACATAGGTTATAGTAAACCTAGAGTCATATGGATCTAGGTGAATGACGTTGTACCTAGTGTCAAGGACATAGGTTGGACAAGGATGTTAATGGACCTAGTGTTAGTAAACATAGGTCGAGCTGGAATGACATTGAACCTAGAGTTAGGTAACCTAGGTTATGTGACAGGAAATGAGCCCTAGTGTCAAATGGACCTAGGAGGTAAAGACAATGGACCTAGAGGGTCGTCTCTTGAGGGCCTAGCTAACCCTCAAGTTAAGTGGAACGGATTCGTGGAATCCCGAGATTTGGACACCTAAGTTGGTGTCGGGCGTGTGCGACGATTTCGCCGTCCAGGGCTAAACCACCGTCGTGGCGTTGTGCGACGATTTCGCCGCCGGGTGGGTGAGCCGAATGTGTTCGATGCCGGTTAAGCCGGGTGAGGATCAGATCGCCATGAGTTGACACCGTGTTTGGGACACCATTGCTGGGTAAGTACGATACGGCCGCACCAGGGGACGGAGGAGTGACTCAAACCATTGTTGGGTGAGGTGCGATTAGTTCGCCGCCAGATGGTTAAGTCATGACTTGGGTCCTCGGCCGGGTAAGTCCGCCGCGATCGCCACCAGAATGGTTATGTCAAGTGACAGCTGGGTTCCGCGTGTGCGACGATTTCGCCGCGGTGAGGCTGAGTCACAGAGGGCGACAGGCTGTTGACAGCTGGGGTAGTTGCGAGACGTCCAACACCTCGGGCTAGGCAGCGGGCGGATTATCCGCAATGGATTGACTCAAGACCGAGTCGGGTGGCTTAGTGAGCTGAGGTAGAGTGACCTTAGAAATAAATTGCTAAGTAGCATAAGTGCCAAAAGGTAAAGAACGTAAAGACTAGCTAAAGTTGTAAATAGCTAATGAATAGTGCTAGTAATAACTAAGCTGGTAAATAGCTAAGTGTGAATGGAATGGCTAAAGTAAAGAATAGCAATAAAGTAAAGAAAAGCTAAGAGCTAAAGAGTAATTTTGCATATTGCATATTGTGAGGCAGGTTTTTATGTTAGTTGCAAGTTATATATCTATATATGTTTTTGGACTAACATATCTGCAGTGCCTCCTTGGACCTATTGGTCGAGCTGTTCTCTTGGGTGACCATACCCACGAGAACTATGGACAATAGTTCTCACCCCCGTGTTGCGTTTTGGGGGTACAGGTACACACGTGAGCGGCGCAGCAGTGGCAGCGCGAGGCAAGGGCGTAGCTCAGTAGATAGCGCCCTACCAGGAGACCAGAGATAGAAGTACCCCAGTCGGCTAACTAGGGGTTTGAGAATGAAAAAAATATGTTGTAATAAAGTTGTAATAACTAGATTGTATTAGGAAGTTTAAAGTTTAAAGTTAATGTAAAAATTCTAAATGGAGACGAATGGTTGTAATAGCAAGTAGCTGTTTTATGATTATGATACTTCCTTATGCAATCTGATTGTGATATCTGTTCCTTTTTGGAACCTTTTGTAATTGTATGGATTGCGACGCCTTGAACGTACAGGGGAAACTCTGTCCGTTCGGCGGTCTGTTCGACGCGCCCGAATCCGACCGATTTGGCGGGCTCGGGGCGTGACATTTGAACTACTAAATTGCGTTATTTTTTATTCTCATAATATTCATGAAACAGGTTTCTGATGTTTCTAGTTCTTATCATGATATGGATGTACAAATTACTCGTTAAGGTAATTATCTTGGAGATTGATAGCTTATTGAAGTCTAAATTGCTTACATCTGCTTTTGACCTGCTTGGCAAGGCATGCATCTTTTGGGATATATATCAATCTTGAAGCAAAATTAAGTCAAGTCGTTTTAGTGTATTCTGAAAGTTGTTTCCTCTGATGGTTAACATTTATTTATGTAGTACTAGCATTCCTTTGTATAGTCATACTTGCCATTTCTTAGCTTTCTTTTGGGGGTACTGTAATTTGGGTAGGTTTATGATGTTTGTCTATTAAGTTACACTCAAATTCTTGCCTGAACTTGCGTGATAGGTGGAGAATGTACAGTTTTATCGAACATTGTTTCAAAACTTAAGCATTGGAATATTTGCATTCCTTTTTAGTGCCATGATTTGTTTATTTGTTAGTCACCGTTGGCTTTTGTTCAGTTGAAAACCTGTAGTCTGATTGCAGACCAGGGCATGTTGTAGTTGAAATGGCATGTTGTAGTTCTCACACCAATTGTTTCTTTCTTACCTTTCATTATTCTTGAAATTCTTATCGAGATTAACTAGTTTCTAAAATGTGATTAACTTTCTATGATGTTACTTATGTCCATTCTTTGTTGTCAGATGAATATGTCATATGCAATGGCTGCAAAAGTCCGGATACCATACTTTCTAAGGAAAACCGGTTATTCTTCCAAAGGATCCTCGAGTAGCAAATTGTGACTAAATTTCTTATTCGGCAATTTCTAACTACCAGTAAGATCCTTCACCTTACCTTTTTAGAAAATCTGTGAAATAGCTTTTTTTTTTTCATTTTTGAAGTTCCAAATCAAGTAAGTTAACATTATTAATTTATCATTCATGCCATCAACCAGACAGCTCATTTCATCCGGGATACGTCGTTCAACTCAAGGGTCTGATATTTTCTCTGTCCTGAATGTTATGCTCTATAATTTTCTTGCAGAGTCACAAGATTGGACTGCTTTAAGAGAGATGGATGGTGAAGCGGAGCCGTTGAACGTCTAAACTAAAGTCCGAACTCATCGGAGCTCTCACGCCGCAACGATGCAATCCAATGCATCATTTGGAATTTTTTCACGATAATACATGTTTAACATCATTTAGAATTTATTGTTTGACTAGAATTCAAACAAGCATTTTGTAGTTGAAATTCATATATGAAATTTATTTTTAATATTGAAACTGTGATTTGTCGCAAATTATGATTGCTTTTTGGTAATGCATGTTTTCTAATTTCAATTTATTGGAATATTTAATTGTGGATCTAAGTGTTTTAATATATATTGCAATTGCCGCTATAAGTCTTATTTAGTAATTATTTAGTCTACTTTTAGTGGCGATTATAATTAATTATGATGGCATTTATAATTGTTGTTATTGGGTAGGATTGTGAGACCAGTTAGTCCTATATATAAGATATAATAGGGCTAAACTCTTAACCCGGCTTAAGCATTTTGGGTGGTGGCAAGGCCCAAGAGGTTAAGAGAGTTAAGCGTGCTAGGACGGGAGTAGTCCTAGGATGGGTGACCCCCTGGAAAGTTGGGGCGTCACAGATGGTATCAGAGCCAATTACCAGCCGGAAGTGTGAGATGAGTCTCGGCTGAGCCAGGGTCTGGATGACGGGCTAGCGAGACGAGTCTCACATCGCCTGGTACTTGTAAGTCTGAGCCTGACGAGGACGTCAGGGCTTAAAGGAGGGGAGATTGTGAGACCCCAGTTAGTCCTATATATAAGATATAATAGGGCTAAACTCTTAACCCGGCTTAAGCATTTTGGGTGGTGGCAAGGCCCAAGAGGTTAAGAGAGTTAAGCGTGCTAGGACGGGAGTAGTCCTAGGATGGGTGACCCCCTGGGAAGTTGGGGCGTCACAAGGATTTAGCGGCATTTATTTGGATTTTTACCAACCGCCGGAATAAATGCCGCTATAATTTTTAGCGACCCCGCCAACAGCGGCAATTGTCAAGATTGCCGCTAAACTATTTAGCGACAATTGTAATTGCCGCTAATTTAAAAAATAATCGCCGCTAAAAATCAATTTTGGTGTAGTGTCTCTAGACAGAGTTAGAGATAGATTTAAGAGCATGGTTGCTTTCTTCTTAAGGGATTATGTAGGGCGTACGACTACATAATGCCGAGAGTAGAAAATGAACATACTCGATTGCTTTCGCCTAATTGGGTAGTTGTTTACGACGTGTTTTGTGGGTTATGGTAACTAACCTACTTGTTGTGTTTCAGGAGATATGGCATCGAGGGGACGCCCTCCTAAGACGCGATCCACTTCGGCACCACCATCTGAGGTGCCCGAGCAGTCAGAATGAGATGAAGTGCAAGAGTTACGAGCCCAAGTAGCAGCGTTGGCCGGGGCTATGCGACAGCAAGGGGAGCAGATAGGACAGCTCCGAGAGTTGGTGGGGCAGCAGGTGGCGGCGGCCTCACCTGTACCTCAGGACCCGCCTGCACTTGTTGCACCTCCTCCAACGGCGCCGGCAGTACCAGTGACGGTTGTTTCTCCGCCAGCTTCGGGGCCTCTATTCCCGACACACTGGAAGCTGAGCAGGAGCGGTCGTTGGCTGTATTGACGGCCTTTAAATGATTCAAGCCTCCGACCTTCAACGGTGACGACAAAGATCCGTGGATGGGGGAGTCTTGGTTGGTGGCGATGCAGTCATTGTTCGAGGACATCTACACCCTCGAGCGGGACAAGGTGCACCTGGCGGCCCACTGTTTTGAGGGGTCAGCGAGGTTGTGGTAGACACAGGTGAAGAAGAGTCGCTCACTGGATGTTGCTTCCTTATCGTGGGAGGCATTTCGGGAGATACTATTAATGGAGTACTTTCCCGAAAGCGACAAGCAAAAGATCAAGGAGTACTTTCACAAACTAAGGCAAGGAAACCTGTCGGTGCGGGAGTATGAAAAGGAGTTCACGCACCTTATTAACTGCGTGCCGGGCTTGGTTCACGATGACCGGGACCGAGCAGAAGTCTTCGAGCGTGGGTTGCGGCCGGACATCTTTAAGACTGTTCACGGGCACTGGTTGAAGACTTATGAAGAGGTTCTCAACCGCGCACTATGGGTGGAGCGCGGCAATGCCATTGCGCGGGGGGAGCGTGAGGCATATGATAAGGATAGGGACAGAGAAAAGTCTAAGAAGCGGGTTGCGACTGGTGGATCTGTGGGGCAGTCGAGTTCTAAGCGGCCCCCGTGACCTCAGCTGTAAGGTATCGGACTTCTAAAATTATGAAGTTACGGTGTGCATTTGGTTGGAAAGCCATCCGAATGGTCCCGGCGAAGTTCGGTGAAGTTCGGGAACATTCGGGCGTTTTGGTGCGCATAGGCGCGAAAACGGAACCCAAAAGGCTATGTTGAGTCGTGAGCTAAATCCGGCATTAGCGTGGATGAAAAGATGATGAAAACATGCTCAAAAACATGTTTGGTGAGCCTCGGTTCGATTTGAAAAGAATCGGAGATCAAACGAGTAGAAACGAGCGAAAACGGAGTTAAAACGAAAAAGGCTGAAAATTTGGCTAAGTCCTTAATTGTTTGGCTGAGGGGGCTTACTGGGACCGGTCTCCATATTCGACCGGTCTCCACCGCGAGAATGCGGTTGGTGCAGTTTGTGAAGTTGAGGGGTCTAGGTGCAAAACTGCCAAGTGGGGCTATTTGACAGTGGGTTGAGCTCTCTCCCACACACTATTCTAACCCTAAAACACACACTCTCCCTCTCTCTCTCTAGATTAGCTCTCTCCCTCTCTCTCTCTCTGTCGACCAAAGGAGGGAAAAGAAGAAAGAAAGAAAAGAGAAGAGAAGAGAGAAAGAGAAGGATTGGAGGAGAAGAAGCTAGAAGGAAGGATCAACATCTTCATCTTCTTCCTCCTTGGTTCAAGAGTTAGCTTAAGAGGTAAGCTTGCTACCTCTTTAATGGCATCTCTTTAGAGTTTGGTTCTTATACTCTATAATTGGTTTATTTGGAACCCTAGCATACCAAATAGATGATTAGAGCTTGAATCTAAGGCTCTAATGGTGGATTTTGCTAGTATTGCAAATCTAGGGTTAAGATGGGCTTTCATGGTGGATTGTTCTAGAATGGGTTTTATCTTCTAGAAACAATTTTAGAGGAGCCCTAGCATCTCTAAGATGTGATTGGCACCATCGATTCGAGCTCTAACGCGGGATTTTGCTCGGGGCAAAATCTAGGGCTCAAATTGGGGGTTTTCTAAATAGTTGGTATTGATCTATTTTTACCTCATTTCTAAGGTATTGTTAGGTCCACGAACGCGTGCGAGGCGACGGTTCGTCGACCGACGACAGTTGGGTGATCCGAGCCGAACGAAGGCTTTCAGCTTCGAAAATTGACCGAGGAGTCGAAATTGAGGTTCGAAGCAGCGAGAGTGACGTTGTTGCTTCAAGGAACATCCCAAAAGGTGGGGGGTGCCATACCGAAGCCGTCGGGCTACCTTTTATGTCTAAGTACATTGTTGGTCATTATGCCTATGAATATATATATGTATATTTATTTCATGCATGATAGGGTTGGTATCGTTAGGTGACTTTCCTTGCATGCTTTCTTATCGTGCAAAACTATGGGCGTCGCATTAGGACATAGGGAGTCTGCTTGCACACTTCCCTTATCGTGCGGCACCATAGACTTGCATTTGGACATAGGAAGCATCAGGATGAATATTGTGACACTGAACCCTAGAGATGACTAAATCTTGCATGAATGACAACTAGAGGCATGTGAACCAAGTATAGAACTTGATGAATAGGTAACATAGTGTATAGAAACACTAGTGACATGAGTACCAAGTAGACAACTTGATGAATGACATGTGCAATGACATAGTGTAAAGAACACTAGAGCTATATGAACCAAGTATAGAACTTGATGAATGACATGTGCAATAACATAGTGTAAAGAACACTAGAGTGAACCAAGTATAGAACTTGATGAATGGGTAACATAGTGTATAGAAACACTAGTGACATGAGTACCAAGTAGACAACTTGATGAATGACATGTGCAATGACATAGTGTAAAGAACACTAGAGATATGTGTACCAAGTAGACAACTTGATGATAAATGACATAGAGACATAGTGCTACAAAACACTTAATGTTCCCCTGTGTGGATGCCCTCCAAAGTGGAGGAGATGGTTACTAATTCCCCTATGTTGGATGCCCTCCAAATTGGAGGAGAAGATCATACTCACACAGTCTGCTCAGCGCTCGTGACGTGGTCGCTCCACACGAGTAGTGCGAGTCTCCGGAGGTCTTGGCACGTGATTCGATAGGGATAGCCTATGTGGGGTCCCGAGGGATAGCCTATGTGGGGTCCCGCAGACAACCCATGGGGTTGAATGTGTTGAGTCGTGGGCGTGCCTACGGGCTAGCCATGGATTGGGTAATAAACTCCAAAGAGTAATGAGATTGGGTACAACAGTACATATTGAGCATGATAGAATTGCAATTACGTGGCTAGAGCATTTACTTTAATCTTGTTGTTACGAGCAAAGTAGTATTGCATTTCTTCTATTATGCTTCACTTACCGTATTCTGACTTTAAGATAAATATCTTTCTGCTTTTGCCTGCTTAGACCTATTTGGTAGATCGGTGGGGTCGGTGGCCGAGCCCACTGGGAACTAAGGAAGTTAGTTCTCACCCCACTCTATTACAGGTTCGCGCTCGCAGGCGGCTTGTGAGGATCGTGGCAAGGGCCTCGCGCCCTAATCGATAGTGGCCGCCTATTTGCATTAGAGCCTCCCCCGGTATTATTTTGGTATAAGTATATGATCGAGGAAATTCATGTATATTTTGGAAATGTGAACACTTATGTATTTTGGGAAGACACAACATGTATATTCGTTGTAAGTAAAAGAATGCAATTGGATGTAATCGAATGATGAATGGTTGTAATAGATAGACTCTTCTCTCTTTATATTACTTGTATGATTACTTGTATCTTGCTCTTACTTGATCGCACCTTTAGGTGCTTCGCTATTGTCATGTATGTTATAGAATTAGTTCCTGGGTAATTCTTTGTACATGACTTGTTGTCGAGCCTTGGGCGGACAGGGGAGGTGCTGTTCGTTCGGCGCCTGATCGGCGTCCCCGAACCGAACCAAATTGGTAGCGGTCTCGGGGCGTGACATCAGCGATTACAGTGGCGTGGAGGCAGAGGCCAATCAAGGAGTCAGGTGACTACTTTTTCGTGCGTCATCTGCGGCGGGAATCATAAGCCGAACGACTATTCTGAGCGCGACGGGAGATGTTTCCGTTGGGGTCAGGTGGGGCACATGAGTTGGGATTGCACGGGCGGCGCTTCACCGGCACCGTCAGCTGCTTCGGCTCAGTACGCTCCGAGATAGCTAGCAGAACTGCCACCTGCTATTACGGCTGGGCGCGCGTCATCCGCGCGACAGCCAGAAGGATCACGAGCACCGAGTGGACGGGTTTTCGCCACTCAGGTGGAGCAGCAGCCTGCCGTCCCCGATGATGTTGTGGCAGGTATAATTCTGATCAATGGCACTAGAGCTAGAGCTCTTTTTGATACTGGTGCATCACACTCATTTGTTGCTGCATCATTTGCTAAGACGCATGACATGGACATAGTAGATACCCTAGATGATTGGTGGGTCAATGCCCCTGAGCATTCATTTACTATTCGTGAGGAGTGCTTAGGATGTCCAGTGCAGATCGAAGAGTGGATTATGCCAGCGGATCTGTTAGTGTTAAGGCAGATATAGGGATTCGATGTGATCCTCGGAGTAGATTGGCTCTCCAAGTACTATGCTAATATCGATTGTGAGAGTAAGATAATTAATTTTCGTGAGCCTGGTCAGGAGGAGTTGAAGTATAGAGCGTGTAAGAGTTCGCGTTTCGCGGCGACAGTAAATGCGGCGAGGGCGAGAAAGATGATCAAGGGTGGTTGTAAAGCCTATTTGGCGACCATCGTGAATACGCAGAAGGAGCACCTAGAACTAGGAAATATCCGGGTTGCGTGCGAGTTTCCGGACGTATTTTCGGCAGAGTTACCGGAATTGCCACCGGATCGGGAGATCGAGTTCGTAATCGACTTGGTTCCCGGAGCGGCGCTAGTTTCTAAGGCCCCATATAGGATGGCACCGATGGAGCTCAAGGAGTTAAAGGCCCAGTGACAGGAATTGCTCGATAAAGGCTTTGTGAGGCCGAGCGTGCCACCGTGGGGAGCTCCGGTGCTGTTTATAAAGAAGAAGGACGGCACCCTTCGACTCTGCATAAATTATCGCGAGTTGAATAAGGTGACTGTAAGGTGCCGAACTTCTGAATTTATGAAGTTACGATCAGATGTAGTATACCTAAATTTTATATAAAAATTAAGTGTAAATAAAAATAATGTGAGATACTTTTTTTATTGTACTTAAGGGTGTAAGGTATAATTTGGAATGACTTTGTCTTTGAAATCGGAGCGAAAACAGAAGATTAATAATTTTCTGTGAGAAACGGGGCAGATAAATTAGCAGAAAATGCATAGTGTCAGAAAATTATGAAAATTGGTGGGTATGTCAGGAATATTTGTACGAGGCTAGATTTAAAGTTTTGTACCGTTCTGACACCCGGAAGATGAGAAATAAAATCTGAATGCGATCTGATAGCGATTATGGTTCGGTACAGTTTTCGGTGACCAAACGGGGTCGAAACTGAAAGATTAAAATTTTTCCGTTAAGTTAAGTAAAACCGAACATAGCTGTCAAATTTGAACTCAAACGGATGTTCAGAAGGGCAAGCGAAAGCGTCTAAGCTTCAGCCGAAAGTTGAAAGTGAATAGTGTAAAGTTGAGGGGCAAAATTGTAAAGAGGGATTTTCTCCCTTCTCTTCTCCTTCTCCTTCAGCCAACGCACACACACACCCACACACTCACGCACGCATGGAGAGGGGAGGAAAACCCTCCTTTCTCTCTCTAAAAATCTCCTTCATCTCTCTATATTATCCGCTCAAATTAGCGGTGTTGGCGGAGATCGAGCTTGCGAACGCGTTGGAGGCGTCGGTTCGAGCTCTCGTGCGGCCGTTGGAGCGATGTGCGTTCGTCGCGGCGTTCACGTTTTGGGTAAGCTTTTGGGATTTTGTTTAAATCCTTTATGAATGATATTCTAGTAGTATCTAGAGTGTTCTAAACGTGTTTTCTCCGTTTAATTTGGATTAATTGGAGGTAAATTGCTTAGTTGTAACCTAGGGTTTCAAAAATGCAAATTTGGCTAGTAGAGTGGTTTGATCTAAATTGAACCTACGTAAACCTAATTGCTAGGTAACGAAACGCGTTGGCGAAGTCGGTTCGACAATCCGACGAGTCGTTGCGAAGATATTGAGGTTTGAAGTCGACGTAAAAATGGTCGCAGCCTGTGGCGAAAGCTTCCAAAAATCCGGAGAATGGAATAGTGGGCTTGTGGCAACAAACCGAAGACCTTTAAATTTCGGATCGCGAATCGGAGGTCGTTCGGTGGTTGCGCGCGCATTAGGTCGAGCCGTGCGGCGTGCGCCGCGGGAGGCCGATTGCAAGTGTCGACGAGCAATCGGAACGCGATAACAGATGGGTTGTGTTTACCGAAGCGACTAGCTCGCCTGTATGTCTAAGAGTGACATAGTTTCATATTGATGCATATAATTGCCGTATGATCCATGTATAGAAATTGCATGTTAAAGAATATAGTGTAAATGCTAAGTAGGTGCAAGATAATGGCACGACGTAAATAATGCTAGAAATGTGATTAGGTTAGAATGCATGCTTAGCATAGTAAACACTTAATGAACATGCTATGGAAATGTAAGTATAAGAATGCTAAGTAGAGGAATGTATGCTTAGCCTAGTGAGTACATGCTAGATGATTGTGTAACTACATGATGAACATGTTGTAAATGAAATGGTAAGTATGAGAATGCTAATTAAAGAATGTGAGTCTTGGACATAAACAAACACATAGATCGAGTGGCATCTAACCTAGTGTTAAAGGACATAGGTTGTTGTAAACCTAGAGTTCAACAAGTCTAGGTGTGTGGTATTGAACCTAGTGTTAAAGAACATAGGTTGAACAAGTGAACCTAGAGTTGAACAAGTCTAGGTGTGTGGCATCGAATCTAGTGTTAATGAACATAGGTCGGACAAGTGAACCTAGAGGTTGACATCTAGGCAGAAATGACATCGAACCTAGCGGTTTTATCTAGGTTATGTATGTAGTAAACCTAGAGTGGCATTGAACCTAGGTTGTTGAATATAGTGGTAGCAACCACTAGGATGTTCTAGGTCGACAGCATAGGGTTGGTTATGGACCCGCGACCTGTGGGAAGTGGATTCCGGAATCCCAGGACTTGAAAGATGACCTCGGTATCAAGGCTAGGCCGTGTGCGACGATTTCGCCGCCGAGATTGATACCAAGGTGAGATTGGGTGTGTGTACAGTGTTCGCCACCCGGAGGCTTGAACCATGCTGGGCGTGTGCGACGATTTCGCCGCCGGTGGTTAAGCCGACTTGAGGATCAGGCCGCCAGGATTGACTTAGGCCATTGTTGGGTGAGTTGCGATCCGTTCGCCGCCAGATGGCTAAGTCAAGGGACTTGAACTAGTGTTCGGCGTGTGCGACAATTTCGCCGCCAGCTGGTTAAGTCACAAATGGCGGTAGGCTGTTGAGCAGCCAATGCGCGGAATATCCGCGGATGATTGACTCGAGGCCGAGTCGGGTGGATAGCTTCGATAGGGTATGTAACATACTGGACTTGCGCAAATTGCGGAGTTCGAGTATTTGATTTGTGTTGGAGCTTTTTCAGATTTTCTGGAGGGTCGTTGACTGCGTTCCGACCTATGGCGCTTGTACCGAGGTTTGGGGATGAGTCCCAAGCCCTAAAGTCCAAAAAGTTGGATTTTAGGTGGCTCTCGGGTTGGAAATTCTGTGCCTTGTACCGGTACAAAATGGTGTCTATACCGGTACAAAATGATGGCTATACCGGTACAGACCAAGATTTATACCGGTATAAAATGGGCAGACTTGGCAAACCCGAGGCTCGGGTTTGGCTGTTTCGCAGGGTTTATACATTTGTACCGGTACAAAATGGATTTGTACCGGTACAAACTGGCAGTTTCGAGCAGTTTGAACTGCAGGGGGTTTTTAGCTATTGTAGCATTCCTATTAGTGTTCCATACACCCCTAGGGCTTCATTTGAGCCCTCCCCCAGCAGCAAACAAGATAGGGGAGTTTCTCTCTCTAATCCCTTGTGCTCTTTTGGTTTTTTGGGTGGATTGTTAAGAGATTGATCTCTCTTTTCTTCTCCTTTGGCCACCTAGAGCCATTGTCTTCTTGTTGGAGCTTGGAGCTTGCCTTTTGGAGCTTTGTGGTGGATCAAGCTTCAAGCCTAGGGCTTTTTGAGCTTGGTGTTGAGCTTCTTAGAGGTATGTGAATGATCTCTTTCCTCTAGTTTCGAATTTTGTGGGTTTTTGTGAGATGAAACCCTAGAATGGGATTCTAGGGTTAGGATTTGGGAATTTTCGATTTAGGGCCTTTGGGACCTAATTGATGGGTTTAGAACTTTGATTTAGGTTGGATTGGAAGGACTCTAGCTCCCATTTGGAGATCGAGAGAGTTTCCTTCGCACTCGGTGAGTTTTCTTCAACCTTTTATTGAAATTCTTAAAGTGTGAACTCATGGGTTATCTTCTTAGCTTGTAACTCCTAGGGTGTGCTTCTTAGGACTCTAGGAGTGATTATCGAAGCTTCGTTAGCGGTTCGGAGCAACGCTTTTCGCACTTGGTGGGTTTGGCTTCATGAGCATAGGAGCAAATGGCTTCTAAGTGCTTATTCGGTTTGATTTAATTATTTTGAATGCATATTCATGCTAAATAGATTTATTATGAATTTTGAACCACTTAAAATGCATGCCTTATGTATGATAAAATTTTTACTCTATATAGTAGAGCTTTCTGGGTTAAACAGCGTGCATGTGAGGATGGGATTTGTGGGCACCTGGGAGTGTGCCATTCATGTTTATATAGCTTAGATAATGTAATTGTGAACATCGAACTCTTGTTGGAACTTAGAAGAGCTTAAGTGACATCAAGCGGCACTTAACTTAGAAAACTATGAAACTGCAACATAGAGACTTGACATAGGCCACTGGACATCTATTATTTCCATGTTAGAGACATGATGACATAGAGATAGGCCTTTTGGACACTTGTACATTCCATGTTAGAGACATGACGATTTGGGACTTGTGACGAGTTTTGTGACTATATGCCATTGTGCTCATTCGCACATGCTTGTGAGGGTCGCTCCCTACAAGCCGGCACTCCGGAGTTGGCCAACGCGTTTCTTGTATTCGCCGTGCGGGATTGGGCGCCGAAGTGGATTGCCGTGGGACAGTCTCATTCCTAGGGTGGGGATGTTGGCTACTACGGGGCCATTAGGCTCGGCATTTGGGCTAGGCAGCCTTCGGGTGGGCATCGGCCATATCGCCTTCGGGTTGGATTTAAGGTATTTAAACTTAATGTAGTTTAATGAAAACTGTGGACTTGGCTAGAATAGTAAACTTTAACACTTTACTATCACTTGTGGACATTATGGACCATGACTAGCATAGTAAACTTAAATCTTTTTCTATCAAGTTGGGAACTTCGTTTTACTTATAGTGCTTTCTATTCATGCTTAGAAGAGCGTACTTATTTATGTGGGATATCATGCTTTAGTAGCTTACTCTTTAATTATTTTCGCTTACTCTCACTTGCTTAGTTTTGGGCCTAGTGGAGCATGCAACTGAAGTCAGTAATTGCCCACTGGGAACTATTAATTAATAGTTCTCACGCCCTCTTTTTCTAATGTGTTTCAGAGCCTTCGGCACCGGCGGAGGCACGGGATCGCGGCAAGGGAGTCGCCTAGTTAGCTAGCTTCTTTGCCACTTCTGTTAGGTGGTTTTTCCTCTCCTTTTGTGTTTAGTGAGAGAGTGATTTTTGTATCCATTCATAGAGACCACCTTGTATTATGTTAGTTTTCGCTTTGGGATCTTTAGTTGTTGCTCGTGGAGGTTATTGTTGTATTTACTCTTTTATAGTTCTTAGTGGATTTTGGTTCTTTCTTTTATCTACTTCTTGTATGCTTATTAGTTTAGAATTCTAGTTGTTATACTGCTCTGATACTTCTAGATTCTTTTTATTTTGTTGGTTACTTATCGTTTTTGGTTAGATGCCTTGTATGTTGTAGACATACGGCGGTCTGGGCACGCGCCGGGCGGGCTTCCGCTGGGTCCCGGGGCGTGACAGATTAAATTGGTATCAGAGCCTAGGGTTGAGTCTTCTTGTGGACCTAGCAAACCTTAGGCGGGTTGGACTATAGGATATAGGCTCGTGAGAGACGAGGTCTATTTAACTTGTGAGCGAAAGTGTTAAGATTGGATATCTTGAATAACTCTAGTGAGTAGAGTTGGATCGAAGTGTATAACTTCTAACTTCGCGGAGGGTTACGTTGGCGGCCGACAACGTAACATCGGGAATTAGTAGTAAATGACACTTCATTACTTTCGCATGATTTGGGTATTTATAGCATGAGCGGGGATGTGATTGCGTGAGCTTACTAACTTGCGCTTTTATGATGTTGTAGTGAGATGCCGATAACTCGCTCGAAATCTGTTGGAGCGGACAATGCGGCAACTTTTGAGGAGGTCGAGGCCTCCGCTACCTCCGGATCCGGCGAGGTCCGTGAGTTGAGGGGCCAGTTGGCGGCCCTCACTGCTTTGGTGACACAGCAGACGACAGCGGCACAGCGTCAGGAGGCGCGCATGAAGCGCATGGAGGACCTTCTACTGCAGCAGGCGGCCGCGAGGGAGACTCAGACTCCTTCACCGCCGGCACCAGCCGAGATTGACTTACCGCGAGCGCAGTCCCCCGCGACCGGCTCACACCAGACGACTCCGGCAGTTGAGCGCCGGGAGGAGGACCGGGGCACCCTGCCAGTACGAGCGTCGCCGGTGGCAGCGGCGTTTCCAGTTATGGCTCAGGGAGCCGAGAGGGATCGACTCATGGGTCGCCTCAAGGAGTTTAGGAAGTGCAGTCCGAGGATCTTTGACGGTGAGAACGTCGACCACTAGATTGTGGAAAAGTGGTTGATGCACATGAAGAAGCTATTCCGCGACACATTTGTGGAGGAGCGGGATAGGGTATGGCTCGCCACCCACCACCTCGACGGCGAGGCCTACCGCTGGTGGATGGACATTCAGGAGAACCCCAGCACAGACTTGGCGGCTATTACTTGGTTGAAGTTTAAGGAACTTCTGTTGTCACACTACTTCCCCGACAGTGTCAAGAGACAGATGGAGCAGAGCCTGCGCAGCCTTACTCAGGGGGATCGATCTGTAGCCGAGTACGAGAGGGAGTTTTCTCGGCTTCTGCATTGCGTGCCCTTCGTCGTGCGGGACGACGAGGACATGGCCCGTATCTTCGAGCGTGGACTGCGACCGTCGATCTTCCGGTTCGTGCAACATCTGAGCTTCGTACTTACCGACAGGGTGGTGAACCGCGCGCTCACCGTGGAGAGCGGCGCGGCTATGGTACAGGAGAGACGCGAGGGCTTGGATAAAGGAAAGGGCAAGAGGACCGCGGCCGAGGGTGCGAGCCAGAGGCACTCTAGGAGGCCCCCGAAGCATCCGAGACACCAGCGCAGTCGTGGCGCACCGCCCCAGCGAGGAGGACCCGACCGACGCCGCCTCCCCGGTGTGTGATCTCGCGGTGGTTCTCACCACCCGCCGCAGTTGTCCACGGCGCAGTGTGCTTCCGGTGGCTGTGGAGGGCCACATCCGTACCGAGTGCCCGAGAGGCTACGGCCGCGACCAGGGGGACCCCGTCGACACGCACTGCATCGGGCGGCCGACCGTCCAGCCGCGAGCGAGGGTCACGATGCGCCGAGTGGGCGCATGTACGCCGCGCAGACTGAGGCGGCAGCGACAGCTGAGGATGTGGTGGCATGTATCATTTTACTTGATGGCATTAGAGTACGCGCATTATTCGATACCGGTGCATCACATTCATTTATAGATCGGCTGTTTGCCGAGTTGCATGACATCTAGTTTGTTCCTTTACTACACCCTGGACGTATTGTTGTACCCGACCACATTGTGGACGTACGAGAGTATTGCCCCAGTTGTCCTATTCGGGTAGGAGATTGGACCATGCCCGCGGATTTGCGTGTAGTGCGCAGATTGGGGGATTTTGACGTTGTTTTGGGTATGGATTGGTTGACTAGATACTACGCCACTATCGATTGTGTTAATCGAACGGTTACTTTTAGAGAACCTGGTCAGAGTGAGGTGGTGTTTAGAGGGTGCCAGAGTTCGCTTTTTGCGATGTCGATCAGTTCGTCTCGAGCTAGGCAACTGATCAACCGGGGATGCGTAGCCTATTTGGCTAGTATCGCATTGAGGGGTGAGGATGATACCCCTAGGATCGAGGATATCCTGGTACGGAGTTTCGTGACGTGTTTCAGCAGAGCTACTGTGCATGCCACCCGACAGGAGATCGAGTTTGTGGTAGATCTCGCTCCCGGGACTACCCCAGTCTCGAAGGCACCCTATAGGATGGCACCGGCAGAGTTAAAGGAGCTGAGGGCACAGTTACAGGATATGTTGGACAAGGGCTTCATTCGACCGAGTGTGTCACCTTGGGGAGCACCAGTTCTTTTTGTGAAGAAGAAGAACGGATCACTTCGCCTTTGCGTGGACTATCGTGAACTGAATAAAGTCACGATCAAGAATAAATATCCGTTGCCGAGGATTGATGATCTTTTTGATCAACTTCAAGGGTCGAACGTGTATTCCAAGATAGACTTGAAGTCGGGATACCATCAGTTGAAGATTGCGGCTGGGGATGTGGCGAAGACGGCTTTAGATCACGGTATGGGCATTATGAGTTCACCGTTATGCCGTTTGGGCTTACTAATGCCCCTACAGCCTTTTATGGATCTAATGAACCGTGTTTTCAAGCCTTATCTAGACAGGTTTGTCGTGGTCTTCATCGACGACATCTTGATTTATTCCCGAAGTGATGTGGAGCACGAGGAACACTTGAGATTGGTACTTCAAATGCTTCGGGAAAAGAAGTTATTTGCTCAGCCGAAGAAGTGTGAATTTTGGCTTCGAGAAGTGGCTTTTCTAGGACATGTGATTTCAGGATCAGGTATAGCAGTAGATCCTAGGAAGATAGAAGCCATTCAGGATTGGCCAAGACCGACGAGCGTCACCGAGATCAGGAGTTTCCTTGGTTTGGCCGGCTACTACCGCAGATTCGTGGAGGGCTTTGCGAAGTTATCTACTCCCCTCACGAGGCCCACGCACAAAGGAGCTAAATTCGTTTGGAATGATGCGTGTGAAAAGAGCTTTCAAGAGTTGAAGCTGAGATTGACGACCGCTCCAATCCTCACATTATCTATTGCTGGAGCAAGGTATGTGGTTTATAGCGATGCATCTCTTAACGGTTTGGGCTGTGTTTTGATGCAGGGTGACAAGGTAATCGCGTATGCTTCTCGCCAACTAAAGGAATACGAGAAGAACTACCCCACACATGACTTGGAGTTGGCGGCCGTAGTCTTTGCATTGAAGCTATGGCGCCACTATTTGTATGGCGAGCGGTGCGAGGTCTATACGGATCACAAGAGCTTAAAGTACCTTTTCACTCAGAAGGAGTTGAACTTAAGACAATGTGAGATGGTTGGAGCCGCTCAAGGATTATGATTTGACTATTTTCTACCACCCGGCAAGGCTAACGTTGTGGCGGATGCGCTAAGTCGGAAATCTACCGAGAACTTAGCGATGCATGTTGTTACTCAACCGCAGTTGATCGAGCAGATGAAGCGGTTGGAATTGGAGGTAGTGACTCCCGATACACCTTTGCGGCTGATGACTATGGTGGTGCAACCTACACTTATGGATAGAATTAAAGAGAAGCAAGCTCTTGACTTAGAGTTGCAAAAGATTCGAGACCAAATGGTTGATGGTTGCACCGGTGACTTCCTAGTGGATGACCAGGGAGTGATGCGCTTTGGTGGACGGATTTGTGTGCCGGCAGATTTGGGACTTAGAGAGGACATCCTTCAGGAGGCACACAGGGCACCTTATGCTATTGTTGAGGCATAAAATATATATATATATATACATACATATATATATACATACAAATATATATATATATATACATATATATATATATATACATATATATATATATATATATATATATATATATATATATATATACATATATATATATATATACACACACACACACATATATATATATATATATATATACACACTTATACATATATATATATACATATATATATATATATACATACATATATATATATATATATACATACATATATATATATATATATACATACATACATATATATATATATACATACATACATATATATATATATACATATATATATATATATATATATATATATAATATAAACAAAAAAATAAATAAATATAGAGAGAGAATGAGGTGGTCCATGCACTAGGTGCATGGACAAAATAGAACCTAACTTCCCATTACTTTCTCCACAACTACCCACGTCCCTACAATCCATCCTATATCCCCACTATCCCATGACAACTACCCACGTTCAACCCAATTGAAAAAGAAAGGGAAGAGAGGACCTTTAAAAAGAGAGACCAAAACCAAAAAAAAGAGAGAAGAGAAAACCCAATCCTATTTCCTTATTGATGAAGAAGCAAAAAAAAAAGTGGTAAAGTAATAGGCTTCCTCTCTTTCTCTCTCATATAAAAAAAATCAAATCAAACAAAGCTTCTTTCTCTTTCTCGTTTTTTTTTTTTTTTTTTTTACATCAAAAGCTCTCTCTCTCTCTGTTGGTGATCCCGAAGCCACCCTTCACCGCTTCTCTCGCCGACCCGCACGAAGGCCATGCCACGCCGCCTTGACTTCCCGCACCTTCTTCGACTTCGTCGTCCGAGGCCGCCGTCGGCCGCGCCATCCTCGGGTCGCGCGCGCACTACTCCGACGTCATCTCTGCTTTTGCGCCGGCGACGCGCCATCCTTGGATCGCGCGCACCTCTCCGACGTCATCGCCGACGAGACGTACCACGCGCCGTGCCGTCCCTGGGATCGCGCGCACCCTCCGATGTCATCGCCAACGTCCGCTCAAACCCGCCTCGCGCAGATCCCGCCGCCCGCGCCTTACTTCACCCGAACCACCTCGAGTCCTCGCGTGCCTCCACCAAACCCACATTGAAGCCGCCGCCCTCGCCCGTGCATCAAGCCTCGCCGCACATCCTCGGCCGCGCTCGCACCGCACGGAGCCCATACTCGGCGCAGCCAGCCGCGCGCCTCGGACGCGCGGCCGCGCGTTCCCCTCGGCCACAGACACGCGCGCGCGCCGCGCAGCCCCCGCGCGCCCTCCTCAACCCGCGCGCCTCGATCCCGAAGCTCACCGTGTCTCGATCCCGAGGCTCGCCGCACGCCTCGATCCCGAAGCTCGCCGCGCCTCGATCCCGAAGCTCGCCGCACCGCGCAAGACCCCGCCGCCCTCGCGCGCACAGACCCGGACGCCACCCGCATGGCTCCGATCCGACGACGACGGCCGCTCCGACGACGGCCGAGCGTGGTGCTTCGCCACCCGCTCGGCTCCGATCCGACGACGACGGCCGCTCCGACGACGGCCGAGCGTGGTGCTTCGCCACCCGCTCGCTCCAATCCGACAACGACAAAGCCGCTCGGCTTCGCCTTGACGAACCAGCCAGCGCTCGCCACGTGTTCGATAAAATGCCTGAGTCGCTGCTAACTACGACAACGAAAGCAATGAAGGCCCGTCTGATGCTTTGCCATCGACGGAGCCTTGACGGCGACGAAATCGACGACGAGCCGGCGACGACCAGGACGACGAAGGCTCGTCTGATGCTTTGCCATCGACGGAGCCTTGACGACGACGAAATCGACGGCGAGCCTTGACGATGACCGAGCCATGAAGCTCGCCGTGCCTTGACGACGAGCCGACGACGAGCCGGCGACGACGAAGACGACGAAGGCGAATTCCGTCTGATGCTTAGCCATCGACGGAGTTGACGACGAGCCGGCGACGACCAAGACGCCTTGACGACGACCTTGACGACGGAGCCTTGACGGCGACGCCTTGACGACGACCTTGACGACGGAGCATTGACGACGACGCCTTGACGACGAGCCGACGACGACCTTGACGACGGAGCCTTGACGGCGACGCCTTGACGACGACGAAATCGACGGCGAGCCTTGACGATGACCAAGACGAGGAAAGCCCGTCTGAGGCTTAGCCATCGGCGGAGCCTTGACGGCGACGAAATCGACGGAGCCTTGATGACGACCAAGATGCGCCCGCCATATGTTCGATGAAATGCCCGAGTCGCTGCTAACGACTCCGTCTGATGCTTAGCCATCGACGGAACGACGACGAAAACTTCGTTTGATGCTTAGCCATCGACGAAGTTGAAGACGAAGGCAACGATGACGAAAATTCCGTTTGATGCTTAGCCATCGACGAGCAATTGACGAAACGCCAATTAACCGTTCAACTAATGCTAGCCAAACCATTTGACGGAATGCTAGTTAAGCCGTTCGACGGAATGCTAGCCATGTGCTCGACGGAATGTCAACAAACCGCTCGACGGTGCTCTTTGCAAAAACATCACCAAAAAGAGAGAAAATTTTCAAATCAAAGAGAGAGAGAGATGACTATATTAAATCCATTTAAATCGAATGTTGAAATTTTGACTCAGTCAAATTAAACCAAATTAAAATATCATTACATTCGATGCAAGTTAAATTGAATAAGATCGAATGCACTTGGTTTTGAATCAAAATTCTCAATTTCGATTATTTCAAAATCTCATTTGAATTAACTCACATTTTAAATCTCAAGGGCTTGAATTAGACCCGAACTCACTTTTGGATTCCAATACCCATTTAACCCATTTTCATAAACCCATTAACCCATATCATTAACCTATTAACATTAACCCATATACCCATATCCATTAAGCCCAATCAAATATACCCATTTACCCAAATGGACTCATTTAACCCAATAACCCATATATCCAGTAACCCATATATCCAATAACCCATATATTCAAACCCATTTAACCCATAAACCCATCTAACCCATAAATCCATTTAACTCATATAACCCTATACCCATTAACCCAATAAACCCGTTAACCCATTTAACCAAAACCATTATATCTATAAACCTATAATAAACCCATTAACCCATTAACATATATCCAAAACCCACATACCCAAAATTCATTTACCTAAAGAAGTCCACATCCAAAAGCCCATTTCAAATGGCCCATCCATTAAGCCCAATCCAAAATAGTGGCCCAATACCAAAGCCCACAATCTGTACACCCGGTCCATGAACCATGAACCATAAATCTGTACACCCGGTCCATGAACTATGAACCATAAACCTGTACACCCGGTCCATAAACCATGAACCGTAAACCTGTACACCAGGTCCATGAACCATGAACCGTAAACCTGTACACCAGGTCCACAAACTATGAACCAAAACTATGGACCAATCCATAAACCGAGTCCACAAACTATGGACCAATCCATACACCGAGTCTACAACCTATGATCCTAAGTTCATGAACCATAAACCTATGAACCCATGTTCATAATCCATAAACCCATGAACCTATGTTCATGAACCATAAACCTATGAACCTAAGTCCATATATCATAAACCAAACCAAATTCATGAACCAAATCAAGTTCATGAGCCAAATCTCACATACCCAATACCATAAACCTTAAAACACAAACTCGACCGAAATGTCGTTAAACTAAATCCAATTCCAACTTCGACCGAGACGTCGTTAAACTAAACCCAAATCCAAACCCACTTTGACCGAAATGTCGTTAAACTAATCCAAACCTAATATCGACCGAAACGTCGTTAAACTAATCCTAAGTCTAAAACCCCGACTGAAACGTCGTTAAACTAAACCCAATTTCGACCGTAATGTCGTTAAACTAAACCTAAACTCAATCGACCGTAACGTCGTTAAACTAAACTTAAATCCACTGCCGACCGTAACGTCGTTAAACTAAACCTAAACCCAAATCCACTGACCGTAATGTCTTTAAACTAAACCCAAATTTCACTATCGACCGAAATGTCGTTAAACTAAACCCAAATCTCAACTGACCGAAATGTCGTTAAACTAAACCCAAACCCATTTTTCACAAATCATCTGATCCTCTAGCATATAAAACTAGAGCCAAATCACAACCATATTCGATCAAATTCTAATTATATGTTTAGAATTGATCAAACCATTTAATCAAATTAAACTTGTTGGACTTTAATACATATACTTGGAGTCTAATTTAAATTTGACTAATCCTAATACATATAATTAGGATTTAGTTGAATCAAAATCAAATGTGATTAAGCTCTAATACATAAACTTAGAGCCTAATTATATCAGACTCTAAAAATATAAAATTAGAGTCTAATTCAAATATTTGAGCTAGTCCTGACACATATATTTGGGATTAAAGCTCAAATCAAACTCTATTGGACTTTATCATATACAGTTAAAGTTCAATAAACCAAATCAAACTCTAATACATATAATTAGAGTTTAATTTGAATCAGATTCGATTAAATCCCAATACATATACAGGGAATTTAATCAATCTTTCATCTTAGGGTGAACCATGTTGAGCTCCAAAACATATAAAGTCCAACAAAATTAATTTGACCATCTTAGAACATATAACTAAGATGAAATTAAACATTTTCTTTTATACTCTATTCATGTACACTGAGAGTATGCCCTTGGTTAAAGCCATGTAATTGAGCAATAAATTATAAATTTCTTTTTTTGTCCAATTCCAGTTCATCTTCAGCATTTCAAAGGTCTCTTAATCGAAGGTACCCTAACATTTATAGGGGTAATTAACAATAAATGCTTGCGTTTATTGGAAGCCATGGATCCGCAATACCTGATAACTATACATATTTAAATATTAATCTGAATCATGAATACTACCCCACGGGAAATTCAAGATAAATTTTACCGTGCGAGGTACGTTGTGACGCACTGAACTTTCGCAAATAGCAAGGTTCGAGTGTTAGATGTGAGATCGGAGCTTTTCCAGATTTTCTGGAAGGTCGTTGACAGAGTTCCGACCTACGGTTCTAACCCCGAGAACGATGGTTTGCATCTCGGTACCAAAATCCGAAAAGACGGATGTTTGGTCAGCTCTCGGGTTGGGATTTCTGGGCTTTGTACCGGTACAAAATGGTGGCTATACCGGTACAGGCTTGGTGGCTATACCGGTACAAAATAGATTTTGTACCGGTACAGATGGCCGATTGCTGGCAAACCCGAGCCTCGGGTTTGGCTGTTTCGCAGGATTTGTACCGGTACAAAGTTGGCTTGTACCGGTACAAGCTGACAGATTTCGAAAATCTGAAACTGCAGGGACTGTTTTGCGTTTGTGCACCCCTTTAACCGCACCAAAGCCCTTAGGGCTTCCTTTTTGTGCTGTGGACGTGAGAGGGAGAGAGGTAAGAGCTCCTCTCTTTTTTCCCTTTTCCCTTTTGATTTTTGGGTGGTTTCTTTGGGGATTGATCACTCTCCTTCTCTCTTTTGGCTTCTTGGTGCATGTTCCACCATGGATGAAGCTTGGAGCTCGAAGTTGGTGCTTGGTTGTGGGTAGAACTTCAAGCCTTGAGGATTTTGGAGCTAGAAGAAAGCTTCAAAGAGGTAAACAACATACTTCTTTCCTCTAGTTCCGAGTTTTGTGCTCTCTTTTGGTAGAAACCCTAGTTTTGGGATTCTAGGGTTAGAATTGGGGATTTTGGATTTGGACCTTTTGGAACCTAATTGATGGGTGTAGAACTCTCCTTTAGGTTGGATTTGAAGATCCTTTGAGTTGATTTGAGCTTTGGACAAGATTTCCTAGATCAAAGGTAATTTTCACATCTTTTCCATGTGAATTTTGGATGATTTATTTAGATGCTTAGTCGAAGCTCGTATCCCTTCAAATATTTATCTTAGGGTACTAGGAGCTTGGGGGCAACTTCGTTCGGCGAAACGAAACGGATTCGAAACGTATCCGGTGGGTTTGATCTCACCGAAATGGGTGAACTTCTTCCATATCTTCCCTTGGGTTTTAAGATATGTTTATATGTTAACTTATGCTCTTTAGGGCATGCTTGAATTTATGAGATCATAAAACGACTATGTTATGTATAGTGGAATTTCCATGCTCTAGGTCGTAAAGAAATACATGTAGTATTGAACATAGTTGAGACAATTTGATTGTGGCACCTTAGGAAACATGATAGAATATGATTGGTGACATGTATTCCTTGAGGAAAACTTAGTGGTTGGGTTACTTTTAGAGTATCACCCATAGTTACATCGTTGCTCTTGGTTGAGACAAGTAAATAGAACTTAGTGTTCTTAACTTATGCTTTGGTAGATAAAGTACGTGGCTTTGTGACTTGGTGAAAAAAAAAAAAGGGGTGTTGACCTTGATGTTAATGACATTCTAATTGTGTGAGATATATGGCATGCATGAGACTTAGCATGTTTTGCCTAATACTTGTTGTAGACATGATAATTGTGATAATGTAACATAATATGGGCAAGAGCACTATGAGATTAGTTGGCACTTTAATCCCAGTAATATGACTAGTGTTGACATTTGCGAACTTGTATTCGATCTATGGATCGATGGACTATTCCATGTTTTAGACATGAGGAAGGTAATGTTAAGCCCTTGGGGCATTCTTATGTGAGCTATTGGTATGTAATATAAGTGTTTTTAAACTAATTGCAATGTGGTATTTGTACACTCTATCGTGGTAAAAGACATGTGTATTATAGTATTGTGATACTTGTGAATAATTCATAATTCTCTTGCTTATGGTATTGATAAGTATCTATTCGATAATTAGTGGAATTGTATGTCATGAACTCATTGGAAATCTTGTTTAAAGTAATGAATTATCCCGAGTAGGATAGTATCATTTGAGTTGTACATATTTTACACGTCGTGGGTTTTGGTAGAGACAAACCACCTTGTAGATGTAAACGAGTTGTGACAAGTTGAGTTATTTTCCGACTGTTGAGTCGATGAGTGAGATTCCAAGTTTTAGACTTGACGACCGAGTATCCCCAAATAGGGACCCTATGCTATGATTATGCTCGTTGCCCCTATGCTCATTCGCACTTACTTGTGAGGGTAGCTCCCTACAAGTCGGCACTCCGAAGTGGGCCTTTGCGATTCGTTCGCCTCGCTTGTGAGGGTAGCTCCCTACAAGCCGGCACTTCGGGAGTGGGCCTTCGCGATGCACTCGCCGTGCGGGACTGAGCGCCGAAAGTGGGTTGCCGTGTTCTCGTGTCTCCTTTCTTGCGGGGAAAGTCGACGACCTCCACGGGGCCATCTAGGCAAGACACGAGCCGGGATGTTACCTTGGGTACATTCCTTATGGATTGGGTTTTGAGACTTCTTTTGACTTAGTATATAGTCATGATTTGTGCATACATAGTAGATATCCATACTTATGATTGTTACCTTAGATCACTACTTGATGCATGTATAGTAGTTGGAAACTTTGGAACATTATGTCATCGTTATCACTAGTGGTAGTACACTTATACTATTATGGATTATCATGTATGCTTGGTAGAGTACAATGGAATGGATAAATTACTTGATGTAGTAATATGGACATTATGGTTGTGCTTGTAATTAAATGTTAGCTTACTTTGATTATGCAAGTGAATTGAATTGGACATATGTTTGTGCCATTAAAAGTAGTATATCATGATTATGCTAGTTAAACTTGTAGTAGAAGCATGAATATGAAAAATTCCATTTATGTACTCGTTGCTTATTTATCGCTTCTTACTTTCTATTAGCATGCTTATTTTTAGCCTAGTGGAGCATTTCGCTGAGTTCAGTAATTGCCCACTGGGAACTATTTTTGATAGTTCTCACGCCCTCTGTTTGTTGCTTTTTTTTTCAGAGCCATCCGCATCGGGAGTGGCTAGGGATCGAGGCGAGGGGTTTTGCGGCTAGCTAGAGCCTTACGGAGTTTCTATAGTGGACCCGATGTTATCTTTTCTTTTTGTACTTTAGAAGAGATGTATTATGTATCTGTTTAGAAATTTGTATCAGATTCTGGATTTAGCTCTACTCTGTATCGTTTTTGTGGATCTTTTATGTTAGAACTTAGTGGTTTTATATTACTCGCTCTGATAGCCATTTTAGGATTTCTCTCTTTCTTTCCATGTTTTTACAGACGCCTTGTGTGCATTGGTGTTTGTTTGGTGTACACGGCGGGTCTGTGCACGTGCCGGCGGGCTTCCGCTGGGCCCGGGGCGTGACATACGTCATTCGTGGTGGCAGACAAAATGGCAGGCCCGGTGGGACATGGCTTCTCCTTCCATCTTTGAGACCGATGATATGCTAATAGAATTGGACGATAGATATTTAACCTATATTCATTATTTCCTTGCAGAAGAAATGGCACCGAAGAACACTGCTACTGCTAAGGGTTCGATGCTGATCAATGCTGGTCAGGTTTACTTACCAGCATCCGTCCTCACCATTGGAGCCGCTGGAGCTGCAATCCAGTTCGGCACTATCCCTGAGGAGGCTAGGGCTGCGGCTATGGCCCCCTTCATTGCTATCACCAGCACCAACAACGACAACGCTCTGGCTCCCTGCAAGAGCAATGCTGTGATTCCCCGCCTTCCTTCTCGTGGGAGGCGCCCGAACGTCATCATCCCCAACCCTCCTCGCGTTCCAGTGAAGGAGAGGATGACCTCCAACTTTCCTCGCGTCCCCGTGAAGGAGAGGATGATCCCCAACTTTTCTCGCGTCCCAGTGAAGGAGAGGATGATTCCCAATCTTCCTCGTGTCCCCGCGAAGGAGAGGATAACTCCCCTTAGCACTTCAAAGAAAATGGAGTTGCAGAGTAGGTTGGTGTTCCTAAACAGAAATGAAGGAACATCGTCGCTTGACATGGCTCTTAAGACGTCAGTCTTCAATAGATTGACGTTCCCCAAGGATACTCTATCGCCCATGACGAAAGCATTCAAGAGAAATCTCCGTCGTACTTTGAAACGGCAAGAGTCGAACAAGGAAAAGAAGTCTCGACAAACCTCATGTGCTAGGTTTGTCGCTGGGCCTGACGTTTTGGTCCACAACCGCTACGCACCTCTGAGATTTGTGAGAAAGAACTCACCCACGGCCGTTCGCGCCCGTAATCGTAAATGGCCCATCTGAAGCCTTCTTCTGCATGTTCTCGTTTGAGAAACAACAGCGAGAACTCAGTCTGCAAACAAATATACAAAGCCTTTAAAGCTGCAAAAGGAAGGATGAATATAGATAAGAAAATCGAGAAGCCGCAATGGCAACGAAAGTCAATGCCATTGTGGAAGCCCAAAACTCTCGCCCAGATCAAAGAAGAAAAATCTAAGAATCTAAAGGTTTATACTGTGAGAGTTATAGGGCATACACCCGCAAGTGAGGCTGTTGACGAAGAAGAAACAATTCAACAGATCCTTACGAGAGCTGCCGCAAGAAAAGCAGCGGAAGAGAGAGCAAGAGCTAAGGAAGCAAGCTCTTCACAAAATATTGTGAATAAAGATGATCTACCTGATGATCTATCTGATCCACGAGAGGAAGAAGAGGTTGTGTTCTTCCCGAGGGATCCAAAGGATGCTATGATTGCATCCTTGAAAAAGAAAGTTGATGAAAAGGATAGAGATATCATAAATCTCTATAAGAAGATGGAGGATGTTATGGATTTAATGTTAAATGTGCAGAAGCAACTGGAGGATCAACGACGTCAAACCAAGATCCTAACCCAGACAGAAGCACGCATGCCACAAGTCATCGATGAACAGGCTAAAACAACTGTTCCTAAAGAGACTACTACCTCTTTGACTAAAGAAGAGATTCATGATCTGATCACTTCACAAGTTAAAGAGACGGTAGCAGGGGCAAATCCGAAGCCGAAAGGGAAAGGACACCCTTATCTATCGGAATATGACAGTATACCTTTTCCAGACGGGTATCAAGTCCCTAAGTTCAAAATGTTCTATGGTGTTGGTAATCCTGATCAACATCTAGCACATTTTAAAGCCATGTGTGGAAATACCGGGAGTAGTGGACCTCGACTCTTGCGACAATCTCCACAAAGCTTCTCTGGGATAGCTTTGGAATGGTACTACTCCTCGAGGATGAGTCCATTAAAACTTGACCGACATGGAAGAAGCTGTGAGCAAAATTCGCCACCGTTAGCGATAAGATTACTATCGCTGATCTAGTAGCTGCCAAACGAAGAAGAGATGAAACAATGCTAGATTATATTACAAGGTGGCGGAACTTAAGTATAAGGTGTGAACAACCTTTAGACCAGCCTCAAGCCGTTGGTCTTGTTATGGGCAATATTGATAACTGGATGGCTCCTTTCCTGTGCACATCTAGTTGTTCCACCTTCCACGAATTGATATTAAACGTCTCTAGACTGGAGAGAACTGATCCCCAAGTCTTAGTAAATGCACAAAAGACAAAAAGGGATGATAACAAAAGAGTCGAGACGAAAATGGTACAGGCTAGACCGGCACAAGCTAGACCAGCCCGCACGAACATGATAGAGAAAGGTAAGAAGGCAATTACCTCTGCAGTCGAACAGACCCCTGTAAAACCTGTGTTAGGGGGCAATTATCAAAAAGGATTTTCTTTAGAGGAGCGAAGAAACAAAGTATACCCTTTCAAGCGGGAGAAAGTGAAGAAAATTTTTACGATGTCCGTTAAAAATGGTCTTCAATCGCCCGAGTCAAAGAAGCCGATGATGTAGGGAAAATCGATAATCCAAAATATTGCCTATATCATAGGCTAATTAGACATCCAACCGAAGATTGGTGGGTTTTCAAAGAGTGGGTTGAAAAACAATACAAAGCTGGCGAAATCACTCTTTCACAGTCAGTATTGTTAGAGACATCAGTCGAAAAGACCAATTTGATTGGTGTGGGTACTGAAAATATAGAAGAAAGCGAGAATGAACTTCCTCCCGAGTTTTGGAATATATTCTTATCTAAGAAAACTCGGAAGATGATGAAATATTTAAAGGAAGTTCCAGGAATAAAGTGGCGAGGCCCTTTAAACCCAGAAGTGCAATCTCAGGATAAGCCCATGCCTTCAACCAAAAAAATTAATACTTCAGCCAAGTCGATGCGCAGAATAACTCGGGCGAAGAAGAATAAGAAATTTGTTGAGCCGGCTGAACCTCAACATAAAAAGCGGCCTATTGAGGAACACATTGACTCGATGGAAGAGTATAAACAAATTGAAATAGAGCCTCTTCTGATTCATGATTTTATTTCCAAAGCAATAGAAGAGGCTAAGAAAAAGAAGGACTCTGATAAAAAAGAACTTTCCGTCGAGGAGTGTAAAGAAGAAGGTGAGCCTTTTTGGGGAGAGACTTGCAGAGTCATCACCGCACGACGAGATGATGAAGAAATTATCTTTTCTGCTAGCCACCTTAGGGAACAAGAAAGGAACCTCAGGGAAGTTCATGACCAATTAGCAGAGATAAAAGAAATGACACGCTGCAACTTTCACAAGGTGAATGATAAAATATTGGACATGACAACACAACTGAATGTGATGTTCTCTATGATGATCGGGATTGAGGCTAGAGTAGAGCAGTTGATGAAGATTACTCCCCCTCCTCAACAGTCTCAGTCGCAAAATGACAGAGAACGGAAGGTAGAGCTGTTACCAAAGCCTATAACTCGATCTTCAAATCAGCATTCACCCGAAACTTCTCAAAAAGATAAAGGAAAAGCCCCTCTTATAGAAACCAGAGGGGAATGCCCGAGAATGGTGCCAACAGAAGGAGTTAATTCTCAGTCTTCTAACAGCAAAAATACACCCATGTATTGCCCTTTTCATCAAGTAAAAGGACACAGCTTAGAAAACTGTCGTACTTTTCAACATACAAGAAGACCAAAAAATCAGTTTTCTCAAAGGGCAAATATCGAGCAAAATGTCAGAAGCACAATTCAGGAAAGAAATAAGCACAAGACTATCCCTTATACACGGGAATCATGCCGTGTCATTACAATATCTGATGACGTGTCAGAAAGTCCTGAGCCCACCCTGGAGGCAAATCAACAGACATCCACTCCAAACGATGATACTTATGTTGATCCTTTGGAATTATATGACACTTCAACTCACCGTGATCCAATGAAGAAGTTGTATAGAATGGAGTGTCGCTTAATCAGAATGGAGGGAGAAATGAGAAGGCTCCACAATGAAGTTAGCCTTATAAAGATGAATGTGAACAGATGGGCGATATAAAAGGCATAGATATTCAAATGAGAACTATAATAGACATGCTCAAAACGGATGCTACTGAAGCATCAAAAAGATATCGGGTCGAGACATGCCGAGTCATAACTACGCAAGCTGATCCGGAGCAATCAAAGTCGACAAAAGCCGAGTACGATGCAAGTTTCTATGAAGCACACATAATTGCTCAAGAGCTTAAAAGAACGTCGGCGAGAGAAAATGCAGGTCCATCTTCACTGAAAAAGAAGAAGAATCCAACCTCAAACCAGCAGTCAGAGGTTCACCAGAATAATAAAGCTCTAATCAAAGAAGGAAAAAAGAAAATTATCTCGACAGAGTGCTGTTCCTATCATAATACATGGGGGCACACTCTAGAAAATTGCCGCCAGTGGAAAAAGGTGCAGAATCTACCTATAGACAAGGTGAAGCCAAAGATCAATCAACCGACAGTTCCCGAATCCAAAAATCAACGATGGAAAAAACATCTGCCGCGATTCGAAAAACAACAACCCATGACTCGAGAAGAATTCAGAAAAGTATGTTATGATGCTTTCGATGATATGAAATTACGCTGTTTTTGGTGTGGAGCGAGAGGTCATGCTTATGATGTATGCGTGAAATTTCGGTTACAACTCAAAGAGTCATGTCGGGTAATAACAATCTCCGAAGAGCAATCTGAAGACTCTGTAAATCAAAGAAATAGGGTTAGACAATCTGCTGATGCACTTGAAGATGGTGATAGTGCCTGGGTAGCATACAATACTCTAAGCAGGGATTGCGGCGCAAGGAGAATGGAGTATCGCCTTCTTGAGATAGACAATGATTTGAGGAGAGTGCAGATTGATGTACGCACTCTCGCAACAAACGTAGACTGTGTGGCCATGACAATAAAAGAGATACTCAACAAGTTGAATACTCTTGAAAAGACCAGAGTTGAAACATGCCAAACTATTACCTGTCACGCCCCGAGACCGCTACCAATTTGGTTCGGTTCGGGAACGCCGATCAGGCGCCGAACGGACAGCACCTCCCCTGTCCGCCCAAGGCTCGACAACAAGTCATGTACAAAGAATTGCCCAGAAAATGAAATTCTACATCATACATGACAAGACGATGCACCTAACGGTGCGAACAACAATAAGAGCAATGTACAAGTATATATACACGTAACATAAAGAGAGATAAGTCTATCTATTACAACCATTCAACCATTTTCTTACATTCTTTAACTTCGAAATATAATTACATATTCATCTCCCAAAATGTAGGTTACATCATTTCTTTATACAATTATGTTCCCAAAACAATACCACGGGTGGCTCTAATGCAAGTAGGTGGCTACCAGCTAGGGCGCGACACCCTTACCGCGATCCTCACCGCTCGCCTGCGCGCTGGAACCTGTAATTGAGTGGGGTGAGAACTAACTTCCTTAGTTCCCAGTGGGCTCGGCCACCGACCCCACCGATCTAGCAACTAGGTCTAAGCAGGCAAAAGCAGATAGATAGATAGTGTAAAGCTGTAACGACGGTAAGTAAAGCATGATATAAATAATGCAACTACTGCTATGCCTGAAACCACAAGATCATGATATAATTATGAAATATCTATCATGCTACTATGTTCCAATCAAGTATGTATGAAATACTCATTATGTTCTTATGTTATTACCCAATCCTTGGCTAGCCCGTAGGCACGCCCACGACTCAACACAACTCAACCCACTGGGTTGTCTGCG
The DNA here is from genome assembly GCA_025177825.1 of Aechmea fasciata. Classification (NCBI taxonomy): domain Eukaryota; kingdom Viridiplantae; phylum Streptophyta; class Magnoliopsida; order Poales; family Bromeliaceae; genus Aechmea; species Aechmea fasciata. Next base: position 8,895,376 of record CM045924.1, read on the forward strand.
GGACCCCACATAGGCTATCCCTCGGGACCCCACATAGGCTATCCCTATCGAATCACGTGCCAAGACCTCCGGAGACTCGCACTACTCGCGTGGAGCGACCACCACGAGCGCTGAGCAGACTGTGTGAGCATGATCTTCTCCTCCATTTGGAGGGCATCCTCGCAGGGGAATCATACATAGGTGTTATCTTACACTATGTTTCTATGTCAACATTCATCAAGTTATTTACTTGGCTCACATGTCACTAGTGTATCTACACTATGTCATAATGTCAATCATCAAGTTCTTTACTTGGTTCTCATAGCTCTAGTGTTCTTTACATAAGTTATAATGCAATAATATTCATCAAGCCATCTACTTGGTTCTCATGTCATTAGTGTCACTACACTATGTCATAATGTCAATCATCAAGTTCTTTACTTGGTTCCCATAGCTCTAGTGTTCTTTACACTAAGTTATAATATCACTATGTCATAATGTCACATTGCCAATTATCAAGCTCTATACTTGGTTTATATATCTCTAGTGGATAATCATGCATAATTAAATCGTCTCTAGGGTTCAATGTCATATACTCACTCATATGCTTCCTATGTCCAAATGCAAACCTACGGTGCCGCACGATAAGGGAGGATGCAAGCATGCTCCCTATGTCCTAATGCAACCTCCGTAGTCCCACACGATAAGGAAGCATACTAGAGTAGCCATTTTACTATACCAACCCTATTATGCTTAAAACCACAAATATATATATACTTATGCAATATGACCAAAAATGTACTTAGACATAAAAGGTAGCCCAATGGCTCCGGAATGACACCCCCCACCTGTTATCGCATTCCGATTGCTTGTCGACACTTGCAATCGGCATCCCGTGACATCCGTATCCGGCACGGCCCGATATTGCAACTGCGCCTCAACCGTGCTCCGCTTCGCAGCCCCGAAAATTATAGGTCTTCGGTTTGTTGCCACGAGCCCCCAATTCCATTCTCACGATTTTTGGAAGCTTTCGCAAGTCGCGACCATTTTTACGTCGACGGCTTCAAACCTCAATATCTTCGCAACGCACAACGAATTGCCGAACCGACTTCGCCAACGCGTTTCGTTATCTAGCAATTAGGTTTACGAAGGGTCAAATTAGATCAAACCCTTCAATTAGCAAAAATTGCATTTCTAAACCCTATAGGTTTACTATTGCAAAAATCATTTAATTAATCTATGATTTAAGCAATAAACCCCTAATTAGCATCTAGGAGTTCCACTAAATCCATTTTTAGAGCATGTAAACCAAACCCTAAACACTCACCATCATTGTGAACGTCGGGTCGAAGACACGCCGCACAAACGGCGCACGAGAGCTCGATCCGTCGCCCAACTCGTTCGCAGGATCGTTCTCCGCCAACACCGCGAATTTGAGCGAATAATATAGAGAGATGAGAGATTTTAGAGAGAGAAAGAAGGGTTTCTCTCCCCCTTCACCATGCGTGTGATGCTTGGGGTTTGCTCGGTTGAAGAAGCAGGGAGAAGAAGCTGCTGCTTCTTTATTAAGCAACCCTCAAAAGTCAAAACACTATTCATCACACTATTTACCTCAACTTTCAGCTGAAGCTTTGATATTTTCGCCTGCCCTTCGGAATGTCCGTTTCAGCTCAAATTTGACAGCTATGTTCGTTTTTACATAACTTAATAGAAGAAATTTAAATCTTTCAGTTTTGACCCCGTTTGGTCACTGAAAGCTCTACCGAACTGTAATCGCTATCAGATAGCATTCGGATTTTATTTCTTATCTTCCGGGAGTCCGATTGTCATGAAACTTTAAATCTAGCCTCATATAAATAATCCCGACATATTCCCGCTTTCGTAATTTTCTCGACATCGTACATTTTCTCGCTAATTTATCACTCCGTTTCCAAATGTAAAATTCTAAATCTCCGTTTGTGTCCGATTTCAAAGACAGTGTCAAACCAGACTTATATTTTACCTTTATAAGTCAAATAAAAATAGTATCTCACACTATTTTTATTTATATCTATTTTTATATTAAAAATCCGGTATACTACATCTCACCGCGACTTCATAATTTCGAAAGTTCGGTACCTTACACCCCCCCCTCCTTAAAAAGATTTTCGTCCTCGAAACGAACCCTTATACATAACTTAACTTAAATTTAAATTCATACCTCACTCCCCATTAGATGAGGATGATGCGTTTTCATCTCGCTCTCGAGTTCCCAAGTGGCCTCACGATCGTCGTGATTACTCCACCGAACTCTAACATAGGGAATCTCGCGATTCCGCCATTTGTGCACCTCCCGAGCGATAATCGCCACCGGAAACTCTTCATAGCTCAACTCCTCTTGAAGCTCCGGCGGTTCATACATCATGGCATGATCGGGATTGTTAACATATTTCCGAAGGTTGGAAACGTGAAACACATTGTGCACGTCCGCTAATTGTGGCGATAATGCAATTCGATAGGCTACCGCTCCGATGCGCTCCAACACTTCATATGGTCCAATATATCGAGGACTTAACTTTCCTCGAACTCCAAATCGTCTCACGCCTCTCATAGGTGAAACTTCAAGAACACGCGGTCACCTACCGCGAATTCCAATTCTCTACGGTGCTTATTGGCATAACTTTGTTGCCTCGACTGCGCAGTGAGCATCCGCTGACGAGCGAGGCGAACTTTCTCTTCCGCCTCCCGCAACACGTCGGGACCTATCACCGCCCGTTCACCTACATCACCCCAATGCACAGAGATCGCACTTCCGCCCGCAAAGGACTTCGAACGGTGCCATCTCTACACCGTCTTGGTAACCGTTGTTGTAGGCGGACTCGCCATCAAATACTTGGCCCAACATAACGGGGACTCAGCTTCCCCCGCACCTCAAATCGCTTCATGCTACAACTCAGCTTATCGAGCAATCTGGAGTTTCAATGTACTTTCGCACTTCGGAGTGGCCTTTTACTCATTGGGATTGTCAAAAGGCCCACTACGGAAGATATAAGACCAGATTCACTCACATCAGTCAAGTAAAACTCTGAAAGCGCATTACCACTCCCGCGAGTCTCGGTGGTAGGGCAAGTCGATACTCGACGACTTTACCTACTCCAACCCCACTCGCAAACGGCACACCAAGGCCGAACCGCTTCTTTGAGACCGGACTACCCGCCATCCTCGGGTGTGGATCTAGCATGAATGTGCCAACTAGTCGAACGACCCATCACCACTACACAATGCACACGGGTAGACCTTCTCGATTAGTCAAAGCGTCCACGAAGTGGCGCTTTATCACTCTGGCTATCTAAGAGTCTTATACAGCTCTTCCTTGCATTCACCCTCAATTCAGGTAACACACTCCGATTCGATCACCGTCATTGGTTATAAGCAATATCGTAGGTGCATCGCTTAATCGCGAGTGTTCCAATCCCAACCGATCCTGTTCTATCGTGAGATGGCGCACTTCGGCACATCTTAAATATCAATCCACTGGAGAGCGCTATCCTTATGCTCCAACTCTCATGAGAGCATCAACTCCAACTCTGTCACGTGGCCTCCATTATCCAAGTGTCTCCTAGAGACCACTTTACTTTCTCCTTCTATTGCCACGGCGAATACCTAGTTGCTCTCACAACGAGCTCACACGAACGCTCCGTTCATAATCCAAGCCAAACTCATTAATAGAGTTATCGGCCGCACCGATCTTCGGTTTCCATAGGTGAGCCAAAGGCCACCAGCTCTACGTCGGCCTACCGCCTAGACGTGTCTCAACGCTCGATGTCTCTTACTCGCAAGCGTAGACCCAATCAGCACTGGGCGACATTCTCACTTGGGAATTCGCACACACTCCAACCAGGAGCTATCAAGACCGCAAACCACATCAGATTCTTGGGTTGGGTCACAACCGCACTCTTGGTTAATTCTCGATCTTGAGATCCAACACGTGTCATTTCCACGCTCCCGGGTACGAGCTCGGACTACCGTCCTGACCAAAACTCGTCCTACCAATAGGTACCGGCCGTCGCCACTCGCAATGATCGTGCCTGCCCAAAGGGCCCAAGCTCCACAGTCCACAAATGGTCCAGGCACGGGTCGTCCCCAAGCAACACCCGCCAACGTCGTCCTGTACGACATGCTCTACAGAGCTACACACTTTACCCGCTCCTAAGCACCTAGTGCGAGCCACCAGCCCTACGAGTGATCTATGGCCCGCTTCACACTTAGCCATGCTAAAGTGCTACTGCCAACTCACTCTCCCGGCTGAGTCAATACCGCACACCACGAGTACCTATACTCGTGCGCTCTATACGCCTCTATAGCGTTCCAAACCAAATCCAGCATTAGGCAACCTTGCCTATGCACGCTGGTCGCACGAGCACTACTCACCTACCTCAATTTGAGGTATCATTATATGCCCGACTCGACCACTATCTCGGTCACACTCTTAACAATGTTCTACTTTCACTGCTCGATTTATCGAAACTACGTTCGAAACGCTCGGATTACTCGGGTATCCTCAAGTATCACGGCTCAACTCTCGCAATCCACTGCTCACTGCCTTGAGAGTTGCCGCACCACTTCGTCCAAAAATCACTACTAGCCATTCGCTAGTACCACTTGGCTCTCTACCTGCTTCAACAGGTAACATGTTTCCACACGCAAGCATGCTCGGGTATCTACATTCACCCGTCCATTGGTCTCTACTATACTAATGCATAGTTAATAGCGAAGACCACATGACAAATGCATGCCGTGCTCCTCGACCTAAGTCGCGTACTCATGGCCACTCGGCACACGCCGCAACCTTCTGGTCGCCACATTCTCATCACTCACTCTCCCGACCATCCCGTAGGTGGCGCACCCATAGACTGTCTCAGAGAGGAGGAGGCCGTCACCAACGCCAAGGTCTGGTTATCCCAAACCACTCTAGAGCCTAAACAGCAAAACCCTAGACGTATGCCCTTGGCGAGCTCAAGAGCTTACCTCCAAAAGCTTCTCTCCACTTGAGAAAGAAGATGAAGATCTTACTCCCCCAAGCCGTTCCTTCTACTCCTCCTTCTCCAACTTCAATGAGAGGGAAGATATCCCAGAGAGAGAGGAAGTTTTAGGCCTAGCTTAAAGAAATGAGGGAAAGAGAGAGAGCTACATGCTCATATACTCTCCACTAAGGCCACTTTGCACTTTTTGGGTTTCTAATGCCTTCAGTCTTTTCGAAGCATACCCAATCGACAATTAGTCGATTCCAGATGAAGTCCAATCCTCGAATTTTGAGAATTCACTTCTTTACATCCCCAACCTCGACCACGTCTGGCCGAAGTCTTCACACAACACATCGACCACATCCTCATCATCCCGCACTTCTTCGGGATGCGACCCACGTTACGGGAGGATCCCCGCTCGTTTTCCCCCACGGTGCGGTTTCCTCGCCACAGCTTCTGGAACCTCTCCCGAAGCTTTTTTTTTTTTTTTTCTTTCCCCATCGGGGAATAAACGGAGATTATCAATCCCCGAAACTCTTACCAAGCCGTAGGAGGGAGACTAGGCGATCGATTCCACTCGACGCCTATCCACCACACCTTCGTCAATCGTTATGGACAATACTTGTCCCGCACCACAGTGCACAACTCCTCAAATGGAGTCTCCATGGAGTTGGTCCACAACTCCACGATCAACGGATCCGCATCCTCTCTATCAAGGTAGATGGATCAAACCGCTTGAAGGTCATGAGGGCCGCTAACGCTCACTCCCTCACTACCTCGACCCCTAAAGCGCTAGAAGTCGGATTGTCCGAGCCCGATGAAAACATCTCTGCCGAGACTCCCGACCGTACTCGACAAGCCGAAATTGGTGCGATCACCACTGATCCGCCAACTCTTGGAGTCCCTCTTACACGATCCTCTAGTGTAAGGCAGCCTCCTGCTGATGCTACACCGCAAGGACCCGTGGCCTTACCACTCCCACGAGTGTGGCCAATCGATAGCGAAGTTTCAATTCTCCGCTCGCACGTCGAAACGCTTAGGGACATCACTCGTCCCCTCCCGCGCCGACCTAATCAAAGATCGCCTACGCGATGTTATCGTCCCTCGAACCACGACAACACGATCAGTCTCGACCTTCTAGGTCAAGCACGTAACAACGGACATCGATTTGACTCAAATCAGGCGAAAGTCATGCAAGAGCGTCTATTCTCATCCCTCGGTTTCATGTTGTCGTACGCCCAACATGAACACACTGGGTTGAGAATAAACCACGTCTTGAGTCTACCTCTAACATCCATTTTAGAGGTTTCAATACTTAACCCAATCGATTCAACTTCCGCCACTCGGTATAGGTTCACGTCTCACTCACGCACCTATAGCCTTAGGGTTTACCGTCCTAGGGTCTCCTAGGTCAATCCTAGACTCTCTCTTTACTTGCTCTTAGCTTGCTCTGATACCATCTTAAACCTGTCACGCCCCGAGACCGCTACCAATTTGGTTCGGTTCGGGAACGCGATCGTGCGCCGAACGACAAAGACTCTCCCCGTCCGCCCAAGGCTCGACAACAAGTCATGTACAAAGAATTGCCCAGAAAATGAAATTCTACATCATACATGACAAGACGATGCACCTAACGGTGCGAACAACAATAAGAGCAATGTACAAGTATATATACACGTAACATAAAGAGAGATAAGTCTATCTATTACAACCATTCAACCATTTTCTTACATTCTTTAACTTCGAAATATAATTACATATTCATCTCCCAAAATGTAGGTTACATCATTTCTTTATACAATTATGTTCCCAAAACAATACCACGGGTGGCTCTAATGCAAGTAGGTGGCTACCAGCTAGGGCGCGACACCCTTACCGCGATCCTCACCGCCGCTCGCGCGCCGGAACCCGTAATTGAGTGGGGTGAGAACTAACTTCCTTAGTTCCCTGGGCTCGGCCACCGACCCCACCGATCTAGCAACTAGGTCTAAGCAGTGCAAAAGCAGATAGATAGATAGTGTAAAGTCAGAACGGTAAGTAAAGCATGATATAAATAATGCAACTATCGCTATGCTCGAAACCACAAGATCATGATATAATTATGAAATATCTATCATGCTACTATGTTCCAATCAAGTATGTATGAAATACTCATTATGTTCTTATGTTATTACCCAATCCTTGGCTAGCCCGTAGGCACGCCCACGACTCAACACAACTCAACCCAATGGGTTGTCTGCGGGATCCCACATAGGCTATCCCTCGGGACCCCACATAGGCTATCCCTATCGAATCACGTGCCAAGACCTCCGGAGTCTCGCACTACTCGCGTGGAGCGACCACCACGAGCGCTGAGCAGACTGTGTGAGCATGATCTTCTCCTCCATTTGGAGGGCATCCTCGCAGGGGAATCATACATAGGTGTTATCTTACACTATGTTTCTATGTCAACATTCATCAAGTTATTTACTTGGCTCACATGTCACTAGTGTATCTACACTATGTCATAATGTCAATCATCAAGTTCTTTACTTGGTTCTCATAGCTCTAGTGTTCTTTACATAAGTTATAATGCAATAATATTCATCAAGCCATCTACTTGGTTCTCATGTCATTAGTGTCACTACACTATGTCATAATGTCAATCATCAAGTTCTTTACTTGGTTCCCATAGCTCTAGTGTTCTTTACACTAAGTTATAATATCACTATGTCATAATGTCACATTGCCAATTATCAAGCTCTATACTTGGTTTATATATCTCTAGTGGATAATCATGCATAATTAAATCGTCTCTAGGGTTCAATGTCATATACTCACTCATATGCTTCCTATGTCCAAATGCAAACCTACGGTGCCGCACGATAAGGGAGGATGCAAGCATGCTCCCTATGTCCTAATGCAACCTCCGTAGTCCCACACGATAAGGAAGCATACTAGAGTAGCCATTTTACTATACCAACCCTATTATGCTTAAAACCACAAATATATATATACTTATGCAATATGACCAAAAATGTACTTAGACATAAAAGGTAGCCCAATGGCTCCGAAATGACACCCCCCACCTGTTATCGCATTCCGATTGATTGTCGACACTTGCAATCGGCATCCAGTGACATCCGTATCCGCACGGCCCGATATTGCAATCGCGCTCAACCGTGCTCCGCTTCGCAGCCCCGAAAATTATAGGTATTCGGTTTGTTGCCACGAGCCCCCAAGTCCATTCTCACGATTTTTGGAAGCTTTCGCCGCAAGCTGCGACCATTTTTACGTCGACGGCTTCAAACCTCAATATCTTCGCAACGGCACAACGAATTGCCGAACCGACTTCGCCAACGCGTTTCGTTATCTAGCAATTAGGTTTACGAAGGGTCAAATTAGATCAAACCCTTCAATTAGCAAAAATTGCATTTCTAAACCCTATAGGTTTACTATTGCAAAAATCATTTAATTAATCTATGATTTAAGCAATAAACCCCTAATTAGCATCTAGGAGTTCCACTAAATCCATTTTTAGAGCATGTAAACCAAACCCTAAACACTCACCATCATTGTGAACGTCGGGTCGAAGACACGCCGCACAAACGGGCGCACGAGAGCTCGATCCGTCGCCTCCAACGCGTTCGCAGGATCGTTCTCCGCCAACACCGCGAATTTGAGCGAATAATATAGAGAGATGAGAGATTTTAGAGAGAGAAAGAAGGGTTTCTCTCCCCCTTCACCATGCGTGTGATGCTTGGGGTTTGCTCGGTTGAAGAAGCGGGAGAAGAAGTCGTCGCTTCTTTATTAAGCAACCCTCAAAAGTCAAAACACTATTCATCACACTATTTACCTCAACTTTCAATTGAAGCTTTGATATTTTCGCCCGCTTCTTCGAATGTCCGTTTACCAAATTTGATGCCTATGTTCGTTTTTACATAACTTAATAGAAGAAATTTAAATCTTTCGCTTTGACCCCGTTTGGTCACTGAAAGCTCTACCGAACTGTAATCGCTATCAGATAGCATTCGGATTTTATTTCTTATCTTCCGGGAGTCCGATTGTCATGAAACTTTAAATCTAGCCTCATATAAATAATCCTGACATATTCCCCAGTTTTCGTAATTTTCTGACACTGTACATTTTCTGCTAATTTATCAGTCCCGTTTCCAACAGAAAATTCTAAATCTCCTGTTTCAGGTCCGATTTCAGCACAGGTCAAACCAGACTTATATTTTACCTTTATAAGTCAAATAAAAATAGTATCTCACACTATTTTTATTTATATCTATTTTTATATTAAAAATCCGGTATACTACATCTCACCGCGACTTCATAATTTCGAAAGTTCGGTACCTTACAATTACCTGTGGTGTTGACTCTAATACCAAGGAAAATAAAGAAGCTGAGGATTCTCTCCAGATTACACTGAAGTCTGGAAAAGTATTACCTGAAAGGCAAGGGCAGCCACAAAATAGTAAGGATAAAGAAATTCAGATAAATCAAGAGGCACCGACTTCATCAAATCAAGGGAGATTATCGAAGATTGAGTATAACATACTTTCTCATCTAAGAAAAGTGCCTGCCTTGTTGAGTGTATATGATGCCCTAATGATGTCTAAAGAACTTCGGGACGTACTCATTTACGCTTTACAAAATCCCGAGTCATTTTATGCTCACTTTGCCGAGGTGAATATGAAAGAGGCGTTATACTCCAGACATATCGCCAATGTCATTTTCACCGATGAGGACATGCTGCTGGGAACTGCTCATCACAATAGGCCATTATATGTGACTGGGACAAGCGATGGAGAGAAGATTAATCGTATTTTAATCGATCCCGGATCCTCAATCAACATTTTGACTCTAAGAACTTTGAAAAGCCTAGCTCTGAATGTCGATCATTTATCCTCAGAAAGAATTTTGATTCAAGGCTTTAATCAACATAGCCAAAAAGCTCTCGGGTCGATCATTCTTCCTATCAAATTTGGAGCATTACGGACCGATGTAAAGTTCTATGTGATAAATGCGATACTTCGTACAAAGCATTATTGGGACGGCCTTGGTTGCACGAGTATAATGTTGTCCCCTCTACTCTTCATCAATGTTTGAAATATATCAAGGATGGAGAAGAATTCAGAGTTGATGGTGATATACGTCCATTTGGAGTACATGAGATACGATACGAAGATGCAAGATATTTTGCGGAATCTGAAAAAGATATAAAATTATCTCGCGAACTTGAAGAGGATAAAGTTCAGAGTGATAAAAAATCCTCAAAGGGAAAGATAAAAATTGAGGATAATAAAGAAAATACGATTCCACACTTCGGAAGTGATTCAGAAGATTCCGATGATGAAGAACAATTAAGAAAAATGTTGGAAACATTTTCTTCCAAGTTAAACATGCCCTGGGGAGAAGACTCATCAGAAGATGAAGAGATTCTCTTGACATCTGAATCAAATTTGTTCATAAGAACTCCTGAATTGATTGAGGATTCCCTAACTATTACTAGAGTTCTAGATGGACATATAAAGTCTCTTCATACGAGTAAGCCAATAAAAGTGAATGATCTAAAAACTTTCTTTGTACCTCCTCGAGTTGAGAAAGTCAGGGGAAAAGAAAAAATAAAGAAAGGGATCCTCTTTTATAAGTCAGATGATTATAAACCCTCTGATCTTATCAAGCTCGACAACTCTGATGAGGAAATATATGAGGACGTCAACATACCAGCATACTTTTCGAAAAATCTCAAGAAAATGATGAATAACTCAGGATTTCCTACAAGAAGGTCACGGGCTAATCGAAAATTTTTTCAGAAAATGTGGAATCCACCGCAAAAAAGAGTTGTGCTTCCAAATGGACGAACAGTACACACAAGAGGGCTAGGATATCATCAACCTGCTCAGGTGTCTTACAAAGAGAGCGTTGGAATGACAGCTTCTGAAACAGCTCAACTCAATCTCATGCCTCCGACGACAGAGATAACCCATAATGATTCATCTGTCATACAACATACCTGCACTATGATTACAATAAAGGATATGGAGCAAGATGAGGACATCGAGCCAATAAAAACAGAGCTTCTGGATTTGAAAGATGCTCCACAAGAGCTCGAAGACGGGGGGCAAGCCACCATTGATGAGCTTTTAGAAATAAATTTGGGCACCGAAGAAGATCGAAGACCCACTTATATCGCAATCGCTTTCGTAAAAAGATCAAGATATGTTGAAAGCATTGATGATAGAATATAAAGCCTGCTTTGCTTGGACATATAAAGAAATGCCCGGTCTAGATCCGAATGTGGCTGTTCATAAACTTGCTCTTAGCCCAGATGTGGCTCCAGTTAAACAAGCTCCAAGGAGAACAAGAGTTGACTTAGAAGAACAGATCATAGCAGAAACTAAAAAGCTTATTGAAGCAGGGTTCATCAGAGAAGAAAAATACGCTGATTGGATCGCAAGCATAGTCCCAGTGAAGAAGAAAAATGGTCAAATTCGCGTATGCGTCGACTTTCGAGATGTAAATAAAGCATGCCCAAAGGACGATTTTCCACTGCCAGTCACTGAACTAATGATTGATAACACTTCAAGTTATGAGATGTTTTCTTTCATGGATGGTTCCTCTGGATATAACCAGATAAAGATGGCACCTGAGGACGAAAAACATACTGCTTTTAGAACTCCAATTGGCATATACTGTTACAAGGTTATGCCCTTTTGTCTAAAAAATGCTGGAGCCACTTATCAAAGGGCTATGACGGTAATTTTTGATGACTTGCTCCACAAACTCGTTGAGTGCTATGTTGATGATTTGGTTGTCAAACCGTAAACAAAGCAAATCATTTTGAAGACTTAAGAACAGCTTTTCATCGTGTTAAGAAAATATAATCCGAAAATGAACCCTCTCAAATGTGCATTTGGAGTTTATTCGGGCAAATTCTTGGGGTTTATCGTTAGACATAGAGGAATCGAAATAGACCCTGCAAAAATTAAGGCCATCATGGAATTGCCGCCTCCAAAGAATTTGAAGCAACTGCGATCATTTCAAGGAAGATTGGCATATATTCGAAGATTTATATCAAATCTATCTGGCAGAATTAAACCATTTTCTAAATTGGTGAAAAAGGATGCGCCTTTCATATGGGATGATGATTGTCAAATAGCATTTGACGATATTAAAAGATATTTATTAAGTCCCCCAGTGCTTGCTGCCCCTATTCACGGCAGGCCATTAATTTTATATATGGCAGCACTTGAAGGATCGCTCGGTGCACTTCTCGCTCAAAACAATGAAGAAGGAAAGGAAAGTGCTTTATACTATCTCAGCAGGATGTTAGTGGGGGCAGAAAATTCCTACTCACCAATCGAAAAGCATTGTCTAGCCCTTATATTTGCCGTTAAGAAATTAAGACATTATATGTTGGAACACAAAATCCACTTAATTTCGAAGGTGGATCCACTTAAATTCTTAATGACAAGACCAGTTTTGACTGGAAGATTGGCAAAATGGGCTGTTATACTCCTTGAATTTGACATCACTTATGTGCCACAGAAAGCCATCAAAGGTCAAGCACTTGCTGATTTTCTGGCTGCACATCCAATTCCAGATGACTCACCTTTGATCTTCGATTTGCCTGATGAGCACATCATGTTTACTATGGAAGACCAACCCTATTGGAAAATGTATTTCGATGGCGCGTCCTCAATTCAACCAAATTTTCACCCAAATATCCCTCGATTAAGGCCGGATAGGGTTAATCTTTGTAACACTGGAGGCATTTTGAGATACTCATTAGCTCTTTCGAGCCTCGCACAAATAACGAGGCCGAGTACGAAGCTCTTATTTTGGTTTAGAAATTGCAATCCAGTTGAATATACAAAAATTGCATATCTATGGAGACTCCCAATTAATCATCAACCAAGTTGAAGGGGAGTTTAAAGTACATAAACCTGAGTTGATCAAATATCAAACGAAGGTGAAATGTCTTATAGAGAAAATTCCATGTATAAAAATAGAAAAAGTGTCCAGGGCTTAGGGATGTCAATGGGTATGGATACCCGAAAAATTACCCGAACCCGAACCCGAACGGGGCGGGTATACCCGAGCTAAACGGATATGGATTTGGTTATGGGTATAAAAAATAAAAACCCGACGGATATGGGTACGGATATGGATTTTGTGTATACCCGAACCCGAACCCGAACCCGAACCCGAAAAAATTATATATATATTATTTATTTATTTATGTAAGATATAAAATATTATAGTAAAATATTTAATTATGTTTATTTATATAACATGAATATATTTTGATTGTATTTTATTGTGTTTTGAAATTTTGATTTTACTATAATATATTTTAAAATATGGTAAAAAAATTTATTATTTTGGGTTTGGATTTTCGGGTTCGGGTTTTCGGGTTCGGGTTCGGGTTTCGGGTTTTTGGTCGGGTCCGGATATGGGTATGGATTTTTAAAACCCGTCGGGTTCGGGTTCGGGTTTGGGTATTAACTTCGGGTTCGGGTTCGGGTTCGGGTTTTTGAAAACCCGATCCAAACCCGACCCGTTGACATCCCTACCAGGGCTATGAATGGAAAAGCCGATGCCCTGGCTAAATTGGCTAAAGAGCTTGCTGATCCTACCATGGATGAAGTCCAGATAACTATACTAATCGAAAAATATTGTCTCCTGACTTAAATCCGGAAGAAGATACAAAGGAAGTCAAGTTGCAACCATCGATACGTAAGATGATTGCAAAGAATCTTGCATCGATTGTCTCAAATATAATAACCTGCCAGAAGAAAAGTCAAGACAGGCACAAATTAAGAAAAGAGCAATGCGATATGTATTCGTTAATGATCAACTTTATCGCAGATCTTATGATCAATTATGGCTTAAATGTTTATCACCAGATGAGATTAAACAAGTCATGCATGAAGTCCATTCTGGCATTTGTGGTGTGCACCAATCAGGGCCAAAAATGCGCCTTAAAATTAAACATTTGGGGTATTATTGGCCAACCATGATACAAGATTGTATGATGTATGCTAGAAAATGCCATCAATGTCAAATCCACGGTGACTTTATTCATCGACATCCAAATCCCTTGCACCCTACAATCGCTTCATGGCCATTTGATATGTGGGGAACAGATGTGATAGGGCCCATCAATCCACCATCTTCCAGGGGGCACAAGTTTATTCTCGCTGCTACAGACTATTTTTCTAGATGGGTTGAGGCAATCCCGCTAAGAGAAGTCAAAGCAGATGATGTCGTCAAATTCTTTAGAGAAAATATTCTATATCGATTTGGAGTTCCAAGACGGATTATATCTGATAATGGAACTGCCTTCAAGAGTTTCAAAGTCAGTAGATTTGCTACTCAACATAAAATTGATTGGAGGTACTCTTCGATATATAATGCAAGGGCTAATGGATTGGCTGAAGCCTTTAATAAGACTTTGATAAAGCTATTAAAGAAAATTATTGGTAAAAATCAAAAGGAATGGCATGTGCGGATCATAGAAGCTCTTTGGGCCTATCGAACCACATACAGAACGCCAACTCAAGCAACACCCTACTCTTTGGTGTTTGGCACTGAGGCGGTATTACCACTAGAGGTTGAATTGCCCTCATTGCGGATCGCAGTTCAACACGAGTTAACAAATGAAGAAAATGCTCTACTAAGGCTTGACGAGCTGGATGCATTAGATGAAACTCGGCTAACTGCCCAACAAAATTTGGAACTCTATCAAGCTCAGATGGCAAGAGCATATAATAAGCTCACTCGATACCGCACCTTTAATATTGGGGAGCTGGTGCTCGTTCTTCGCAGACCAATTATAATCAATAGACACACTGGAAGGAAATTTGATCCAAATTGGGAAGGCCCATATGTAGTGGAAAAAGTCTATGAAGGCGGCACTTATCAATTAATTGATGCCAAAGGTGAAAGACCAATGCCACCTATCAACGGCTTCTTAAAGAAATACTATGTATAAAAAAAAAAAAAAAGAAAAAAAAAAAAGAAAAGAAAGAGTGGATGACATATTGTCTAATTTTCTAGATAATATGGGTAAAATATAAGCCACCAACGGACTTGATTTGTTCACATCGAACTTCAAGGGTAAAATTGTAAAATTCCTACCGTGGTATAACCCCACGTGCAAAATTGGGATCCCCGCCGTGAGAAAACCTTTCGAGGCTCACGCAAAAGTTAGGGAAGGTATCTCGGTGAAAACCCATATGGGCGCCAGATTACCCAAGAGATATTTTGCCTATGACGGAATGCTAACTCACCTTAGGGTCGGTTATGCGCGGCAATTTCGATTGCTTCTCGAGGCAAAATAAACAAAATCAATCCATGACCCATATTGCTGAAAATATATTTTGTCTATGACGGAATGCTAACTCACCTTAGGGTCGGTTACACGCGGCAATTTCGATTGCTTCTCGAGGCAAAATAAATAAAAATAATCCATATTTCCTAACCCGACCGCCATGTCTTTAAACTGAGCATTTGATGTAATTTGACCGCCATGTCTTTAAACTGAGCAATTTGATGTAATTTAGCCGCCATGTCTTTAAACTGAGCAATTTGATGTAATCTGACCGCCATGTCGTTAAACTGAGCATTTGATGTAAAATGACCGCCATGTCGTTAAACTGAGCATCTCGATTTAGATCTACCGTGTTATAAAATAATAATAAAAAAATAAAAAAAAAAAAAAAAAAAGAAGAAGAAGAAAAAGAAGAAGAAAAAAAAAAGAGAGTAGCGAAACGGTTACCGATCTAAGCTCAGCAAAAGAACGTGGTAAACCTTGTGATATAAGATACGAACAATACTTTTTTTTCTCTTGTACGACGTAGAAAGATAAAAAAAGTGGGGGCATTTGTTGAGGCATAAAATATATATATATATATATATACATACATATATATATACATATATATATATATATATATATATATATATATATATATATATATATATATATATATATATATATATATATATATATATATATATATATATATATATATATATATATATATATATATATATATATATATATATATATATATATATATATATATATATATATATATATATATATATATATATATATATATATATATATATATATATATATATATATATATATATATATATATATATATATATATGTATATATATATATATATATATATATATGTATATATATATATATATATATGTATATATATATATGTATAAGTGTGTATATATATATATATCTATGTGTGTGTGTATATATATATATATATATATATATATGTATATATGTGTGTGTGTATATATATATATATATATATATGTATATATGTGTGTGTGTGTATCTATATATATATATATATATATACACACACACATATATATATATATATATATATATACACACTTATACATATATATATATACATATACATATATATATATATATACATATATATATATATATATATGTATATATATATATATATATGTATACATAAATATATATATGTATACATACATATATATATATACATATATATATATATATATATACATATATATATATATATATATACATATATATATATATATATATATATATACATATATATATATATATATAATATAAACAAATAAATAAATAAATATAGAGAGAGAGAATGAGGTGGTCCATGCACTAGGTGCATGGACAAAATAGAACCTAACTTCCCATTACTTTCTCCACAACTACCCACGTCCCTACAATCCATCCTATATCCCCACTATCCCATGACAACTACCCACGTTCAACCCAATTGAAAAAGAAAGGGAAGAGAGGACCTTTAAAAAGAGAGACCAAAACCAAAAAAAAAAGAGAGAAGAGAAAACCCAATCCTATTTCCTTATTGGAAGAAGCAAAAAAAAAAAAGGGTAAAGTAATAGGCTTCCTCTCTTTCTCTCTCATATAAAAAAATCAAATCAAACAAAGCTTCTTTCTCTCTTTCTCGTTTTTTTTTTTTTTTTTTTTTTACATCAAAAGCTCTCTCTCTCTCTCTCTCTCTCTCTTGGTGATCCCGAAGCCACCCTTCACCGCTTCCTCTCGCCGACCCGCACGAAGGCCATGCCACGCCGCCTTGACTTCCCCGCACCTTCTTCGACTTCGTCGTCCGAGGCCGCCGTCGGCCGCGCCATCCTCGCCGCGCGCACTACTCCGACGTCATCTCCGACGAGCCGTGTCGCGCCGCGACGCGCCGTCCTTGGATCGCGCGCACCTCTCCGACGTCATCGCCGACGAGCCGTACCACGCGCCGTGCCGTCCCTGATCGCGCGCACCCTCCGATGTCATCGCCAACGTCTCGCTCAAACCCGCCTCGCGCAGATCCCGCCGCCCGCGCCTTACTTCACCGAACCACCTCGAGTCCTCGCGTGCCTCCACCAAACCCACATTGAAGCCGCCGCCCTCGCCCGTGCATCAAGCCTCGGCCGCACATCCGTCGGCCGCGCCGCACCGCACGGAGCCCATACCTCGGCCGCGCCAGCGCGGCGCTCGGACGCGCAAAGAACGCGCGTTCCCCTCGGCCGCGCACACACGCGCGCCCCCTCGGCCGCAGCCCCGCGCGCCCCTCCTCAACCCGCGCGCCTCGATCCCGAAGCTCACCGTGTCTCGATCCCGAGGCTCGGCCGCACGCCTCGATCCCGAAGCTCGCCGCGCCTCGATCCCGAAGCTCGCCGCACCGCGCAAGACCCCGCCGCCCTCGCGCGCAGACCGGACGCCACCCGCATGGCTCCGATCCGACGACGACGAAGCCGCCCGACGACGGCCGAGCGTGGTGCTTCGCCACCCGCTCGGCTCCGATCCGACGACGACGAAGCCGCTCCGACGACGGCCGAGTGTGGTGCTTCGCCACCCGCTCGGCTCCGATCCGACGACGACGAAGCCGCTCCGACGACGGCCGAGCGTGGTGCTTCGCCACCCGCTCGGCTCCAATCCGACAACGACAAAGCTGCTCGGCTTCGCCTTGACGAACCAGCCCGCCGCTCGCCACGTGTTCGATAAAATGCCCGAGTCGCCGCTAACTACGACAACGAAAGCAATGAAGGCCCGTCCGATGCTTTGCCATCGACGGAGCCTTGACGGCGACGAAATCGACGACGAGCGGCGACGACCAGACGACGAAGGCTCGTCTGATGCTTTGCCATCGACGGAGCCTTGACGACGACGAAATCGACGGCGAGCCTTGACGATGACCGAGCCATGAAGCTCGCCGTGCCTTGACGACGAGCCGACGACGAGCCGACGACGAGCCGGCGACGACGAAGACGACGAAGGCGAATTCCGTCTGATGCTTAGCCATCGACGGAGTTGACGACGAGCCGGCGACGACCAAGACGCCTTGACGACGACCTTGACGACGGAGCCTTGACGGCGACGCCTTGACGACGACCTTGACGACGGAGCATTGACGACGACGCCTTGACGACGAGCCGACGACGACCTTGACGACGGAGCCTTGACGGCGACGCCTTGACGACGACGAAATCGACGGCGAGCCTTGACGATGACCAAGACGAGGAAAGCCCGTCTGATGCTTAGCCATCGGCGGAGCCTTGACGGCGACGAAATCGACGGAGCCTTGATGACGACCAAGATGCGCCCGCCATATGTTCGATGAAATGCCCGAGTCGCCGCTAACGACTCCGTCGATGCTTAGCCATCGAAACGACGAAAAACTTCGTTTGATGCTTAGCCATCGACGAAGTTGACGACGAAGGCAACGATGACGAAAATTCCGTTTGATGCTTAGCCATCGACGGAGCAATTGACGAAACGCCAATTAACCGTTCAACGGAATGCTAGCCAAACCATTTGACGGAATGCTAGTTAAGCCGTTCGACGGAATGCTAGCCATGTGCTCGACGGAATGTCAACAAACCGCTCGACGGTGCTCTTTGCAAAAACATCACCAAAAAGAGAGAGAATTCTCAAATCAAAGAGAGAGAGATGACTATATTAAATCCATTTAAATCGAATGTTGAAATTTTGACTCACCAAATTAAACCAAATTAAAATATCATTACATTCGATGCAAGTTAAATTGAATAAGATCGAATGCACTTGGTTTTGAATCAAAATTCTCAATTTCGATTATTTCAAAATCTCATTTGAATTAACTCACATTTTAAATCTCAAGGGCTTGAATTAGACCCGAACTCACTTTTGGATTCCAATACCCATTTAACCCATTTTCATAAACCCATTAACCCATATCATTAACCTATTAACATTAACCCATATACCCATATCCATTAAGCCCAATCAAATATACCCATTTACCCAAATGGACTCATTTAACCCAATAACCCATATATCCAGTAACCCATATATCCAATAACCCATATATTCAAACCTATTTAACCCATAAACCCATCTAACCCATAAATCCATTTAACTCATATAACCCTATACCCATTAACCCAATAAACCCGTTAACCCATTTAACCAAAACCATTATATCTATAAACCTATAATAAACCCATTAACCCATTAACATATATCCAAAACCCACATACCCAAAATTCATTTACCTAAAGAAGTCCACATCCAAAAGCCCATTTCAAATGGCCCATCCATTAAGCCCAATCCAAAATAGTGGCCCAATACCAAAGCCCACAATCTGTACACCCGGTCCATGAACCATGAACCATAAATCTGTACACCCGGTCCATGAACTATGAACCATAAACCTGTACACCCGGTCCATGAACCATGAACCGTAAACCTGTACACCAGGTCCATGAACCATGAACCGTAAACCTGTACACCAGGTCCACAAATTATGAACCAAAACTATGGACCAATCCATACACCGAGTCCACAAACTATGGACCAATCCATACACCGAGTCTACAACCTATGATCCTAAGTTCATGAACCATAAACCTATGAACCCATGTTCATAATCCATAAACCCATGAACCTATGTTCATGAACCATAAACCTATGAACCTAAGTCCATATATCATAAACCAAACCAAATTCATGAACCAAATCAAGTTCATGAGCCAAATCTCACATACCCAATACCATAAACCTTAAAACACAAACTCGACCGAAATGTCGTTAAACTAAATCCAATTCCAACTTCAAGACGTCGTTAAACTAAACCCAAATCCAAACCCACTTTGACCGAAATGTCGTTAAACTAATCCAAACCTAATATCGACCGAAACGTCGTTAAACTAATTCTAAGTCTAAAACCCCGACTGAAACGTCGTTAAACTAAACCCAATTTCGACCGTAATGTCGTTAAACTAAACCTAAACTCAATCGACCGTAACGTCGTTAAACTAAACTTAAATCCACTGCCGACCGTAACGTCGTTAAACTAAACCTAAACCCAAATCCACTGACCGTAATGTCTTTAAACTAAACCCAAATTTCACTATCGACCGAAATGTCGTTAAACTAAACCCAAATCTCAACTGACCGAAATGTCGTTAAACTAAACCCAAACCCATTTTTCACAAATCATCTGATCCTCTAGCATATAAAACTAGAGCCAAATCACAACCATATTCGATCAAATTCTAATTATATGTTTAGAATTGATCAAACCATTTAATCAAATTAAACTTGTTGGACTTTAATACATATACTTGGAGTCTAATTTAAATTTGACTAATCCTAATACATATAATTAGGATTTAGTTGAATCAAAATCAAATGTGATTAAGCTCTAATACATAAACTTAGAGCCTAATTATATCGGACTCTAAAAATATAAAATTAGAGTCTAATTCAAATATTTGAGCTAGTCCTGACACATATATTTGGGATTAAAGCTCAAATCAAACTCTATTGGACTTTATCATATACAGTTAAAGTTCAATAAACCAAATCAAACTCTAATACATATAATTAGAGTTTAATTTGAATCAGATTCGATTAAATCCCAATACATATACAGGGAATTTAATCAATCTTTCATCTTAGGGTGAACCATGTTGAGCTCCAAAACATATAGAGTCCAACAAAATTAATTTGACCATCTTAGAACATATAACTAAGATGAAATTAAACATTTTCTTTTATACTCTATTCATGTACACTGAGAGTATGCCCTTGGTTAAAGCCATGTAATTGAGCAATAAATTATAAATTTCTTTTTTGTCCAATTCCAGTTCATCTTCAGCATTTCAAAGGTCTCTTAATCGAAGGTACCCTAACATTTATAGGGGTAATTAACAATAAATGCTTGCGTTTATTGGAAGCCATGGATCCGCAATACCTGATAACTATACATATTTAAATATTAATCTGAATCATGAATACTACCCCACGGGAAATTCAAGATAAATTTTACCGTGCGAGGTACGTCATTCGTGGTGGCAGACAGCTATTTATCTAGGAGGCACCAAAATGTACAAGGACTTGAGGTTACTTTATTGGTGGCCTGGGATGAAGAAGGATGTTGGCGAGTTTGTTGCTAGATGTCTAACTTGCCAACAAGTGAAAGCTGAGCATCGAGTTCCAGCGGGAAAACTTCAGAGTTTGCCTATTCCCGTGTGGAAGTGGGAGAAGATCACCATGGACTTCGTGACAGGATTGCCTCGCTCTCAAGCTGGGCATGACGCTATTTGGGTGATAGTGGATAGGTTGACGAAGTCGGCGCACTTCATACCTATTCACACTACTTGGGCTGGAGAGAAGCTCGCACAAGTGTACCTTGATGAGATTGTGCGACTTCACGGAGTACCTACATCGATTGTATCTGATAGAGACACTCGCTTCGTGTCACATTTCTGGAGCAGTCTGCAGGACGCCTTATGTGACGCACTGGACTTTGCAAATTGCCAGGTTCGAGTGTTAGATGTGAGATCTGAGCTTTTCCAGATTTTCTGGAGGGTCGTTGACTGTGTTCCGACCCATGGCACGTGTACCGAGGTTAGTGGATGAATCCCAAGCACTAAAGTCCAAAACGTTGGATTTTAGTTTGCTCTCGGTTTGCTATCTGGGAGTACGTAGGTACGGGAAAAGTTCTTGTCTGCAGTACGGCCTTGGTTGCTATACCGTACGGAGGATACTGCACCGGTATGGGACGGCTGGAGGCAGCAAACCCGAGCCTCGGGTTTGGATGTTTCGCGAGTGCATGCGGTACGGACTTGGCTTATCTTGTACGACACAGCGGCTTTTTGAAAATCCGAAACTGCAGGGGCTTTTTAGCAATTTGTTGCTTCTATTAGTAGCACCCACGCCCCCTTAGGGTTTCTTTGTGCTGAGGACCTGAGGGAGAGAGGTAGGGAAGCCCTCCAACCATTTCTCTTCCATTACTTGGTTTTTGGATGGATTTCTAAAGAGATTAACCCTCTCTTTTTCCCTCTTTTGCTTGCTAGTGCTAGCATCTTCTTGGTTGAGGCTTGGAGCTTGATCTTGGAGCTCTATTGGAGGAAGACCTTCACTTCTAGAGGATTGTGGACTTTGATTTGGAGCTCCTTGAGGGTAGGCAACATCTCTTTTCCTCTAGATTAAACTTTTGAAGCTTTCTACTTGTTGAAACCCTAGTTTTAGTAGATTAGGGTTTATTTTGGGGATTTGCAACCTAGGGCTTTTAGAGTCCAATTAATTGGTTTAGAACCTTTGTTTAGGTTGCCTTGGAAGAGATCTCACCTCCATTTGAGGATTGGAGAAGGATTTTTACTCTAAGGTGAATTTCTCCTTACTCTCTACATAGAAGCTTAAAGTTTGAACTCAAGACTTATCTCTTGAGGTTGTAACTCCTAGGATCTTCTTTGTAGGGTACTAGGAGTAGGAATCGAAGCTTCGTTAGCGGTTCAGAGCGACGCTTGGAGCGACGGTGGGTTTGGCCTCACCTAGCACAATGAGAAATTCTCATTGGTGCTTATTTGCTTATGGTTAAATGGGAATTAGTACATTTTCATGCTATTTGATTTATTTGTGAATTTTAGAATGCTTAAGATACATATGTTATGTGTAATGCAATTTTACTCTATATAGTAGAGGCGTATGCATGTGAGAGCTGAAGCCTTGTAGCATTCTATTTGGAAACTTGAAACTATGTGTTTAAGAGGACTTTGACATGTGTTTGAGAACATAGAACTATACATGATATAGGAGAAAAGCCCTTGTCATTAAGCGGCATTGGCTTGGCATCAAAAGTGTAGAATAGTGAGCTAATGTCATCAAGCGGCATTAGGCTCGTGAATGAACTTGACATAGAAATTCTAGTGTTATGAGAATTTGTTGTACTAGACCTTAGGGTTACTAGTGACATTTGCCATGTGTGGGACTTGGGACTTGGACTTGCTTGCGCCATTTGTGCTCTTCGCACATGCTTGTGAGGGTCGCTCCCTACAAGCGCGGCACTCGGAGTTAGCCTTTGCGATGTATTCGCGCGTGCGGTATTGAGAAACCTATGGGGCCGAATTGGTTAGACTCATTCCTACGGGGATGTTGGGGCTACCACGACACTTAGGGGGCGCAAGCGGGATTACACTTGTGTAGATCCCAAATTGAGATTGGACATCGTCATTCTATCATAAAGGATAATCACTACTTAACTTAGATTAGTAGTTGGATATATATGTTGTGACATAGTATTGGACATAGTAGTATACTTGATAGGTCTTCATTTCTATTATAGTATACTTGTGAACTTAATTGATTATACTTGTTTAAAGTTGGCTATCGGGTAGATTAAAGCATGTAATATATTTACCTTGGGTTAATTATTCAGCTTTTCAGTTACGCTTTATTTACAGTTATCTACTTCAGTACTTGTATATTACTCTCTTTTGGGCCTAGTGGAGCAATTTTGTGCAGGTCAGTAATTGCCCACTGGGAACTATATGTTTATAGTTCTCACGCCCTCATTTCGACTCGTTTCGGTGCCTTCGCATCGTGAGGCCGGGACCGCGCAAAGGAGTTGCCTCGGGATAGCGGCTTGTGAGAGGGTTTTGGATAGGTGGTTTCCTTTTTCTCTTGTTTTATTTTGGAGAGAATGAGTGTTTTTACCTTGTATAGAGACCACCACTTTTGTGTAGTTGAGAGGTTATGATGTTAACTGTGTACTACTCTCTATTTCTATGTTAGTGATTTAGATGCTTTACTTTCTTTTACTTGGGGTTTGGTTCTTGTTTAGTTGTGGCTCTGATATTCATAGTTGTAGCCTTATATTGTTTTAATTCCGCTGTTTTTAGTTAGACGCCTTGTATGTGTTGACATATGGCGGGTCTGGGCACGCTTTGGGGAAGGTCCTGCCAACCCCGGGGCGTGACACTTTAGGTACTAGATTGGATTTCAGCACTGCTTTCCACCCCCAGAGTGACGGGCAGTCGGAGCGCACTATACAGACTCTTGAGGACATGCTTCGAGCATGTGTGATTGATTTCCAGGGAGGATGGTCGCAGCATCTACCTATGGCGGAGTTTGCTTATAATAATAGTTATCAGGCAAGCATCAAGATGGCACCGTTCGAGGCATTGTATGGGCGGAAATGTAGATCACCACTTCATTGGAGTGAAGTTGGCGAAAGATTGGCTTTAGGCCCTGAAGTGCTCCAGGAAGCAGAGGATAAAGTTCGAATCGCTCGGGAGCGACTACTGACGGCCCAGAGTAGGCAGAGGAGCTATGCAGATAAACGCCGACGAGACTTGGAGTTTCAGATTGGAGATCATGTCTTCTTGAAAGTATCGCCGTCAAAGGGAATTCGAAGATTTGGAATCCGAGGCAAGTTGAGTCCTCGATTCATTGGACCCTATGAGATCTTGGAACGTATAGGTCCGGTAGCGTATCGACTTGCTCTACCGCCGAACCTATCGGGCGTGCACAACGTCTTTCATGTATCGGTCCTTCGGAAATATATTCATGATCCGGCTCATGTATTGGAGGCTGTACCCATAGAGCTGCGGGAGGATTTGAGCTTCGAGGAGCAACCAGTGAAGATCTTGGCTCGCGAAGTGAAGAAATTGCGGAATCGGGACATTCCGTACGTGAAGGTTCTTTGGAGCAACCACGAGGAGCGAGAGGCCACGTGGGAGCCTGAGAGCGCACTGCAGGAGCGCTATCCCCATCTCTTTCAGATGGAATCTTGAGGTATGAGTTCGCTTTAGGGTTTCGCGGACGAAACTCCTTTCTAGGAGGGGTGAATGTAACATACTGGACTTGCGCAAATTGCGGATGTTGGTTATAGGTCTCAAGGATCTAAAATGTAATTAACACCTAGAGGGGGGTGAATAGGTGCACAATGGCCTAATAAAAATTCTCGATGCGATTTTAAGTAAATGCGGAAAAATAAAATCAACACACCGAGATTTTACGTGGGAAAACTCCACAAGGAGTAAAAAACCCACGGGACCGATCACACGAAAAATCCACTAAGAAATAATTGAGTACAAGGCGATTTACCCACGACTTTACCCAATCTACCGAATCTTCAATATGGATCTTCTTCGCTGGTCCACCACGCCGCAAATCCTTGCCGCGTCCACGCTTCGACTCCTCAAAGCTTCCACCGAATCCTCGGCCTCTCACGCGATCTCCGCGTCACCCTCCGTCCGGAGTTGTTGAAGAAAACTTTTGGTGATCTTACAATTTACGAACCATAGACCAAGGGAACCCTTTTAATCAATCATCAAGTCGATTCATGAAGGAGTATTCAAAGAGAAAACCTAGAATCAACTTGACGATCAACAAGACAAAACTCGCTTTAAGAATTGAATCATAAAGCTCTAAAACGAGTTTTTAGGGTTTTAGAAGAAGATGAATATTCAGTGATATGTATTTTGAAACCCCCCATGGTCTTTTTATAGTGTTAGAAGACTTAGAAATTGATTAGGATTGAAATTATCCAATTTTGGAAACAAATCCGTCACCAAGGTCCGGACCTTACAAGGAAGGTCCGGTCCTATGAGTCCGGACTTAATCCATTCAACCAGTTCTATCGTTAATTTAATTAATCAAGGTCCGGTCTAATCCCAGAGGGCCGGTCCTATCTTGCGTAGCAACAAAACTCAACCCTCGGGATCCGGATTTTCACCAAAGATTCGGATCTTCATCAAGACTGCGCAAGGAACCAGCTTTCGGGATCCGGATCATCACCAATGGTCCGGTCCTTCATCAAGACTGCGCAATAAACCTACTCTCGGGATCCGGATCATCATCAAGGTCCAGACTTAGACCATATAATTCCAGATTTTCAAAAAGTTAAATTGAGATTAATTCAAGTCTTCTAACTACTAAGTTTTTCTTTATCAAATCACCAGAAATTATCTTAAATTCATACCTGAGGTGACGAGCTTCTTTGCAAAGTCTTGAATCTTCAATTTCCTTCTTTGTCCTCTTGACTTCTTCAAGACTCCAATAACTTCACGAAATCCGCCAACCTATAAAATCCTTAACAATCTCCCCCTTTGGCGATTTCGTGACAAAACACAAATTAAGCCCATACAATCCTCAAAAATAAAAAGACGAGAATTATCGCAATCACCAAACGATAATCCCCTGCATGATCGATCCAACAAAAAGTAAAAAGATTTACAAATTGAAGTCCTATTACAAACTCTATGACTTAGACATTGGAGTCTTGAAGTCTTGAACGTTCCTGCAAAGAAATCTCAAACACACATTCAAGCTTCAAGAAATTCATTAAGCATAAAAACTAAAGATTATAGTCTAAGTCAGAAACCTAATCCATGGTATCCTAATAATTCCTAGAAAGCATAAAAAGTAGCCAAAGTTATACACCATCATCATCATCAATATCAACATAAAACAACTCTCATCTCCCCCTATCCAAATCACCTCTCCCCCTTTTTGTCTGAAAACGCCAAAATGACAAAGGAGGAGGACGCCAAGGAGCTCTACTCAGAGTCCGTATCAGGAGGAGGCATCTCAGAACTTCCGCATCCCATCTTCTCACACAAAAGCCTCAAATAGCGAGTAATGCTTCTATTTTGCTTCTTCAAAGAAGCTATATCCTGCTGAAGTTCAGCTTGAACAGTGCCTTGTCGTGCTAACTCTCCTGAAAGTCGCTGCTGCTCACTGTAGACAGACGAAAGAGAAGCCATATCTTGATCCACAGGAGGTGGAGAAGGTGCATGTGCAGATGCAGGAGCCGAAGCACGAGCTTCCGGATGAAGCTGAGCGTGTGACTTGCTCATAGATGCCTCACCAATCTCTCTTAAAGAATGCTCGTATGAAGAACAGTCAACATTTACTTCATGAAGTCTGAGAATCCTCATGATCAAAAGAGGAAATGGAATGCGATCCTTCTTACTTGCAGTCTTCATCTCTCGTGCCATTCTCTTCCAAATGAGAAACGGTACATTCAAATTAATGTTCCTTTCCTTAACAATATTAGGATGACCAAGGAGATAGAGATAAAGAACCCGGTCCCATCGTATAATTTTCGTATTTGCTAAAGGCATTACGTTGTAGCAAATCACGAAATTTAGAAATCTATACTCTGGCTTTAAGTCCTTTGAGAGTATAGCATTTCCATTGTTCTCGGCGTCTGGGACACAAAGAAATTTCAGCATTCGGGTCCAATCTCTAACCGAGTCAAAACCAGCATTCAGATAATCAACTCCATCAGTTTGTACCTCCATTCCCAGTACTAACCCAATGGTGGCAGGGGTAATTGACATATGAACCCCACGAACCGAAGTAGAGAACATATGAGGCCCGTCGTCAGATGCAAGTAGATTTCCAACTCTCATTTAGAATTCCCTCACAAGCTCTAGTCCATATCCAGTGCGTTCTGTAAAAGCACAAACCTCATGTAGATCGCCATTCTCGAAGGGTTCTTGGAATCCCGGCACCTTCTCGAATAGGTTAGCTACCCCGACCATACGCTCACCAATACAGGTCTTTGATGAATAAACAGAGCGACGACGACTATCAACTGGAACATCTTGATTACTTGGTTCATTAATGGAGATACCACCAGTTCCAGCAACTTTTTCTTTTCCCTTTCCTTTGCCTTTCCCTTTTGACGTTCCGGCTGCCTTTTCTTTTCCTTTATCCTCCTTCTTTTTCGAACGAATTTCAGTAACAACTGCTTCCAAGTCCTCCTCAAGAGATTCTCGGTCGGAGTCTTCCCCGGGATTGTATTCACTACCCGCGTCCTCTTGTGGAGGCTCGACTTGTTGTTGTGCCGAGGAACGACGACGCTTTCCTCCCGGACCACCTCGTGCCATGAGAAAGACGAGAACCAACATCCACGAATACATTTTGACAACGAAAACCGTTGTCCACATATAGAAACATCAACATATTGAGCTAAAAGTGATCCTAAATTAAGAATGATTGGTCATCAATTATGAAATTTATTCTAGAGCATCCTAGGGCCGTTTAGGATAAAGTCTGTATTGTTAATATGCAAGAAAAACAATGCAAAATCAACAAAATCCGAAAATTTCTGCAGTGAACAGTAAAAAACAGTGAAAACCTAGGATTTGATCAAATGTAGTCTTAGAACTGAGGATTAAATGTTGAATAAAGCTCGTAGAAGTGTCAAATAAACATGCATAAGCAAGAATGAAGCAACAAATCCAAGTAAAAACAGGAAAACGAAGATCAAATCCATGAAATTTCGAAATCCATCAAAATAGGGTTCAAAATGTAAAAATGATGAAAATGCACTAGATCATACCTAAAATCCGAAGCAAATGAGTGTAGGAGACTTAGAGAGATCTCAGTGAGTTTTAGAGAGAGAAACTCCAAGGAAAAAATAAGAACCGAAGTGAGAAGAGGATGCCTCGGTCGAGCAGTTTATACAAAATCCGCTCCAGCAAGGTCCGGACTTAGCCACCTAAGTCCGGATCTTCCACTCGAAACAGCACTGGAAGATGTGCGATCCGGACTTAGCTGGCTAGGTCCGGACCTAGAAGCTGACAGAAAAAATCAGCTTCCAAACGATTTTAGACAAATTCTCATGAAATATAAATACAAACTTGTATTCAATAAAATTCAAAAATGTCATAAATGTTGAACCAAACATCAATTAGAAATTAAAAAGTATACCGTGAAATTACGCACATCTTTCGAGATTTAAACAATAATTGTACCACGTTTAATTTTCAAATTCACACAAATAGAGAATAAAGAAAATCCCATAAGCTGAAATAAGCACGATAATATCACCCAATTGTGTTATGCACATATCTAAGTCAAGGAGTGGCTCTTTGAGCATCTTTATTATAACTTCCACCTTATATCATTCGATAATGGAGCACTCACCAAAACACCTCAATTAAGAATTTGACTTTGATCTTTTTCATAGAGATGTACACTTATATTCATGTAGTAGCTTCACACACTCACCGGACGACCGGGGTGGTAGCTCTTTCGCACATGTGGTGGTAGTTTTCATACTCCCAAAAGGGATATAACTCTTTCCACATCTTTTATTTTTTAGGAAAACTCCCCCTCAAAAGTGCATCTCACAATGAGATAATTTTATTGTGATTTCAGAAAATAAGGAGATTATTTATTTTCATCATGCAAATAATCACTTAAATTCAATACCCTTTTGATAATTCAAGAGAGATGTACTTATTTTAACAAGTGTACGAAGCAATTTCTAGAAGATGTTACGATTCAAAATACAATGACATAGAAGAATTTAAGCGAATCAAAAGATGTAAGAATAAATCATGCACAAAATTAGAAACCAAGTCATCAAATTGCAATACACATCCGAAAAGAGGGATCATACAAAACCAAGTATGCATAATAGATGATTTGAGAAAATAATGGCCCATAGAATGTATCTAGATAGAATTATATGAATGACCAATTTTCTTAATAGAAGATTTCTTAGTTCAATATATCCAAGTCAATAGTGTGAGACAACAAAAATTTTTTTCTAAAAAAAAATATGGCACTCGAGTTGTCGGAAAGATGTAAGAATGAAGCACGAGATCAACTTTCATACTCTCTCATCCAAAATCATAACACTTTCTCATGCACCGAACATCACAAACTCCAAAAGCTCAACTAGGAGGATCTTTGAATGATTAAGTTGAAGAGATTGATGAATCACTTGATGCAACAATGAACTCTGGTAAACTAATAAAAGCAAGGAAAGATTTCACCTTTGCGCACCCAAACCTTACGTGTTGTGGGGTGCGTTGGTCGAGAAGAGAGCGTTTTGAGATGCTTGTCGACGAGTTTTGTTCTCTTGTTCTTTGAATCATCCACTTTTGGTCTCCAAGTCTGTGTGGCCTTCACGTTTGAAACTTGCTTTGAAGGCTTTGGCAACTTCCGTTGGTTCATTGGCTTTGTGGGGTTCTTCCTTTGTTTACAAAATTTCTTCACATGACCTAGAACTCCACAAAGATGGCATACCTTGTTAGTAGAAACAAATTTCTTAGAGTGAGTGACCATACCTTGAGCCATAGGAGTGGAGTTTCTCGAGACTTGGTCAATATAAGTCCGTTCATATCCAAGTCCCAACTTGTTAGTTTGACCAAGTCCAAGCATCCTATCAAGTTTGATCGTTCCGGAGGAGAATTTGTTCAAGTCCGATCTAAGTTGATCAATCGTCTTTGTAAACTCTAAGTTTGCATCCTTCGCCTCCGAAAGTTGTTTGTTGAGAAAATAAAGTTTTCTTCCCTAGTTTCTCGTTCGTTTTCAAGTAAGGTGACCTTCTCTACAATTGACTTGTAGGCTCTTGACAATCCGTTGCTTTCTTGTTCCAAAGTTTTTGTTGAAGTGATCAACTTGGCATTTTCTCCTTCTAGATCAACAATCCTTTGTTGTAGCTTCTTGTTGTGCTTGGTCATCTTCTTTGATTCCACCACTAATTGCCGATATGCATCAATCATATCGTCTCCATCCAATTCTTCGTCCGTCACGTTCTCCGGTGAAGAATGTTCATGCATAGAAGGCATGGAGATTGAGTCAATAGAAGATAAACACATAAACTGCGAATCAAGTGCCAACAAGGCCGTGGCATTAATTTCCTCATCGCTTGAGGTTGACTCCTCATCGGAAGGGTCATCCCAAGTGATGGCTTGCATCGCCTTTTTCTTATTGGAACTCTTAGTCGGACAATCCGATGCTATATGTCCAAATCCCCGACACTTATAGCATTGGATTTCTCCACTTTTCTTATCCTTAGAAGTTTCTTTAGAAGAATTTTCAGAATTTTTAAACTTAGAAGAGGAAGAAGAAGAACTCCCTTTAGCTTTGTTGAAGTTGGAAGAAGATGACTTTGAAGGATATTTCTTCTTAAAGTTCCGTCGGAACTTCCTTGTTAGGAGAGCAAGTTGCTTCTCAAAGTCCTCCAAAGTAACATCCGAGTCCGTCTCGGAAGAAGATGCATCCGTGTTGCCTCCCTTGGTAGATTTGAGCGCCATCCCTGTGGACTTAGAAGACAACTTCGAAGAAGATGAGTTAGAAGGGAAAGTCATCTCATATGTTTGAAGAGCGCCAACTAGTTCATCCACTTTCATCTCATCCGGGTGTTTCACGGTTTCAATAGCCGCAACTTTTGCACGGAAACGCTCGGGGAGAGTTCTTAAAATTTTACGAATAATCTTGGTTTCGGGTATTTTTTCACCCAAGTTGGAACAAGTGTTGACTATATCTTGAAGACGAGTGTAATAGTCGGTGAAGTTTTCATTCTCTTCCATATGAATCGAATCAAAACGACTAGTCAACATCTGTAATTTTTGAACCTTGACTAGACTTGTTCCCTCGTGAGTGGTTTTAAGTGTATCCCAAATTTCTTTGGCGGTTTCACACGCCGAAACCCGAGAGAATTCGGTTTGATTTAAAGAGTTAAATAAAGCATTAATCCCCTTCCCGTTACAAGATGAAAGTTTATTTTCGTCCTTAGTCCACTTAGTTCGAGGTTTGGGATAGTGATAGTATCAACGACCTCGGTGGGGTGTTTCCATCCAAATTCCACCGATTGCCAAACTCTTTCATCGATGGCAATTAGGAACGCCCTCATGCGGACTTTCCAATAAGCATAGTTAGTACCATCGAAGAAAGGAGGTCGATTAATATTACCACCCTCGGCCATTAAAGACAACCTATACCCTCTCTGATACCAATTGTTGGTTATAGGTCTCAAGGATCTAAAAGGTAATTAACACCTAGAGCGGGGTGAATAGGTGCACAATGGCCTAATAAAAATTCTCGATGCGATTTTAAGTAAATGCGGAAAAATAAAATCAACACACCGAGATTTTACGTGGGAAAACTCCACAAGGAGTAAAAAACCACGGGACCGATCACACGAAAAATCCACTAGGAAACAATTGAGTACAAGGCGATTTACCCACGACTTTACCCAATCTACCGAATCTTCAAGATGGATCTCCGTCGCTGGTCCACCACGCCGCAAATCCTTGCCGCGTCCACGCTTCGACTCCTCAAAGCTTCCACCGAATCCTCGGCCTCTCACGCGATCTCCGCGTCACCCTCCGTCCGGAGTTGTTAAAGAAAACTTTTGGTGATCTTATAATTTACGAACCATAGACCAAGGGAACCCTTTTAATCAATCATCAAGTCGATTCATGAAGGAGTATTCAAAGAGAAAACCTAGAATCAACTTGACGATCAACAAGACAAAACTCGCTTTAAGAATTGAATCATAAAGCTCTAAAACGAGTTTTTAGGGTTTTAGAAGAAGATGAATATTCAGCGATATGTATTTTGAAACCCCCCATGGTCTTTTTATAGTTTTAGAAGACTTAGAAATTGATTAGGATTGAAATTATCCAATTTTGGAAACAAATCCGTTACCAAGGTCCGGACCTTACAAGGAAGGTCCGGTCCTATGAGTCCGGACTTAATCCATTCAACCAGTTCTATCGTTAATTTAATTAATCAAGGTCCGGTCTAATCCCAGAGGTCCGGTCCTATCTTGCGTAGCAACAAAACTCAACCCTCGGGATCCGGATTTTCACCAAAGGTCCGGAACTTCATCAAGATCGCAAGGAACCAGCTTTCGGGATCCGGATCATCACCAATGGTCCGGTCCTTCATCCAGACTGCGCAATAAACCTGCTCTCGGGATCCGGATCATCATCAAGGTCCGGACTTAGACCATATAATTCTAGATTTTCAAAAAGTTAAATTGAGATTAATTCAAGTTTCTAACTACTAAGTTTTTCTTTATCAAATCACCAGAAATTATCTTAAATTCATACCTGAGGTGACGAGCTTCTTTGCAAAGTCTTGAATCTTCAATTTCCTTCTTTGTGCTCTTGACTTCTTCAAGACTCCAATAACTTCACGAAATCCGCCAACCTATAAAATCCTTAACAGCGGAGTTCGAGTATTTGATTTGTGTTGGAGCTTTTCCAGATTTTCTGGAGGGTCGTTGACTGTGTTCCGACCTATGGCGCGTGTACCGAGGTTTGGGGATGAGTCCCAAGCCCTAAAGTCCAAAAAGTTGGATTTTAGGTGGCTCTCGGGTTGAAAATTCTGTGCCTTGTACCGGTACAAAATGGTGTCTATATCGGTACAATATGATGGCTATACCGGTACAGACCAAGATTTATACCGGTATAAAATGGGCAGACTTGGTAAACCCGAGGCTCGGGTTTGGCTGTTTCGCAGGATTTATACCGGTACAAAATGGATTTGTAGACAACCGGCAGCTGAGTGCTTTGAACTGCAGGGGGTTTTTAGCTATTGTAGCATTCCTATTAGTGTTCCATACACCCCTAGGGCTTCATTTGAGCCCTCCCCCAGCAGCAAACAAGGTAGGGGAGTTTCTCTCTCTAATCCCTTGTGCTCTTTTGATTTTTTTGGGTGGATTGTTAAGAGATTGATCTCTCTTTTCTTCTCCTTTGGCCACCTAGAGCCATTGTCTTCTTGTTGGAGCTTGGAGCTTGCCTTTTGGAGCTTTGTGGTGGATCAAGCTTCAAGCCTAGGGCTTTTTGAGCTTGGTGTTGAGCTTCTTAGAGGTATGTGAATGATCTCTTTCCTCTAGTTTCTAATTTTGTGAGTTTTTGTGAGATGAAACCCTAGAATGAGATTCTAGGGTTAGAATTTGGGAATTTTCGATTTAGGGCCTTTGGGACCTAATTGATGGGTTTAGAACTTTGATTTAGGTTGGATTGGAAGGACTCTAGCTCCCATTTGGAGATCGAGAGAGTTTCCTTCGCACTCGGTGAGTTTTCTTCAACCTTTTGTTGAAATTCTTAAAGTGTGAACTCATGGGTTATCTCCTTAGCTTGTAACTCCTAGGGTGTGCCTCTTAGGACTCTAGGAGTGATTATCGAAGCTTCGTTAGCGGTTCGGAGCAACGCTTTTCGCACTTGGTGGGTTTGGCTTCATGAGCATAGGAGCAAATGGCTCCTAAGTGCTTATTCGGTTTGATTTAATTATTTTGAATGCATATTCATGCTAAATAGATTTATTATGAATTTTGAACCACTTAAAATGCATGCCTTATGTATGATAAAATTTTCACTCTATATAGTAGAGCTTTCTGGGTTAAACAGCGTGCATGTGAGGGTGGGATTTGTAGGCACCTGGGAGTGTGCCATTCATGTTTATATAGCTTAGATAATGTAATTGTGAACATCGAACTCTTATTGGAACTTAGAAGAGCTTAAGTGTC
The DNA here is from genome assembly GCA_025177825.1 of Aechmea fasciata. Classification (NCBI taxonomy): domain Eukaryota; kingdom Viridiplantae; phylum Streptophyta; class Magnoliopsida; order Poales; family Bromeliaceae; genus Aechmea; species Aechmea fasciata. The sequence goes on from CM045924.1 coordinate 8,929,964, forward strand.
ATCAAGCGGCACTTAACTTAGAAAACTATGAAACTGCAACATAGAGACTTGACATAGGCCACTGGACATCTATTATTTTCATGTTAGAGACATGATGACATAGAGATAGGCCTTTTGGACACTTGTACATTCCATGTTAGAGACATGACGATTTGGGACTTGTGACGAGTTTTGTGACTATATGCCATTGTGCTCATTCGCACATGCTTGTGAGGGTCGCTTCCTACAAGCCGGCACTCCGGAGTTGGCCAACGCGTTTCTTGTATTCGCCGTGCGGGATTGGGCGCCGAAGTGGATTGCCGTGGGACAGTCTCATTCTTAGGGTGGGGATGTTGGCTACTACGGGGCCATTAGGCTCGGCATTTGGGCTAGGCAGCCTTCGGGTGGGCATCGGCCATATCACCTTCGGGTTGGATTTAATGGTATTTAAACTTAATGTAGTTTAATGAAAACTGTGGACTTGGCTAGAATAGTAAACTTTAACACTTTACTATCACTTGTGGACATTATGGACCGTGACTAGCATAGTAAACTTAAATCTTTTTCTATCAAGTTGGGAACTTCGTTTTACTTATAGTGCTTTCTATTCATGCTTAGAAGAGCGTACTTATTTATGTGGGATATCATGCTTTAGTAGCTTACTCTTTAATTATTTTCGCTTACTCTCACTTGCTTAGTTTTGGGCCTAGTGGAGCATGCAACTAAAGTCAGTAATTGCCCACTGGGAACTATTAATTAATAGTTCTCACGCTGTCACGCCCCGGGACCCAGCGGAAGCCCGCCCGGCGCGTGCCCAGACCCGCCGTATGTCTACAACATACAAGGCATCTAGCAAATACGATAAATAACCACGAAAATATAAAGAATCTAGAAGCATCAGAGCAATATAACAACTAGAATTCTATACTAATAAACATAAAGAAGTGACTAAGAGTAAAGTACCAATCTCTAATACAACTATAAAAAGAGTACAACAAAAAGAAATCCAACACCTCTATAACTAAGTACATGGTAGTCTCTACATAGGGATACAAAACTCTCTCAATCTCACCAAAGTACAAAGAGAGAGAAAAACCCCTACAAGGTGGAAAGCTGCGATAACTAGCTAGTGATTCCCTTTCCACGATCCCTTGCCTTCGCCGGTGCCGAAGGCTCTGAAACACATTAGAAAAAGAGGGCGTGAGAACTATTAATTAATAGTTCCCAGTGGGCAATTACTGACTTCAGTTGCATGCTCCACTAGGCCCAAAACTAAGCAAGTAAGTATAAACGATAATAAGCGATAATAAGCGACATGTAAATAACATGTAAACTACTAAACACAATTGTGACGCACTGGACTTTGCAAATTGCAATGTTCGAGTGTTAAATGTGAGAACTGAGCTTTTCCAGATTTTCTGGAGGGTCGTTGACTGTGTTCCGACCTATGGCACGTGTACCGAGGTTAGTGGATGAATCCCAAGCACTAAAGTCCAAAAAGTTGGATTTTAGGTTGCTCTCGGTTTGCTATCTGGGGAGTCTGTACCGGTACAGGAAAAGTTGCTGTACCGGTACAGCCTTGGTTGCTATACCGGTACAGAGGGGGATCTGTACCGGTATGGGACGGCTGGAGGCAGCAAACCCGAGCCTCGGGTTTGGTCGTTACAGGTCCGCACTGCAGTACAGACTTGGCTTGTACGGTACACTGGCGGTTTCGAAAATCCGAAATCGCAGGGGGCTTATGGGCATTTTGTTGCTTCTAATATAGCACCCCACCCTTAGGGCTTCTCCCTTGTGCTGAGAACAAAGGAGAGGAAGGTAAGAGAGCTTCTCTCTCCATCCATTTACTTCACTCTGGGTTCTTGGGTAGTCTACTCGTGGATTGATCTCCCTCTTATCTCTCTTTTGCTTGTTGGTGCATTTTCCACCATGAGGGAAGGTTGGAAGCTTGAATTGGGAGCTAGTTGAAGGAAGATCTTCAACTTTGGTGACTCTAGAGCCTTGATTAGAGCTTCTAAGAGGTAAGCAACTTCTCCATTTACTTTAGATTCGAGTTTGGTTGCTTCTCTATAGATGAAACCCTAGATTTTGGGAATTAGGGTTTTATTTGGGGCTTTTTGATTTGGGGCTTTTAGATTCCTTTTGATTGGTTTAGAACCTTTGTTTAGGTTGCCTTGGGAGGGATCTAGCTTCCTTTTGGAATTTCTAAGAGGATTGTTGCACATTTAGGTGAGTATTTCTTGACTTTAACCTAGATGTTTAAAGTTTGAACTCAAGACTTATCTCTTGAGGTTGTAACTCCTAGGATCTACTTTGTAGGGTAGTAGGAGTAGGAATCGAAGCTTCGTTAGCGGTTCGGAGCGACGCTTGGAGCGACGGTGGGTTTGGCCTCACCTAGCATAATGAGAAATTCTCATTGGTGCTTATTTGCTTATGGTTAAATGGAAATTAGTTCATTTTCATGCTATTTGATTTATTTGTGAATTTTAGAATGCTTAAGATACATATGTTATGTGTAATGCAATTTTACTCTATATAGTAGAGACGTATGCATGTGAGAGCTGAAGCCTTGTAGCATTCTATTTGGAAACTTGAAACTATGTGTTTAAGAGGAATTTTGACATGTGTTTGAGAACATAGAACTGTGCATGACATAGGAGAAAAGCCCTTGTCATTAAGCGGCATTGGCTTGGCATCAAAAGTGTAGAATAGTGAGCTAATGTCATCAAGCGGCATTAGGCTCGTGAATGAACTTGACATAGAAAATTTAGTGTCATGAGAATATTTGAACTAGACCTTAGGGCTACTAGTTACTATTTCCATGTTAAGACATGAGGTTTGGGACTTGAGACTTGACTTTACTTGTTGCCATTTGTGCTCTTTCGCACATGCTTGTGAGGGTCGCTCCCTACAAGCCGGCACTCCGGAGTTGGCCTTCGCGATTCGTTCGCGCGTGCGGTGTTGAGAAACCTACGGGACCGTTGGGACAGACTCATTCCTGGCGGGGGATGTTGGGCTACCACGGTACTTAGGTGGCACAAGTTGGATTACTATGGTAAATCCTAGTGAAAGAGAATTGAACTTGGACATTCAACAATACTAAATGACAATCACTACTAGATAGGGCTTAGTAGTTGGATTATGTGGACTTTGCTCGATTGTATAGTATACTCGATAATGCTTTATTTATATTTCAGTATACTTGTTGGTTAACGTAAAACATAACATCCGATATGTTGGAACGAGAACTTATGACTATATATATTTGGAACATGATTATGGTAGCATTTCTTATGCTTTATTTACAAGTTCATTTATATCGCTTACTTACTCTCTTCTCTTTGGGCCTAGTGGTGCAATGGTTGTGTCCGACTGCCCACCGGGAACTATAAATTATAGTTCTCACGCCCTCTCGTTTTCGTTTACTTTCGGTGCCTTACGCATCGGGGAGGCTCGGGACCGTGGCAAGAGTATTGCCTCGGGCTAGCGACTGTTGGAAAGGACGCGTGCATAGGTGGTCTACCATTTCTCTTGTTTTATTTTGTGAGAGATGGAGAGTGTACCTTGTATAGAGACCACCACTTTTGTGTATTTTGAGGATGTTACTTTTAGACTTGTTTTATTTATACTTCAGTTGTACTTGATGTAGTTTCCTTATTTTCTCTCTACTTGTTCTTTAGCGTTGGTTGTTGTGGCTCTGATATTATAGTTATAGCCTTTTATTGTTTTATTTCCGCTGTTTTTAGTTAGACGCCTCGTATGTGTTGACATATGGCGGGTCTGGGCACGCTTTGGGGAAGGTCCTGCCGACCCCGGGCGTGATGATTAATTTGGTAGCAGAGCCTAGGGTGACGTCTTAGAGGACCTAGTAAACCTTAGGCCGGTTGGACAATAGGAAATAGGCTCGCGAGGGACGAGGTCTATATAACTTGTGAGCGAAAGTACTTGATTGGGTTTTATTATAACTCTAAAAAGTTGGAGTTTAATCGAAGTGTATAACTTCTAGCTTCGCGGAGGGTTACGTTGGCGGCCGACAACGTAACATCGGGAGTTAGTAGAAAGCACACTTCTTTACTTTCGCATGATTTGGGTTTTTGAGTGGGGTTGCGATAGCGTGGGTTTTACTAACTTGCGCTTTTATGTTGCTGCAGTGTGGATGCCTATTACTCGCTCCCAATCCGTCGGGGCCGATAACATGGCACGCATTGAGGAGGTCGAGGCCTCAGCTACTTCTGAGTCCAGCGAGGTCCGCGAGTTGAGGGACTGTGGCGGTCCTCATGGACCTTGTGGCTCGGCGAGACGGCGGCGGCCCAAAGAACAGCCGAGGGCGGCGCGCCGACAGACGAGAGGATGAAGCGACTTGAGGACCTTCTTCGCAGGCGGCCGCGTGGAGGCTCAGCACCGGTACCACCACCCCACCCGAGGTGGTAGCACCGAGGGCGCCGACTCCCGCGCCCCGGATCTTTACATTCCGCACCGTCGGTGGCACGGCAGAGAGGGTAGCGACGGCACCACCGGTTCGGATACCTCCGGAGGAGCGGTTTTCCGAGGATGGTTGAGGGGCTAGAGCGAGACCGACTGATGAGCCGCCTCAATGAGTTCAGGAGGTGCAGTCCACGTGTATTCGACGGCGAGAACGTGGATCTTTGGATAGTCGAGAAGTGGCTTATGCATATGGAGAAGCTCTTTCGCGACACTTTTGTTGAGGAGAGGACAGAGTTTGGCTCGCCACTCACCATCCGGACGGCGAGGCCTATCGGTGGTGGCGGGACATCCAGAGAACCCGAGCACCGACTTGGCATCGATGACTTGGACGAGGTTCAAGGGACCGCTACTCGAGCACTACTTCCCCGACGTGTTCGGCGACGTATGGAGACAGACTTGCGCAGCCTTGCGCCTGTGGGGAACGGGACAAAGGATCGAGTACGAGCAGGAGTTTACCAGGCTTTTACACTGTGTACCTTTTGTTGTGCGGGACGACGAGGACAAGGCCAGGATCTTCGAGAGTGGGCTGAGGCCTTCTATCTATAGGCTTGTGCAGTCCGCTAACTTGCGCACATACCGTGAGGTGGTAAATCGCGCTCTCATTGTGGAGCGGGGCGCGATAGTGATGAAGGAGCGACAGGAAGGCTTGGATCGGGGTAAGGGCAAGAGGCCCGCCGGCGAGGGTGCGAGTCAGACGCACTCGAGGAAACCGCCAAAGTACCCCAGGAGCCAGTCACGAGGACGAGGTACCCCACAGCAGCGCCGAGGACCAGATCGACGGCAGGCACCGCGTTGTGTGATTTGCAGCGCCCCCACCACCCCCGACGGTGCCCGCAGGTCGGGGCCGGTACTACTCTTGTGGTCGGGAGGGCCACTTCCGCCGATTGCCCGAGGGATCCGCACCGACACCGTCGTCGCCTTCAAAGACCCACTGTGTTCCGGCCGGGACACCTACCGCATCCTACCAGCCGGGAGATCTTCTCGCGCAGAGGCCGAGCGAGGGTCACGCAGGCCCGAGTGGGCGTTTGTATGCGCCAGTGAGCGGCGCGCGATGAGGATGTCGTTGCAGGTATCATTTTGATTTCCAGCATTCGAGTTCGTGCTTTATTTGATACCGGTGCATCTTGCTCTTTTATTGATCGGCTGTTTGCCGAGTTGCATGACATCCCTAGGACACCTTTGTCATTTTCGGGACGAGTTGTTATACCTGGTCATTCTATAGATGTCCGAGAGTGTTGTAGTGGTTGCCCAGTTCAGATTGGGGATTGGATCATGCCGGTGGACCTATTTGTGGTGCACAAACTCGGGGAGTTTGATATAGTTTTGGGCATGGATTGGTTGACCCAAAGATTTCGCCACGATTGATTGTGTGAACCGGACGGTGACTTTTAGAGAGCCGAGTCACGAGGTAGTGGTATTTCAGTGGATGCCGAGTTCGCCGTTTGCGATGACTATTAGCTCCTCTCGAGCTAGACAGTTGATTAGTAGTGGGTGCATAGCCTATTTGGCTAGTATTGCACTCCGAGATGTTGAGGACTCCCCTAGGATTGAGGATATTCCTGTGGTGAGGGAGTTCCAGGATGTGTTTCCAGCTGAGCTACCAGGAATGCCGCCTGATAGGGAGATTGAGTTTGTGGTAGATCTCGTTCCTGGGACTACTCCAATCTCAAAGGCGCCCTATAGGATGGCACCAGCAGAGCTGAAAGAGCTGAAGGCACAGTTGCAGGATCTTTTGGATAGAGGTTATGTGAGACCGAGCGTGTCACCTTGGGGAGCGCCAGTTCTTTTTGTGAAGAAGAAGGACGGATCACTTCGCTTATGTATGGATTATCGTGAACTCAATAAAGTCACGATTAAGAATAAGTATCCGTTGCCGAGGATCGATGATCTGTTTGATCAGCTTCAGGGATCAAGCGTGTACTCCAAGATCGACTTGCAGTCGGGATATCACCAGTTGAAGATCAAGCCTGAGGATGTATCGAAGACGGCTTTCATGACACGGTATGGACACTATGAGTTCACTGTGATGCCGTTTGGGCTTACTAATGCCCCGGCAGCTTTTATGGATTTGATGAACCGTGTCTTCAGGCCATATCTGGATAGATTTGTCGTAGTGTTTATCGACGACATTTTGGTTTATTCCCGAAGTGATGCGGATCACGAGGAACACTTGAGACTTGTACTTCAAGTGCTTCGGGAAAAGAGACTCTATGCCAAATTGAAGAAATGCGAGTTCTGGCTTAGAGAGGTGGCGTTTTTGGGCCATGTGATTTCAGGATCAGGTATAGCCGTGGATCCCAAGAAGATTGAAGCCGTCAAGGATTGGCCAAGACCGACGAGTGTCACGAGATACGGAGTTTTATTGGTTTGGCGGCTACTACAGGAGGTTTGTTGAGGGATTTGCTAAGTTATCTACTCCCCTCACGAGGCTCACGCATAAAGGAACCAAGTTCATTTGGAATGATTCGTGTGAGAGAAGCTTTCAAGAGTTGAAGCTGCGATTGACTACCGCACCAATCCTAACCTTGCCAGTTGCTGGAGCAGGGTATGTGATTTATAGTGATGCTTCCTTTAATGGATTGGGTTGCGTGTTGATGCAGGATGGAAAGGTGATCGCGTATGCTTCACGCCAGCTGAAGGAATATGAAAGGAATTATCCTACTCATGACTTGGAGTTGGCGGCTGTAGTCTTTGCTTTGAAGCTATGGCGCCACTATCTTTATGGCGAGCGGTGTGAAGTATACACGGATCACAAGAGCTTAAAGTATCTGTTCACTCAGAAGGAATTGAACTTGAGGCAGCGCAGATGGTTGGAGCTCCTCAAAGACTATGATCTGACGATACTTTACTACCCGGGCAAGGCTAACGTGGTGGCTGATGCGCTAAGTAGGAAATCGACGGAAAACTTAGCGATGATGATAGTTACTCAACCGCCGTTGATCGAGCAGATGAAGCGGTTGGAGTTGGAGGTGGTGACTCCTGACACACCTATGAGGTTGATGACTTTGGTGGTGCAACCCACTTTATTGGAAAGGATAAAGGAAAAGCAAGCTCTTGATGTGGAGTTGCAAAAGGTTCGAGCAAAAATGGTTGATGGTTGCACCGGTGATTTTAGTGTTGACGGTGGTGACTTGATGAGATTCCGTGGGCGGATTTGTGTACCGGCGGAACCGACACTTAGAGAGGAGATTCTTCTAGAGGCACACCGTGCACCTTATGCTATACATCCCGGGGGCACCAAAATGTATAAGGATTTGAAGTTACACTATTGGTGGCCCGGGATGAAAAAGGACGTTGGCGAGTTTGTGGCTAACTGTTTAACTTGCCAACAAGTGAAGGCTGAGCACCGAGTCCCCGCGGGGAAATTACAGAGCCTATCGATCCCAGTGTGGAAGTGGGAGAAGATCACCATGGACTTTGTGATGGGATTGCCTCGCTCTCAGGCCGGGCATGACGCTATTTGGGTGATCGTGGATAGGTTGACGAAATCGGCACATTTCATACCTATCCATACTACTTGGACCGGAGAGAGACTCGCACGTGTTTACTTGGATGAGATTGTGCGACTTCACGGAGTACCTACCTCGATTGAATCGGACAGGGACACACGTTTTGTGTCACACTTTTGGAGGAATTGCAGGACGCCTTGGGTACTCGACCGGACTTCAGCACTGCTTTCCACCCTCAGAGTGACGGGCAGTTAGAGCGTACTATACAGACACTCGAGGATATGCTTCGAGCCTGCGAGATCGACTTGGGAGGATGGTCGCAAAGATCTACCAATGGCCGAGTTTGCTTATAACGCTTATCAAGCAAGCATCAAGATGGCGCCATTTGAGGCACTCTATGGACGGAAGTGTAGATCGCCACTTCACTAGAGTGAAGTTGGTGAGAGTTTGGCTTTAGGCCCAGATGTGCTTCAGGAAGCAGAGGACAAGGTTCGCATTGCTAGGGAGCGGTTGTTGACAGCCCAGAGTAGACAGAGGAGCTACGCCGATAGGCGTCGACGAGACTTGGAGTTTCAGATTGGAGACCATGTCTTTCTGAAAGTCTCGCCGACCCGAGGAGTCAGGAGATTTGGGATCCGGGGTAAGTTGAGCCCCCGTTTCATTGGACCGTATGAGATTCTTGAGCGTGTGGGCCCGGTAGCGTATAGACTTGCTCTACCGCCGAACCTATCGGGTGTACACAATGTCTTCCATGTATCGGTCCTCCGGAAGTATATACATGATCCAGCTCATGTTTTGGATGCTACACCATTGGAGCTGAGGGACGATTTGAGCTTCGAGGAGCAGCCCGTGAAGATTTTGGCTCGCGAGGTGAAGAAGTTGAGGAACCGGGAGCTTGCTTACGCGAAAGTCCTTTGGAGCAACCACGAGGAGCGGGAGGCCACGTGGGAGCTAGAGAGTGCGCTTCGAGAGCGCTATCCCCATCTCTTTCAGATGGAGTCATGAGGTATGACTTTAATTTCGAGTTTCGCGGACGAAACCTCTTTTTAGGAGGGGTGAATGTTGTTAAGGATTTTGTGTTGGCAAGTTTCGTGAATTGAGTCGGAGTCTTGAAGGATCGGAGCGGATCGAAGAACGGTGAAGAATCAAAGACTTCGAAGAAAGAGGAATTGGCTCACGATGAGAATCACGATGCCTAGGTAAGTTTTTAATTCATGTTATGGTGATTCATACTTAGTTGTAGGCATTAGAATCGTAAAATCATTGAATAACGGATTAGAAACTGTAACGGAACTTTGTAGGCTTCGAAAAATGAAAAAATCAGCAAAAATACAAAGTTATACCGGTATGGAAAAAGATGCTGTACCGGTATGGGAAAAGTTGCTATACCGGTATAACCATCAATCCCATTACCGGTTCCAAGGCTTCGAAAAATAATCTTCCGTCCTTGTGGAACCTAGAATAGCTCAAGTTTGTACCTACGATGGGTAAAAATCAAAATCTCTAATCCGAATCTAATTGATTCTAAAGTCTATAAATAGGTTCTTAGAGTTCTCTAACTTCGTGCACTTTATTATAATACATGTTTGAGAAACCCTAGAGGCTAGGAATTCCTTCAAAACCTATTTTCTACTAAATAGCCTCTTTTAGGTCAAATCGAGACATAGTAAATCCTTCTCTATATGTCGATTTGATCTACGCTTCGCTTGGAGTTTTTCTTCTTCGGTTTTCATCGATACTCCAACGAAGGATCACCATATTCATGATTCTATTCATGGTGGCGTCGTGGATTCGGCGTGATTGAAGACTTCGTGGATTCGGAGCGTGGCGTCGTGGATTGGAAGCAAGGCGTTTCGTGGATTCGGAACGTGAGCGTTCGTGGATTCGGACGTGATCGTGGACAACTCGGTGGAGTGCGCGGAGATCCATAAGAGAGTTAGAGAGGTTAAGTCCGTGGAGTCGGTAATCACCTTGTAATCTTTTCTTTTAGTGGATTGGTATTCGCGTGTTGGTCCCGTGGGTTTTTTACTCCGAGTTGGAGTTTTCCCACGTAAATCTCGGTGTGTTTTTAATTTCCGCATTTATTTTTAACGCATCGATTATTTGTGTTTTTCTTTGGCCGGTACACCTATTCACCCCCCTCTAGGTGTCAGATACAATCTAGATAGATCCTTGGGGCTTCCCCGTAACTCACAATTGGTATCAGAGCGGGATCTAGATATATTGATATCTAATGGCCGAAGGCGGTAACATTAATCGACCTCCGCTTTCGACGCACGAATTATGCCTATTGGAAAGTTCGCGAGAGCTTTTCTAATTGCAATCGAAGAGCGGGTGTGGAAATCAATTGAGTTCGGATGGAAACCTCCAACCGAAAAGGTCGATAATGTTGAGAAGCCTAAACCACGAGACAAGTGGACGAAAGATGAAAACGAGGCATCTTCGTTTAACGGCAAGGGCATAAACGCTTTATTTAATGCCTTGTCGCAAACGGAGGTTACTCGCGTGTCGGCTTGTGAAACCGCGAACGAGATTTGGGATACTCTACAAGTTACGCATGAAGGAACAAGCTTAGTAAAGGTCCAAAAATTACAAATGCTTACAAGCAAATTTGATTCGATTTTCATGGATGAAAACGAGACCTTTACCGAGTACTATACACGTCTACAAGACGTAGTAAATACATGCGCTAACTTGGGAGAGAAAATCCCGGAGTCAAAAGTTGTTAGAAAAATTCTTCGAACTCTTCCGAACGTTTCGGCAAAGGTTGCCGCGATCGAAACGGTTAAGCATCCGGACGAGATGAAAGTCGAAGAATTAGTAGGCGCTTTACAAACGTATGAGATGACTTTTCCTACTAATCAATCTTCTTCCAAGTCTTTTTCTAAAAGCACAGGGATGGCACTCAAATCAACAAAGGAAGAAGACGACGACACGGATTCCGACGAAAATATTACGCTTGCGGATTTTGAACAACAATTGGCGCTCCTCACGAAGAAGTTTCGAATTTCCGAAAGAAGAACGATGCTTCATCTTCGAAGCGAAAATCCTTTTCTAAACCTTCTTCTAATTCTAAATTGAAAGATAAAAAACTTGCAAAGTCTTCGAATGAAAAAGATGAATTCGAGGGGAAATCCAATGCTTCAAGTGTAGAGGCTACGGCCATATCGCAACGGATTGTCCTTCGAAGAAGACGTATAAACCGAAGGCTTTGCAAGCTAAAACGAAAACTTGGGATGACTCTTCTTCAAACGGATCATCATCAAGTGATGAAGAAAAGGATCATACGGCCTTAATCGCTAATTCTACATCTTTTCCTCCGTCTTATAATGTTGCTTGTTTATCATCTATTGTTTCTAACTCAAATCTTCCTCTCTCTTCGCATGGGTCTTCGAGCGAGAATGGCGAAAGTGAGGAAGAATCGAATGACGAGGATATAGCCGAAACATACAACCAACTTCTTATCGAATCGAAAAAGATGGCTAAATTCAATAAGAAGTTGGAAAGTCGTTTGTTGGAGATTGAAGAAGATAACAACAATATGAGGATCATGAATGAAGCTCTTGAGGAGGAACGGGAATCAATTTTGAATATCAATTCGGTCCTCCAAAAGAAGCTAGAAGAAGCGGAATTAACGATGAAATCTTATAAGGATAAGATTGGATTTTTGGAGCAACAATTTAAGGAAACTTACACATCCAATCAAGTGTTAACCAAGCAAGTTCATCAACTCAAATCGGATCTTCAACAATTTTCCTCGGGTTCGAAAAAGTTGGATAACATGCTCGGGTTAGGTCAAACGAACAAGTTGGGCCTCGGATACGAAAGGACATATGTTGAGAAGGATCAAAAGACGATATTGAAAGTCTCAACAAATTTAAAAGCAAAGGTATGTCACCGATGCGGAGTCAAGGGACATATCAAAAAGAGTTGCCCGAACAAGACAACGAAATCTCAATCGGCACCTTCTTCTATTCGGTATCTCCCACGGAATCAAATAGGAAATCAATTGGGTCGAGTACCTCGTGCAAACCGGGAGACTAAGCCTCAACGTAAATATCAACCGAAGAACCAAGCATCGAGACAATCATCGGTTGAACAAAGGTTGAAAGAAGTCAAGCCTCACGTCGACAAGTCAAAGCAAGGAAAAATTCGACAAGTTTGGATTCGGAAAGGTGATATCTTTCCTTGTTATTCTTCTTAGCTTGTTTTTCGGTTATGTAATGCTTTGATAGGTGTATATTTCCTACTTTTATTCATTGCATTACATGCTTAGGCGATTTTTGGTACTTAGTGAATATCTTTGATGCTTGAGTTTCTTGTGTTTGAAAATCGTCTTTGAGAAAAGGTAAAGGGGAGTTTTTAAAATTTTTGAGAGTGGCAATGATTGAAAATCTTTAATCTAGAGAGATTAATGGTTTTTCAAAGAGAATTAACCGATTTTTAAAGTCAATTCAAATTGAATTAAATTCATATTAATTATCGATTTTACTTCACTTTTCATTATTTTGACGATAATTTATTATGTGATTTCTTCTTACATACCTTCATCAAAATTTTTGAAATTAATTTTAATCATTTTGTATTTAATCCATCTTGGTAGTGAATGTTGAATATAATTGATGGATATTTTCTAATTGACTAAGATTCGTCAAAATTATTTTCAATTGTGAGATTGTCTAATTGAGGGGGAGTTTGTTTTATTTAAAAAAAAAAAAGGAACTCCTTAGTTTAAAAGATGTGGAAAGAGTTACATCCGAAAGGAGTGTGAAAACTACCACCACATGTAGGAAAGAGCTACCACCCGGTCGTCGACGTGTGTGAAGCTACCACGTGAGAAATTATGAGAAAAACCGAAAAAGGTTGAAAAAATGAATATTTTAGAATTTTTCGGTGACATAAGGTGATTGTTTTTGAAAAAGATGCTCAAAGAGCCACCCCGGTGCTGTATGTGTTTAATCTCTATTTTGAACGTGTTGCGGCGAATTTGTGTCAATTTGTGCAAATTTCTAGAAAATTATTATTTATCAATTCGCATCTTGATGATTTAAATAATTTTGATTGTTCTTAATATCAAATTTTGATGATATGATGTCTTTTGAAATCATAGAATATTTTACTGTCATCATAATAATTTTTGACGTCAAATCATTAATTTTTGTGAAATTAATTTGATTTTGGAGAATTTTTAAATGAAAAAGGCTATTTTTCGAATTACTGTTGATCTGTACCGGTACAGATTCATCCCATACCGGTACAAATTACTGTAGCCCGCGATATAACACCGGTAACGATTCCTTTTTCCACTCTCTAAACTCATTCAAAACGCGCTCTCTCTCTCTCTAAAAACCCCAGAGCCTCTTCTCTTTCAGATCTGCACGTTTTCCCCTCAAACAACAGGTATTTTAGCTTGGATCTAAGATCAAACCCGTTTTTTGCATATTTTTTGAATATTCCGGGACAAGTGTTCGATCTTTGTTATTACTTGTTTTTGATGCAATTTTTTGCAGTAATTCACTATCTGCACTTATTATCTTGCATTCAGAACACTTAGAACTAGTTTAAATTCGCTATTTTTCGCAGATCTATGTTCTAGGTTTCTTTTTTTAATGTACTTTCGGAAAAATTGTTTGATCTCTCGTTCCTTTTTGATGCGATTTTTTGCTGAAAATCGGCTTTTGGACACAAGATCTTGCATCTAAAACACCTAGACCACATTAAAATCCGTTATTTTTTACAGATTTACGTTCTAGGGTTCAATATTGGTAGAATTTCAGGATTTTTGAAAATGTGCCAAATTTGATGAAATTTTCTGCATGATTCAAGTTCGTTATTGCTTTATTATTTATTCTTGAATTATTTGTGAATTTTTCACAATTTTTAGAGAATTTTTTCAAAAATGTGTTCATGTGAGGTTTTTCATGTGCAGGAAAATGGCTTTTTCACTGGTTCTTGTACTTCTGGTGCTCATGGCTGCTGGAGGTCGTCGAGGACGTAGTAGAGGAAGTAGAGAGACTTCCAAACGGACTCGCCAAGCTGAGGAGTCCGAAGGATCTGATCCCGACTATCAGGTCGAGGGAGCTGAGGAGGTTGAAGAAGAAGAAGATGCTGAGGAGCCTGTTTCCCGTCTCGACAAGGGAAAAGGCATTGCTGGTGAGTCATCGCGAGGAGGTGGTGCTACCAGGGAGCGGCGAGCCAAGAGGATAGCTGAGGTTCCTCCTGAGAGGGCTCGTGCTTACTCGGTGCGATCATGCCTAGCGGAGCGGCATGTAGTCTTCAAGGACCTGACTGAGCAGGTTCCTGAGTTTAGGCGACTGATGCAGAGAGCACCTATTGAGCTCGTTGGATGTAGCAGCGCTCGCACACCTTCTCGCGTGGAACTCATTCGGGAGTTCTACCCGCGTGGTGTAGTTCTCGCAGAGGATGAAGAGACAGTGGTCTTATGTATTTGAGACGTCGCTGCGTGGACAGAGATCGACGGTCACTCCTCACGAGATTGGAGAGATTCTAGGGATGTATGTTGACACGATCGGACTACATTATACCGGGACATTCCGGTCCTCGACACATTGGGAGACCGTGGTTGAAGCGATCGCAAGCCGGCGTTCGCACGGATCGGGCGATTGTGGAATCAAAGGATTTGCGCCCGAGTATCACTTGCTTTCTTTGATTCTCGTGCTACAACGTCCACCAACTATTGGGACCAAGAGGCTTCTGGGATCGTTTGCTATTATTGTTTCTTCTTGGTCACCCCGAGCAGCCTTGGATTAAACATTAACATACCATTCCTTATCCGCAACGAATGGTTCATGTTATCCAGTCATCAGTACGGCGGGAGCTACTACCATTTCCTTTGCTTATCAGTCAGATTTTCCGGGGACACGGCGTAGCCACAAGGTGCGATAAGTATGCCTACGGACTTGGGCCGATTGATGCGGTGACTTGGGCAAAGTCTCGTGAGCACCTTGAAGACTTTTCGCAGTACTCAAGGAGCTCCACCGCCCGCAAAGATCGAGTAGTGCTGTACCTTCTCCACCTCCACCGTCACGACGAGCAGAGCGTGCACCGCCTGCAGGGTCCTCTAGGTCAGGAGGCGCAGTCACTTTGGACACACTTCATCGTGGCATGGGTGAACTCACGAAGGAAGTGAGTTTTCTAAAGAAGGGATTCAAGAGTCTCGAGAAAGGAATGAAGAGGATCTTGGAGAAGATGGGTTGCACACATGATGATATCTTTCCATCGACCTCATCCTATCGTGTTCGTATCTCGCCTGCGTTCTCGTCGTGTCGGACCAGACACTGCCGGTTCTGGATCTCCTGCTAGAGGAGATGACGATGATGACGAGACTACTGAGTGACTTTTGCCTCGACTTCTTTCTCCTGCTGATTTTTACTGCTTTTCTTAGGATTATGTTTAGTTTATCTTTGCCTAGTACTTGATGTTTTCTCTTTTATTATGCATCTTGGTCTGTAATTATGATGTGCTTACTCTCTTTTTCTTAGTCTTTTTCTCTCTACTTACTGTTTCTTTTTGGCAATTTTTGACAAAAAGGGGGAGAAGAATAAATAAATGCTAAACAGGTAAGAAGGGAGGAGATATTCATGATGCATACACGAAGGGGGAGACATACACGAAGGGGGAGACATGATGATTTTAAGGAGGGAGAAGGAGATAGTTGTGTACGAAAGAAAAGTTGAAACGATAGAAAAGTTAAAGGACCAAGGACAAAAAGGGGTCGAAGATGAGAACAAAGACATTAATTGGTGATTGACTAATGTTCTGATCTTCTATTTTATTTTGTAATTGTTTTGCAGGAAATCAAGACTTCAAGACTCCTAGTTGCGTCTAAGTCATAGAGTTTGTTTTAGGAGTTTTTGATGTACTTTTGGATTTCAAATTGTATTTGGATTACACGCGAGAAGTTTAATGTTTTGGTGATGACATTGAACTTCGTTTCTCTTTATGATGTAATTTTAGTGAGCTTTTGTGTTTTGTCACGAAATTGCCAAAGGGGGTGATTGTTAAGGATTTTGTGTTGGCAAGTTTCGTGAATTGAGTCAGAGTCTTGAAGGATCGGAGCGGATCGAAGAACGGTGAAGAATCAAAGACTTCGAAGAAAGAGGAATTGGCTCACGATGAGAATCACGATGCCTAGGTAAGTTTTTAATTCATGTTATGGTGATTCATACTTAGTTGTAGGCATTAGAATCGTAAAATCATTGAATAACGGATTAGAAACTGTAACGGAACTTTGTAGTTTTCGAAAAATGAAAAATCAGCAAAAATACAAAGTTATACCGGTATGGAAAAAGATTCTGTTCCGGTATGGGAAAAGTTGCTATACCGGTATAACCATCGATCCCATTACCGGTTCCAAGGCTTCGAAAAATAATCTTCCGTCCTTGTGGAACCGGTAGAATCGCTCAAGTTTGTAATTTACGTATGGGTAAAAATCTGAAAAATCTCTAATCCGAATCTAATTGATTCTAAAGTCTATAAATAGGTTCTTAGGGTTCTCTAACTTCGTGCACTTTATTATAATACATGTTTGAGAAACCCTAGAGGCTAGGAATTCCTTCAAAACCTATTTTCTACTAAATAGCCTCTTTTAGGTCAAATCGAGACATAGTAAATCCTTCTCTATATGTCGATTTGATCTACGCTTCGCTTGGAGTTTTTCTTCTTCGGTTTTCATCGATACTCCAACGAAGGATCACCATATTCATGATTCTATTCATGGTGGCGTCGTGGATTCGGCGTGATTGAAGACTTCGTGGATTCGGAGCGTGGCGTCGTGGATTCGGCGTATTGAAGACTTCGTGGATTCGAAGCAAGGCGTTTCGTGGATTCGGAACGTGAGCGTTCGTGGATTCGGACGTGATCGTGGACAACTCGGTGGAGTGCGCGGAGATCCATAAGAGAGTTAGAGAGGTTAAGTCCGTGGAGTCGGTAATCACCTTGTAATCTTTTCTTTTAGTGGATTGGTATTCGCGTGTTGGTCCCGTGGGTTTTTTACTCCGAGTTGGAGTTTTCCCACGTAAATCTCGGTGTGTTTTTAATTTCCGCATTTATTTTTAACGCATCGATTATTTGTGTTTTTCTTTGGCCGGTACACCTATTCACCCCCCTCTAGGTGTCAGATACAATCTAGATAGATCCTTGGGGCTTCCCCGTAACTCACAAATGTGACGCACTGGACTTTGCAAATTGCAATGTTCGAGTGTTAAATGTGAGAACTGAGCTTTTTCAGATTTTCTGGAGGGTCGTTGACTGTGTTCCGACCTATGGCACGTGTACCGAGGTTAGTGGATGAATCCCAAGCACTAAAGTCCAAAAAGTTGGATTTTAGGTTGCTCTCGGCTTGGTTATCCTGGGAGTCCGTATCAGACAGAAAAAGTTGCCGTACCCGCATGCCCCTTGTTGGCTAAGTACCCGTACGGCAGGGGATCTCGCACCGTACGTGACGGCCGGAGGCGCAAACCCGAGCCTCGGGTTTGGTCAAGCTGTGGGTCCGCACTCTACGCACGGCTTTCAGGCTCTATACAAATGCGCTTTTCGAAAATTCGAAACTGCAGGGGCTTATGGGCATTTTGTTGCTTCTAATATAGCACCCCAGCCCTTAGGGCTTCTCCCTTGTGCTGAGAACAAAGGAGAGGAAGGTAAGAGAGCTTCTCTCTCCATCCATTTACTTCTCTTTGGGTTTTTGGTTGTTTACTTGTGGATTGATCTCCTCTTCTCTCTCTTTGCTTGTTGGTGCATTTTCCACCATGAGGAAGGTTGGAAGCTTGAATTGGGAGCTAGTTGAAGGAAGATCTTCAACTTTGGTGACTCTAGAGCCTTGATTAGAGCTTCTAAGAGGTAAGCAACTTCTCCATTTACTTTAGATTCGAGTTTGGTTGCTTCTCTATAGATGAAACCCTAGATTTTGGGAATTAGGGTTTTATTTGGGGCTTTTTGATTTGGGGCTTTTAGATTCCTTTTGATTGGTTTAGAACCTTTGTTTAGGTTGCCTTGGGAGGGATCTAGCTTCCTTTTGGAATTTCTAAGAGGATTGTTGCACATTTAGGTGAGTATTTCTTGACTTTAACCTAGATGTTTAAAGTTTGAACTCAAGACTTATCTCTTGAGGTTGTAACTCCTAGGATCTACTTTGTAGGGTAGTAGGAGTAGGAATCGAAGCTTCGTTAGCGGTTCGGAGCGACGCTTGGAGCGACGGTGGGTTTGGCCTCACCTAGCACAATGAGAAATTCTCATTGGTGCTTATTTGCTTATGGTTAAATGGAAATTAGTTCATTTTCATGCTATTTGATTTATTTGTGAATTTTCGAATGCTTAAGATACATATGTTATGTGTAATGCAATTTTACTCTATATAGTAGAGACGTATGCATGTGAGAGCTGAAGCCTTGTAGCATTCTATTTGGAAACTTGAAACTATGTGTTTAAGAGGAATTTTGACATGTGTTTGAGAACATAGAACGATACATGACATAGGAGAAAAGCCCTTGTCATTAAGCGGCATTGGCTTGGCATCAAAAGTGTAGAATAGTGAGCTAATGTCATCAAGCGGGATTAGGCTCGTGAATGAACTTGACATAGAAAATTTAGTGTCATGAGAATATTTGAACTAGACCTTAGGGCTACTAGTTACTATTTCCATGTTAAGACATGAGGTTTGGGACTTGAGACTTGACTTTACTTGTTGCCATTTGTGCTCTTTCGCACATGCTTGTGAGGGTCGCTCCCTACAAGCCTAAGACTCCGAGTTGGCCTTCGCGATTCGTTCGCGCGTGCGGTGTTGAGAAACCTACGGGACCGTTGGGACAGACTCAGTCCTGGCGGGGGATGTTGGGCTACCACGGTACTTAGGTGGCACAAGTTGGATTACTATGGTAAATCCTAGTGAAAGAGAATTGAACTTGGACATTCAACAATACTAAATGACAATCACTACTAGATAGGGCTTAGTAGTTGGATTATGTGGACTTTGCTCGATTGTATAGTATACTCGATAATGCTTTATTTATATTTCAGTATACTTGTTGGTTAAAGTAAAACATAACATCCGATATGTTGGAACGAGAACTTATGACTATATATATTTGGAACATTATTATGGTAGCATTTCTTATGCTTTATTTACAAGTTCATTTATATCGCTTACTTACTCTCTTCTCTTTGGGCCTAGTGGTGCAATGGTTCAGGTCAGTAATTGCCCACTGGGAACTATAAATTATAGTTCTCACGCCCTCTGTTTCTGTTTACTTTCAGTGTCTTCTGCATCGGGGGAGGCTCGGGACCGTGGCAAGGGTGTTGCCTCGGGATAGCGACTTTTGGAGAGGACGCGTGCATAGGTGGTCTACCATTTCTCTTGTTTTATTTTGTGAGAGATGGAGAGTGTACCTTGTATAGAGACCACCACTTTTGTGTATTTTGAGGATGTTACTTTTAGACTTGTTTTATTTATACTTCAGTTGTACTTGATGTAGTTTCCTTATTTTCTCTCTACTTGTTCTTTAGCGTTGGTTGTTGTGGCTCTGATATTCTAGTTATAGCCTTTTATTGTTTTATTTCCGCTGTTTTTAGTTAGACGCCTCGTATGTGTTGACATATGGCGGGTCTGGGCACGCTTTGGGGAAGGTCCTGCCGACCCCGGGGCGTGACAACAATATCTCTACTTAGCATGAATTTGCATAAGTAAGCTATTCTAAGCATGAATAGAAAGCGTTATAATTAACATGAAGTTCCCCACTTGATAGTAAAAGACTAAGTTTACTATTCTAATCAAGATCTATAATGTCCACAAGTGATAGTAAAGTGTTAAAGTTTACTATTCTAGTCCAAGTCCACAGTTTTCTTTAAACTACATTAAGTTTAAGTACAATAAGATCAACCCGAAGGCGATATGGCCGATGCCCACCCGAAGGCTGCCTAGCCCAAATGCCGAGCCTAATGGCCCCGTAGTAGTCAACATTCCCACCCTAGGAATGAGACTGTCCCACGGCAATCCACTTCGGCGCCCAATCCCGCACGGCGAATACAAGAAACGCGTTGGCCAACTCCGGAGTGCCGGCTTGTCGGAAGCGACCCTCACAAGCATGTGCGAATGAGCACAATGGCATATAGTCACAAAACTCGTCACAAGTCCCAAATCGTCATGTCTCTAACATGGAATGTACAAGTGTCCAAAAGGCCTATCTCTATGTCATCATGTCTCTAACATGGAAATAATAGATGTCCAAAGGCCTATGTCAAGTCTCTATGTTGCAGTTTCATAGTTTTCTAAGTTAAGTGCCGCTTGATGACACTTAAGCTCTTCTAAGTTCCAACAAGAGTTCGATGTTTACAATTACATTATCCAAGCTATATAAACATGAATGGCACACTCCTGTGTGCCCACAAATCCCACCCACACATGCATGCGTTTAACCCGTCTCTACTATATAGAGTGAAAATTTTATCATACATAAGGCATGCATTTTAAGTGGTTCAAAATTCATAGTAAATCTAGTTAGCATGAATATGCATTCAAAACAATTAAATCAAACCGAATAAGCACTTAGGAGCCATTTGCTCCTATGCTCATGAAGCCAAACCCACCAAGTGCGAAAAGCGTTGCTCCGAACCGCTAACGAAGCTTCGATAATCACTCCTAGAGTCCTAGAAAGCACACCCTAGGAGTTACAAGCTAAGAAGATAAACCTTGAGTTCACACTTTAAGGATTTCGACAAAAGGTTGGAGAAAACTCACCGAATGCGAAGGAAGTGCTCTTGATCTCCAAATGGGAGTTAGAGTCCTTCTAATCCAACCTAAATCAAAGTTCTAAATCCATCAATTAGGTCCCAAAGGCCTTAAATCGAAAATCCCCAAATCCTAACCCTAGAATCCCATTCTAGGGTTTCATCTCACAAAAACCCACAAAATTCGAAACTAGAGGAAGGGGATCATTCACAAACCTCTAAGAAGCTCTAGATCAAGCTCAAAAAGCCCTAGGCTTGAAGCTTGATCCTCCACAAAGCTCCAACAACCAAGCTCCAAGCTCCAACAATAGAGGAAAAATGGCTCTATCAAGCAAAAGGAGCAAAAGAGAGAGATCAATCTCCTAACAATCCACCAAAAAGTCAAAAGAGCACAAGGGTTTAGAGAGAGAAGGTCTCCTACCTTGCTTGCTGCTGTGGGAGGGCTCAAATGAAGCCCTAGGGTGAGGGGGTAACCTAATAGAAGCAACAAAATGCTAAAACACCCCTACGCTTAAATCGTCGACCGTTTGTACCTAAGACAAATCCATTTTGTACCTAAGATAACCCAATAAACGCCAAACCCGAGCCTCGGGTTTGCCAAGTCTACCCATTTTATACCGGTATAAATCTTGGTCTGTACCGGTATAGCCATCATTTTGTACCGGTATAGACACCATTTTGTACCGGTACATGGCACAGAATTTCCAACCCGAGAGCCACCTAAAATCCAACTTTTTGGACTTTAGGGCTTGGGACTCATCCCCAAACCTCGGTACACGCGCCATAGGTCGGAACACAGTCAACGACCCTCCAGAAAAACTGGAAAAGCTCCAACACAATTCAAATACTCGAACTTCGCAATTTGCGCAAGTCCAGTATGTTACATTCACCCCTCCTAAAAAGGAGTTTCGTCCGCGAAACTCTAAAGCGAACTCATACCTCAAGATTCCATCCGAAAGAGATGGGGACAGCGCTCCTGCAGTGCGCTCTCTGGCTCCCACGTGGCCTCTCGCTCCTCGTGGTTGCTCCAAAGAACCTTCACGTACGGAATGTCCCGATTCCGCAACTTCTTCACTGGTTGCTCCTCGAAGCTCAAATCCTCTCTCAGCTCCATGGGTACAGCCTCCGATACATGAGCCGGATCATGGATATATTTCCGAAGGACCGATACATGAAGGACGTTATGCACGCCCGATAGGTTCAGCGGTAGAGCAAGTCGATACGCTACCGGACCTATACGTTCCAAGATCTCATATGGTCCAATGAATCGAGGACTCAACTTGCCTCGAATTCCAAATCTCCGAATTCCCCGTGACGGCGAGACTTTCAAGAAGACATGATCTCCACTCTGGAACTCCAAGTCTCGTCGGCGTTTATCTGCATAACTCCTTTGCCTACTCTGGGCCGTCAGTAGTCGCTCCCGAGCAATTCGAACTTTATCCTCTGCTTCCTGGAGTACTTCAGAGCCTAAAGCCAATCTTTCGCCAACTTCACTCCAATGAAGTGGCGATCTACACTTCCGCCCATACAATGCCTCGAACGGTGCCATCTTAATGCTGGCTTGATAACTATTGTTATAAGCAAACTCTGCCATAGGTAGATGCTGCGACCATCCTCCCTGGAAGTCAATCACACATGCTCGAAGCATGTCCTCTAGAGTCTGTATAGTGCGCTCCGACTGCCCGTCACTCTAGGGGTGGAAAGCAGTGCTGAAGTCCAGTCAAGTACCTAAGGCGTCCTGCAGACTCCTCCAAAAGTGTGACACAAAACGTGTGTCCCTGCCCGATACAATCGATGTAGGTATTCCGTGTAGTCGCACGATCTCATCCAAATATACCTGTGCGAGTCTTTCTCTCCAGTCCAAGTAGTATGGGTAGGTATGAAATACGCCGATTTCGTCAACCTGTCCACGATCACCCATATAACGTCATGCCCGGCCTGTGAGCTAGGCAATCCCATCACGAAATTCATGGCGTTCTTCTCTCACTTCCACACTGGAATCGGTAGGCTCGCACCCCCGCGGAATTCTATGCTCAGCCTTCACTTGTTGGCAAGTTAGACAACGAGCTACTAACTCGCCAACATCCTTTTACATCCCGAGCCATTAGTAAAACAACTTCAAGTCTTCTCCGAGAAGTTCCTTCTCTAAATTGCGCATGTTCGACAAGCTATTCAGTTGGTCATCACCAAAACCAAGTGCTCCCAAAAGCTGAATTCCAGTCCTCACTCTCCTCGTCTTAGTCGAGGGCGAAACCTAGCTCTGCCCCAATTTACTCATACATTTGGAAATTCCGTTATATAGCTCTCTGAGTCGGATCCAACAATACCGCTCGTAGCAAGAACCCGGGTTCAAACCCGTTACCTGATCCATCAAGACTCCATCGGAATGCTTACTAAAGAGATGCGATACAATATCTAATCGTTGACTCTAATCCCAACAATACTTGCTCAGCTCAAAGTCAGATCTTGTTAAGAGATTGCACTACTGAGTGTAAATCCAATCCATAATGATCATCTCTTCCGATTGTCGCGACATTTGACAATTCGTCCAATTTGTTCTCCAGAGATGGTTACCCGATTCACCAATCGGCATTGCACCCCAATGCCTCCACAGTAATCTCAACTCCACCACTGGGGTGGTACTCACTGTTTCTCTTCTACACATATGGTCAGGAACCATATCTCACACACATCCTCGATCTACTAAGGTCATTCCCTTAGTCTCGACTTGATGCCTCAAGTAAACTCTTCATAAGCCTACGACGGGAGCTTATCTTCGATAAAGGGTCTCATTGCACTAACTGCTCAAGCGCTCGAAACGAATCATTCGAAATTCTTCTCCACAATGCTTTCCTTAGCATTAGATACCCCAGGTATCCATAGTCACAGAGCTCAACTCAAGTGATAGAGAGGGTTCCATTTACAAATAGTAGTAGCTCTCTATCCGTGTCACCATGCAGTGACTATCGTCCAGAACGTCGATCTCACCCACTTTTCCACGAAGTCTCCATTGCAAGGAACTTAATTCCACGTGCAACATCCGAACAAGGGAAAATCAGTACTTGGTACCTTCCCTCACGAGTTTTCCCAACAACTCGATCCAACAGTGAGAGTTTACACTTCGCTCCCCTCAGTATGCTTCCACAGTTGATCCATGCAGATCTTCATCGGAATACCCATGGCCGTCTACGACCGGTTCCGCCAATCCATCTAAAGGGCTTGGAATTATCATTCCGCAAGTCCCTAACGTTGGTGAAGTACCACAAAGCTTCAAAGAACGTCACGCTAATCCCGTGATGTCCCAAACAATTAAACATTCGCTTGAGGTGCACCTCAAACTCCAACACAAAATGGTATTACTCCCGATTGCAAAACGATTCGATCGAGTACGCCAATAACACAAGACTAATCGAAACGATCAACGAGCCTCTACAGCCAAGCAATTGCCCAATCGTGATTCACTTTAGATCACGATGGCCGACGTATAGTCGAAACGACCCTACGGGTCCTACCTCAACAGAGGGTGTTTCTCGCGAAGCGAAACACTAGAAGTACAAATCTCCTTGCCACTTGAGCTCACGATTCGCGACTCCATCGGGAGAGCATTAGCAACTCTAAAGGTATCCTTCATTCTGAGGATTCTCGAACAACCAAAGGTAATGGCCAGTTAGGCCCCAAATCCTCTCCAATACTTACCTAGTTTTAGCTAAGGGAGATAGTCACCACAAGCAGTGGAACAAATCCTCAACATGCACTATTTCGTGCTCAAAATCCCAAGGCGAGTTAAATCAGCTCGCAAGTCCCAAGGTACAAGGTACCTCACAACTCCACACCACGAAAACCAATCTATTTGTTGGCACTCAAGACCTTCTCGCAAGGTAGGGTGTTCGAAACGACACACCCGATCATCTGATCATCCTATAAACATCGGAGAATGATCAATGCTAGAAATCCTCGGGTTGGTTCACCACACACTCGGTGTATCCTCGATCTCACGATCCCACACGTAGCATTCCACGCTCTTGGGTCAAAACTCGGGCTACCGTCCTGACCAAAACTTTGCCCTACCCGAAGGCACCGGGCCGTCACTCATTAATCGCGCTCGCCCAAAGGGCCTGTGCTCCGCAGTCTACAACTGGTCCAGGCACGGGTCGTCCCCGAGCACCCTCCGGCAAACAGCCGATCCAGGGATGCAACTAATGCAATAGTCGTGAGATCCAAATAGCATAGCAGAAAGCTACCCACAACCCGCAAACTAACCGTCTCATTCAAGGCTAATCCTCATCGCAAACAGCGATCTAACGTGATGCAATGCAACTCGGCAAATAGCCGATCAAAGGATAGGTGCAATGCACCGGCATCAACCAATGCACACTCGAAAATCATAGTGCGAACCGAAACAAGTAGTCACCACCTCGGCTGCCGTCGCCTCCTCAGTCTGAGCCGTATACATGCGGCCGTTCGGGGCCTGTTGTGGCTCCTCCGTCTGTCTCTAAACAGGTTGCCTCCCAGAGTGCGTCTGACTCGCACCCTCGGTCATGGGCCTCTAGCCCAAATCCTTAATCTAAGCCTTCTCGACGAGCGCGCGGTTTACCACATCTTGGCAAGTCTGAAGATTGGAATGTTGCGCCAACCGAAAGATCAACGGCCGAAGTCCTCGCAGTCCCGTACCACAACGGCACACCATGGGGGAGCCGTGGGAACTCCCATTCGTACTCGGCTACAGTCCGCTTCCCTTGGGGCATACCACCCGGATACTGTTTCGACCTTTTTCCTTAACATTGTCTCGAAGTAAAGCCTCAACAGGAGTTCCTTGAACCTCCCTCAAGTAGTCGTCACCATATCAGCATTGGTGTTATTCTGAAAATCCAACCACCAGCTATAGCCTTCATCTTCTAGGTGGTGATCGGCGAGCCGAACTCTGCCTCTCTCTTCCACGAATGTGTCGCGGAAATAGTTTCTCCATCTGTATCGACCACTTCCCTACGATCCAGTGGTCGTCCTTCTCTCCATCGAGGATCCTGGGATTACACCTCTCGAACTCGTTGGGCGATCCATAAGTCACTCTCGCTCTGCTCCCTCGGCCATCACGGGAAAACCACCTGTTGCAGTAAGGATCTCTTCAGGTGGTTCATGCGCGCATCCTGCCTACGTGCCGCACTTGCCTGTCGTTGAGCCGGTGTCGCCTGCTGAGTCGCCAAACCATTGAGAGCCGCAAGAAGGCACCTCACTCACGGACCTCGTCGGATCCCGGGGTAGTGGGTATCTCCACTTCCCCATACGTCGTCGTGTCATCCGCTCCAACAAACTTAGAGCGGGTCGTCAACAAGACGCCACAACGTCACTAAAGCGCAAGTTAAAAAAAAAACTCACGCCGTCGCATCCCCGCTCATGCTATAAATACCCAAATCATGCGAAAGTAATGAAGTGTGCTTCACAACTAACTCCCGATGTTACGTTGTCGGCCGCCAACGTAACCCTCCGCGAAGTTAGGAGTTATACACTTCGGTCCAACTCTACTTACTAGAGTTATTCAAGATACCCAATCTTAATACTTTCGCTCACAAATTAAATAGACCTCGTCACTCACGAGCCTATATCCTATAGTCCAACCTGCCTAGGGTTTGCTAGGTCCACAAGAAGACTCAACCCTAATCTCTGATACCAATTTAATCTGTCACGCCCCGGGACCCAGCGGAAGCCCGCCCGGCGCGTGCCCAGACCCGCCGTATGTCTACAACATACAAGGCGTCTAGCAAATACGATAAATAACCACGAAAATATGAAGAATCTAGAAGCATCAGAGCAATATAACAACTAGAATTCTATACTAATAAACATAAAGAAGTGACTAAGAGTAAAGTACCAATCTCTAATACAACTATAAAAAGAGTACAACAAAAAGAAATCCAACACCTCTATAACTAAGTACATGGTAGTCTCTACATAGGGATACAAAACTCTCTCAATCTCACCAAAGTACAAAAAGAGAGAAAAACCCCTACAAGGTGGAAAACTGCGATAACTAGCTAGCGATTCCCTTTCCACGATCCCTTGCCTCCGCCTGCCGAAGGCTCGAAACACATTAGAAAAGAGGGCGTGAGAACTATTAATTAATAGTTCCCAGTGGGCAATTATTGACTTCAGTTGCATGCTCCACTAGGCCCAAAACTAAGCAAGTAAGTATAAACGATAATAAGCGATAATAAGCGACATGTAAATAACATGTAAACTACTAAACACAATATCTCTACTTAGCATTAATTTGCATAAGTAAGCTATTCTAAGCATGAATAGAAAGCGTTATAATTAACATGAAGTTCCCCACTTGATAGTAAAAGACTAAGTTTACTATTCTAATCAAGATCTATAATGTCCACAAGTGATAGTAAAGTGTTAAAGTTTACTATTCTAGTCCAAGTCCACAGTTTTCTTTAAACTACATTAAGTTTAAGTACAATAAGATCAACCCGAAGGCGATATGGCCGATGCCCACCCGAAGGCTGCCTAGCCCAAATGCCGAGCCTAATGGCCCCGTAGTAGTCAACATTCCCACCCTAGGAATGAGACTGTCCCCACGGCAATCCACTTCGGCGCCCAATCCCGCACGGCGAATACAAGAAACGCGTTGGCCAACTCCGAGTGCCGCTTGTAGGGAGCGACCCTCACAAGCATGTGCGAATGAGCACAATGGCATATAGTCACAAAACTCGTCACAAGTCCCAAATCGTCATGTCTCTAACATGGAATGTACAAGTGTCCAAAAGGCCTATCTCTATGTCATCATGTCTCTAACATGGAAAAAATAGATGTCCAAAGGGCCTATGTCAAGTCTCTATGTTGCAGTTTCATAGTTTTCTAAGTTAAGTGCCGCTTGATGACACTTAAGCTCTTCTAAGTTCCAACAAGAGTTCGATGTTTACAATTACATTATCCCAGCTATATAAACATGAATGGCACACTCCCAGGTGCCCACAAATCCCACCCACACATGCATGCTGTTTAACCCAGAAAGCTCTACTATATAGAGTGAAAATTTTATCATACATAAGGCATGCATTTTAAGTGGTTCAAAATTTATAGTAAATCTAGTTAGCATGAATATGCATTCAA
Source organism: Aechmea fasciata (assembly GCA_025177825.1). Classification (NCBI taxonomy): domain Eukaryota; kingdom Viridiplantae; phylum Streptophyta; class Magnoliopsida; order Poales; family Bromeliaceae; genus Aechmea; species Aechmea fasciata. The sequence goes on from CM045924.1 coordinate 8,957,731, forward strand.
AACAATTAAATCAAACCGAATAAGCACTTAGGAGCCATTTGCTCCTATGCTCATGAAGCCAAACCCACCAAGTGCGAAAAGCGTTGCTCCGAACCGCTAACGAAGCTTCGATAATCACTCCTAGAGTCCTAGAAAGCACACCCTAGGAGTTACAAGCTAAGAAGATAAACCTTGAGTTCACACTTTAAGGATTTCGACAAAAGGTTGGAGAAAACTCACCGAATGCGAAGGAAGTGCTCTTGATCTCCAAACGGGAGTTAGAGTCCTTCTAATCCAACCTAAATCAAAGTTCTAAACCCATCAATTAGGTCCCAAAGGCCTTAAATCGAAAATCCCCAAATCCTAACCCTAGAATCCCATTCTAGGGTTTCATCTCACAAAAACCCACAAAATTCGAAACTAAAGGAAGGGGATCATTCACAAACCTCTAAGAAGCTCTAGATCAAGCTCAAAAAGCCCTAGGCTTGAAGCTTGATCCTCCACAAAGCTCCAACCACCAAGCTCCAAGCTCCAACAATAGAGGAAAAATGGCTCTATCAAGCAAAAGGAGCAAAAGAGAGAGATCAATCTCCTAACAATCCACCAAAAAGTCAAAAGAGTACAAGGGTTTAGAGAGAGAAGGTCTCCTACCTTGCTTGCTGTTGTGGGAGGGCTCAAATGAAGCCCTAGGGTGAGGGGGTAACCTAATAGAAGCAACAAAATGTTAAAACACCCCTACAGTTTAAACTGCTCGAATCTGCCCGTTTGTACCGGTACAAATCCATTTTGTACCGGTATAAACCCAGCGAAACGCCAAACCCGAGCCTCGGGTTTGCCAAGTCTACCCATTTTATACCGGTATAAATCTTGGTCTGTACCGGTATAGCCATCATTTTGTACCGGTATAGACACCATTTTGTACCGGTACATGGCACAGAATTTCCAACCCGAGAGCCACCTAAAATCCAACTTTTTGGACTTTAGGGCTTGGGACTCATCCCCAAACCTCGGTACACGCGCCATAGGTCGGAACACAGTCAACGACCCTCCAGAAAAACTGGAAAAGCTCCAACACAATTCAAATACTCGAACTCCGCAATTTGCGCAAGTCCAATATGTTACACACGCCCTCTTTTTCTAATGTGTTTCAGAGCCTTCGGCACCGGCGGAGGCACGGGATCGCGGCAAGGGAGTCGCCTAGTTAGCTAGCTTCTTTGCCACTTCTGTTAGGTGGTTTTTCCTCTCCTTTTGTGTTTAGTGAGAGAGTGATTTTTGTATCCATTCATAGAGACCACCTTGTATTATGTTAGTTTTCGCTTTGGGATCTTTAGTTGTTGCTCGTGGAGGTTATTGTTGTATTTACTCTTTTATAGTTCTTACTGGATTTTGGTTCTTTCTTTTATCTACTTCTTGTATGCTTATTAGTTTAGAATTCTAGTTGTTATACTGCTCTGATACTTCTAGATTCTTTTTATTTTGTTGGTTACTTATCGTTTTTGGTTAGACGCCTTGTATGTTGTAGACATACGGCGGGTCTGGGCACGCGCCGGGCGGGCTTCCGCCGGGTCCCGGGGCGTGACAGGGTAGTGGAACCCTTATAAGCTAGTGATAGAGGCTTGAGCTAAGGTAATAGAGACCTTAGAAGCTGGTGAACTTGAGTATGATCTAAGGCAGTAGAGACCTTAGACACTAGTAGAGGTTGAGTCGTGGAACTAAGGTAATTAGAAACCTTAGTGTTGCAGCTGATATGAGCTATGAATACCTAACTTAATGAATAGCTAAGTTAAAGAATAAAATGGCTATAGTAAAGAATGGCAATAAAGTAAAGAAAAGCTAAGAATCATTGCAGGAATTACATATTGCATATTGTGAGGCAGATTTTTATGTTAGTTGCAAATTATATATCTATTGATGTTTTTGGATTAACATATTTGCAGTGCCTCCTTGGACCTATTGTCACGCTCCGGGATCGGCAGGACCTTCCCCAAAGCGTGCCCAGACCCGCCATATGCCAACACATACAAGGCGTCTAACTAAAAACAGCGAAAATAAAACCATACAATAGGCTAAAACTATAGATATCAGAGCAACAAACAGCTAGCTCCTATCAACAAGTAGAGAGTAGGAAAACTATAAACATAAAGAGACTAACAACATAACCAAAAAGAACATAAGGCTAATACAACATTAGTCCCAAAAAGTGGTGGTCTCTCTAAATATAGGAACAACTCACAACCTCTCTAAACAACAGAAATAGAGAAGTATCCACCTATCGATCAACCTCGCCGAGTGCCGCTAACCCGAAGCAACACCCTTGCCGCGATCCCTAACCTCCCCCGATGCGGAAGGCACTAAAAAGGAAACAGAAACAGGGGGCGTGAGAACTATAATTTATAGGTCCCAGTGGGCAATTACTGACCTGCACCATTGCACCACTGGGCCCAAAGAAAAGAGAGCAAGTAAGCGATATAATTAAACTTGTAATTAAAGCATAAAGAAATGCTACAATAACCATGTTCCAAAATTTAAATGTCATAAGTTCTCGTTCCAACATATATAAGATGATATGTTTTAACTATAACCAACAAGTATAATAACATGTAATTAAAGAATTACCAAGTATACTATAACTCCAAGTAAAGTCCACACAATCCAACTACTAAGTCCTATCTAGTAGTGATTGTCATTTAGTAAAGTTGAATGTCCAAGTTCAATTCTCTTTCTCTAGGATTTACCCATAGTAATCCAACTTGTGCCACCTAAGTACCGTGGTAGCCCGACATCCCTCGCAAGGAATGTGTCTGTCCCAAACGGTGCCGTAGGTTTCTCAACACCGCACGCGCGAACGAATCGCAAAGGCCAACTCCGGAGTGCCGGCTTGTAGGGAGCGACCCTCACAAGCATGTGCGAAAGAGCACAAATGACAACAAGTATAGTCAAGTCTCAAGTCCAAACTTCATGTCTCAATATGGAAATAGTAACTAACAACCCTAAGGTCTAGTCCAATTATTCTCATGACACTAGATTCTCTATGTCAAGTTCATTCACGAGCCTAATGCCGCTTGATGACATTAGCCCACTATTTTACAAGTAGATGCCAAGTCTAATGCCGCTTTATGACATTAGCTTTTCTCCTATGTCATGCATAGTTTCTAGGTCCAATAACACCCCATATCATGTCCTTTTTACTAAGTTCAAGCTCTCAAATAGAATGCTACAAGTACTTAGTTACCACAAGCATACATCTCTACTATATAGAGGCAAAATCGCATTATACATAACACATGTATCTTAAGCATTCTAAAATTCACAAATAATATATGTAACTTGAAAACACATGATTTTCCAATTAACCGTAAACATATATGCACCAATGAGAATTTTCTCATTGTGCTAGGCGAGGCCAAACCCACCGATGATCCTCGCATGCTCCGGGTCGCCAACCCTGACACTTTCCAGACTCCTAGCGCCCTAGAAAGTTCACCCACAAAGTTTCAAGGTCAACCGACAAGCCCACGACTCAAACTGCGAATATCAGAATCGGAGAACAGGAAAAAACTCACCTAGATGAAGGATCCCTCTCGAAACCTCAAATGGAGTGTAAATCCCTTCCAAAGCAACCTAAATCAAGGTTCCAAACCAATCAATTGGACTCTAAAAGCCCTAGGTTGCAAGTCCCCAAAATAAACCCTAATATGCCAAATCTAGGGTTTCATCTATAAAGAAGCAACCAAACTCAAATCTAGAAGAAATAGAGGTGTTGCTTACCTTCTAGAAGCTCCAAACAAGGCTCAAAACCCTCAAAGCTTGAAGATCTTTCCTCCCTCAAGCTTCATCCATGGTGTAGGAAGCACCATAAGGCAAAAAGAGAGTAAAAAGGGTGATCAATTCTCAAGAAATCACCCAAAAATCCAAAAGAATCCAAAGGGGTAGAGAGAGAAACTCCCTTACCTCTTTCTCTCTTGATCTTAGCACAAAGAAGAAGCCATAAGGGTTTGGGTGCTATATTAGAAGCAACAAAATGCCAAGAAGCCCCTGCAGTTTTGAATTTTGGAAAACTGCCAGGCTGTACCGGTACAAGCCAATTTTGTACCGGTACAAACCCTGCGAAACAGCCAAACCCGAGGCTCGGGTTTGCCCGGTCCAGCCCTTTATACCGGTATAAATCTCGGTCTGTACCGGTATAGCCATCAAGGCTGTACCGGTATAGCAACAAATTTGTACCGGTACAAGAGCCCAGGAATTCAACCCGGGAGCAACCTAAAATCCAATTTTTTGGACTTTAGTGCTAGGAACTCATCCACTAAGCTCGGCACTCGTGCCATAGGTCGGAACACAGTCAACGACCCTCCAGAAAATCTGGAAAAGCGCAGATCTCACATCTGACACTCGAACCTTGCTATTTGCAAAAGTTCAGTGCGTCACACCTATTGGTCGAGCTTTTCCCTTGGGTGGCCGTACCCACTGGGAACTGTATTTATATAGTTCTCACCCCACGTGGTTCGGGGTATTTTTCAGGTGAATACGAGAGCGGCGCAGCAGCAGCGCGCGGCAAGGGCGTAGCTCAGTAGATAGCGCCCTACCAGGAGACCAGAGGTAGCAGTACCCTGTGGCAGTTCAGCTTACGGGACTAGAGGGTAATGAACAAATGTAACAAACTTGAGAAATGATGTAATAGCTTAGATAGTATTTGGAAGTCTAATGTAAAAGGAAACTGTGATGTAAAATATATGTGGAATGAATGTAATAACATAGGATGTGTTTATGTTGTTTGATACCTAGCTTCCTTATGCAATCATTGTATGTTTAATACTGTTCCTGTTTGGAACCTTCGTGAATTGTATTGATTGCGACGCCTTGGACGTACAGGAAAAACTTTGTCCGTTCGGCGGCTTGTCGGCGGCGCCGCGACCTCGGCCAAATTGGCGGGTGGTCGCGGGCTGTGACAGTGACAATCAAGAATAAATACCCGTTGCCGAGGATAGACGACCTGCTCGATCAGTTGCAAGGGTCGCGGGTATACTCGAAGATAGATCTTCAGTCGGGATATCACCAGTTGAAGATCCGACCGAAGGATGTACATAAAACGGCGTTTGGGTTAACGAATGCCCCGGCAGCCTTTATGGACTTAATGAACCAAGTCTTCCGACCATTGTTGGATAAATGCGTCATGGTGTTTATTGATGACGTGTTGGTGTACTTGCGGTTTGAGGAAGAACACGAGGAGCATCTAAGAGCCGTGTTGCAAATACTCCGGAACGAGAAGCTTTACGCCAAACTTAAGAAGTGCGAGTTCTAGCTTTCGAAAGTAACCTTCTTAGGCCATGTAATTTCTGGAAGTGGAGTCTCGGTGGATCCGAAGAAGATTGAGGCTATTAGAGATTAGCCTCGACCAACGAGTGTGGCAGAAGTCCGCAGTTTCATCGGACTAGCGGGCTACTATCGGCGTTTTGTAGAGGGGTTTGTGAAGTTGACTACTCCTCTCACATGCCTAACGCATTAGGGAGTAAAGTGTGTGGAGCGACAGTTGTGACCGAAGCTTCTAAGAGTTGAAGAAGAAATTGATGTTGACCCTAGTGCTAGCTCTGCCAATGCCGGGAGAGAGTTTCGTGGTTTACAGTGATGCTTACTACAGTAGGCTTGGGTGTGTTCTTATGCAGAATGGGCGAGTCATTGCTTCTGCTTCGCGCCAGTTGAAGGTTTATGAAAAGAACTACCCAATACAAGACTTGGAATTAGCGGCGGTTATTTTCGCGCTAAAACTGTGGAGGCATTACCTTTATGGTGAGCATTGTGAGGTATATACAGATCATAAGAGTCTCAAATACCTGTTCACCCAGAAGGAATTGAATATGCGACAGCGGCGGCGGTTGGAATTATTGAAGGACTACGACCTTACTATCTTATACCACCCCGGGAAGGCCAATGTCGTCGCCGATGCGCTAAGTAGAAAATCAGTTGAGAACTTGGCGACGGCGATTACTAGTCAACCGTTGTTGCAAAAGGAAATGCAGCGGTTTGGATTGGAGGTAGTGGCGCCAGAGGTTCCGACCATTTTGGCGGCGCTAGTGGTCCAACCGACCTTATTGGAGAGAATCAAAGAAAAGCAGATTGAAGATCCGTATCTCCAAAAGGTAAAGAATGACATTGAGGGCGGACGCGCCGGCGATTTCGGCGTGGGATCCGACGGTGCACTTCGGTTCGGAAACCGATTGTGTGTGCCTAAGGACGATAAAGTCCGCAAGATGGTATTGCAGGAAGCGTACCATTCCCTATATAGCATACACCCGGCAACACTAAGATGTATAAGGATCTAAAGCTACATTATTGGTGGCCGAGCATGAAAAGAGATGTTAGGGAGTTCGTGGCGCGATGCTTGACGTGCCAACAGGTAAAGGCCGAGCGTCGATTTCCCGCAGGCAAGTTGCAGAGCTTACCAATCCCCGTGTGAAAATGGAACGATATTGCGATGGACTTTGTGGTCAGTCTACCCCGATCGCAAGCAGGGCACGATGCCATATGGGTGGTTGTGGACCGTTTGACGAAGTCGGCTCACTTCTTGCCGATCCACACCGCGTGGTCAGGAGACAAGTTAGCATAGGTCTACTTAGATGAAGTAGTGAGATTGCACGGGGTTCCATTATCGATTGTATCCGATCGAGATCCCCGATTCACTTCTCATTTCTGGAAGAGTCTGCAGGATGCTCTAGGCACGCGGCTCGATTTCAGTATGGCATTTCATCCTCAGAGTGACGGATAGTCAAAGAGGACGATTCAAATACTCGAGGATATGTTGCGAGCATGTGTGCTTGACTATGGTGGAGGGTGGCATGAATATTTGCCGATGTCAGAATTCGCTTACAACAATAGTTATCAGGAGAGTGTAGCGATGGCGCCATTTGAGGCACTCTATGGACAAAAGTGTCGCTCTCCTATTCATTAGAGCGAAGTGGGTGAAGGAGTTACACTTGGACCGGATGTGGTGCGAGAGGCGGAGGAAAAGGTCCGTCTTGCTCGCCAACGACTATTGACGGCACAATCGCGACACCGAAGCAATGCGAACAAACGCCGAAAGGATTTGGAGTTTGCGGTTGGCGACCGCGTGTTCCTCAAAGTGTCGCCGATGCGCGGAGTGAGACGGTTTGGCATTCGGGGAAAGCTTAGTCCCCGATACATTGGACCATATGAAATACTAGAACGGATCGGGCCGGTGGCGTACAAGTTGGCGTTGCCGCTGAAGCTTGCGGGAGTACACAATGGGTTTCACGTGTCGAATCTCCGCAAGTATTGTCATAACTCCTCGCATGTGTTGGAGTACGAGCCAGTAGAGTTGCACGAGGATGTCACCTACGAAGAGTTCCCGGTGAGTGTTTTGGCTCGAGAGGAACGAAAGTTATGGAATCGGATCATACCGTACGTGAAAGTGCAATGGAGCAACCACTCAAGGCCTGAATCCACGTGGGAGCTCGAGAAGAAAATGCGCGTGGTCAACCCTCACTTGTTTGATGAAGTGAGCTAAGGTATGCGTTAAGTTTCACGGTCGAAACTATGTTTAAGGAGTGGGGAATGTAACATACCACTTCCTCGTAGAATGTGCCAAGTTCCGTCGAAATGAGCGGAACCCGGAGTGGAACGAGTGTGCGTGGGCTCTAAGTGCATTAGAACCCATTTGTAAGGACTAAGGGACCCAAGAGAGTGAAAGTTGCAGAGTCTGGAGAGGTCCCAGGCATTGTGCTCTCGGGGACCGATCCCCTTGGGTAGAGACCAGTCCCCGTATGCGTAGCAGATGAGATGGCCGAAAAATCGGCTAAGTCCTGGAATTGGGACTTACGGGAACCGGTCCCTGAGGTAGAGACCGGTCTTCCGTTGCGCAGCTGACTGAGAAGAGTGAAAATTTGGCTAAGTCTTGAAAAACAGACTTACGGGAACCGGTCCCTGAGGGGAAGACCGGTCTCCCAGGGTCCGGTCCCTGAGCTAGAGACCGGTCCCTGCCTGCGAAATTCTTGGGAGATTGGAATTTGACTTACGGGAACCGGTCCCTGCGGGGAGAGATCGGTCCCTGCACCCGAAAATGCCCAGATTGGGCTGTTTGCAAAATTGCAAAGTTGAGGGGTTTAAGTGCAAAACTGTAATGTGAAGGGTGTATATGTATGTGTGTATGTGTGATAGGGTTTATTTCTCACCCTCACACAAAACACTCTCCCTCTTTCTCTCTCTAAACCCTCCTCTCCCTCTCCTCTCTCCGTAGGGTTTGGTCAAGAGGAGATTTGAAGGATAAAGCTTGGAGAAAGAGCTCTCCAAGGTCGAGGGCAAGCTAGAGGAAAGCTTTTGGAGGAGAGCTTTGAACTCCAAAGGTGAGTTCTAGGGTTTTGAAATAATGGTTTGGAATTTTGCTTCTAGTAATGGCATTTATGAGCATTTCTAGTGATTTCTCTCCCAATTAATCAAGTCGGGGGCTTGTTTGGAGAAGATGATTTTGTACAAGGGTGAAAATTAGGGTTTTGTAGTTTGATGGTTCAAACTTGGGTTTGATCCCTCTTTACCCTAATTGGCCGGTAGGTGTTTCGGCGCGTGGGCGCGAACGGTTCGTCGATCCGTCGAATGAGTAAAGAGATTTTGGCGAGATAAGTCGGGTTGGTTCAAATCGTCGCAACTTGCGGCGTAAAACTTCAGAGTTTACGAGATCTAATCCACAGCCTCCTAGCAACCTAAAAAGGTGGGGGGTGCTATCCGGAAACACCGGATCTTTTACTATGTCTATGTCACCTATTGTTGAGCATACTAGCATATATTCCTTCATGCATGTAGGGTAAAGTAATGTATTGATGAATGAGGATCAATTGTATGCTTAGAAAACATAAGAATTGACAAGAACCAAGGAAATAAAGAATGAGATAAGTAATCCTATGTGTATGTGAAGGTATGAAAAGAAAAGAAAGGACTTGGGCGCTAGTAAACTATGGTGACATTGACTATAGAAACTGTATGACATTGAAAAAAGATTAGTGAAACAAGATTTAACCATAGTGGCGTTAGTGACCGTATTGGTACCACGAATGAGAATGACTAGACAAAGCTTTGGCTTTCGAGACATTGAGACAGGATTGACTACCTCCTCAAAATTGAGGATGGGATTATACTCACTCGTATTGATTCCGGCTTGTGTGAGGTCGCTCCTCGACAAGTGGTGTACTCCAGAGTGTAGACACCACGGGGCGGTACCCCGGCGAAGATCCCTCGGGTCGTTGTGCGTATGCCTCCCCCGGTAGACGGGATGTATGATTGTGAGTTTGGGGTGAACTCGTTAAACCCCGGGATGATTGGGTAATGGCCAAAGGAAAAAGAAAACAGGAACATGAACATGCATGCTTAATTTATCATGTACTGGATTATCTATCTGTCAGTTGACATTTCTTTTGCAGGCATTGTAATAGTTCGCATTAGTTGGTTTGCTATTTCTATTCCTTTGAATTACATATGCCTGAAATAGACCTAGTGGGCGAATCGGCGCGGTCGGTGGCCGAACTCACTGGAAACTTCGTTGTAGTTCTCACGCCACTAACCCTGCAAATCCGTGAGTGGGGGCGGTGGAGCATCGAGGCAAAGGGTTAGCGCAGTAGATAGCGGCCCCGGAGTCGTGTAGGCATGCCTTATAGCTTGCGTTCAACTTTTGTATGTTGAACCTAGAAATGTAAATGATGTAATTCATTTTTGGGTTAAAGGAAATTGTGATGTAAATGAATGATGATGAATGAATGTAATATAATATCTTATTTGTATTTGGTTTAAAGTGAATCAAATATGATATGTGGATGAATGTTTAGTAAAGTAGTTAGAGCTTTCACTACTTGATGATGCTTGCCCTCGAGCAAGCCATGTACAATGGTTATTCCACTGCATTGAAATGTATGATTGTACATGTTGGTTAGAGCCTAGGGCGGATAGGGGAGGTGCTGTCCGTCCGGCGCCTGTTCATGTGAACCGAATCCGACTAAACAGGCGGGTTCAGGGTGCGACAGAGGACCCGGTATGAGGACATTCAGGAAGGTCACTGTACCATCGACACTTGGGATGACCTAAAGAAGGAGTTAAAGGCTCAATTTCTTCCGGAGAATGTCGAGTTTATCGCGTGGCAGAATTTGCGAAGGCTCCAGTAGACGGGGTTGATTCGAGATTATGTCAAGCAGTTCTTCACGCTGATGCTCGATATCCGAGATATATATGCCTGAGAATGACAAACTCTTTCATTTTCTTGAAGGACTGAAACCTTAGGCGCAGGCAGAACTGCGTCACCAGAATATCAAGGACTTGGCCACGACACAGCAACCCGGCTGAGCGGCTGACCGACTACTTCACGCCGGAACACCCCAAGAAGAAACCCGTGAACAGCAACCCGAAAACCCACAACCAAAAGGCGAAGGGTAAGGGACCAGCACCCACGGAGCGAAAAGGGGTAGGTTCAAAGGGTCCGAAGAACTTGAAGAGCCCTGAGGAGGGTTGCTTCCTTTGCGGGGGTCCACACTTTGTTAGGTCGTGCCCTTAGAGGAAGTCCCTCAATGCAATGCAGATGAAGGACCCCGAATCTGACGAAGAGGAAGAGGCAGCGGAGACAGGAAGCATCCGGATGGGGCCACTCCGGTTGCTTAATGCACTCAAGGGTCAAGTGGGGGAGAAAGAGAAAACCGCACTACCGAAGGCAAAATCTCCTTCACCAAATGAGAGCAAGTAGAGTGAACTAATGTACGTGGACATTAATCTCAATGGCAAGACAACTAGGGCGATGGTGGATACATGTGCAACTCACAACTTCATTGCGACTGGTGAAGCGGAGCGTCTCAAACTTGCACTCAGCAAGGATGGAAGTCGCATGAAGGCAGTAAACTCGAAGGCCCAACCTATTGAGGGCTTTGCGAAGGAAGTGCATGTTAGCATCGGCTCGTGGACGGGTAAAGCCAATTTCATGTTAGTGCCGTTGGATGATTTTCAAGTCATCCTCGGGATGGAGTTTCTTCAGACGTCTAGAGGAATACCCATGCCATTCTTGGATGCACTCTGCATGATGGGTGACGAATCTCCATGTGTCGTTCCGGTGGTGTGGAAGACAACGGATGCCCGACAGATTTCAGCGCTCCAGCTCAAGAAGGGCGTGAAGATGGGCGAGCTGACTTATGTGGCGGCTTTGAAGTTGGAAATTGGAAGTGGGGACGACACTCTGACGCCACTCGAAGTGGCGAAGCTCTTGAAGGATTTTAAGGATGTCATGCCCCCAGAACTGCCGAAATCATTACCTCCCCGACGAGCAGTAGACCACCGGATTGAGCTCGAGCCTGGCGCGAGGGCCCCGGCTCGCTTTTCCTATCGCATGTCTCCTCCGGAGTTGGCGGAACATCGGAAGAAACTAGATGAGCTGCTTAAAGGCGGTCTTATTCGCAGCTTGAAAGCACCGTTCGCAGCCCCGGTACTTTTCCAGAAGAAGCATGATGGCAGTCTGCGGCTATGTGTGGATTATCGAGCTTTGAACAAGGTGACCATAAAAAACAAGTACCCAATCCCACTCATTGCGGACTTGTTTGATCAATTGGGGAAGGTGCGGTACTTCTCCAAACTGGACTTGCGATCAGGTTACTAGCAAGTCCGGATTGCGGAAGGTGACGAGGCGAAGACAACATGCGTCACAAGGTATGGGGCGTTCGAATTTTTGGTGATGCCGTTTGGTCTTACGAATGCCCCAACTACGTTCTGCACCCTGATGAACCAACTGTTTCACGACTTTCTGGACAAGTTTGTGGTGATCTATCTGGATGACATTGTCTTGTACAGTAAGACCTTGGAGAAACATGTTGAACACCTCCACATTGTCTTCAGAACATTAAAGGAGCACTCCCTCTACGTGAAGAAAGAGAAATGCTACTTCGCTCAAAAGGAGATCATGTTCTTGGGCCATCGAGTGGGTGGTGGCCTAATCGGAATGGATGAGGAAAAAAGTTCGCGCCATAAAGGAATGAAGAGTGCCAACGAGAGTGACAGAATTATGTTCGTTCCTTGGACTTGTCAACTACTACCAGCGATTCATCGGCGGCTACTCGCGGAGAGCTGGGCCATTGACAGACTTGCTACGAAAGGATCGGACTTGGAGATGGTCCAATGAGTGCCAGAAAGCCTTTGACGACTTGAAGGGTGCGGTGATAGAGGAGCCAGTACTACGTCTGCTTGATCACTCTCTCCCGTTCGATGTTCATACGGATGCCTCGGATTATGCTATTGGGGGGGTACTCGTACAAGATGGCCACCCTGTAGCCTTCGAGAGCCGAAAGCTGAATAATACCAAGCGGCGGTACGCGGTCCATGAGAAGGAGATGACAACAGTGGTGCATTGTCTCATGGTGTGGAGGCACTATCTCCTTGGATCCCGATTCGTGGTCAAGACAGACAACGTCGCTTTGAGTTATTTCTAGACTCAGAAGATGCTCACTCTAAAACAGGCGAGATGGCAGGATTTCCAAGCAGAGTTTGACATGGTCTTGGAATACAAGCCAGGACGATGTAACCAAGTTGCTGACGCTCTCAGTAGAAAGGCCGAACTTGCTGCCCTTAAAACTCTGACCAATGAGAGGGCAAGTCAAGTACAGGCGACTTTGCAAGAGAGGATTCGTGAAGGGTTGGAGAAAGATCCCATGACAGTGACTCTCAAGCAACTGATCGACGAAGGCAAGGCACGAAGATTCTGGATCCAGGACAGCCTCATCAAAACAAAAGGGGATCGAGTATACATGCCGCGGGCAGAGAACTTGAGAAGAGAACTGCTCCATGAGTGTCATGACACCCTGTGGGCAGGCCACCCGGGCGTACATCGAACCTTAGCCCTTATGGAGAGGACTTATTATTGGCTGAAAATGGGGGAGGACATTGAAGAATATGTATGCACCTGTTTTGTCTCACATGTCAGCAAGACAAGCTGGAGCGAGAGAAGCCGTGTGGGCTGTTGGAGCCCTTACGAGTGCTGGAGCGGCCATGGGAGAGCATCTCCCTGGACTTCATCGCCAGCCTGCCAAAGGTGGGGGAGTTCGGCTCGATTCTTGTCATCGTGGACCGATTTTCGAATTATGCCACTTTCATCCCTGCACCCATATGTTGTACTGCTGAAGAGACGGCGCGGCTATTCATGAAGCATGTGGTGAAGTATTGGGGAGTCCCGCAGAATATCATCAGCGATAGGGATTCCCGTTTCCTCGGGCGATTATGGATGGAGCTCTTAAAGCTCTTGGGTTCCAAGCTGTACTTCTCTACCAGCTTGCACCCCCAGACGGATGGCCAGACTGAAAGAATAAATGCTCTGCTCGAGCAATATCTTTGGCACTTCGTAAGTGCCAACCAACGAGATTGGGTAAAGCTACTTGATGTAGCCTAGTTCTCGTACAACCTGCAGCGGAGCTCTGCGACCAACAAGAGCCCCTTCGAGATCATCACCGGCCAGCAACCTTCCACACCACATACTCTGGTCATCGGGTATACCGACAGCAGCCCCTCAGCTTACCACCTTGCCAAGGAGTGGCATTGTAATGCTGAGATTGCCCAATCCTATTTGGAGAAGGCGGCAAGAACCATGAAAAAGTGGGCCGATAAGGATAGGCGACCTCGAGATTATAACAAAGGCGACCTCGTGCTGGTCAAGCTCCAACCAGCATCCTTGAGAGTATTCAGAAAGGTGCATAAGGGTTTGGTATGAAAGTATGAAGGCCCCTTTCCTATCGTGGGCAAGGTGGGAAAGGTCTCCTACCCCGTGCAGCTCCGGGCATGGCTTAAAATCCACCCGGTGTTCCATACGAGCTGCTTGAAGCCCTACCATGCTGACCGCGAAGATCCCTCAAGAAACATCTCGACTCATCCCACCCCCACAATTTCCTGTGTCGAGAGACGAGTTGACAAGATTCTGGCGGACAAAGTGCGGAAGCTACCCAGTGGAGCAGTTGGAAGGGAATTCCTCGTCCAGTGGAAGAACCTGCCAAAGGCTGAAGCCAGCTGGGAGCGGGAAGATGCACTTCGGCATGAAGAAGACCGGATCAGGGAGCACAAGCAGAAGACCTTGATGGACACGTCGGGATGAACAAAGCACGCATGGAGGTACAAGCTGAAGACCTCGACGAGGGCGTCGAGGAATCAAGTGGGGGAGTCTGTCAGGGTCCTTTTGGCTGTCAGTGGCCCTGACTTTGTCAATAACATTGAGTTTGTAAAGAGTCTGTAAATGTTGTGTCGGGCACGACGTCGACATAGGATTTTCCTTGTTTGTGATGGGCATTGCTTGTAAATTGGTATCCTGTTGGCTACCCGCGGGTTCACTTGTGCTACGCATCCAAGGGAACGTAGGCATTTCGCTAATGATGACCGTTTATGCGACGGATTGAGCCTGACGCATGTCGGACATGGGTCAGCGGCCTATTTTCCTATTGGTATGCGGAGCGAGGAAAACGTACCCCTCAGTGAGCACCTTTGTACCCCCGGGGTGCCAAGTGGGTTGATGCCAATATAGGGTAGTACGAGAAGGTTGGGTGAGACGTGTTAAGTGACTTCGCTATATGTGGAGTGTCTTGGTGATCATTTTGCCCTCATCGGCCATGCCCGAACAAGTTGAGTCGTGTGCCTTTCGCTTGTAGTCCATCTTTTCGTTAACAATAAAATACTCGTTGTTTGTGCCAATTTGCAGGAACCCTTTACGTGCTTGCTCTCAATTCTTGGTCATTGCCAATTTGCGAAGTTGTGTGTCACGCCCCGGGACCGGCAGGGCCTTCCCAGTAGCGTGTCCAGACCCGCCATATGTCAACACATACAAGGCGTCTACCAAAAACAGCAGAGATAAAACAACAATAGGCTACAACTAGAGATATCAGAGCGATAATCAACTAAGTTCTAAGAGCAAGTAGGAAGGAAAGTAAACTGAATAACCAAAGAGAAATAAAAGGTGATACAACATCTAACACAAGTATCCACAAAATATGGTGGTTTCTATACAAGGTACAACTCTCAAAACCTCTCCAAAATAAAAAAACAAGAGAGGTGGACCACCTATCAAACACCCTCGCCGAAGTCGCTAACCCGAGGCAATGGCCTTGCCGCGGTCCGTGGCCTCCCCCGATGCAGAAGGCGCTGAAAAGAGTCAGAAAATAGAGGGCGTCAGAACTATAATTTATAGTTCCCAGTGGGCAATTACTGACCTCAGCTGCATGCACCACTAGGCCCAAAAGAGATAGTAAGAGTAAGCGGTAAATAAACAACTGTAATAAAAGCATAACTGAAATGCTGCACTACTATGCCACATGTATACATGATAAGTGCATATGCTATCCAAGTCTGATATGCCAACATATAAAAGATATGCTCTACTATAACAACCAAGCATACTATGATGCAAATAATGGACTATAAAGTATACTACATGTCTCAAAGTATGCTCTAAGTATGTCCAAGTAATCCAACTACTATGTCCTATCTAGTAGTGATCATCATTTAATATTGAATGTTATAGTTCAAATCTCTTTCCAGAATCTACACAAGTGTAATCCAGCTTGTGCCACCTAAGTGCCGTGGTAGCCCGAACATCCCCCGCAAGGAATGAGTCTGTCCCAATCGACCCCGTAGGTTTCTCAATACCGCACTCGCGAACGTATCGCAAAGGCTAACTCCGGAGTGCCGGCTTGTAGGGAGCGACCCTCACAAGTATGTGCGAATGAGCACAAATGGCAAGCAAGCACCATCAAGTCTCAAG
Source organism: Aechmea fasciata (assembly GCA_025177825.1). Lineage (NCBI taxonomy): Eukaryota > Viridiplantae > Streptophyta > Magnoliopsida > Poales > Bromeliaceae > Aechmea > Aechmea fasciata. Next base: position 8,973,470 of record CM045924.1, read on the forward strand.
TACCCAAATCCTCATGTCTCTCACATAGCAAATGTCACTAGCAACCCTAAGGTCTAGTACAATAGCTCTCATGGCACTACATTCCACTATGTCAATGTTCAATCACGAGCCTAATGCCGATTGATGACATTAGCTCACTAAGTTACATATTGATGCCAAGCCAATGCCTCTTTATGATACGGGCTTTTCTCCTATATCATGCATAGTTTCTATATTCACAAACATGTTTCAAATTCATTATAACCATATAGTTTCATGTCTCAACTAAAATGCCAACACCTACTTAGTCTCACATGCACACATCTCTACTATATAGAGGTAAAATTGTATTATACATAACATATATATTTTAAGCATTCTAAAATTCACAAATAATATAACTATAATGAAAATGCATGATTTTCTCATTAACCGAATGCAAATAAACACCAATGAGAATTTCTCATTGTGCTTGGTGAGGCCAAACCCACCGATGCTCCAAGCGTCGCTCCGAAACGTTAACGAAGTCTATATTTCTCCTCCTAGCACCCTACAAGGTAAGCCCTAGGAGTTACAACCTCAAAAGATGAATCATGAGTTCAATCTTTAAACATATAGGTAAAGATAAGGAAAAACTCACATAATGTGTAGAAATCCCTCACAAATCCTGAAATGGAAGTTAAATACCTTCCAATGCAACCTAAATCAAGGTTCTAAACCAATCAATTGAGCTCAAAAGGCCCCAAATCACAAAGCCCCAAAATAAACCCTAAATCTCCAAAACTAGGGTTTTTACCAAAAGAAACATCAAAATCCCAAACTAGAGGAAGTAGAGATGATGCTTACCTTCTAGAAGCTCTAATCAAGGCTCAACTACCATCAAAGTTGAAGATCTTTCCTTCAACAGGTTCCAAATCTAAGCTTCCAACCTTTCCTCATGGTGGAGTATACACCACAAGGCAAAAAGAGAGCAAAGAGATGATTAATCTCTTAGAAATCCACCCAAAATTCAAAGAAAAGCAAGGGAGGGGAGGGAGAAGCTCTCTTAGCTCTATCTCTGCAGTGAAGGGGCTCAAAATGAGCCCTAGGGGCGTGGGGGTGATAATATAGAAGGAAAAAAATGCTAAAACACCCCTGCAGTTCAAACAGTTCACAATCTGACAAAGTGTACCGGTACACGGGAAAAGTGTACCGGTACAGATCCTGCGAAACTGTCAAACCCGAGCCTCGCGTTTGAGAGAAAATACCCTCTCTACCGGTACAAAATTCAAAGTGTACCGGTACAACCATCAAGTCATGCCGTACAACCACCCGATCTGTCTACGGATGCCCGAAAATACAATCCGAGAGCTATCCAAAATCTAACTTTTTAGGTTTTGATGTATAGGTTTAAACCTCTATTCTCGGGACTCGTGCCATAGGTCGGAACACAGTCAACGACCCTCCAGAAAGTCTGGAAAAACTCAGATCTCACATCCTACACTCTAACCTTGCTATTTGCGAAAGTTCAGTACGTCACATTGTGCCTTGGGACGGTTTGGCTGGCTCGTTTGTGCAAGTGACGAACGAGCGCCGCCGGGCTTTTCGACAAAAAGTCATTAGACCCGTGACAACGCGGCGCCCCGCTACGCGTGCCCGCCTGCCCGCGCCCCGCGCTCCCCCACCCGCCTGCTCGCCACCTTTTCCAAAACTGAGGATTCATATATACTATAGACTATAGATACGCGCTCCTAAAAAAATTTAAGGAAAAACTTCAAAATAATAATAATAATAATAATAATGTAGTTTTGTACCTTTTTTTTATTTTAGGGGCAATTACTTATATACTTCTGAAAAGTTTCCGACTTTCCGATATACCCCTCTTAGAAGGCTAATATTTAAAATACCCCTCATACGTTCCAACCTATTTCTAATATATCCATAGAGTTAAAATCGGTTAATTAGCTCTGTTGTCTTTGTAAAATTATTATTTTGTTCTTTCAAATATATCCTTCCACTATTATTGTCTTTCTTATTTGCCCTTAAAATTAGGGGCACAAAAAGTATTTTAATTTTTGGACTTTTCAATACACCCCTCTACCGTCACCAACCTTTCTTATTTGCCCTTAAGTTAATGACAAAATTGACATTTTAATTTTTTTTAACTGTGGTAAATATTTAACTCATGTTTAACCAAGATTAACTTAATATAAGTGTCACGCCCCGGGACCCAGCGGAAGCCCGCCCGGTACGTGCCCAGACCCGCCGTACATCTAAAACATACAAGGCGTCTAGCAAAACGATAAATAATCAACAAGAAAGAGGCATCTAGTAGTATCGGCGAAATAAAACAACTAGATCTCTACATAGGAAGTAAAGCACTAACATCCACTACGAAGTATAAAAATAAATACAACCATAACTCCACAACCAAAAACTATAAAAGGTACATGGTAGTCTCTATACCGGGATACAAAAATCTCTCTCTCACAAATACCAAAAAGAGAGAAAAGTAGAACCATCTAAAAGAGAGTAAAGCTACTATAAGCTAACTAGACGCGACTCTCTTGCCGCGATCCCTTGCCTCCGCCGGTGCCGAAGGCTCTGAAACACATTAGAAAAAGAGGGCGTAAGAACTATTAATTAATAGTTCCCAGTGGGCAATTACTGACTTCAGTTGCATGCTCCACTAGGCCCAAAACTAAACAAGTAAACGATAAACTATGCATAAGTAAAGTAAACGACATGTAAAATAAACATGTAAGCTACTAAACATGATATCTCTACTTAGCATAAATAAGCATAAGCAAACGACTAATCTAAGCACGGTTAGTAAGTACAACTACTAGTATAATGTTCCCAATTTAATAGTAAAGAGTTGAAGTTTACTATTCTAGTCAAATCCACAATGTCCACCAATGATAGTAAAGTGTTGAAGTTTACTATTCTAGTCAAATCCACAATGTCCACCAATGATAGTAAAGTATTGAAGTTTACTATTCTAGTCAAATCCACAATGTCCACAAATGATAGTAAAGTGTTGAAGTTTACTATTCTAGTCAAATCCACGATTTCCTTTAAACTATATTAAGTTTAAGTACAATAAGATCCAACCCGAAGGCGATATGGCCGATACCCACCCGAAGGCTGCCTAGCCCAAATGCCGAGCCTAATGGCCCCGTAGTAGTCAACATTCCCACCCTAGGAATGAGACTGTCCCACGGCAATCCACTTCGGCGCCCAATCCCGCACGGCGAATACATGAAACGCGTTGGCCAACTCGGAGTCTTGAGGCTTGTAGGGAGCGACCCTCACAAGCATGTGCGAATGAGCACAATGGCATATAGTCACAAGAACCGTCACAAGTCTCAAATCATCATGTCTCTAACATGAAAAGTAAAACCACTATGTCCAGGGCCTATCTCTATGTCATCATGTCTTTAACATGGAATATAGTAGATGTCAGTGGCCTATGTCAAAGTCTCTATGTTGCAGTTTCATAGTTTTCTAAGTTAAGTGCCGCTTGATGACACTTAAGCTTTTCTAAGTCCCAACACAAGTTAATGTTCTCAAATACTTTAGTTAAGCTATATTAACATGAATGGCACACTCCCAGGCGCCCACACGAGCCACTCTCACATGCATGCAAAAATAACCCAGAAAGCTCTACTATATAGAGTGAAATTTTTATCATACATAAGGCATGCATTTTAAGTGCTCCAAAATTCATAATAATTCTATCTAGCATGAATATGCATTTAGAATAATTTAATCAAACCAAATAAGCACTTAGGAGCCATTTGCTCCTATGCTCACGAAGCCAAACCCACCAAGTGCGAGTAGCGTTGCTCGAACCGCTAACGAAGCTTCGATTATCACTCCTTGAGTCCTAAAAAGCAAACCCTAGGAGTTACAAGCTAAGAAAACGAACCGTGAGTTCAATCTTTAAAGAACTCTACAAAAAGGCGAAGAAAACTCACCGAATGCGAAGGAAACTCTCTCGATCTCCAAATAGGAGTTAGAGTCCTTCCAATCCAACCTAAATCAAGGTTCTAAACCCATCAATTAGGTCCCAAAGGCCCTAAATCAAAAATCCCCAAATTCTAACCCTAGAATTCAAAACTAGGGTTTCATCTCAAAGAAACCTCCAAAAACCGAATCTAAGTGAAGAGAGCTTGTTGCTTACCTCTAAGAAGCTTCAAACCAAGTCCAAAAGGCCCAAGGGTTGAAGTTTGATCCACCACAAAGCTCCACTCACCAAGCTCTAAGCTCCAACAATGGAGGAAATAGGCTCTACCAAGCAAAAGAGAGCAAAGAAAGGGTTTTAATCCTCAAAAATCCATCCAAACTAAGGAGAGAAGAAGGAGATGGAGTGGAGGGAGCTCTTACCTCTCCTCTTGCTGTGAAGAACACAATGGGGAGCCCTAGGGACGAGGCTTGCACTAATAGAAGTGCTACAATAGCTAAAAACCCCTGCAGTTCAAAGCGCTCGAAATCTGCCGGTTTGTCTGTACAAATCCATTTTGTATGCAGTATAAACCTATGACGACCAAACCCGAGCTTCGGGTTGCCTCGCTCAGCTGGTTTGTACCGGTACAAAATCCATTTTGTACCGGTATAGCCATCACGCTTGTACCGGTATAGCCATCATTTTGTACCGGTACAAGGCCTCGAAATTTCAATCCGAGAGCAACCTAAAATCCAACTTTTTGTGTTAAGGATTTTGTGTTGGCAAGTTTCGTGAATTGTGTCGGAGTCTTGAAGGATCGGAGCGGATCGAAGATGGTTGAAGAATCCTAGACTTCGAAGAAAAGAGACAAGTTGAATCACGACGTCTAGGTAAGTTTTTAATTCATAATTATGGTGATTCATACTTAGTTATAGGCATTAGAATCATAAATCATTGTTTAACGGATTAGAAATTATATTGGAACTTTGTAATTTTCGAAAATTGGAAAATTTACAAAGTGTACCTGACCTGTACCTGAACCTGTACGGGTACAGAATCATACCCATTACCGGTAACAGCCTGAACCATTACGGGTACAGCCATCATACCCATTACCGGTAACAGCCTGAACCTGTACCGGTACAAGCATGGTTGCTATACCGGTACAGCCATCAATCCATTACCGGTAATGGCTCTTCGCAGAAAAATCTTCCGTCATTGCATTACCGGTAATGGCCCTGTTTTTGTACCGGTACAAGGTGTAAAAAATCTGAATTTTCTCTAATCCGAATCTAATTGATTCTAAAGTCTATAAATAGGTTCTTAGGGTTCTCTAACTCGGTGTGCTTCATGAAAATACTTGTTTGAGAAACCCTAGAGGCTAGGAATTCATCTAAAACCTATTTTCTACAAAATAGCCTCTTTTAGGTCAAATCGAGATATCGTATTGAATATCTATATGTCGATTTGATCTACAATTCGCTTGGAGTTTTCTTCTTCGGTTTTCCACGATACTCCTAAGCGAAGGATCACCATACTCATGATGCTTCTCATGAACGGCGTCGTGGATTCGGCGTGAGGCGTCGTGGATTCGGCGCGTTTGAAGGCGATTCGTGGATTCGGATCGTTGGCTCGTGGATTCGAGTGGCGTCGTGGATTCGGCGTGATAGAAGCTTCGTGGATTCGAAGTGGTGGCGTTTCGTGGATTCGGGACGTGGCGTTCGTGGACTCGAACGTGAGGGCGTGGACAACCCGAAGGAGGATTGCGCGGAGATCCATAGGAGAGTTAGAGAGGTCGAGTCCGTGGAGTTCGGTATCACCTTGTAATCTTTTCTCTTATTGATTGTTTATTCGCGTGTTGGTCCCGTGGGTTTTTTACTCCGAGTTGGAGTGTTCCCACGTAAATCTCGGTGTGCTTTTTAATTTCCGCATTTACCTTTTTAAAGCATCGAGAATTGTGGTTTTTGGCCGATACACCTATTCACCCCCCTCTAGGTGTTGTTTGATACAATCTAGATAGATCCTTGGGGCTTCCCCGTAACTCACATTTTGGACTTTAGTGCTTGGGATTCATCCACTAACCTCGGTACACGTGCCATAGGTCGGAACACAGTCAACGACCCTCCAGAGAATCTGGAAAGGCTCCAAACTCAAGTCGAATACTCGAACTCCGCAATTTGCGCAAGTCCAGTATGTTACATTCACCCCTCCTAAAAAGGAGTTTCGTCCGCGAAACTCAAAAGCAAACTCATACCTCAAGCTTCCATCTGAAAGAGATGGGGATAGCGCTCCTGCATCGCGCTCTCAAGTTCTCACGTGGCCTCCCGCTCCTCGTGGTTGCTCCAAAAGAATCTTCACGTACGGAATGTCCCGATTCCGCAACTTCTTCACTTCGCGAGCCAAGATCTTCACTGGTTGCTCCTCGAAGCTCAAATCTTCCCGCAGCTCTATGGGTACAGCCTCCAATACATGAGCCGGATCAAGGATGTATTTCCGAGTGACCGATACATGAAAGACTTTATGCACGCCCGATAGGTTCGGTGGTAGAGCAAGTCGATACGCTACCGGACCTAAACGTTCCAAGATCTCATAGGGTTCAAAGAATCGAGGACTCAACTTGCCTCGAATTCCAAATCTCCGAATTCCCTTTGACGACGAGACTTTCAAGAAGACATGGTCTCCAACCTGAAACTCCAAGTCTCGTCGACGTCTATCTGCATAGCTCCTCTGCCTACTCTGGGCTGTCAGTAGTCGCTCACGAGCGATTCGAACTTTATCCTCCGCTTCCTGGAGCACTTCAGGGCCTAAAGTCAATCTTTCGCCAACTTCACTCCAATGAAGTGGCGATCTACACTTCCGTCCATACTATGCCTCGAACGGTGCCATCTTGATGTTTGCTTGATAACTATTGTTATAAGCCAACTCCGTCATCGGTAGATGCTGCGACCATCCTCCCTGGGAGTCCATCACACAAGCTCAAAACATGTCCTCTAAGGTCTGGATAGTACGCTCCGACTGCCCGTCACTCTGGGGGTGGAAAGCAGTGCAAAAGTCCAGTCGAGTACCCATGGCGTCCTGCAGACTCCTCCAAAAGTGTGACACAAAGCGAGTGTCCCTGTCTGATACAATCAAGGTCGGTGCTCCATGAAGTCGCACAATCTCCTCAAGGTACACTTGTGCGAGCTTCTCTCCAGCCCAAGCAGTATAAATAGGTATGAAGTGCGCCGACTTCGTTATCCTATTCACGATCACCCAAATAGCATCATGCCCGGCTCGAGAGCGGGGCAATCCAGTCACGAAGTCCATGGTGATCTTCTCCCACTTCTACACGGGAATAGGCAAACTCTGAAGTTTTCCCGCTGGAACTCGATGCTCAGCTCTCACTTGTTGGCAAGTTAGACAACGAGCTACAAACTCGCCAACATCCCCTTTTTTCATCCCGCGCCATCAGTAAAGCAACTTCAAGTCTTCTCCGAAAAGTTCCTTCTCTAAATTGCGCTCGTTCGACAAGCTATTCAATTGGTCATCACCAAAACCAAGTACTACCCAAATGTTGAATTCCAGTTCTCACTTCTCTCGTCTTGGCCGAGGGCGAAGCCTAGCTCTGCTTCAATTACTCATACAATTGGAATTCTATCATATAACTCTCAGTGGCGAATTCAACAATACGGCTCGTAACAAGAACCCGGGGTTCAAACCCGTTATCTGATCCATCAACACTCCATCGGAATGCTCACTAAAGAGATGTGATACAATATCTATTCGTTGACTCTGATCCCAACATTGCTCGCTCAACTCAAAGTCAGATCTTGATAAAAGATTGCACGACTGAGTGTAAATCCAATCCATAATTAAGCATGGTGTAATTCCCACATGTTTACTCTTGTATACATACTTGGCATGAACAGCCTTATACTCAATGTCCAAGATGATCATCCCTTCCGATTGTAGCAAAAATTGCTGAGTCATCCAATCTTATCTCCAAAGTTGAATACTCAATTCCCCAATCGGCACTGCACCCCAATGCCTCCGCAGCAGTCTCAACTCTACTACTGGGGTGGTACTCACTGATTTCCTTCTATAAATATGGTCAAGAATCACAACTCACTCACTTCCTCAATCCGTTACTCCCTTCGTCTCAACTTGATGTCTCAAGTAAACTCTTCATAAGCCTACGCGAGAGCTTATCTTCGGTAGGGAATCTCATAGCACTAACTGCTCAATCGCTCGAATCGAACATTCGAAATTCTTCTCCCCAATGCTTCCCTACGCATTGGATACCCCAAGTATCCATAGTAACCGAGCTCAACTCAAGTGATAGAGAGGGTTCCGTTTACAATTTAATAATATCTCTCTATCAATATCACCATGAAGTGACTATCAACGAGAACGTCAAACTCAACTACTCTTCCACGAAGTCTCCATTGCAAGGAACTTGATTCCCCGTGCAACATCCGAACAAGGGAAAATCAGCACTTGGTACTTTCCCTCACGAATTTTCCCAACAACTCGATCCAACAGTGAGAATTTACACTTCGCTCACCTCAGTAAGCTTCCACAGTTGATCCTTGCAGATCTTCATCGGAATATCCATGGCCGTCTACGACCGGTTCCGCCAATCCATATAGAGGGCTTGGAATTATCATTCCGCAAGTCCCTAACGTTGGTGAAGTACTACAGGCTTCAGCAACGTCACGCTAATCCCCGTGATGTCCCAAACAGGTACCAACACTCGCTTGAGGTACAGCCTCAAACTCCAACATAAAATGGCATTACTCCCGATTGCAATACGATTCGATCGAGTACGCCAATATCACAAGACTAATCTAAACGATCAACGATCCTCTACAACCGAGCAATTGCCCAATCGTGATTCACTTTAGATCACGATGGCCGACGTATAGTCGACACGACCCTACGAGTCCTACCTCAACGAGGGTGTTTCTCACGAAGCGAAACAAGAAATGTAAAGATCTCCCTGCCACTTGAGCTCACAATTCGTGACTCCGTCAGGAGAGCATTAACAACTCCAAAGGTATCCTTCAATCTGAGGATTCTCGAACAACCAAAGGTAATGGCCGGTTAGGCCCCAAATCCTCTCCAATACTTACCTAGTTTTAGGTAAGGGAGATAGTCACCACAACCAGTGGAACGAATCCTCAACATGCACTATTTCGTGCTCAAAATCCCGAGGCGAGTTAAATCAGCTCGCAAGTCCCAAGGTACAAGGTACCTCACAACTCCACACCGCGAAAGCCAATCTATTTGTTGGCACGCAAGACCTTCTCGCAAGGTAGGGTGTTCGAAACGACACACCCGATCATCTGATCATCCTATAAACATCGAAGAATGATCAATGCTAGAAATCCTCGGGTTGGTCCACTACACACTCGGTGTACCCTCGATCTCACGATCCCACACGTGGCATTCCACGCTCTGGGCTCAAAGCTCGGACTACGTCCCGACCAAAACTACGCCCTACCCGAAGGCAGGGCCATTGTCACTCCACTAAGCTGCGCTGCCCAAAGGGCCCAGACTCCATGATCCACAAGCCCAGTCCGAGCACGGGTCGTCCCCAGCACCATCCGGCAACCAGCCGATCCGGGGATGCAACTAATGCAATCGTCATGAGATCCAAATAGCATAGCAGAAAGCTACCCACAACCCGTAACTAATCGTTTCAAACAAGGCTAATTCTCAACGCAAACAACGAACTAACGTGATGCAATGCAACTCGGCAAATAGCCGAACAACGGATAGGTACCACGTACCGGCATCAAGCAATGCACACTCGAAAGCCATAATACGAACCAAAACACGTAGTCACCACCTCGGCTGCCGTCGCCTCCTCAGTCTGAGCCGTATACACGCGGCCGCTCGGGGCCTGTTGTGACTCCTCCGTCTGTCTCTAGACAGGTTGCCTCCCAGAGTGCGTCTGACTAGCACCCTCGGCCGTGGGCCTCTAGCCCAAATCCATAGTCTAAGCCTTCTCGATACTCCTGCACATACGCCACACCGCCTCCCACGACGAGCGCGCGGTTTATCACACAGATCCTGCTCCGACTTTCTCTTAACACTCTCAGGGAAATAAAGCTCCAACAGGAGTTCCTTGAACCTCTTCCAAGTAGCCGCTACGATGACAGCGTTGATGCTATCCAGAATGTCCAACCACCGGCTACAAACCTCATCACTCAGGTGCCCCACGGCAAGCCAACTCTGCCTCTTTCCTCCACGAATGTGTCGTGGAAATAGATTCTCCGTTTGCATCGACCACTTCCCAACGATCCAGTGGTCGTCCTTCCCTCCATCGAGGATCCTGGGGTTACACCTCTCGAACTCGTTGGGCGATCCATGAGCCACTCTCGCTCTGCTCCCTCAACCATCACGGGGAAAACCGCCTGTTGTAGTAAGGATCTCTCCAGGTATTTCATGCGCGCATCCTGCCTGCGTGCCGCATTTGCCTGCCGTTGCCGGTGTCGCCTGCTGAGTCGCCGAACCAGTGAGAGCCGCAAAAAGGCACCTCACCCACGGACCTCGTTGGATCCGGGGGTAGTGGATATCCCCACTTCCCCAAACGTTGTCGCGTCATCCGCTCCAACAAGTCTAGAGTGGGTCATCGACAAGACACCACGACATCAATAAAGCGCAAGTTAATAAAACCCACGCTATCGCAGCCCCACTCAACTATACCCAAATCATGCGAAAGTAATGAAGTGTCTTTGCACAACTAACTCCGATGTTACGTTGTCGGCCGCCAACGTAACCCTCCGCGAAGTTAGAAGTTATACACTTCGATCCCACTCTACTTCCTAGAGTTATTCAAGATACCCAATCTTACTACTTTCGCTCACAAGTTAAATAGACCTCGTCTCTCACGAGCCTATATCCTATAGTTCAACCGGCCTAAAGTTTGCTAGGTCCACAAGAAGACTCAACCCTAGGCTCTGATACCAATTTAATCTGTCACGCCCCGGGACCCAGCGGAAGCCCGCCCGGTACGTGCCCAGACCCGCCGTACATCTAAAACATACAAGGCGTCTAGCAAAACGATAAATAATCAACAAGAAAGAGGCATCTAGTAGTATCAGAGCGAAATAAAACAACTAGATCTCTACATAGGAAGTAAAGCACTAACATCCACTACGAAGTATAAAAATAAATACAACCATAACTCCACAACCAAAAACTATAAAAGGTACATGGTAGTCTCTATAACGGGATACAAAAATCTCTCTCTCACAAATACCAAAAAGAGAGAAAAGTAGAACCATCTAAAAGAGAGTAAAGCTACTATAAGCTAACTAGACGCGACTCTCTTGCGCGATCCCTTGCCTCCGCCGCGTGCGAAGGCTAAACACATTAGAAAAGAGGGCGTGAGAACTATTAATTACTAGTTCCCGGTGGGCAATTGACTTCAGTTGCATGCTCCACTAGGCCCAAAACTAAACAAGTAAACGATAAACTATGCATAAGTAAAGTAAACGACATGTAAAATAAACATGTAAGCTACTAAACATGATATCTCTACTTAGCATAAATAAGCATAAGCAAACGACTAATCTAAGCACGGTTAGTAAGTACAACTACTAGTATAATGTTCCCAATTTAATAGTAAAGAGTTGAAGTTTACTATTCTAGTCAAATCCACAATGTCCACCAATGATAGTAAAGTGTTGAAGTTTACTATTCTAGTCAAATCCACAATGTCCACAAATGATAGTAAAGTGTTGAAGTTTACTATTCTAGTCAAATCCACGATTTCCTTTAAACTATATTAAGTTTAAGTACAATAAGATCCAACCCGAAGGCGATATGGCCGATACCCACCCGAAGGCTGCCTAGCCCAAATGCCGAGCCTAATGGCCCCGTAGTAGTCAACATTCCCACCCTAGGAATGAGACTGTCCCACGGCAATCCACTTCGGCGCCCAATCCCGCACGGCGAATACAAGATACGCGTTGGCCAACTCCGGAGTGCTTGGCTTGAGGAGCGACCCTCACAAGCATGTGCGAATGAGCACAATGGCATATAGTCACAAGAACCGTCACAAGTCTCAAATCATCATGTCTCTAACATGAAAAGTAAAACCACTATGTCCAGGGCCTATCTCTATGTCATCATGTCTTTAACATGGAATATAGTAGATGTCAGTGGCCTATGTCAAAGTCTCTATGTTGCAGTTTCATAGTTTTCTAAGTTAAGTGCCGCTTGATGACACTTAAGCTTTTCTAAGTCCCAACACAAGTTAATGTTCTCAAATACTTTAGTTAAGCTATATTAACATGAATGGCACACTCCCAGGCGCCCACACGAGCCACTCTCACATGCATGCAAAAATAACCCAGAAAGCTCTACTATATAGAGTGAAATTTTTATCATACATAAGGCATGCATTTTAAGTGCTCCAAAATTCATAATAATTCTATCTAGCATGAATATGCATTTAGAATAATTTAATCAAACCAAATAAGCACTTAGGAGCCATTTGCTCCTATGCTCACGAAGCCAAACCCACCAAGTGCGAGTAGCGTTGCTCCGAACCGCTAACGAAGCTTCGATTATCACTCCTTGAGTCCTAAAAAGCAAACCCTAGGAGTTACAAGCTAAGAAAACGAACCGTGAGTTCAATCTTTAAAGAACTCTACAAAAAGGCGAAGAAAACTCACCGAATGCGAAGGAAACTCTCTCGATCTCCAAATGGGAGTTAGAGTACTTCCAATCCAACCTAAATCAAGGTTCTAAACCCATCAATTAGGTCCCAAAGGCCCTAAATCAAAAATCCCCAAATTCTAACCCTAGAATTCAAAACTAGGGTTTCATCTCAAAGAAACCTCCAAAAACCGAATCTAAGTGAAGAGAGCTTGTTGCTTACCTCTAAGAAGCTTCAAACCAAGTCCAAAAGGCCCAAGGGTTGAAGTTTGATCCACCACAAAGCTCCACTCACCAAGCTCTAGGCTCCAACAATGGAGGAAATAGGCTCTACCAAGCAAAAGAGAGCAAAGAGAGGGTTTTAATCCTCAAAAACCCATCCAAACTAAGGAGAGAAGAAGGAGATGGAGTGGAGGGAGCTCTTACCTCTCCTCTTGCTGTGAAGAACACAATGGGGAGCCCTAGGGACGAGGCTTGCACTAATAGAAGTGCTACAATAGCTAAAAACCCCCTGCAGTTCAAACTGCTCGAAATCTGCCAGTTTGTACCGGTACAAATCCATTTTGTACCGGTATAAACCTATGACAATGACCAAACCCGAGCCTCGGGTTGCCTCGCTCAGTGATCATCAGGTACAAAATCCATTTTGTCTGGGTATAGCCATCACGCTTATCTTAGGTATAGCCATCATTTTGTCTGAGGCCTCGAAATTTCAATCCGAGAGCAACTTAAAATCCAACTTTTTGGACTTTAGTGCTTGGGATTCATCCACTAACCTCGGTACACGTGCCATAGGTCGGAACACAGTCAACGACCCTCCAGAGAATCTGGAAAGGCTCCAAACTCAAGTCGAATACTCGAACTCCGCAATTTGCGCAAGTCCAGTATGTTACAGTAAGATAATTACAGGGGTATTTTGCAATAACGGTGGAACATATGGGGTATTTTAGAAAGAAAAAAAAGTAAGTGTAAATCGAATATTTCCAAACGTATAAAGGGTATATAGGCAATTATTTCTTTATTTTAATACTTATAATTTAAAGTATATTAATTTGCTTTTCTTTGTTTCGTTTTTATTTTTTTGGTATATTTCGTTAAATTATATACAAAAGACTTCAGATATTCATCTAAGTCTATCGAATATTCACTTTAGTATCATTTAATTTTAATTTTATTATTAATTTTTTTTAAAAAAATAATAAAATTGATAATAAAAAAAAATAAAATCATGAGAGGATAAATTAATATCTTTTAAATTATAGAATATTAAAATAAAAAAAATACGAAAATATAGTGGGTTTTTGGAGTTTTTTCTAAAATTTAACCGTGGTACTTGATTTTGCCTTTTTACATGCACCGCCCACAAACTTACATCACAAGCAAAACACCCGCGCTGATTTCTGTAAGGGCACCAAAAAGTTAATTCGTATTAATCAATTTACAGCGAACCCACCCGAATTTAAATCCGGCTCCTATTCTCTTCACGTGACGACGTGACCCCTTTTCGCTGACGCTCTCCGTCCGCATTACAGCTCGCGCCTGTTTGTTTCTTTCTGCTGCTTTTGAGTGACAAGTGCAACGTCTCTCTCTCTCTATCTCACTCTCTCTCTCTCTCTCTCTCTATCTCTCTCGGCATCGACAGCTCCTCTATGCTCTTCTCTCCTTTTTCTTTTTTTTTTTCTTTTTTTTTTATTTTTTTTTGGGTATCGCAATCGCAAAAGGTCGAGACGGCAGCGGGTGAGGGAAAGCATCCCGAACTAATCAAACGACTACAGTTAACAAAGCTTTCAGTTCAAAACGTCTAGCTCGCTGCTTCTGCCGGCGCTACGAAATGCTGAAGCTCTCACTACTAATGCTGCTGCTGTCACTGTCCTCATCCACATCCGCATTATTATTATTGTCACTAGTTGCCATGTCGGCCTCCGGAGTCCCGTCACCGCCGTCGGACGACGGCGACGCCCTCCTGGCATTCAAGTTCAGCGCCGACCCGCGCGGCGGCCTCCTCCGCTTCTCCCCCGCCGATCCCACCCCGTGCGGCTGGCCCGGTGTGACGTGCTCCGCCGAGGGCAAGGTCATCCGCCTGGTCCTGGAGTCCCTCTCCCTCAATGGCACCTTCCCTCCCTCCTCCCTCGCCCGCCTCGACCAGCTCCGCGTCCTCAGCCTCAAAAACAACTCCCTCTCCGGCCCCATTCCGAACCTCTCCGCGCTCGCCAATCTCAAGGCCCTGTTCCTCGACCACAACCTCTTCTCGGGGCCCTTCCCCTCTTCTCTGCTCTCCCTCCGCCGCCTCCGCACCCTCGACCTCTCCTCCAACCGCCTCTCCGGACGCCTCCCGCCCGCCCTCGCCGCCCTCGACCGCCTCGCCCTCCTCCGCCTCGACGCCAACCGCTTCGCCGGCCCCGTCCCGCCCCTCAACCAGTCCTCCCTCCGCGTCTTCAACGTCTCCAGCAACAACCTCTCCGGGCCCGTGCCCGTCACCGCCCCGCTCTCCGCCTTCGGCGCCTCCGCTTTCGCCGCCAATCCCGGCCTCTGCGGCGTCGTCGTCCGCCGCGAGTGCGGCTCCCACTTCGCCTTCTTCTGCTGCGGCGGCCGCAATGCCTCCGCCGTCGCTCCGTCTCCGATCGCCGCCTCGTTCGGCGCTCGCGGGAGGGGCGAGGGGTTGCTTCTGCCGGGCTCGACGTCGCCCTCCAGAAAATTGCACAAGAGTGCCGTCGTGGTGATCGGCTTCGTCGCAGGCGCGTTCCTTATCATCGGATTCGTCGGGGTTTCCGTCGCCGTCAATAAGAAGAAGCGGAGGATGATGATGATGAATCAGGGGAATATACTGACGCCCGATAAGAGCGCCCACACGAGTGGGGAAATGTACGTAGGTGATGTCGAGCGCGCGGGCAATGAGCTTGCCGTGGCGGCTGCTGCGGCAATGGTGTCGGAGGAGAAGGTGAAGAGATTGGGGAAGAGCGGATGCTTGGTGTTCTGCGCGGGAGAGGCCCCGGGCTACACACTGGAGCAGCTGATGCGGGGGTCCGCTGAGATGCTCGGAAGGGGGAGTGTGGGGACGACGTACAAGGCGGTGCTGGACAACCGGCTGATCGTGACCGTGAAGCGGGTGGATGCAGTGAGGATGGCGGCAGCAGGAAAGGAGGGGTTCGAGCAGCACATGGAGGAGGTGGGCAGGCTCCGGCACCCCAACATCGTGCCGCTGCGGGCCTACTTCCATGCCAAGGAAGAACGGCTGCTCGTCTATGACTACCAGCCCAATGGAAGCCTCTTCTCCCTCATTCATGGTAATGATGATGAATACCACCTTTTTTCGCATTCCCCTCGTAATTTGCATTTATTGGTGGCTCGCACTTGATTTAACAAATAAAATCTCTGACTACCTGAAAATAGATGGTTGAGTAATTGCCTCTGCACAAGGACCGGTGATGTTGAATCTGAAAGACTTCAATATTCTTTTCTTTTAACAAGTGAAGGGCGCTAACGTCATATTTTTGGTGAAACTAAAGATGAGAAAAATTTAATCTTGCTCCAAGGTCTAGCTATGTACGCCGCCTTAACAAAGTTAGGTCCCTTGTATGTGCATTTTACTTGCATATTACTATTAGATTCTCTATTGACTTCCTGCCTTATAACAGAGAAAGACGTGTGCAGTCACCATGCAAGCAAAATGACCTCATGCTTACCCAAAAGTTGCTTACATGGCTGTTTTATAGTGAAATCCTTGCCTATTTTTAAGACAGTGATTTGTGGGTGGGTTAAGAATTTTACAGGATGCAAAGGTTAGGAATCCACTTGTTAAAATTGCAAAAATTTGAAGGAGAGAACTGAAACTTCATTTAGTGTTTAAGGATCAGTTGGGGATTTACCTTTCTGTTTGTCAATATGCATGTTGGATTAGTATTGTTTTGGGGGAAGAGAGGAATTGCCAGTGATATACCAAATTGTCTTCTAACATATGCAAACATCATTGCAAGATATTTGGGAGAGAGGTTGGTTATTCAGGAAAAGCCACAAAGATTTTGGCATTATCCGATATAATCATCTAATTTTTGCAATACTATTCCTAATCCATCTTTCTATGTGATTTGTAATTGAAGTAATGATTTTACAATTTACACAATGCTTACTGGGCTATTTGTTTTAGAAAGAATAACGTAAATATGTTCTTAACATGACAACAACCATTTGTGATGCATGGTCTCTGCAGCCATCTTGTAGTTTGTACAGAGAATGAACCTTGGGTTGATATTGTAAAAATTAAGCAAAAGATTAAGGACTAGAATTAACTAGATTGTTAAAGTAAAAAAAAAATTCACCGACCAGATTGTAATAAGTAAAAATTTGGGGATTACTTGCGCTAATCCATTATAGAAAGCGAATGTATGTTTTGAAAAATAAAACTCTTTTTTTTTTAAAAAAAAATTGTTGCATTTTTGGCAACTCTTCTTGTTTGATACTTAAAATCTTTAGCCTTACCATGCTGGTCAAATCTTCTATTATAGGATCTTAATCCTTCCTACCATGATTATCTCTATATAATCTAGGTAACCTCTCTCTTTTCATGATTTACATCTCCTTGCGCTCCTTGCACTTCATGGTTTCTCCCTAACAATTTCTGTCTTGCTCTCTTGATAGAGACTCTTGTTTCACCGTCTATTTTCTCTGTTTGTCAAGTTTCCGAAACATTTTGCCTTCTGTTCCTTGTATTGAGTATGCATCACATGGTGATTGAAGTTCGTCCAATAAAGCAAGTCTAGTTGACCAGCCTTATGTTACTAGCTGAATACTTCTAATTTCTTTTGAACCTAAATTACTAGATTAGTACTATCTTTCTAGAGTACTTAATATTTGACTAATATAAGAATTATACAGTTAGCAGTTAAATTTATTGTTATACATTTTCTGATGGACAATATTTGAAATTACAATGATTCATTTGGCCTTCATTTGTCCCCTGCGGCTCTGATTGTAAGCATACCTGATTGATTGTATTCTGATATTTTGTTTGGATCACGACATATTTGTTTTGTTCTGTCCTATTTGTTGTGTCAAGTCCTTAAATAGGCTATAAATCTTGTACAACACCCGTCTTTTCATGTTTCTCTGACAAGGCCTTTCTCCGAGGCATCGTTTAAAATTGAACAGCTAGTTACAAGTAGTTGGACCGTGTACCGAATAGATGTTTGTTGAAAATGTCAAACGTCTCCAACTTTCAGGTCTGAGGCATCTAAATGCCTTCCATGCGGCAAGCCTCTACATAGTTCAAGTGCAATAGGTTCTTCAAAAGGCACATATTCATACCTACCACCTGATCAATTGTATAATTGGACTCATATATACCTCAATCACTAGGCCCGAGAGTGCATCAAGCTCAACTTCTATAGAAAACTATATGGTGCTGACTTTGAATTGTATTAAATTATTGTGAAAACTTGGATTAACCCCTTGCGGTTTAGTACATTATCACTTTGCCAACCTGTGGTTTGGAAAATATCACTTTGTTGCCCCGTGGTTTTAGTTTTGTTTCTGAAGGGACTAGTCAAGGCGTTATCAAGCACACCTCAAACCACACGACACACGAGTGTAGCGGAAACATGATCTTTCGTAGATGAAAATAGACGAGAATGATCGTAGAAAACTAGCACAAGGATAACAAAGTAACGAAACAAACAAGAGAACACAAGAACACATAATTTACATGGTTTGACAAACGGTGTGTTGGCCTATGTTCAGGAGCAATATCTCCTCGATGTGTTCTTCGATTAATCTGCGGCACAAAAGTATATGAGTAGATTGGATTACAAAAAACTCTCTTTTAGGAGCTCTCCATATTTTCCTCTCAACTAGGGTATCTACATGAAACTCTTATCCTTGAGAAACCTCCCGCCGTAGTTAAAAATATTAATTATGAGGGTTTAAAACCCAAAACCCCAATTCTAATAGGAAATGATCTCTGCCGTCCATCCTAGTCACTAATTCACTTCTAGCCATCAATCTCTTATTGAAAACCCTCTCCAAGGTGTTCCTGGACCATACCTAATCTCAAGGCACAAGATTAGATCAAATTGGAATTAAACCCAACTTATCCAGTTCGTCACGAAATTGAGTATTGGTACTCAAAATGGAGTATCGGTACTGAGATGCTCCTAATGTATCACGTATCGATACTCAATCCGCGTGCCGATGCTCAATACAAAAAGAGAGTTTTTCATAGCTTCAGATTTTGAGAAACTTCTGAGGTACTTCTCAGTACTGATTCTCAAACTTCAAGTTCTGGTACTTAACATTCAATCTCAAATTTTCGACTTCTTCACCGTGATATCGACTCAGAATACAACTTCACATTATCCAACAGTTCTCCTACTTGAAGACGTGTCGAACTCTATAAAACGTCAAATTGGAAGTCTTGCCAAATTCCTACTCTTCTAATGTAGACCCAAGACGCAAGAAGTCGTTCTCCAGTTGAACTTCTCTTGAGTCACCGGCTTCATCAAAATATCAGCTGGATTCACATCTGTATGAATCTTCAACAACCAAAGAAGACCCTCATCCACCACATTTCTCATAAAGTGATAGCAAATGTTAATGTGTTTCATTCGAGAGTGAATTGCCCGATTCTTCGCCAGGTGTATTGCACTTTGACTATCACTGTTTACTTCAACTGCATTTTGCTTCACTTTCTATTCTTCTAGAAGTCTCTTTAAATAGATAGCCTCCTTACAAGAATGTGCCACCGCTATGTACTCCCCTTCGTCGTCGATAAAGCGATCACCAGCTGAAGCTTCGACTCTTAGCTGATAGGATCGCCGCCCATGGTGAATACGTAACCTGTGGCAGACTTTTTCCTGTCTCTATCTCCTACGAAATTTGTATCCACATAGTCGATGTACTCCAAACCTGTAGAACCTTAATAGAATGAGAAATTCGCAGTGCCCTTTAAATAGTTGAGGAGCTACTT
This sequence comes from Aechmea fasciata, assembly GCA_025177825.1. Classification (NCBI taxonomy): domain Eukaryota; kingdom Viridiplantae; phylum Streptophyta; class Magnoliopsida; order Poales; family Bromeliaceae; genus Aechmea; species Aechmea fasciata. The sequence continues at coordinate 8,992,984 of CM045924.1, forward strand.
CTCAGCATTCCAATTTTTGCAACTCGAATTCATCATAAACTGACTCATTGTTCCTACTGCTTGAGCAATGTCGCATCTTGTTCGTACCATGGCAAACATAAGGCTCCCTACTATCGATGAATATGGTACCCAAGCTTAGTTGGCCCTGCTTTTGTACCTGGTGATTGCTTGATCAACAGCTTTAAATAAATAGGGAATGGGGCAGAAACTAGTTTTGATCTCTGGATATTGAAGCGCCGGAAACTTTCTACACACAATCCTTTTGTGAAAGCTAAATATTCCTCCTCTTTCCCAAAGCATCTTTATCCTGAGTAATTGGTTCACGACTCTTAAGGCCTTCATATTGAACTCCTCCACAAACTGAGTCTGTAGGGTAGATATTCATTCGACCCTTGTTATTTCTTGCGATTGCCATGTCGTTGACATACAATTACAATATACAGAATTTTCCATCATCATAAATGCAAAAATATGCATAATAATCTACCCGAGCCTATGAAACTCCAAACTCTCAATAAAAGAATCAAATCGCTTAGACCAACACCTTGGAACTCCAAACTCTCAATAAAAGAATCAAATCGCTTAGACCAACACCTTGGCACCTGTTTTAAGCCGTACAGACAAACCAAATCCTCCTTGCCTTTTTCGACAAAGCCTTCACATTGTGACATATATATCTTCTCCTTTAGGTCACCATGCAAGAATGTTGTCCTTATATCTATTTGCTCGGGCTTGACTGCAGCGATTGCCAAAACGACTCGAATAGTGATAAGATGAGCCACCGGTGAGAAGATCTCATCAAAGTCGATTTTCAGCTTCTATGCATATCCTTTCATCAGCAACCTCCCCTTGAACCTTTTCACATTCCTATTTGCATTCTTCATCACCTTAAAGACCCACCGGCATCCAGTCATGTCTTTTTCTTTTGGCAAATCAGTAAGTTCCCAAGTCTTGGTCTTTCGAAGTGACTCCAATCTTCTCCTTCATTGCATATTGCCATTTCCCGGCTTTAGTTGATTACAAAGCCTCTTTATACGAAGTCGGCTCATCTTCCTTCATTAAAGCAACATAGACACTAACATGGTTAGCAGATGAAATAAGTGATGTAGTCCTTATACATCATAGGAGGTCTAGTGACCTTCCTAGGATGTCCGGAATTCGTTGGTTGCTCATTTCGTGAACTTGCATCTTCTACTGAGTGTGGAGACTCCGAGTTCGGTTTCTTATCATCCACCTCGCCTACCACCTTGTCTTGTTGTGCTTGCTCAACTTGCACCTTATCACATACTTGAAAGCAAAGGTGATAGTGCCGTGGCACAGAGGCGTGCTGTTGTTTGCCTGTCACGATACGGCACAGACACGCTTCCGTGCCGATACATGGTACGCTTGCGTGCCGATAGATACGCATGACCTCTTATTGGCATGCTTTGGCACTGACTTATTTTAATTTTTTTAATTCCAATAAGCTCTTATAATATTATTTTAAAAGATTTAGTCAAATAATTATGAATATTAGCTATATTTAGCTAACTATATTCATCAATTAATGTCACGCCCCTAGCCCGATCCTTTTGGTCGGTTCGAGTGTCAACGACGCGAACGGTTAGCCTCCACTGTCTCCTCGCCCAAGGCTCAACAATAGGTACAAACAGAGTATAAAATTTTTACACATGCGGAAGCATACATAATGGCTTGCACGAGGGCAAGCAATAGCCAAGATGAAAGTACTAAACTAAACATCATACAAGTACTATGATTAATTTGAATCACATACATGCATACTTCTTTAAAAGATTTACCTTCCTTTACATTCTTTGCATCATCCCTTTTTACATCACATTTTTTTCAAAATAAACCTTTAATATATTTAAAGTTAGCATCTATGATCATCAAATACAAAAGATGATATAAAGGGTATGCAACTATAACAAAATGTAAAACTATGTCGGGTGGTCTCTACCTAGGGCGCGACGCCCTTACCGCGATCCTCCGCCGGCTCGCTCTGTCCCGGCTCTGTAGAAATAGTGGGGTGAGAACTACAACAAAGTTCCCAGTGGGTTTGGCAACCAACCACGCTGACTTTCCCACTAGGTCTAAATCAGGCATAATAGAAGAAAGGTAAGAATGTAACCAATTAACAAATGCAGCTAATATGCCTGAACAATAAATAATAGTATGCTCGATAGAATGCTCATGATGAATGCAAGGTCATAAGTCCATTACCCAATCTCTTGGCTAACCCGTAGGTTTCGCCCTCAACAAATTCACCAACCCAAATCCCTATTGTCAGGGAGATAAACCGCTACGATCCGACGGGACCGCCCTCTGGAGAGATAAACCCCTACGACCCAGTAATGACAACTCCGGAGCACATCGCCTGAAGGGGAGCTACCGCCCTCGAGCAAGGACTATTAGGTGAGTACGATCAATCCTTATCTTTAAGGATTTCAATTTCAATCCATTCCTTGACTTTAAGGAGAACCATGCTCATATGACCCTTAACTCTAAGGTTGTAATGTCATAATGTCACTATCCAAATTTACTTGCATTCTATAACCTTTGCTAGTGTCATGTACACTACTTGTTCTTTAACATTGATGCCACACTTGTTTTCTAAGTGTTCAAGATTCGTTGATGCCACTCTACAATCATATCCAATGTCACGTTTGTTTTCTAAGTCTACTAGGTTCTTGTTCTTTAACATGCATACATAGAGTTTATACATTCTCACTAATATTTCACATGCATTTGAACTCACAACATGCAATAAGAAATTTATAATTAACTATACTATGCAATATGCTCAAGGTATATGTACATGCTCAAATATGACACTTTAGACATAAAAGGAAGTTCGAGGTCCTTGGCATGCACCACCCACCTTATATGGTTGCAAGGATGCCCCGGTGAATTTCTCGAGATTTTTGAACTCCTATTCCGCATGATGCGGCTATCTGTTAAAAATTCATCGTTTAGTTCATAACTTTTTGTACGCTCGTCGGATCACCGAACTGAGCGCACCAACACGTCGAACACATCCCCAATTAGGTTTCTACAAGGTTAATTTACCTTAGAAACCCCTTAGGAAAAAAGTCCCAAATTTAGTACCCTAACTATGCCATTTGCAAAATCCTTGGGTTTGATCTCTTACACAAGCAAAAGAAAGCTTGTTGATCCTCTAGGAGCCCTTTTAGAACCTTTCTAAGCCTTTCAAAACATCTCTAGGGCATCTAAGGCAAACCCTAGGAGTTCACCATGAGAGCACCATGAGTTTTCATGGTTTTCATGGGTTCAATGTCCCAACCTTTCCTCTAAACATAAGAGAAGCTCCAAAACCCAAGTTCTATGCTTTAAACCCTAACCCTAGATGAGCTCTTGCATAACAACTCACCGTAGCTCAAGCTATCCCCAAGTCCTTCTTGTAGGAGAGCTTCTAGGTCCACCAAATCCACCAAAAACTCCTCCTTGCTTCTTCTCCCTCTCTTCCAAGCTCTAGGGCTCCCTTCTAGAGAGAGAAAGAAAGAAATGAAGTGGGAGAGAGTGGGCTGTGAAAAGAGAGAGGGAGGGGTGTTTGGAGTATTAACATGTTGTAACAATTACAACAAAACCCTCCAAAAAGTCTAATTCGCAGTAGACTTCAATGTTGCTGCCAGACCAAAGTGTACTGGTCAGTGTTTGAAAAGGCGCGCCTGAGGCGCGCGCCTCAGCGCCTGAGCGCGAGGCGCAGGCCTCAGCAATAGCGAGGCGAGGCGCTATTGCTGAGGCGAGGCGCGCGCCTCAGGGCTGAGGCGCGCGCCGCACATAAGGCGCGCCCCTCGCAATATTTAATATTATTGGGTTTTGGATTAATGTTATTGGGTTGTTGGGTTTTGGATATAAATGTTATGTTTTAATCCAATAAGATTATTAAAGATTCTAAAAGAAACCTAAAAAAACCCTAATGAAATCCATCTACTGCCCTCTTTCCTTCTACCGCCCTTTCCTCTCCCTCTCGTGTTCTCCTATCTCTTCTCTGTCTGTGGGCTTCCAGCAAACATCCTCAGCCATCTTGGCGGCAGGAACAAGCAAGGAGGAGCAGCATGAAGAGGATGAGGTTGAGGACGAGGATGATACTTGAAGAATGACCAAATGAAAACATTAGCATCACAATTACTTCTAAGTTTTAAGTTGAAAGTTGAAATATATTTCTTTTTAACTTGAGAATCTATATGCATGTGTAGTTATTTTATTTTTGTATGGTTATTTTAGAGTTTTTTTAATATAGAACATCAAATTAAATTGCGCCTCGCCTTCTTGAGGCGCACGCCTCGCGCCTAGGCTCCAGAAGAGTCTTGTGCCTTTTTGCACCTCACGCCTTTTCAAACACTGGTACCGGTACACTTTTGGACCTGTCACCGGTTACACGATGGCGCAGAGGCAAACCCGAGAGCATTTCTCTCGGTTTCGCAGCATTTGTACCTGTACACTTTGAAATTTGTACCGGTACACTTTCAGAAGAACTCTCAAACCCGAGAGCTAATTGCCTCTCGGTTGGCGATGGTTGTACCGGTACAACCATCAACGTTGTACCGGTACACTTTGCTTCAGAATGCTGTTTTGACTTCATTTCGACTCTATTTCGCGCCGAACAACGCCAAAACCTTTTTAACTCTTTTAGAACTTCTTTTTAACCCTTCCAACATTATTGGAACTCTAACTGGAACCTGTCCAATTATTTCCTTCGCATACTTTAGTTAGTTTGGCTAAAGTTCGATATTTATTATCGAGGTTTCGGTATGTTACAATTAATATATTGGTAAGCTTTTTTATACGTAAAGTGTAACTATACCTGATAGAGAATAAAAATTAAAATACAATAGTAAAATTCACAAGTATAATAATTATTTAAATTTATATCTTTGCAGTGAGGTGACTGTTTAATTCCACAGAGATCGTCGCGGTAGATCATATAGCATATTGTCATATGCAAACATAAGATTTATTTAACAATGTTGGTATAAAAATTATTGGTGTTGGGAGAAAGTCATATATTCCTGGCATGTCTCAATTGTATTGTCGTACATAATCTACATATGCAACTGGATCGTAGATATAATGGACAAAAGTCATCTGTGGCAAATGGACTACAATATCATAAGAATGAGGATGGTATGGAATAGAATAACCATAATGTGATGCATACGTATTGGTGGACATAGATTCGCTATATGAGCTTTCACTATATGAAGGTGTGGATGAATAGTAATCGAATTGTTGTTACTCCAATTGATGCGGGATGGGTTGGGATTCATTCTGAGTGCCATGAATTGATGCATCTCTCTCTATAAAAGCCATGTTGATATGGAGGATACGATGATACCGAAGTGCTATCAAACTATGCGTACAAAGTATCATCCCTTCGTGGGTGTCTAGTTGACACCGAACACAAACCCTCTCTCATCTCTCCATAATCTTGTTGTAAGGACCTATCACCTCTTCTATGATTATATACCACTCCCGTTGCTTGACGTGGTCGAGATCCATGATCAGCATCTTGAGTGGCATGCGTGAAGTTTTGCTCTTCAATAAATATAAGATTACCCCCACTTTCTTGTTGTGTTGGTGGAATGAAGTTGTCACCATCCTCACTACTATTAGTGGTATTATCATCATCACTGTATTCATCTTTGCACCGTGGTAACCCAGAATCTGCTAGTGTCGATGTATCACTATCATTATCAAGTGGGAGTGCATCAGCTTCATCTAATAAATCCATCGAGGTCATACTTTTTTTTTATTCTTACCACTTCGGATTGTTGTCGAAGACCTCTTTGCGATATACGACGTCTTCTCCTATGCATATTGACTTTGAGTACATCGTGGGTGACCATGTCTAGGTCCCAGCATAAGACGTTCAAATTCTGCATCAGAGTCATCTGTAGGATTTGGGGATTCTTCGTTCAAAGCTGCTTGTTTTTTCACATCACCACACTGATTCTAAGACCTTTCTATATTCTCGTCAGTCCATCTTTCAACATCACTAACTCTTCCAACGATTATCCTGAATGGTCATGGTGGATCTCCAGGCTCATCGAGCAATGGGTCCTCTTGATTGTTTCTATCTTGTAGTCAATCAAGTATAGGGTCTGATTCATCATTGATATAAAGCTTGCATCCAAGGGATTATAAGTTTTCAATTCATTTTCCTTATCATACTCTTCTTGCATGCATCTTAAATGGAGCCTCATATTATAGTAGACATGAAACTAGCTTCTCTAATCGAGCGTATGCTAATCGGTTACGCACTTTGGTATGTATCACTGCAAATGTACTCCAGTTGTGTTCACATCCACTAGACGTTGTTTGAGATAAAATGCACACAACAATCTTTTTAAAATGCTTTGCTGATCGACCGTATTGTAGCCACCACTCGGCTGTCCAATTGAAAGTTAAAATGATATCAAATTAGGTTTATCTTTAGATATAAAATATCTAAATATTGAGTTATTTACTGCGGTCGGGTATTGTCTCCCGTCAATTACACCCGCTTGGATTCACAAAATATTTTTTCCTTTATTATGATATTATAATAATGAGAAATCCACATATTAACATCTAGCAAGTTAGTAATACATTGAAAAAGCTATTATATCTCATTTATGGCAAGAGCGGCATGTGTTGGATCCCTCTCCAATCTATTGATAACGTGTTGTAATGCCTTCAACAATTTATCTTCAAATTCAAGATTATAACGATGGTGGTACAACGGATGAACATAATAACCTATCATTAAGAAAGAAATTACTACATTAACAATGCAAGAATACAATTGAACAATCACTCGCAAATAGTTTTGTTATAATTTATAAGGTTAATTTCATACAGGTCCCCGCTAACATAGTGAGTGAATAGCAGATATATCCCTGCAAAGTTCAACTTTCATAAGTTATCTCTGCAGAAGTCCTAATGTATTCAGATGTCCCTCTGGTTAGGATTAGTTAGAGAATTGTTAATTTTTTAACAGTAGAGTTGTGAAATGACTATTTTGCCCTTGCCCTTTTCCTTTTCCTTTTTCGACTGTGGGAGCGGACGGCGGCGGCGGTGGCGACGGTGACCTTGCGAAGCTTGTCGGGGTTGTGGAGGTTGTCGGGGTTATGGCGCGGTTGATGCCGTCGGAGGCACCTATGACGACGGCCCACGCGGGCACCACGATGGCGACGACGATCGGATCATCGACGACAACGACGGAGGAGGAGAAAAGGAGGAAAATGAGGATACGAAGAAGAAGAGGAAGAAGAAGCAGCATGAGAGGGAGAGAAAGAGGAAAAAGAAGAAGCGGAAGAAAAGAAAGGGGAAGAGGAAGAAGGGTAAAAATGTCAATTTACCTTATTAACTGACCATGATGAAGTATTTTAACCATAGTTAACTAGATTTCTCTAACGGATATTAACGGCAGGGGCATATCTGAATACATTATGACTTTTGTAGGGATAATTTATGAAAGTTGAACTTTATAGGGATATATCTGCTATTCACCATGTTTGCAGGGACCTGTAGGAAATTAACCCTAATTTATAACTTGCTAGGTGCATATTTTGACTCATCTAAACATCCCAACGTTTGTCAATAATTTTTAGATAAGATTGACACCTCAATGGATTCTTTTGTTTTTATGTTTAGCCATCCTCAGTTTATAATAGACATGTCCCATTTGAGGTATTTTTTCCTGATCTACTAAGCAAAGGACCACATATAGCGGCTCCACAATATCCACAATCTTTTTCACATAATCCCAAAATTTGGCAGACAATTATTTGCTCAATCTATTTTCCATCAGCCGTGGAGGCATAACGAGATTTTGCCATTCATTTGATGCAAATATAGGCTTTAATTCATTTTTTATTTTGAAGGATACTGTTTAGAGATAAAATTTGTGGCAAATCGTGTGATCCCAGGACATACGAGCTCTCATCCTGTGGATTTCACCAATAAAGCATGGACTCAAAGATAATTTTACACATACTTAGGTACATGTTTTGTAGTATCTACAATCCTTTTCACTCAATTTCTCACCAAAGTCAGACATCATTAGGTTGGTGCAATGCGTTGCACAAGGAGTCCAAAATAAATGTGGATGCCTTTGCATGAGTAGTTTGCCAGCTTTCTTGAAATTTGCACCATTCTCTAATACTACCTATACCACACATTTCTGACCAACCTCACCTAAAACTTGCTCCAATAATGCATATTTATAGTTAGTATCTTCAAATCGATCAGTCACATCGACTGATTTGTGGAAGACCACCTTGCCAGTGCAATAAATTAAAAATTTATAATGCTTATTTTTGTCGGTTCTGCCCAACTATCACACATCAAGGTAACACCATACGTCTCCTACAATTGTTTGAAGTTTTTTTCCCATTATTACGACATATTTAGTATCTCAGCTTTATATATCTCATGCTCTATAAGGATACTATATATTATGATATATTTAGAGTAGGATTATATGATATGGGATACCAAGTTATATTGTTACTATATTAGGCATTGTTACTATATTAGACTCATCTCTTGTACTATATAACATTATCAATAGAATCCATGAGAGTATAGTGGTGTCTTCCTTTTTCCATTTTTGATATTCGAGGTTTGCACTTGTTTTCTTATCAGAGGTTTCAATAGTTTGAGGTGGTATAGTACCAGTTCCGTCCACATGAGATGTAACATCAAAACTCTCCAAAACATTAAGAAAAATTTATTTCCACACCAGATATGTTGAATTCGTGAGTTCAAGTCGTATGAGAGTTTTGATGTTAAATTGTTAATTACCGGTAGGTTTGAAGAGGAAGACATGTTACCACCAAGAAAAAAAAAGATCCACCACGAGAGAAACAAATTCAAAAAATAGTAGTAATCACATATCCAGAGGAAAGATGAAAAGAAGTCAGAGTTGAACTCGAGATGAACCGACAGTACTTGAGATCAACTAGGCGACACCACCAAACAGCACCAACGATGTAAGAAGAAACTCCAAGAGGTTGAAAATTACTGTAGCAGAACCACTGTACAGCATGACTTATCTTGCGGCTAATCCGGTTCTCCATGCTCTGACGAAGCATATTGAACTTGACCATCAGTTCCTATGTGAGAAAGTCTAGTCTGGTGATTTGGACTTGGTGCACATCTCTTCTGATAAGCAACTTGCTGATATTTTCACCAAGCCTTTGTCGCCTTCTTGCTTTTCGGTGTTGCGGCTCAATCTTCGCATCCAACCACCGGATGCTTAGCTTGCAGGGGGGATGTTACGACATATTTAGTATCTTAGCCTTATATATCTCATGCTATATAAGGATACTATATATTATGACATATTTAGAGTAGGATTATATGATATGAGATATCTAGTTATATTGTTACTATATTAGGCATTGTTACTATATTAAACTCATCTTTTGTACTATATAACATCATCAATAGAATCCACGAGGGTATGCTTTTTGCCCTTCTTTCACCCATGCATGGATATCATTGACCTCCGCATCAAGGTATTTGTCAGTGATCTCATACGGCGTTAGGGGTTCAACTCCTGGACCCTCATTTTGTACAACAACGATCATTGATCTATAATATGGATTGTTTGCTGCATGGGAAGGAATACGACGGAAGTGAAAAAATTTTGCTATTGCTCGACCAATTCTTCCTTCCTTGTCGTCTTTTTTTAGCATTGTATCTATGAGTTGTGGTTGAGCATCTAGGCCAGGAAATGCCATTGGGTCTAATATCTATAAATATTTAAAGCTCTTCCACTTTTTCCTTTTGGTCCTTTTTTAAATTTGTCGAACATGTGGTCAACAAAACCACTTCGAGCTAAACCTGATGGTGCAGAGCTAGACCCGACCCACCACCAGTATCAAATTGAGAGCGCCCAAATTGTGCTCTATATTGTTGGACTTCATCTTGCTGCCATCTTTCTTATAGAGATGCTTCCATTGGTAGTTCTAGAATCAGTATCCAATTCATCACATGTACCTTTATCACCTGTACCTTCATATGGGCCAACAGGAGGATATTCAACCGCTCATTTATCTAGTTCATCTCGATCGCCCCTCGCTTTCTTTTTTGCCATCTTTGTAGATTCTAACTCAATTTTCATTACATGTCTTGTCTCCCGAGGGACTTTTGGGCATTTCGCTATTTCAAAAAAATCCCTAACGATATGTTTTTTTAGTTGGGTGACATCACCACCCATTTTGACCATATTACAGTGAAATCTGTTCCTACCAACTATTTGTCCATGCTGCAAGCCATAATGTTCTGTTCTCTATGGTGACATTATGATCTACACAATTTATTTACATAAAGCAACTATCGTAAAATCTATTCCAAAAAATAAGTAAAAGAACGACATGATGAAAAAAATCATATCTATTCTTTTGATTTTTGTTTTTTTTAGAATTTGAAAGATGATAAAAGATAAAATTATAGAAAATTTTATTTTTTTTCGAAAATTTTTAAAATCTATATATTAATTCGATCATGAAACATATAATGATAGAATAACCAGAATAGGACAACAATTCCATTCAGAGTATTTTATTCTTTTAAAAAATATATAATCAAATTTGAAGAAAATAATTTTTTTAAAAAAATTCTTAGAAAACTTGTGAGAATTGATTAACTTTTAAAATTCTTTTGATTTTTTGCTCTCTTTTATTAAAATTTTAAAAATTTATAAAATGCAAAGTTAGAGAAACAGTTTATCTTAAAAATTTTAATTTTTTAAAATTATTTTATATTATTTTTAAAACTATTACATGTTAGAATTTTTAATATACAAAGACATCTTTCTTTCTTTTGATTATATTACTGTCTTTCTTTTGTAAAATACAAAGAAATTAAATTTTAAAATTATTTTAAAAATTATTTTAAAAAATATTTTTTATTATTTTTTATGAAAATTTGTTAGATCTATCAATAAAAATTTAGCATAAATTATATGACAAATAGATTAAATAAATTTAAGTATCAATTGGTTTAATTTAGCTTTAAATTTTATCAGCATTTCAATCTTCTAACCAAAAAATAAAATTTTATATTAGATGTGCCTCAAAATTTGCTTATTGAGTTCGATTTTGTGCCCCTGATTCACCTAAAGCTTTGCGGTACGAAAAATTTTAATAAAATAATTTGTGAAGAAAAAGTGGACGTCTGTGGTGGAAGTAGAGGGCTCGGACCGATAGAGGGGTGCGGGAGGTGAAGCCCCGTATAGTATGGATTGGATATGTGAATTAAAATTTTTGCCCGTATATTGATTAAATCAAGTAGATTTATGTTCAACGTTTTATAAACTATGGAATGAAAGGTTGCCTAATTTTATATTTCTTCAAAAAATAGGCTTTACAAATCGAAAATGTTCAAAATATATATAAAAAATTAAATTATAATTTTTTTGACTTACCTAATAAGTAGATCTTCGATTGGCAATGTCCTTGCCTCTTTTTTAAGCGACGAAAAAAGAAAAAAGAAGAGGAAAATAATTTTAGAAAGATATGTAAAAACTAAGAAGACAAAAGGGAGTGGAGGAGAAGGTAGCTAGGTATGGGAGAAAAGGAGGGAGAAGAAAGAAAATGAAGGGGTAGAAAAATGAAAGGGGGTCAAGAGGGGGCGAGGAGGGAATCCAAGGAAAAAGTGATCAAGCCCAAAAAAGGAAAAAGTGCAAAAAGCCAAAAAAATAAAAGAGAAATGTGGGGGGGGGGGGGGATGCTTACACAAAAAAAAGCAAAAAAAAAAAAAAAAAAAAAAAACACCGCGGCACGGTATAGTGTCTCACTCGATACTCACGAGGGTACTGCGGCACGGCGGGTACCGTGCCCCTCTGTGCAGAGTATGGCACGGGGCGACACCTTAATCCCTACTTTAAAGAGTTTAATTGCAACCATAACATCATCTTGCTTTTTCTTGGTGCTTTAAAAGGACCTTTCATTGAAGACAATGTCAGGACTTGCGACAATCTTGTAGATAGTAGGGTCTTATAATTGATACCCTTTACCACCTTTCACATAGCCTAGAAATACTCTCCCGAGAGTTCTTATCCAACTTTTACCTCTTCTCCTTTGGTATTTATGCATATGCGTCACAACCAAAGACACGAAGTTAGGAGTAGCCAATGGGCTTGCCGCTCCAAACTTCATCAAGAATTTTGAAGCCAAATGATTTTGTCGATGCTCGATTGATCAAATAATAAACCGTGCTTACTACTTTTGCCTAAAATTCTTGTCGATTTTTTAAGTACTCAACATGCTCCGAGCCCTCTCCACTAGTGTTCTATTCAATGTCTCTGCTACGTCATTTTGTTGCAGTGTGCCGGGTATTGTGAAGTGCCGCTTAATGCCATGATTGCTGCAAAACTCGTCAAATTTCCTTGAACAATACTCCTTTTCGTTATCCGAATGTAGGCAATTGATCTTTAAACCCTCTTAATTCTCCACAAGAGATTTGAACTTCTTTAGTGTTTCAAACACTTCGGGTTTTCACTTTAGGATATATACACAAGTCTTTCGAGAGTTATCATCAACGAATGAAACAAAGTAAGAACATCTGCCCGAAAACACATCGGGTGACTCCCAAGTATCCAGATGAATCAACTTGAGATGCTTCTTACTTCTTTGATGTGATAGAGAGAATGATAACTTCCGTTGTTTCCTGCAGATGCAATCGCCATAGAAATCTAATGGGCATGGACTTGTAACCTGGAAGAAGTTCACTATTTGATAGTCTCTACAGTTCGCACATGTTCGTGTCCAGAGACTCCACCTTTGCGCTTGCTACAACCGCTTCTCCCACTTGAGTCTCACCTACCAATCAATAAAGACCGCCTACTTGCTCTATTTTCATCAGTACCAAATATCCTTCACATACCTTGAAGTGATCTTTCTCGTCGCTGAATCTAGCCCTTGTTTGCAAAACTTTTCAAATGATAGAAGACTTATTCGAAGTGTGGTAACATGTCGAACATTAGAAACGGTCCGAACAACACCATCGAACATCTTGATCCGAACGTCTTCGACTCCAACCATCAGACATGCCGTGTTGTCAGCTAAATAGATTACTCCACCATTCCCTGGCTTGTGAGTATGAAACCACTCTTTATATGGAGTCATATGGAACAACACTCACAATTGAAGATCCAATGATAAATAAATTTCGATCTATCCAATATGTCTAGCGCATCTCCGTTGTCTGATGTAGTCGACTTTGATAGAATTTGATTGAATGGCTCAATGCCCTCTTTTGGTTGTATTCTTCTTCAATAAATAGATCAATATACAGTGATTGTTGGCTGATTTCACTCATTTACAACTATACAATCTAACTATGGAATTATAATACATATAGAAACTAACCATCTTTACAAAATAAATATAAGCTATATATGTCACGCCCCGAGACCGATCCATTTGGCCGGTTCGAGCGCGTCGACAGACGCCGAACGGACAGGGCTTCCCCTGTCCGCCCAAGGCTCAACAAGTACAGCTAGAGTATAAATTTCACACATGCGGAAGCATACACAAAAAGCTTACACGAGGGTAAGCAACATAGCCAGAGTGAAAGTACTAATGTAAACATACAAGTAACATGATTAATTTCAATCACTTACATGTAAATGTCTCTACAACTTTAAAGTCTTTACATTCATTGCATCATTTCTTTCTTACATCACTTTACCTCAAAATATAACTTGATTACATTCAAAGTTAGGCAACTACGATCATCAAATACAAAAGATGATATAAAGGGAATGCAACTACCAAAAAGTAATAACTTGGCGATCTCTATCTAGGGCGCGATGCCCTTACCGCGATCCTCGACCGGCTCGCTCGGTCCCGGCCCTGTGGAGATAGTGGGGTGAGAACTACAACGAAGTTCCCAGTGGGTTCGGCAACCAACCACGCCGACTTTCCCACTAGGTCTAATTCAAGCGTAATAGAAAGAAAGGTAAGATAATAACCAACTAACAAATGCAGCTAATACGCTTGAAAGTAAACAATAAGATGATCGAATAATAACTCATAATGATTGAAGGATCATAGTTCAATACCCAATCTCTTGGCTAACCCGTAGGTTTCGCCCTCAACAAGACTCAACCAACTCAAATCCCTATTGTCGAGGAAACACTACAACCCGACGGACCGTCCTCTCGGGGAAACACTACAACCCGGTGATGACAACTCGGAGCACATCGCCCGAGGGGGAGCTACCGCCCTCGAACAAGGACTATATGGTGAGTACGATCAATCCTTAACTCTAAGGATTCCAATTTCAATTCATTCCTTGACTTCAAGGAGACTATGTTCATATGACCCTTAACTCTAAGGTTGTTGTCATAATGTCAATCTCAAAACTCTACTAGTGTTATGTACACTACTTGTTCTTGTTCTCGATGCCATACAAGTTGTCTAAGTATTCTAGACTCACACTTGTCACAATCTCTAAGTTCATGTCCAATGTCACATTCACTTGGCAATTACACTAAGTTCTTGTTCTTTAACATGCATACATAGGGTTCTTGTTCTTTTACTATACAATCTCATACAAATCTACCTCATGCATTTGAACTCACAAAAGCAATAAGAAATGCATATTAAACCCTACAATGCAACATGCTCAATATATAAATATGCTCAAAATGTGACACTTAGATATAGAGAGAAGTTCGATGTCTTTGGAATGCACCACCCACCTCTAAATATTATGGATGGGTTGCGGGTCGAGTTTCGTGCCCAACTGATCCCTAGTTTACCACCTGCGCGTTAAACAGAGCCTAAATCAGGCTAGTTTACATAGTAACTCATAATTTGGCTTTTCGTTTAAACAAACGGAGTTGTCCCACGCGTCGGGGATACTCCCAATTAGGGTTCCACAAGGTCAATTTACCTTGGAAACACCCTAGGGCAAAAGCCCAATTTCCAAACCCTAATAATGCCATTTAGGCATTCCCATGGGATTGATCTCATCCGTAAGCAAAAGAAAGCTTATGAACCCATGAGAAGCTCTCTAGAACCATTCTAAAGCCTTTAGAACCATCTATAAGGCATCTACTACAAACCTTACTAAGCCACCATGAGAGCACATGAGCTCTCATGGAGGTTTCATGGTGTTCTTGCTCTAGCAAGCTTCTAACACTAGCAAAAAGCTAGAAACCTCAAAAACTTAGGAGAAAACTCAAACCCTAAGGTTAACTTGCAAAAGCCTACCTCTTGTAGCAAGCTCAACCAAAGCTTTGTCGTAGGAGAGCTCCAATGCCCACCAAAAGCTCCAAAACCTTCTCCTTCTTCTTCTTCTCCAAGTTCTCCTTGACCTCCTAGAGCTTTTCTAGAGAGAGAAAGGGAGAAAAGAGAGCGTGAGAGTGGAGAGGAAATGAGGGTGCTGTGAATAGAGAAGGGCCCAAGCATATATCATGTTGCCACAATTGCATTTAGACCCTCCCAACTCTAAATATTACATCCTGCCAGAACTGGGCAGTTTTCGGGTCCAATGTCCGGTCTCAGTAAGCCCTCCTTTCGGGACTTAGCCATTTTTCTGCATGTTACGCAGCCAATGTCCGGTCTTGGCTGGATGTCCGGTCTTGGCTGGTTGTCCGGTCTCAGTACGCTGGTTTTCCAGGACTTAGCCAATTTCCTCACTGCGCAGCTGGGGCACTTGGTGGCATCCGGACATCCCCTGGATGTCCGGTCTCGGCTGCTCCAAGCCTGGGAATTCCACCAGACTTGCAGTTTAGCTTTTCCACGACCTCACTTCGCTGTGCGCGTGTTCCAAAGTACATAGAACCCACACTTACTCACATCCACTCCGGGTCCCGCTCATTTTGACGGAACTCGACACGCTTTACGGGGTAGTGGGTTGTTACAATATATGGTAACACCCCCCCTCAAATTGATGCTGGATGATCAAGAAGCATCAATTTGCGAACAAGAAACTGATGACGCTGTCGAGGGAGAGACTTGGTCAACACATCAGCGATTTGTAATGACGTGGAAACATGTGGAGAGAAATAATACGAGTATCCACAGCTTCCCGAATATAATGACAATCCACTTCAATATGCTTGGTGCGCTCATGGTAGACCAGATTAGTAGCAATTTGAATAGCACTCGTGTTATCAGCATGAAGAGGAGTGGGATCATGCCGAGGAAAGCCAAGCTCAGCCAACAACCCCCGAAGCCAAGTAATCTCAGAACATGCAGCAGACATAGCACGATATTCAGACTCTGTCGAAGATTTAGAAACACGGTCTTGTTTCTTACTCTTCCATGATACCAAAGAGTTCCCAAGAAACATGCACCAACTAGTGACAGAACGACGAGTATTGGGACATGCCACCCAATCAGCATCACTAAAAGCAACAAGATGCATAAGGGAGCCAACAGGAAAAAATAAGCCTCGACAAGGAGAGCCACGAAGATATCGAATGATGCGGCGAATGGCCGCTAAGTGTAGATGTCGTGGAGAGTGCATAAATTGACTAACCTGTTGTACAGCAAAGGAGATGTCAGGCCTAGTAATAGTAAGGTAATTCAGGCTACCCACTAGCTACCGATACAACAAAGGGTCAGGAAGTATCTCGCCCTCGGCAGTGTGGTACTTAACATTCACTTCTAGTGGTGTATCAACAGAGGAAGAATCTTGAAGACCAGCCAATGCAATCAAATCCTGAATATATTTATGTTGGTGTAAGAATATGCCAGAAGAGTCAGTTTGAACTTCCAATCCCAAGAAATATGTAAGATGACCAAGATCCTTCATATGAAAAGACTGTCGAAGATATTGCTTAAGCTGAGTAATCAATAATGAGTCCGTCCCAGTAATAACAATATCATCAACATACACCAAAAGGAGGACAATTCCAGTAGAGGTCTTTCGAAGAAACAAGGAAGAGTCATATTGGCTTTGCAGAAGATTAAATTGAAGCAAGCTAGAGCGAAACTTCTCAAACCAAGCTCTAGGAGCTTGTTTTAAGTCATATAAGGAACGATTCAATTTACAAACCTCCAAAGTAGAAGAGGAAAACAAACTAGGAGGAGGCGTCATGTATATATCCTCATTGAGATCACCATGGAGAAAAGCATTTTTGACATCCAACTGTTGAAGTGGCCAACCCTGTGAAGCGGCAATAGCAAGAACTGTACGTACCGTAGTCATTTTGGCCACAGGAGCAAATGTCTCTTCATAGTTTATTCCATACTCTTGTCGATTACCCAAGGCAACCAGTCTGGCCTTATAGCGATCTAGGGTCCCATCAGAGCGAAGCTTCACTGAATAAACCCATTTGCAGCCAATGGGCTTAACATGAGGTGGGCATTGAACAATGTCCCACGTTTGATTATCCTGAAGAGCACGAAGTTCCTCGTGCATTGCCCGCTGCCAACACTCATGCTTCGCTGCTTGTGAGTAAGAAGATGGAACCGAAATGGAGGACAAAGTAGTAGAAAATGATGTATGATAAGAGTCATACCGCTGAGGAGGACGAGAGACTCGGGTAGACCGTCTCGGGGCAGGTGGAGCAGGAGCAGATGGCGGAGCTGGCGCAGGAAGGGGCTGTAGTACAAGACGCCGTGTGTACACAAATCCAGGCTTGAACCGTTCAATACGAGAAGACGTGTCATCAAACTTAAGAAAAATTGCAATTTCAGGGGATGAGCTAACCTGAGCAGGAAAGAAATGTTGATTTTCGAAGAAAACAACATTCTGAGAAACACGAAGCCTCTTAGAGCAAGGATCATAACAAACAAACCCTTTATGACTAGTGCTATACCCCATAAATGCACATTTAACAGATTGAGCAGAAAGCTTATGGCGTTCGTGAGAAGGCAAATGAACAAAACAAACACACCCAAAGGTATGCAAATGTTGATAATGAGGATGTTGATTATAAAAACGAAAATAAGGAGAGTCAAGATTTAGAGTGCGAGAAGGTAGTCGATTAATAAGATAAACTGCTGTAGATAAAGCTTCTACCCACAAAGTAGGTGGAACTGAAGATTCAAGTAACAAAGTACGAGCCACTTCTAAGAGATGATGATTCTTTCGTTCGGCCACACCGTTTTGTTGAGGTGTATATGGACAGGAACGTTGGGAGAGAATGCCTTTTTAATTCAAAAAATCATGAAATGCATTCGTCATGTATTCTCCACCAGAATCAGATCGAAGAACCTTAACAACAGCAGAAAATTGAGTTTCAACGTACATGAGGAAGGATTTAAAAACTGAAAATACTTCGGATTTAGAACGAAGAAAATAAATCCAAGTAAACCGACTATAGTCATCAATAAATGTCACAAAATATTTATACTGAGCATGAGAAATAACAGGTGCGATCGCCCACACATCACTATGAATAATATCAAAACATTTTGTCGCATGACTACCAGCAATAGGAAAAGGAAGTATTTTACTTTTTCCTAACTTACAAGCAGAACAATCCAAAGAAGTACGAGAAGAACAAAAATGATCTTTATTGCCCAATAAACCAGAAGTCGACAAATAAGACAAAATATCAGAATTAGGATGTCCCAAACATTTATGCCACATTTCACTTTTATTGATAATAGTAGAACAAGCAACATATTTAGGAACGGAAAAATGGAGTGGAAACAGTCGTCCTACTTTAGGCCCCTTCGCGATCACCGTCCCCGACCTGATCCTGCACACAACAACCATCACGAGAAAAATATACATCATAGTTATTTTCTACTAATTGTCCAACTGAAAGAAGATTATTAGATAGTCCAGGTGATACAAAAGCATTGTTGTAAGTTGGAGTAATATCTCCAACAGCAGTAATAGGAATAGTGTTTCCATTAGCAACCTGGATATGTTCTGAACCATGTTATGGGCGGACATTGTTTAGCAAATTAACTGACCTAGTCATATGATTTGATGCTGCAGAATCAATAAGCCAAGACTTAGATGGAGAATTACCATTACCGTGAAGTCCTAGAGTTGAAAAGGCCAAAATAATCATTTGTTGCACCATTTCAGGAGTAAGAACTATTGGTTCAGCATTGTGATTGACTGTTGTTGAGGTCCCAATTGGAATTTGACTTGTAGAAGGATTGGTAGTAGAAGCTTGAAACGCAACAGCCTGGCGATTTTGGGGCTGAATTGAGCAATCTTTGATGATGTGTCCAGGCTTTTTGCAGTAATTGCAAAATTTTTTAGTACAATTTGTAGCAATATGACCATAATTCTTGCAACTAAAACACTGAACCTTACTCATATCCCTGCCTTTGCCTTTTCCTTGAGCCAAAAATGCCATAGGTGTTGTAGTCAACTTTTTTTGTTCAAGAGTGGCTTGAGTGAGAAGACGCTCTTCTTCACGAAGTAATTCACCAAAACACATATCCAATGAAGGAGGAGGATGACGACTCATCAAATTAGAACGAACATTCTCAAAATTTGACCGTAGCTTCATCAAAAACTGGTCACGTTTACTAACATCATAAACAACCAATACATCTTTTTGAGAATCTTTGGATACGGTAGCACAAACAATATCAGAAAATTCAGCCCATAATTTTTGAAAACTAGAAAAGTAATCCTGAATAGACAATCCTCCCTGAGTGTAATTTGTAATCTCACACTCCAATTGAAATCTTCTAGCTGAATGTGTTTGATTGTAAACCTTTTTTAAATATTCCCACATGTCTTTAGCAGTTTTATATAGGCGTAAATTAAGAACAAGTTGAGAATCACAGGACCCAATAATTCAAGACAACACCCTAGCATCTTTGACTTTCCGTTGAGACAATTGTGTGGCATCTTCAGGAGCTGGAACAGTGCCATCTATATGTCCCCATAACTCCTTTTCAGTGACAAACAATTGAAATTGAAATTCCCATATGGTATAATTCTTTCCAGTAAACTTAACACACAATTCAGGATTGCTATCTGCCATATCAAAGTAAAGAGAATAGTTCACACCCAAATAAATTCCCCAAATAAAACTAAAATGTTACCAAAATCGTGAGCTTCCTTTCCACGTCAAATCCTGAAATGATAAAAACACCGCACCTTTTGCACCGTCACTGATATGTTGCAGAATCTCTGATCCAACAGAGAGCACCAAGAAAACCAAGAAAACCAAGAGCAATTTTAAGGACTAGTATTTCAAAATTTCTAGAACCAAGGCTCTGATACCATGATAGAATTTGATTGAATGGCTCAATGCCCTCTTTTGGTTGTATTCTTCTTCAATAAATAGATCAATATACAGTGATTGTTGGCTGATTTCACTCATTTACAGCTATACAATCTAACTATGGAATTATAATACATATGGAAACTAACCATCTTTACAAAATAAATATAAGCTATATATGGTAACAGACTTAGCATTCACTTTCGCTATATTACCTTGGTAGTTGCTTGAACCGGATTTACCATGAACTCCCTTAACCTGGTAGTCTTTTATGTGTCCCAACTTTCCACAATTCCAAGACTTTTACTTTCTTTTTGCCTTTGGATTTTAATCATGACCTTTGTCGATCACTATGCTCCCTCTTGAAGGTTCTTTTCCGTGCTCTCAAAGCCTCCCTAAAGCGCTTGCTTGTCTAGACTTCTACTTCATCTCCTCAGTAAGTAACAATGTATGTAACAACTGACTCTGCCTTAACGATTTCAACATAGCTCAATTTCATGATCAAATTATCCTAAGATTCCGCCATAGGGCAAAGTAAACTACCGGCTTCTTCTTCTTCTTCATTGATTTTCATGTTTAGGGTTGTGATCTTGCTCACAGTAGAGTTGAAAGTACTTACATATTCTTGTACATTGTCCTTCATCTTCAGATTGTACAATTGTCGTCTCAAGAAGATTTTGTTAACTAATGACTTTCCTTTATAGAGATTTTTTTAATTTATCCCAAGTTCCTTTTACGATAGTCTCTGTCTTCATATTGAATAGCACCGAATCGTTCAATGCCGAATATAGGTTTACCAATTGCCATAGTCATCCTGTCCTTATTTTCAAAAAAAATTTCCGTCATCCCTTCTGACTTATTCTCCTTTCCTTGCAAGGCTATCTCGCAAACATCTTTAATCAAGATCACTTGCATCTTCAATTTTCACAACACAAAGTTGTTCCATCAAACCGAGGAATCTTATATTTCGTCACTGCAACTTTCCCAGCAATCGTTTCAATGTCAACAAAGTATAAAGAACCAAATGCTTCGATACCAATTGAAGAGACCGCCTGAAGGGTTACCGAGCTCACCTCAAACCCATGGGGCACACTACTGTAGCAAAAATAAGATCTTTCGTTGATGAAAATAGACTATAAGGATCGTAAAAAATTAGACCAAGGATAACAAAGCAATAAAACAAACAAAAAAACATAAGAACATAGAATTTATGTCGTTTGGCCAACGGTGTGTTGGCCTACCATGGGCAAGACCTCTTGCGTCCTTCGATTAATCTGCAGCACAAAAGCATAAGGAGTAGATTGGATTGCAAGAAACTCTCTTAGGAGCTCTCCACGTTTTCCTCGTCTAGTATACAATGAAGTTCTATCTCTAAGAAACCTACCATAATGAGGCTCTAAAGTCAAAAATATGAATTTCAAGGCTTTAAAACCTAAAATTACATTTCTAATAAGAAACCATCCAAGTGGCTTATGGACTTTTAACCATTGATATCCTCTTAAAACCCTCTCTACGGTGTTTCTGGACCATCTCTTATCTCTAGGCACAAAATTCGATCAAATTGGAGTACTGGTACTGTAATGCTTCAGATTCTAGGGAATTTCAGAGGTACTTCTCAGTACTGGTACTCAAACTTCAAATTCCGATACGTAACTTTCAGAGATGTCAATCTTCTGACTCTTTTACTGTGATATCGACTCGGAACATGGCTTCACATAATCCAACAGTTTCAACCTAAAGACTTGCCCTTAAATAAGGTAGAAAAGTTTACAAAACCATAGGATAGTAAAATGAAAATCATATGCTACTAATTTGTTATATTTTACCGCCATGTGGTTTCTAAAGTGTAGCACTTAGTACCTTGTGGTTTGTACTACGTATTATTTTGTTACTCTAATTAATGGTAGGTTGATAAACTAATGGTTAGGCAATATTTGATAGTCTCTTCCTTCTCATGTTTAAGACTTTTCTAAAATTCTCTCCACGAGGAATCTCATCAATAATAGAAGCCATAGTTTTGTGTTTGTCCATATTCATGTTATGTTGAGTATAGGGATGTCAATGGGCATGGATTCCCGAGATATTACCCAAACCCGAAGAGTGCGGGATTTAAGTGATGCTAAACTGGTGTGATTTCGGTTATTGGTATAAAAAAATGAAAACCCAATAGATTTGGGTTCTGGTATTTCATCTGTATCCGACTTGAGCCTGAACTAGAAACTGAACCGAACCCAAACCGGTTTATATTATACAATATAGAAAAATTTAAATTTGTACTTTGGAACTTAAGATTTGAGTATGATATTTTTGAAATTTGGTAAAAGAGAAATGATTGCTTTTGGGTTCAAGTTTTCAGGTTTGATTTCAAGTTTCGGCTCTTTTGGCGGATTTAGTTTTGGTTAGGGATTTTCATAACCCGATAGTTTCGGGCTCAGGTTCAGGTTTCGGTTTTTAGTAGTTGGGTTTAGGTTTAGATTTTGAAAACCCGTCCTAAATCCGACCCATTGGCATCCCTAGTTGAGTATCAAATATTTTGTAATTATTAAATTTGCTAAAAAGTTAAAACGAACTTCTTACTTGTGGTATCCTCGGATTTATACTTTTCTTCAAGGGCTTGTGGTTGTTCGTAGTTTGCACATTTTGGTAGATGTGGAAAAGCGCGTCTGACATGGTATTCAAAATATTGCCCATGCATATGTTGTCATCTTCATTCCAAGTTTGTTTATGTTGGGAATCCAGTACTCGCCCCGGTACCGGATCTTGTGAATCCGCAACCCGCTTCGATACCGATTGCTGTGGATCCGGTATCGATTGTTGGGATCCCGCAATAGAAGCGTCGAATCGGGTTTTTACCATAAATTCGTCTCCTCAGCAAAAGCTGATACAATCACAAAAAAGAGAAAAACCAAAGCAGAAAGTATACGGGTAAAATAAGATTCATTAAATAAGATAAGATTACACCTGATTCCTCTTCTGCACAGAGTAGCTACAACCCGAGCTCTCTTTTTGAATCTCTTCTACCCTTCTCTCGTCTTCTATAAACTCAAAAGAAGACTTCTCTTGTTGGTACACACCCGTGCACTAGGTGCATCAACTCTTTAACTCTCTCTCTTTCTCTCTCTCACACATCCCAAAAGGCTCAGCTGTACAACCCCAAAAAACCAATCAAGAGCTATTTATAAAGCTCCACCAAAACGTACTCCAATCCTAATATATTTAGGATTTCTACTCTAATTAATATCTAAATCTATCTTAATTTATCTTTAATAGATTTAAATATTAATCCTAATCTAATTAGGTTTATCCTCTAATTAATATTTAAATCTTAATTTATCTCCAATAGATTTAAATATTAATCCTAATCCAAATAGGATTCAACTACAAATCTAACCAAATCCTAACATTCTCCACCTTGGTTGGATTTGTAGCCTTCAACCGCTGCGTTGAGCTCACCATGCAAGCTCCACCTTGAGCTTGTCTCCTCCGCTCGATGTCGCCGTATTCGCCGCTCCGCCTCGAGCGACTGCACCTCTGCAAACTTTTGGAGCCCAAATCGTTTTCGCTTTCGTTCTAACTGTGCTCCCATTTAGAATGTACAAGTTCCCACGCTTGTTCGCCTCGCACACAAACCGATCTCGCTTTCGGACCCTCATAGCTCCACGTGAAGCTGAAATATCGCAACCCTTCGAGTCTAATGCGCCTAACGAGATCAAATTCCGCTTCAATCTAGGAACGTGCCGCACACCTGTCAGCGTCCTCACAACCCCATCGTACATTCGGATCTTCACCGTGCCGACTCCCAAAACTTTGCACGCCGTCCCGTTACCCATTAGAGCTTTTCCATCGTTAATTGCCTTATAGGTGGCTAAGGATTCCTTCTCCGGGCAAACGTGAAAAGAACACGCCGAATCGAGCACCAACGCGTCATCCGAAATTTTCACACCTCCGGTCGCCGCATACGGCACATCAGGATTGATCATCTCCGACTCTGCTGCCTGTGCCGTCGCTGATACCATCTCATCCTCGTTCACGGCAGTTTTCTCCTTCTGTCACTTTAACTCCTTCAGGTCATTCTAAAGTTTTCGACAGTTGCGCTTAATATGCCCTTTTCTGTGGCAGTAAAAGCACTCAACCTCAGATAATGGCTTCTTCTGTCGATATCCGGTCGCTAATATTGTTGCCTCCTTCTTCGCTATCACCACAAGAGCAATATCCCGGCTCTGCGTGCCGGACTCCTGAGTCATCTTCCGCATCTCGTTCGAAAGAAGCGCCGCCGTGACCACCTCCACGCTTATGGTCTCCTTGCCATAAAGCAACGTGGTCACCAGATGCTCATATGCCATCGGTAGCGAAGATAGTAAAATCAGGGCCTTATCTTCGTCATCCAGATTGACTCCGATACTGGTCAACTCGGCTACCACCTTGTTGAACTCGTTCAAGTGCTCGTGTAGGCTCGCCGTTTCTTGCATCCTCAATGTAAACAGTCACTGCTTCAGATACAACCTGTTCGGCAAGGATTTGGTCATGTACAGATCTTTCAATTTCTTCCACAACTTCACCGGTGTCGTCTCGCCGGCTACGTTGTAAAGAACCTCATCTGCTAATGATAGATGAAGCGTACTCAGCGTCTTCCGCTCCATCTTCGTCCATGCCGCATCCGTGACCTCCGCCGGCTTCGCCTCCTTCCCGTTCAACGTTTCATCTAATTCTTGTTGTACGAGGATGGCCCGCACTCTAATTTGCCACAATCCGAAATTGTTCTTGCCGTCGAACTTCTCGA
The DNA here is from genome assembly GCA_025177825.1 of Aechmea fasciata. Lineage (NCBI taxonomy): Eukaryota > Viridiplantae > Streptophyta > Magnoliopsida > Poales > Bromeliaceae > Aechmea > Aechmea fasciata. Next base: position 9,017,943 of record CM045924.1, read on the forward strand.
TTTCGAATTTCGTGGCCATCTCCGTCGCTCTCTCCCGCAGATCGGTAACCTTCGTCTCTGATGCCAAATGTTGGGAATCTGGTACTCGCCTCGGTACCGGATCTTGTGAATCCGCAACTCGCTCTGATACCGATTACTGTGGATTCGGTATTGATTGTTGGGATTTCGCAACAGAAGCGTCGAATTGGGTATTTACCATAAACCCGTCTGCTCAGCAAAAGCCGATACAATTACAAAAAAGAGAAAAACCAAAGCAAAAATAATGCGGATAAAATAAGATTCATTAAAATAAGAGAAGATTACACCTGATTCCTCTTCTGCACAGAGTAGCTACAACCCGAGCCCTCTTTTTGAATCTCTTCTACCCTTCTCTCTTTTTGAATCTCTTGTTGGTACACCCGTGCACTAGGTGCATCAACTCTTTAACTCTCTCTCTTTTTCGCTCTCTGGTACGACACATCCCAAAAGGCTCCAGTCGTACACCCCAAAAAAAAACCAATCAAGAGCTATTTATAAAGCTCCACCAAAACGTACCCCAATCCTAATATATTTAGGATTTCTACTCTAATTAATATCTAAATCTATCTTAATTTATTTCTAATAGATTTAAATATTAATCCTAATCTAATTAGGTTTATCCTCTAATTAATATTTAAATCTTAATTTATCTCCAACAGATTTAAATATTAACCCTGATCCAAATAGGATTCAACTACAAATCTAACCAAATCCTAACAATTTAGTGCGAGTTTGTGCAATAGATTCATCTTCATTGTCTTCCGACCTTCATATGCTAAGAAAATAAGCAACCTCGAGAGTGGACAGAAGAAAGAATAATTTCTTCTGTCAGCGTTTGAAGTCCAAGTCATCGAATCTTTCCAACCTCATGAAATTTGTAGCCATATCTTGCAAGGTCGCGGTTGATATCCTTGCCATTAAGCCTTAAGATTGTTGAAACAAGAAGAGGAAAAATTCAGGCAGATAGATGGAAAAGTTGATATCGTTGCCATTAAGCCTTAAGATTGTTGAAAAAAGAGGAGGAAAAATTCAGGCATATAGACGGAAACTTTTAAGGAGTATTGAAACGTTCCTTAAGGTTTAAGTTGTCCTCACCGTTTGACTGAATTGGGGTGCACCGGTTCAATAAACAATCTCCTAGAATATAATGAAGTATGATCCCTGACTGCATTTGCCCAGACGAAGTCAGATTTTGATCATGCTTATGAAATTGACAATTAAGTGGGACTTTCAATAGAAAATGAAGCTTAGTAGTATTTAATATTGACTTTTGTTCTGTCCCCATTTGTTATGCGGAAGTCCTTATATGGGTTGCAAATCGTATGTGGTAGCCATCTTCGGTGCTTCTCCAACAAGACCTTTCTGAGGTTTCATGTGAATTTGAAGGTAAACAAGTAGATACTAGTCTTCACGGTATAACGGCTAAGGTGTCCATTGGAAATGTCAAATATCTCTTTCAGGTCTAAGGCATCCAAATGCCTTCTGCATGGCAAACCTCTATTATGTTTAAGTGTAGTAGGTGCTCAAAGTGGCAACTATTCATACCTACTGCCTGTTCTATTATATTATTAGACTTCTATACACCAAGTCAATTATTTCCATATGCTGCCAACTTTGAAGGACCACAACTTTTGTATTAAATTAGCCATTTTGAGGAGCTATACCATTCTACTATTGTACAATAAACATAAGATCAAAATATAATCAAAATTTTATTTTGATAATTTATTGACATTTAAAGAGAAGCAGAACAGGGAGATCAGCTGTGCTTTTTTAGTCACTAGTATTAAAGATCTTTACTACATTTCTTACTCCTCAAAGGTAAAGACTCAAAATAAGCATGCAGAAGAAGCGTGTTGATTCTCAATGTATTCAATGCGGTTAGATTTGTTTTACTTGGGGGTGTGCTGGAATTTGTTTGATTATGGTTCTAACAAATTATTTCATCATGCAATATATTGTGACCCAACAACAAAAATTTTGTTATAGAAAATCAACTATCTTGATTTTTAATTGGATGTCCTATGAATCAGTATCAGCTACCGGTTGGTCTTTACATGAATTAATTGATCTAGTACTGGAAGTTGTTTTATCTCATCTGTACATGTCCATAACATAATCCACTTACCAACTAGCAAAATGAAAAATCTGTATTAACACTCAGGCTCAAGATCGTCGCGGGCCAAGCCCCTCCACTGGACTTCATGCTTGAAGATAGCGGAAGACGTCGCACAGGGCCTTGCCTACATCCATCAGGCGTCAAGGTTGGTCCATGGAAATGTCAAGTCCTCCAATGTCCTCCTCGGCTCGGACTTTGAGGCATGCCTCGCAGACAATTGCCTCTCCTTTCTTGTCGAATCATCGGAAGCAGAAGACGACAGCTCAGCGTGCAGTGCACCGGAATCTAAAAAGTCGAATCAGAGGATGACCCGAAAATCGGACATCTATGCCTTTGGTGTGCTTCTTCTCGAGCTACTCACTGGGAGGCCTCCACTCGAACACTCGGCTCTGGCTGGCATGGATCTTTCAACTTGGGTTCAATCAGTTAGAGAAGATGAAGGGGCCGACGAAAAAGAACGGCTTATGATGATTGTTGATATTGTGGCTGCATGCGTCCAATCTTCGCCAGAGAGCCGGCCCACCACTTGGCAGATTCTGAAGATGATTCAAGAAGTGAAGGAGACTGATGCTGGCGACAATGACAGTGATTTAACCAGCACGTCCTAAGCTTTGTTGTCAATGATTCCAAGTCTGTTGGGCAACATGAATTGCTGTCCTGCTCTATTTGCTCAATATTCTGACAGAAGAGAAAAATGCCTACATTATTTATTTGGTATCATATGGTTCTGGACAAGGAATTGTAGTTGACTAGTTTAGGTTCTTGGATAGTCATTATCTTGGTGGCTGGTGGCTTTTAAAGCTTACAACTATAGATGTGGTAGTATTTCCGGGGATAGATTGCTCGAGCAGGCGATCTGCATTTCTCATGTTTGTTATCTTGTAAAATAACTGGTTTTGAACTCTTGTGTTATTCTACGAATTGCTTTGGGGCCTTGCAATTCGATTCAGGGCCCGGCCCGTCTGGAAGCCATAAAAAATCCTCTGGTGACAAGTTCTGTGGTATGATGATTTCTTTTCCCCCCTTGTTTGGCCGTATGTGAGTTTAATTCTACTTCTTTGTGAGGTCCTTATTGTATTGATTATTGTATTTGACAAAAATGGAAGGTTGTATAAATTAGAGGCTGTGTATGCTCCGCTAACGGAATTCTACATAACCTTTTAGAAAAGGGTAAACTTTTAACTTGTTAGCTCACTTTTTACGTTGCTGCTCTGTGATTCAAGTTCTTCTTCTTAACTATTCTGAGAATTTATTTTTATTTTTATCAAAAATATCTACTATTAAATAGGGCACCTAAGTGAAGTCTTTTTTTTTGGTTTTTATACCACATGATAGGTAAGTGAAAATTTTTGAGCCACAGCGATAGAGTGATAATATGCTAAATTACAGAGTAGGTAAATATGAACAAAAATGAACTAAACTACGTTGGGGCAAATTAAAGTTTACCCTTTAAAAAACGAAAGAGAAATGCTGGCCAATATTTTTGTGCATCATTTTTAGGTTTTGCGGAAGTATTTAATGCTGGAAAATGTATTATTCCTTCCGCTTGCACATAAAACAATTTTGCTATAATATAGATCATCTCTAGTACAGTTGGTTAACGGCAACGTACATGAGGTCACAAGTTCAAATTTTTATTAAATTTATTTTTGAAAAAATAAACAAGGCCAATCCGTATAAAAAATTTAGAAGTTTTGAGCTTTTGCAAAATTAGATCGCCTTTTTCGATTTTATAAATTTGGTCTGAATTTTTAATAAACTGACCAAAATACCCTTATACCTTTTTCTCTCTCTTTTTTTCTCGCGTTCTCTTTTTTTCCTCGCTAAAGAAGGCGACGGAGGCGAAGGTGGAAATGGCCCCCATCGTCTCTGTCCCTCACGCCCTGACCCTCGCCTCCGGACACCTTGCCCTACTCGCCTCCAGCCCCGTCGAGGCTGCGCTACGGCTCTTTTTTTTTCTTTTTTTTCTCTCCGACCCTCCTCCACCGCCTCTATAGCCCTCCGCGACGATAACGAGGATGGTAACGCGTCTTCTTCCTCCGCGTTCGCCCACCACCTCCACTGTAACGGATTTTCTATCCACCAAACAAACCCGTCTCCCCCAATGCCACCGTCGGCGACGAAGAGGAAGTGCTTCTCGGGGTCGAGAAGAACTCCGGCGAGGAAGAGGAAGACAAATAGTTACACGCCAGCGAGAGCAGATTTTGCACCCACCAAACCCACCTTTCGGAACCTGAACCTGCGTCCCCATCACCGCCGCCGACGATAAAGAGAAAGAACTCGGCACCGAGAAGCTCATCGGTGAGGGAGGGGCACGCGGCCCACCCGCCTACCCTAGAGGGTGGCGGCAAGCGCGACCTCGACGGTGCCGGAGGCGAGGAGGGCGAGGAATGCACGGGGGCATCTCTGGATTAACAATTTGTTTGTTTAAAACAAAAAAAAAAAACATAAATGCCAAAAATTAGAGAATAATAAAGAAAACCGGAGAAGAAAGAAGAAGACGATGAAGTTGCATTGTTAAGATTAAATTGCACTGTTTTAAAATAATATTACACTATTATGGATATAAGTTGCACTCTTTGAAATGTAAACTGATCCTTTAAAATAAAAGTTATACACTTTAAACGAAAGTAACACTTTTTGAGAGATATTATTATTGTTTCTCCTCTTATTACATTCTTTGAGATACCCTTTAAGATGAAAGTTATACTCTTCAAATAAAAGTTGCACTCTTTGAAAAAAAATTTATGCTTTTTCTCCTGTTAAAGGGTGCAGTTTACACATCAAAGGAGAAATAATGCAACAAGAGGAGAAAGAGTGCAAGAAGAGAAAAAATAATATAAATATCTCCTCTAAAGAGTGCAATAAGAGTAGAAACAATGTAAATATCTCTCAAAGAGTGCAACTTTCGTTTAAAGAGTGTAACTTTCATCTTAATAGGTACAGTTTATATTTAAAAGAGTGCAACTTATGTCTATAATAATGTAACGTTCTTTTAAAACAGTGCAGTTTAATCTTAACGGTGCAAATTCATCTTCTTCTTTCTTTTTCTCTGGTTTTCTTTATTATTCTCTAGTTTTTGGCCTTTTAGTTTTTTTTTTTTTTTAAACAAACAAAAGTGCTAATCCAGAGATGCTCCTGTGCATTCCTCGCCCTCCTCGCCTCCAACACCGTCAATGCCGAGCTCACTGCTGCCCTCTGGGGTAGGCGGGTGGGTTGCGTGCTCACTCCATCGCCGACGAGCTTCTCGACACTGAGAAGTGCTTTCTCTTTATCGGCAATGGCGATGGTAGGAATGCGAGTTCCCATAAGTGGGTTTTGTCGGTGCAAAATCCGCTGAAGTGGAGATGGAGGGCAAAGGCGAAGGAAGAGGATGCAGTACCATTCTCGCTATCGTTGCGGAGGGCCGTTGTCACGCCCCGGGACCGATCCCTTTGGCTGGCTCGGGCCCGTCAAACAGACGCCGAACGGGCAGAGTTTCCCCTGCCCGCCCAAGGCTCAACACAGGTACAATTCATGAGAATATGAAATGCACAAGCGAAAGCATACACCAATGGCTTACACGAGGGTAAGCAATAGCCAAGTGAAAGAAAATAGTAAACTACATAAGTGAAACGATTTACTTCAACTATAGACATATATTCACGCTTACATTTACATTCTTTAACTCAAAACGTCATTTCTTCTCTTTACATTCATTTTACTTCCAAATACACTTTGTTCATGTTTAACTTCCCAAAGGTAAATATACACAAGGGGTATGTGACTACAAAAGTAGACTCTGCCGTGGCAGTCGCTAGCTAAGGCGCGAGACCCTTACCACGGTCGTCAGCTGGCTCGCTGGAGCCCGACCCTGTAGAAATGATGGGGTGAGAACTACAACGAAGTTCCCAGTGGGCTCGGCCCCCAATCACACCGACTTTCCCACTAGGTCTATATCAGGCATAATTTGAAAGAATAAGCAGATAGTAACAAAACTAAAATGCGTACAACTAATATGCCCGAACTATAATAAACATGCTTATGCTCAACATAATAAATATGACGAATGCAAGATCTCAATCTCGATACCCAATCTTATGGCTAGCCCGTAGGTTTCGCCGCTCAAGAACTCACCAACTCAAATCCCAGTATCGGGGAGACTACTATGACCCGACGGGACCGTCCTCTAGGACGCTCATCCCAGTGATGACCTACTCCGGAGCGCACCGCTTAAGGGGGAGCTACCGCCCCCGAGCAAGGACTTATAGGCGAGTATAATCAAATCCTTACTCCAAGGATGAAATTCAAATCCGTTCCTTAACTTTAAGGAAGTCTTGCACAATGACCCTTAACTATAAGGTTTTTTGTCATTTGTTCACATTCTTTGTTCTTTGCATTCATATTCTTATTCTTTGCATTCTTTGTAATCATGACCATGTTATTACACTAACTCTAGTGTTCCTGTTCTTGACCATGTCATTACACTAACTCTAGTGTTCTTTGCATCTCTCTAATGCCACTCGATCTATATGTCACAATGTTCTTGTTCTTTAACCACTAGGTTCTTTGCCTCAACACATGCATACATAGGGTTTAGTTCTCTTTCTTTGTTCACAATTCTTTCATTGCACTTGTCACGCCCCGCGACCGCCAATTTGGTCGGCACGGCACGTCAAACAGACGCCGGACGGACAGCACCTCCCCTGCCCGCTCAAGGCTCAACAAACGAGTCATGTACAAGAACGAGAATTTCATTTTTATTCATGACTAACCAAAGCACTAAGAGTGCCAACCATACAAGAGCAAGCGATACAAGTATGATATACAGGTATACAAAGAGAGAAACACTTAGCTATTACATTCATGTTTCAACATCATTTACAACAAGTTTACCTTGAGCTTGCAAAATGAATATTTACAACATCTCACAAATCTCACACCTATACAAGATCTACACTCGACAACTCGGGTGCCTCTAATGCAACAGGTGGCTGCTACCTCGATCTAGGGCGCTATGCCCTTACCGCGATCCTCGCCCTCTGTACCCGCGCTAGGCCCTGTAATAGTGGTGGGGTGAGAACTAACTTCCTTAGTTCCCAGTGGGCTCGGCCACCGACTCCACCGATCTCCCCACTAGGTCCATACGGCATAGGTATGCACAGATAGATATTTATATAGAAAAGCAGTAAATCATGCTATCGATAATATGGAAAGCTGTAAATCATGCTATCGATAATATGGAAAGCTGTAAATCATGCTATCGATATTTCTACTATGTTAAACAACATAAGTAAACATGCTAATTAGCATAAAGGAAACTATCACACTATACTATATTTAACAGGAAACATATTCTTTCGTTACCCAATCCACTAGGCTACCCCGCCTAAGATCTCAAATCTCATGGTACTCACACTACAAATCTAGTAGGTGAAGAGGTGAAGGGCTACCCCGCCTTTCGCCTCTACTGATATCTCAAATCTCACAAGTGATGAGCTACCCCGCTCAAATCTCACATGTGAAGAGCTATCAAATCTCACAGGTGAAGAGCTACCCCGCCCTTCGCCCGACTCACCTCCCAGTCCAATGGGCGAGGAGCTACCCCGCTCGTATCCCCCCCGGTTAGCTCCCCCGCTCGTGTGACAACTCCGGAGTGCATCCCAGTGCATAGGTGAGGAGCTACCCCGCTCGTATCTCACCCGGTGAGCTACCCCGCTCGTGAGACAACTCCGGAGTGCACTGCTTGTGTGGAGCGACCACCACAAGCTCAAACAGACTGTGTGAGTATGATCCAATCCTCGCCAACTGAGGATACCCTATCAACTAAGGTTAACAACTCTCAGAACTATCACCTCTAGTTCATCATGCATAGAGTTCACCTAGACTCTAGTTCAACATGTCATTTGTCAATGTTCTCATTTACTAGATGCCACTCGATCTAGGTTATCATTCAACTAGATGCCACTCGATCTATGTTGTCGTTTGTTCTTAGTTCTGTCAAACTCATACAAGTTCTTTACACTAGAGTTTCAATGTCATCATTCACCTTTATTCATGTATTCTACCCTAGTGTCAAGCATATCACGCTACACTAGCTAGAATCACATGCAAATAAAGGAATGTCTTACAGTTTTGCCAACTCATATAAGTTTTCTACTTTAGGGTTTCAATGTCATCACTCGCCTTTATTCATGTATTCTACCCTAGTGTCAAGCATATCCAGCTACACTAGCTAGAACTACATGCAATAAAGGAGTACCTTACCCTAACTTGTTTTCGACAATTTACATTAGATCGATACTATATACATATGCACATACAGACATAGGGAGCAGCCCAGCTGCTTCGGGATGGACACCCCCCACCTTCTAATATCGTGTAGGCTCCACCGACGCACTTCGCCGAATTCTCGAAGGCTTCGCCGCACTCTACGGCAATTTAAACCAATTTAGGCTCCCGGCTCAATTCCTCCGCGCTCGTCGGAATCGCTTAATCGATTTCGCGGAGTGCTCCCGAGCCTAAAACCATCACAAACATAGGGTTAAACTAGATCAAACCCTAACCGTTAGCAAAATCGCATTTTGGAGCCCTAGCTCACAACTTCGGCTAAACTAGCCGAAACGGACTCTAGATCATACTTCTAGCAACTAGCTAGAATTCTAGAGGTCACCAAAACTCATTCTAAGGTCATATCACAAAACCCTAGAAAAATCTAAGCTTTAGAAATCCCAAGCTTACCTTGAGAAGATCTCTACTTGATGTAGAGGAAAGCCCAAAGGAGAGAAATCCCACTCTCCAAAGCTTTTTCTCCACTTCTCTTCTTTTCCTTCTCTTCTGCTTTGTCTCCTTTTCTTTCTATCAGCCAGAAGAGAGAGAGAGGGGAGCCTTTTCCTTTGCTTAGGGTGCAAGTAATGAGGGGACAAGAGAGAAGTCAAATACAAATAGCTCTCTTGTATCCATAATTACCAAATTACCCCTCTAATGCACAGCCCAATTTTGGGTATTTTCGGGTGTCAGAATGGCATGAAACTTTAAATCTAGCCTCATAATAATAATCCTGACATACCCTCCGGTTTCCATAATTTTCCGACACTGTGCATTTTCTCGCTAATTTATCCGCCCCGTTTCATTACGTAAAATTTTAAATCTTCTCGTTTCCGCTCCGATTTCAAAGATAGGTCATTTCCAATGCACTTTTAGCTTACTTAATGCCTTTAATCACTCTAAGGCATTCCTAACTTGACTTTGATCAATTTGAATCATAGTCCAATTTCTCGTTTCGCAGTTTCGAGTCCTTACAGCACCTTAACTCTAAGCATGCAAATTCACATTCTGTAGTACCGTTTGCTTCACATAATAGGTTTTTTTAGCCAAGTGTTGGGCTTGCTTGAGTAGAAAAAGTAATTAAAAAAAGTTAAATTATAGAAAACTCCCTTATAAACATTTATTTTTTCACTTTTTCTTTCTAACTTTAAAAAACTTATATTTTACCCCCTTAACATTTCAATTTGTTGCATTTAGCCCCTCCATGAGGGTTAGCCCCCCCCCTCCCCTCCCGGTCAAGATTCCATCACTATTCCACCGATTTCATATAAGCTATACCAAAAATACCCTTCAAAATGATATAAATATATTAAAAAATTATTTTTTTTCTTATAAAAGAATAAAAGCAATTTGATCATTTTACTCTCTTCATTAACGTCGTACAGTCTTAAACTATTTCTGAAATTTTAAGGGTGCAAAATATAAGTTTTTGAAAGTCAGAAAGAAAAAGTGAAAAATAGGATATTTTCAAGGAAATTTTCTACATTTTGGCACAAAAAAAAAAGCTATAAATTCAATGGTAGAAGCAAAGAGAGATTCATCATAATAATTATTTTTAGCTAAAAGTTAACAATGAACAGAAACAAAATATATTCTGTTTACAATGCCTCCCACCAATGCTGTAGGAGGTTCTACTTAGTCATGCCTACACAACGAAAAATTTGTTAGAAGCAGAAAAATTAGAATTCACATCATTCGCTCATGATTTTGATAATTTCAAACTTGAGAGGTTCAAACGTAAGCTCAAATATAACAATTGAGGCATAAAACAAAAGACTCGGAAAAACTGAAAAAGCTTAATTAGCACCAACTACTAATAGGCCATGACAACGGAACAAAATAGCTAGCCAAACAGTTACCCAAAAGACTTGCTCCTTGGAAGGGTTATTATTGTGGGTTTTGCGGAAACCAAGGATCTATCTAGATTGTATCAAACAACACCTAGAGGGGGGTGAATAGGTGTAACGGCCAAAAACCACAAATCTCGATGCAATAAAAGTAAATGCGGAAAATAAAAAGCATACCGAGATTTACGTGGGAAAATTCCAACTCGGAATAAAAAACCCACGGGACCAACACGCGATAACAATCCACTAAGAATAAAAGATTACAAGGTGATTTACCGAATCCACGGACTCAAACCTCTCTTTTATCTTCTCCGGATCTCGCGCATTCCGCCGGGTTGTCCACGCCCCACATTTGAATCCACGCCACCACTTCGAATCCACGAAGCCTCCGATCACGTCGAATCCACGACGCCCACTCGAATCCACGAGCGCACTCCGTCCGGAGCAATAACAATATGATTGACGATGATTTATTGCTTAGATAATCATTAAAGAATCGTAGAAGATATTTCTAAGCAATAGCCAGATCAATTCTCTATGAAGAAGGAGGAATTAGGGTTTCAAGAATTGATCCGATAGAAACTTGTTGTTGAAGAAAGAAAGAAAGCACCCAACAAGTTTCTAGGATTTCAAAAAGATATTCTATGCTTCGCCTATTTTAGAAACACCTCTACATCTTATTTATAGGTTTAGAAGACTTAGAGATAGTTTAGGATTTGATAACCTGATTTTTAAAACCAATTAGAAAACATAGAGATTGTCACGCCCTGAGCCCGCTACCGGTTGTGTCTGGCTTAACGTACGCACGGACAGCACCTCTCCTGCCCGCCTAAGGCTAAGCAACGGGATTGTGTACAACAAGTGCCCAAGAAATAACTTGATAACATACACAATCCACACAAAAGCACAACCAGTGCAACACAAGAGAGCAAGCATCACGAGTAATTAACAGGTGAATAAAAGAGAGATAAACTTTTCTATTACATCCACTCAGTCTTTAAGTCTTTCATTACATTTAATCTGCGAATAATTTGCAAGTGGCATACATTAATACAAAACCTCATCCTATACAAGATCTACTCTCAAAAGGTAAATACAAGGTAACTCTAATGCAGTAGGAAGGTAACCTAAAACTACCACTATGGCACCGAGCCCTTGCCGCGATCCTCACCCGGCGCGGACGAGCTAGGACCTGAAATAGAGTGGGGTGAGAACTATCTTCCATAGTTCCCAGTGGGTTCGGCCACCCACTCCGCCGATCTTCCCACTAGGTCCAAGGAGGCCAAAGTAGAAGAATAGATAGATAGATAATTACTGAAAGCGGTAGAAGTACTGTAAAGTAAATGCAATATTCTACTATGCCTCGAATCTGGAAATATATGCATGCAACTCATAATAAGAGGGTAACTATCACACTACTATGCTCAATAAGTTCACAAATCCCTCGTACACCCAATCACTTGGCTCACCCAAAGGCTTGCCTCACTCTCGCGTCCCTTGCCTCGACAGCGAGGAGTCTAAACTGCTCAACTCGCCCGAGGCCGTTTGTGGATAGCTAGCTACTGCCGGTCAAGTAACTACTACCATAGCGTGTGCCTAGTACTCCGAAGTGCACAACCCATGTGGAGCGACCACCGCGAGTGTAAACAGACAACGCGAGCATGGTCCAATCCTCACCCACGGAGGATACCCTAGCTAATAGGGATGTGCCTGCCACCACGAATGACGTACCTCGCACGGTAAAATTTATCTTGAATTTCCCGTGGGGTAGTATTCACAATTCAGATTAATATTTAAATATGTATAGTTATCAGGTATTGCGGATCCATGGCTTCCAATAAACGCAAGCGTCTATTGTTAATTACCCCCATAAATTGTTAGGGTACCTTCGATTAAGAGACCTCTGAAATGCTGAAGATGAACTGGAATTGAACAAAAAGGAAATTTATAATTTATTGCTCAATTATATGGCTTTAACCAAGGGCATACCCTCAGTGTACATGAACAGAGCATAAAAGAAAATGTTTAATTTCATCTTAGTTATATGTTATAAAATGGTCAAATTAATTTTGTTGGACTCTATATGTTTTGGAGCTCAACACTGTTCACCCTAAGATGAGATATCAATTAAATTCCATCTATATGCATTGGAATTTGATCAGATTTGATTCAAATTAAACTCTATATGTATTAGAGTTTGATTTGGCTAACTGAACTTTAATTGTATGTGATAAAGTCCAATAGAGTTTAATTTGAGCTTTTATCCTAAATGTATGTGTTAGGACTAGCCCAAATATTTGAATTAGACTCTAATTTTATATTTTTAGAGTCTGATATAATTAGGCTCTAAGTTTATGTATTAGAGCTTAATCACATTTGATTTTGATTCATCTTAAGATGAAATATTAACTAAATCCTAATTATATGTATTAGGATTAGTCAAATTTAAATTAAACTCCAAGTATATGTATTGGAATCTAATTTAACCTCGTTTGTTTGAACTCCGAGCAAATGTATTAAAGTCCAACAAGTTTAATTTGATTAAATGGTTTGATCAATTCTAAACATATAATTAGAATTTGATCGAATATGATTGTGATTTGCCTCTAGTTTTATATGCTAGAGGATCAGATGATTTGTGAAAAATGGGTTTGGGTTTAGTTTAACGACATTTCGGTCAGTTGAGATTTGGGTTTAGTTTAACGACATTTCGGTCGAAATTGGGTTTAGTTTAACGACGTTTCGGTCGAAATTGGGTTCAGGTTTAGTTAACGACGTTTCGGTCGAAATTGGGTTTAGTTTAACGACGTTTCGGTCGAAATTGGGTTTAGTTTAACGACGTTTCGGTCGAGTTGGATTTGGATTGGTTTATAAAAATTGGATTTGGGTTGGTTTTTGAAAATTGGATTTGGGTTTAGTTTAACAACGTCACGGTCATTTGAGTTTTGGACTTAGGTTTAGTTTAACGATGTTTCGGTCGAAATTGGGTTTAATTTAACGACGTTTCGGTTGGAGTTAGACTTGGTATACAAGGTTTATGGTATTGGGTATGTGAGATTTGGTTCATGAACTTGGTTTGGTTCATGTATTTAGCTTCATAGGTTTATGGTTCATGGGCTTAGGTTCATAGGTTTATGATTCATGGACTTAGGTTCATAGGTTTATAGTTCATGAACTTGGTATATGGTATGGTCCACAGGACTTGGTTCATATTTCATGAACTTGGTGTATGGTTTATGAAGTTTAGTGTACGAGGTTTGATCTATGGTGTATGAAGTTTGGTGTATGGGGTTTGGTCTATGGTGTATGAAGTTTGGTGTATGGGGTTTGGTCTATGATGTATGAAGTTTAGTGTATGGTTTAGTTTATGGTGTATGAAGTTTGGTGTATGGAGTTTGGTGTATGGTGTATGAAGTTTGGTGTATGGTTTAGTCCATGGTTTGGTCCATGATTTATGAAGTTTGGTGTATGGGGTTTGGTCTATGGTGTATGAAGTTTGGCGTATGGTTTATTTGTGTCGGGCTTTGATATTGGATATGGGTTTATGGGTTTTATTTAAAATGGGCTTGAGATTGGGCCTTAAGTGGATGGGCTTTGGTATTTATGGATGGGTTAAATGGGTATTGGGTTAAATGGGTATTATGGGTTTAGGTTTATGGGTTTTGGGTTAATGGGTTTGATATGGGTTTTGGGTTAAATGGGTTTGATATGGGTTTTGGGTTAATGGGTTAATGGGTTTATGATAATGGATTTGTGATATGGGTTAATGGGTATAGGTAATAGGTTTATGGGTTTGGGTATTTGGGTAAATGGGTTAATGGTTAAATGGGTTTTGGCTAATGGGTTTATGATTTTGGATTGAGCTTAATGGATATGGGTGTATGGGTTTTGAGTTTATTTGAGTATTGGATTAAATGGGTATAATGGGTTTATAATATTAGGTATTGGGTATTTGGGTTAAATGGTTTTGAATTCAGGCTAATTAGGACCCGTTAGATTTAAACCCGAGTGTGGGATAATTATCTGATCAAAATTTAAATTCGGAATCAAATGTTTAGCACTTAATATCATGAGATTTAAATTTGATTTAAATTTGATCGAGCAAAATCTCCTCTCTCTCTTTTGTGATTGAAAGAATGATCTTTCTCTCTCTTCTGGCGATAAAAAAAAACATCGCTCTCTTTGATTCCGTCATCGATAATTGTTCGGGTCATTCCGTCGGATGGTTGGAGCATTTCGTCGAGCGGTTTATTGGCATTCCGTCGAGCGGTTTAATTAGCATTCCGTCGAGCGGTTTGTTGGCATTCCGTCGAGCAGTTTAATTAGCATTCCGTCGAGCGGTTTGTTGGCATTCCGTCGAGCGGTTTGATAAGCATTCCGTCGAGCGGTTGGTTGGCACGACGACGAAGCATTCCGTCGAGCGGTTTGGCTAGCATTCCGTCGAGCGGTTGGTTGGCATGACGACGAAGCATTCCGTCGAGCGGTTTGGCTAGCATTCCGTCAAGCGGTTTGACTAGCATTCCGTCGTTAGCTCCGTCGATGGCTAAGCACCAAACGAAGTCTTCGTCGTCGTTCCGTCGATGGCTAAGCACCAAACGAAGTCTTCGTCGTCGTTCCGTCGATGGCTAAGCATCAAACGGAGTCTTCGTTGCCTTCGTCGTCGCTCCGTCGATGGCTGCCTTCGTCGTCGCTGTTAGCAGCGACTCGGGCATTTTATCGAACACATGGCGGGCGCTGGCTGGGGCTTCGTGATGGTGGCTGCCACCACGCTTCATCTTATGTCGGAGCGGATCCGAGGCGGGTGGCGGAGTGGAGCCGTGCGGGTGGCGAAGCACCACAGTCGGCCGTCGTCGAAGCGGCTCGGTTGTCGTCGGAGCGGAACCGTGCGGGTGGCGAAGTACCACGCTCGGCCGTCGTCGGAGCTGCTCGGTCGTCGTCGGACGGCTCGGTCGTCGTCGGAGTAGAACCGTGCGGGTGGCGAAGCACCACGCTCGGCCGTCGTCGGGCCGCTCGGTCGTCGTCGGAGCGGCTCGGTCATCGTCGGAGTAGCCGAGGGGCTCGCCAAGTCGAGGGGGCCTCGGCGGTGCGTGGAGCTCGGGCGGCGGCGGGCTTGACGGAGCGGCTCGGGCGGCGGGCTTGACGGCAGCGACGACGGCGGGCTTGACGAGCGAGCGGCGGCGGTCGAGGGCGGCCGAGGTCTGCGTGGAGCTCGGGCGGCGGCGCGAGTCGATGAGCTCGGGCGGCGGGCTTCAACGCGGGCGGCGGTCGAGGCACGGCCAAGGTGGCGGGGTCGAGGCACGGCGTGGGCCTCCTTGCGGGCCTCGGCCATGGAGGAGTCGAGGCGGAGGGCGGCGCGTCGAGGTGCCGCGGAGTTGAGGTGGATGGCCGAGGGCCCGGCGCGGACGACGGCGTCGAAGTGCCGCGCGAATGCCGAGAGCGGCGCGCGGCTCGAGGAGGCCGAGCGAGACGGGGTCGCTCGGCGACTCGGCTCGTCGGGTTGGAGCGAGAGGAGGGCCTCGAGCGGACATGACGGTGCGGCCCGCGGGGTCTGCGTGGTGAGGGCGGTGGGGTCCGGGTGATGATGGACTCGGCGGTGCGGGCGGCGGGGTCCTGCGCGGACGGGGCTGCGGGAGGAGCGCGGACCGAGCCACGCGGCGGAGTTGCGGGTGGGGCGCCGCGCGGTGGCCGAGGGCTAAAGTGGGTGGCCGCGGGGTCCCGCGCGGACGGGGGCTGCAGGAGGAGCGCGGACCGAGCCAAGGGCGCGGCGCGGGCCGAGGGCGCCTCGGGCTCAATGGAGAAGCGAGCGGCGGCATGTTGAGGCGCGGCCGAGGCGACGGAGTTGAGGCGCGGCGCGGGTTGCGAGAGGAGCGCGGACCGTGCCAAGGGCGCGGCGCGGGCGCGGGGTCCGCGCGGCGCGGGTGGCGGAGTTGAGGAGATCCGCGACGAGTCCGGCCGAGGCGGGCGGCCGAGAGCTCGACGCGGCGGCGGCACGTCGAGGCGGACCGGCGCCGACGTGGCGCCGAGGATGTCGAAGCCGGGGTGCGCGCGCGGCTCGAGGAGGTCCGCGACGGGTCCGGTCTCGACGGAGGAGGAGATGACGCGCGGCTCGAGGCGGCATGGTCCGGCGCGGCGCGTCGAGGTGGTGACGCGCGGCTCGAGGAGGTTCGCGACGGGTCCGGCCGTGACGGAGGAGGAGGTGGCGCGACTCCACCAAACAGAGAGAAAAGGAGAGCTTGCTTTTTTTTTCTTTTGTTTTCGAACGAGAGAGAGAGAGAGAGAGAGAGAGAGAGAGAGAGTAAGAGAGAGAGAGCTTTGACTCTCTGTTTTTTTAATTGGAGAAGAAGAAAAGAGAAAAGAAGAAAAAAAACAAATATATTCTCCTTACCTCTTTTGTAAACAGGGAAAGTAGGATGGACCATCTCATACACCACACTCTCTCTTTTCTCTTTTCTTTTTTTTTCTCTTTTTTTTTTCTTTTTAATTTTATTTAATTTTATTTTAATTACACTCAAACAGGATGTCATCACACTTTGTTCTCGACTCATGTTGTTCACACTAATTAATGCGACTCATTCTTGTTTACTAGGTGTCACTCGTTCTTTGATTTAGATAATTTTACTATATCACATACTAGTAGCTCTAATCTCACATTACACCTAATTCTCATGCCTACTAAGTTTCTATGGCATAAGGTGAGCTAAGTCAATCATGCATATATACTCAACGCTATGACTAGCACTTTACACATATATCATTCACAATATGCAAGGTTGTTTCACTATACTATGCTTGGACATAAAAGGTAGTCCGACGGCTTCGGGATGGTCACCACCCACCTTTTTGATGTAGCAATACTGTAGGAAGCCTAACTTCTTGATCGCTTGTCACCGCTTAGCACTCGGGCGAAAACGAAGTAGCGGCCAGCCTCACTTGGCAATAACTTCGCTCCGAGTCGACGAATCGTCGAACCGTCGCCGCCAACGTGTTTAAACACCTATCAATTAGATTCACGTACAATTAAACGACATCAAAACCCTTCGATTACCAAAACCCCATTTTTGATGCCCTAGGGTTTCACATATGAAAATCACCCATTGAAACCTTAGAAGCATGCATTTTAGTGTTTACTAGCACCATTAGGTTCTACCAAAACACTCCCAAAAGCATAAGGATCAAAACCCTAAAAACCACCATTAAAGGGTTTTGATGCTTACCTTCAACCTAACTTCACAAGAGGAAGAAGAGATGGAGGAGGTATGGAGGAGGTGGAGCTCCTTCCCTTCTCCTTGCTTTTCTTCTTCTTCTTTCTCTTCCTCTGCTGCTGCTTCTTCTCCTTCTTCGTTCCTCTAACCGAGAGGGAGAGAGGGAGAGACGTGCTAGAGAGAGAGAGAGAAGTGTGAGTTGGGTTGGGAATAAGAGAGAGAGGGAGCCATCGGGTTCACAGGTGCCCATATAGCCTAACTCATGCTACAATTGCATGTCGGTCCCTCAACTCTCGACATTCTGAAGCAGCCCCGACTGGGCATTTTTGCACATGGGAATCGGTCCCCACATCTAGAGACCGTTCTCCAAGTATCTCCTCCTCGGGTCTGCGCACATGGAGACCGGTCCTCCTTCAGGGAGACCGGTCCCCACTTGCGACCACCCGTCACCTGCGTACGGGAACCGGTCCCCACATCCTGAGGACCGGTCCCCCCCCAGCGCGAAACTTCTGCGCAGAGGCTCTGGACCGCCAATCCTGCGTACGGGAACCGGTCTCCACCAAGAAGGGACCGGTCCCCAACTACGAACCGTCATCACCAGCTTACGAGAACCGGTCTCCATTTTGTGAGGACCTGTACCCACAGGCAAAATCTGCAGGTTTGTACAGATTACACAAACAAGCCTTCGGGACCAACTCCGATGCACTTCTCGCCTTCGGATCAACTTTAAACTTTCCAAACGACGTGCAACTCTCGGATTTCGAGAATTCACATCCTTACAGAGATAGACTAGGATTTGAAAACCTGATTTTTAAGTCAAAAATCGTTTTCAGGGACCGGTCCTCCAAGTCAAAGACCGGTCCTTCGATGTGTGATTACAGACTCAATTCACGGGAACCGGTCCTTGATTCCTGAGGACCGGTCTCTCTCTGCGTAACAAAATTCTAAGTATCGGGAGACCGGTCTCTCAAGTTCGGGGGACCGGTCCCTCTTTGTGTACCAAGAAAAACAAGCTACGGGAACCGGTCCTTCTATGCGGAAACCGGTCCTCCTTTATTATCACGCAGAGATGACTTACGGGAACCGGTCTTCAAGATCAGAGATCCGTCCCTGCACCATGAAAGGCTTAGTTTTGTCCAGATATTATATTTTGAAACAATTCTAAGTCTTCCAAATACTTTTAAATGTCTATAAATCATCATCAATAGTATTTAAACTTACCGAGCATTGTGGATCTATATTTTGAGTCTGCGAGTCTTCGATCTTCATCTCTTCTTCTTTAAACCTTCAAAACTCCGGACTAACTTCACGAAATATGCCAACATAAAATCCGTAACAATTATGAAAATTCTAGGTAAATTTACCGAGAGAACCAAATAAGAAGAAAGAACAAAAATTATAGAAAAATTAACTATGACGGGACGTCATGTACTAGTGAAATCTCCTAAAGAAGATATTTTTGCTGTTTGAAGGGTGCTTCCTACTTCCACCGACATGATGCTCGAGGCTGGCCTTCGGCATGGCGCAAGGACGGGGAATAGACGAAGAAGGTCCCTGTCAAGTTAGGAGGAGCCGCTCTATTGGATAACAAAGTTGCATCTCCACTAGTTGCTTTGTCTTTTGTTGTTTGGGTGGCCATGTCTTCCCCAGCAAAAAGGCCGATACGAGCGAGAAGGAGAAGACTTTTTTTCCTATCCTCAACTACTGTCACGCCCCGTGACCGCCAATTTGGTCGGTTCGGG
The DNA here is from genome assembly GCA_025177825.1 of Aechmea fasciata. Taxonomy (NCBI): domain Eukaryota; kingdom Viridiplantae; phylum Streptophyta; class Magnoliopsida; order Poales; family Bromeliaceae; genus Aechmea; species Aechmea fasciata. Next base: position 9,037,177 of record CM045924.1, read on the forward strand.
CACGTCAACAGACGCCGAACGGACAGCACCTCCCCTGTCCGCCCAAGGCTCCACCAATACATGTATAACATAGCAATTCAAACAAAGATAATGCAAGTATACACGGCTTGCACGAGAGCAAGCAACAACCAACACAAGTGAAAGTAATTTAACTATTACATTCATACATTGTAACTTGATCATTTGGAATCAAATACAAAGCTTATACATTTTCTTTACATTCTTTCATCTAATATACATTTTCATCTCCCAAATGAATTTATTATATTTCATACACATTTTACATTTATCGACATAATAGATGAAATATACAAAGGGTGCCTCTATACACAATGGTAGAACACTACCTAGAGCACGCTAACCATGCCATGAGCCACGATCACTCCGCTCACACTAGAACCTGCATGGTTAGTGGGATGAGAACTACAACAAAGTTTCCAGCGGGTTTGGCCGTCAACCTTGCCGACTCGCCCACTAGGTCTATGCAGGCATTTGTAAATGAAAGGTAGATAGATATCAAACCAACTAATACAATACTAATACAATGCCTGCAAAGAAACTGAGTCAATAGATATATGATCATAAGTATGATAATGCATGCACAATGCTCATTCACTTGGCTTTTACCCAATCATGCATCATGGGGTGCTCCTGGTTTACCTCGACTCACAACCCAAAATCCCTGTCGGTCGGGGAGGCTCCAAGCACTTCCATCCGAGGGACCGTCCTCTGGGACCTCTCTCCCAATGGTGACAATTTTGGAACGCACCGCTTGAGGGGGAGCTATCGCCCTCAAGCCAAGACTCATGTGAGTATGATCCAATTCCCACTTTGGGAATGTATAGCCACAATGCCACTTGCCACAATGCAATAACAGGTCTTTTACCTTGTCATTTATACTACTCTCTGGGCCACACTTTCCATAATGCAATAACAGGTCTTTTATCTTGTCATTTATACTACTCTCTCGGCCACACTTTCCACAATGCAATAACAGGTCTTTTACCTTGTCATTTATACCACTCTTGTCATGCCCCGAGACGCTACCAATTTGGTCCTGCTCAGGCGCGTCAAACAGACGCCGGATGGACATCACCTCCCCTGTCCACCCAAAGCTCAACAACAAGATTGTGTACAAGAATTCACCCAGAAAATTTAAATTCTAAACATACACAATCAACGGGGCACAACCAGTGCCAACATAAAAGAGCAAGTAATCCACAAGTATAACAAGTGAAATAAAGAGAGAACTACTAACTATTACATCACATTTGCATTCTTTTACATTTGCATCTTTCTTTTCCAAAATGAATACATGTTTGTTCTTAAATACATAAGTGGTTCTCCCAAAATACATAAAGCATCTAGATACAATGGTACTCCAATGCAAAATGAAAAGCTGCTAATCTACTACTGCTCGGGCGCTATACCCTTGCCGCGATCCTCGCCCGACGCGCCTGCACTCGACTTTGTAATAAAGTAGGGTGAGAACTATCTTCCATAGTTCCCAGTGGGCTCGGCCGCCAACTCCGCCGATCTCCCCACTAGGTACAAGTGGGCAAAGTAACAACAAATAGATAGATAGATAGATAGATATCTAAAGCAGTAAAAGACATAATAAGAAAACTATGCTACTCTACCCATAATCATGGATAATCAATGCATGCATCATTTAGTAAAGTTTTACTATCATACTACTATGTCCAATCAACAAATATTCAATGACAATGTTATCTTTTTATTTACCCAATCTGTGGCGAAACCCTTAGGTTCGCCTACACCTCACATATCCTTCCTGTAGGGTAAAGAGACTCAACTAGCTCTCAAACCCGGGACTGTCTGTGGACATCCATGCTGTCCCGATCGCGCAATACTCCGGAGTACTCGACGATATGGATGGCTATACCATCCTGGATGGCTATACCAACCAAATAACAGACCGTGAGCTTGATCTATCCTCTCCACGTGAGGACACCCTACGAACTAAGGCCAACAACTTTCTCGGAACTCACCTATTCCGGCAATCATGCATTAGTGCTTAGCTATACTAAGTTCTTTGTTCACGAGTCATTTACTAGGGAATCCACCTATCCCTAAGTTCACAAACCTCTAGTGTCAAATACACTACATTAATGCCACTCGTTTTGTTCACTTATCGATTATATGCCACTCGTTATGACACCAACAACCATCAAGTTCATCTCTTTTCTTTAGCACTATAGGATCCAATATTTTGACCCAATCCTTACCTATACAATTCACCACGTATTCCATTCACACTAGATTAATATTTAAAAAGCATAAGGAAAAGGAATTAACATGCAATCCTACAATGCATATGCAAGAGACAAAATTTTATCCACTTCTAAGACATAATAAAGGGTTCGGTTGCTTCGGGATGACACCCCCGACCTTTTAATGGTTCACGACATGGTAGAGGTCCTTAGAATACTCCTCGGCACTTGCTTCCTCGATGTCTCGGCCTCTTAGGTCGAAACAAAGTCCAGATAACCTTGTTTTGCCTATAGCTTTTTACCCATTCGACGAAACGCTATTCCGTCTTCACCAACGTGTTTAAACACCTATCAATTAGGTTTAGACACAATCAATTAAGATCAAATCCTTCTATTTAGAAAAATCCCATTTTGGAGCCCTAGGTTTGCACATATAGCAAAACCTCTCCAACAAAATCCTAGATTCTAGCATTGAACTACTTTTAAGCATGCTAGCATTTTAATTACTCCATTTCTAAAGCATTAAACTCAAAACCCTAGGTTCTTTTTCTTCTTCTCATTCTCTTTTCTTTCTAGAGAAAGAGAGAGAGAGAGAGAGAGAGAGAGAGGGAGAGAGGGAGAGAAATGAGAGATGGGAGGGAAATGAGAGAGGGAGAGGGAGCACATTTCCCTCTATACCCCCAACTTAAGCTATATTTGCAGTAAAACCCCTCCACTTCACTTCTCTCACACAGCCCAGACTGGGCTGTTTTCGCGTGCGAGGACCGGGCCCCTCTACGGGAGGATCGGTCCCCGAGAGCACTCCTTGCGGGCAGAGACTCTCTGCCAGCGTTTACGCATACGGGGACTGGTCCCTCCTTCCGGAGACCGGTCCCCGAGAGCAATGCTCTCGCAGGACACCTACGGGAACCGGTCTGACCCTAAAGGTCCGGTCCCTGAGAGACCGATCAGTCCTCCAAAGACCGATCCTCGAGAGCATCAATGGTGCACTGAGGGTTTTCCCCGCGCACCAAGCGTACGGGAACCGGTCCCTCATGCCAGGGATCGGTCCCCGAGAGCCTAATCTGCAGAAGTGCAAATTTGCACTATTTGCTCTCGTGGACTCCAACTTCAATGCACTTTTTAGATTTTTAACATTTTCGGCTTTTTCGAAGCATACCCACTCGACAATTAGTCGTTCTGGACGAAGTGCAACTCTCGAATTTCGAGAATTTACTTCCTTACAACTCTCTAGGCCACACTTGCCACAATGCAAATAAAGGTCTTTTACCTTGTCATTTATACCACTCTCTAGGCCACACTTGCCACAATGCTTTAAGGACTTTGCCTCATCTAGCATAATATGTCATAATGTCACTAACATCACATATCACAATGTCCGGGGCCACATTTGCCACATTATTCACTAATATTATAGTTCAACATTTCTCAATGCATATAATGTTTACTAGCATTATAATCCAACATCTCACAATGCTCTTAAGGTTTTACCTTATCTAGCATACCACATAATTCATATCCACTAATGTCAATGTTACCCTTGTTTGCTACAATCATAGTCCACATTCATTTCAAGCATTCATAGGGTTCACATGCATGGTTCACTAATCAATTCATATGTTTACCAACATTGAAAGCATATACATAATTTTCAACCATAGCCCACTACCCTACAATGCATGAATGTCATAACACACATATATGTTCAAGAAGAGGCGATATAGACATAGAAGGAAATTCAACGATTCTGGATAGCACCCCCCACCTTGTAGGAATGCCGAGAAGCTACGATTTAATTTTCGCGATTTTTAGACAACTACGCCGCGTGCTACGGCAATCTGTACCGATTTAGCCTTTTCTTCAATATCTCTGCATACACTTATCGGATTGCCGAACCGAGCGCACCAACACGTTTGTATACCTATCCATTAGGTTAACAAGAGATCAAACTCAAGTTAGATTTCAATTCTACAAAATCCCCAAACTTAACCCTAAGGTTATCATCTTTACAAAATAGCCCTATAGTTCATGGAGATCCATGAATAACATCACCATAACATCTCCTAGAAGCTAGATCTAGAAGGAAATACCAAACCCTAACCACAAAACTCTTAAATCATAGGGTACTTATCTCAAATAGAAGCTCTCTTTCAAGCTAGGTTGCCATGAGAAGGTTTCTTTACCACCAAGCCATCTCTTCTCCACCATGGCTCCACCATTGGAGCACCTCAAAAAGAGAGAGAGAGAGAGAGAGAGAGAGAGAGAGAGCGTTCTCATTTGTTGTTGGAGAGGAGAGAAATGAGGGCTAAACCTCATTACACTCACCCCTATACACTCACAACATATTTGCACATAACTCCCCACACCCCTCAATGTTTAACACATTGCCCCAGCTCATTCTGGGCATTTTCGGGTCTCGGGGACCGGTCCTTGGCTTGAGGGATCGGACCCCATAGGTCCAAAAATTCTGCACCTTCTAGGACTCAGCCAAATTTTCAGCATTTTCAGCTTTTGGTCCGTTTTCGCTCATTTTCGCTTGTATGACCTCTGATTCATCTCAAACTGAACCGAGACTCTCAAAACATATTTTCGAGTGCGTTCAAACCATCTTTTCATCCACACCTTGTCAGATTTCGGCAAAGGTCCACTCATAGCTTTTCAAGTTTCGTTTTCGTGCCTGACGCGCACTGTAAGCACCTGAATGCTCACGAACTTCGCCGGAACCATTCTAATGGCTTTCCAAACCAACATACACCGTAGCTTCATAACTATAGAAGTTTGGTATGTTACAACTACCTCCCTTCAATGAATACTATTACCAAACCCATTGAGCATTCTCCTTCCAGCGTAGAGTCCATGGCTATGAAATAGGAGCTTCGTGAATGCCTCACCCTTGTTTGTGTAAGTCCCTTTGCCATTGTCCACGATCTCGCCAGGACGGAGCAACTTAAGGCGTTCTTAAGCAAGTTGGATTCACATGTCGCCTGGGGAGTCGTTTCTTTTGAGTCGTCCATTGCCTTGGTCGAGTTTTGAGCAATCGGTAGTTCCTTATTCTGTTGTGTGGCCAGAGTTTTGTAGTGATTATGTGAAGTGAAGGCTTGTCATTCTCGTGTCACTTCCTCGCGCGCCCATGTGGACTCCATCCATGACTTGGTGCTTACTTGCTGTAGCTTCGAGGCCATTTCGAAGAAAAGAGCTAGAGCAAGTCAGGTGTGAATCGAGCAAAGTAAGGACACAAATTGCAAGCCTAGGAGTGGAACTAGGCGCACTTTGTCGCCAATTGTCGGATCACATCTATGAATTTCAGCACTCTGAGATTCAATGGCGTGCTAAGGCTCAAGAGGGTATTGAAATTGCGCCCCTACTCATCAACCTCCTTCGAGATCAGCCATGGATAAAATGAGTGGGCCACTATACTCTTATAAGTATAGAGCCCTTCGTACTCATAAGTTGTTTTCGATGTTGGGACTTCCGAATCGACGATCCACACCGTTAAATATGATCTAGAGAATTTGAAACTTCCAGAAAATAAATTTCATAATTTTTCGAAATCATTATAAAGTCCATCAAACGGATATAAAAGGAACAGTCAAAATCGAACGACGTCCAAAAACTGGATGATCGGATCCTTCAATTTAAGAACGGAGACCAACCGTTAAAAATTGTCAAATTTGTGAGCTATTGATCATAAGGTAAATAATATCGAAAAATTATAAATTTTGATTTCTTGGAGTTTTAAATGCTCTAGATAATGTTTAGCAGTCTGGATCGTCGATTCGGAAACTCTATTATCGAAAACAACTTATGAGTACGAAAGCGATCGTACTCATAAGAGTATAGTAGCCGGAGTCGGATAAAACAGGGAAGGACTCGAGGGTGAGAGGATTAAGGCGGCTATTGAGGGCAGTTATTGAGGAGTCTTGGATGGATGCATCCAAGTCCTTCCTCTCCTTGCAAAGATTTCTTTTTTTGTCTTCGCTTTTGCACTTCATTTGCATACTTTCTAAGCAAACCTAAGCAAACCTTATAGATGGACAATTTTAGTAAATCACTTTATTTTTCAACTTTTGGTCCAAGTACTTAACTGTATTTCCCGTTACATATTTTTCTTGAATGTGGGTCACCGTCATGTACTTTGTTTTATATTACCGCCTTTTCCTTCCAACTTTCCCAAATCAAAAACAGTTGTGGCCCGTAGAGCCTACTCTAACTCTCAAAGTTTCCATGCAGCCAAATACTACTTTTAAGTAAGAAAGAAGTAAAGTGCATTTTTAATTGTGTTCAAGAATTTGATGAATAGAAAATTCTGTTCTAAGATTACGATGATGCTTAAATTATTCTGAATGATGGATCTTTTTTTAGAAAAATGTGAAAAATAGATCTTTTTTCAGAAAAATTTGTAAGATTGATCTTTCTTTTTAAAATTGTAATTAAACTTTCTTTCTCTGAAAAAGAATTAAAAAAAAAAAAAAAAAAAAAAAAAAAACCCTCATAGACGGGAAAGAAAGAAAGACCCAAACGGAGGTAACAGCATTCTTCAAACTAGATGGAAAACGGAACGCCCTGCATAAGCTCCAGGAAATCTTGAAAACGTGAAGTCCCGCCCAAAATACAACCTTCTCAATGTTCATCACTTTGAGAAGAATGTCACTGAAGAAACTATATAGTCAAACTTGGTACACTGTTTTAGCAGGTTAAGCATTATAAGGGGCTGGTGAATATAAAATACGCTTGCAAAATGTTAAAGGAGAAAATAAAATCTATGAAAATATTTATATCAGCAAGGACAAAAACAAGCCTCTCAAAACAAAACGAATTTTATAAAGAACAACCGACAGCAATTCTTTAAGCCTCTTTGTAATGCAAATGTATATAAGTGGGTTAATGCTGCTCCATATTTCCTTACCTGTCACAAATGTTGCAACCGTAGTCCAATGTCTTTCAAATTCAACTGTTTTTATTTAGCATCACATAGGCATTCATAAAGTACAAAAAATCTCAGACTGAAAGGGACACCGACGATGATGATGACGATCACAATACAGGGATATACAACAAAGAAAGGAAGGTTCATCAGTTCAGGTGTCCCCACACCAATAAGCTACATGCTCATCCTTGCGCGAACTACTTACAAGCCCACCACACCGCAAGCAGATGAAACTGCTCCCATCAGCAAAGGCGTCCAGCATGATCTGCTTCCTTCCACCCTGTGCGAGTATGGAAGCATCATTTGCATCTAAAAGTGCAGCCGGATCAACAATGCCTAGAGGAGGAACCGGCGGTGGTGGACCAGAGCTTATGGGGCGGGCTTCATCAATTGCACACTGAGCAAACAAAGAAGCAAGCTGATCGACAGTAGCGTTGGCTTGCTGCTTCTGCCTGTACAGCTCGCGGGCACGACATAGCACCTCAAAAACAGCATGATCTCCACATTCACGTTGTATGGCCAGTGTAACCTGTATCCATCTTTTACTATTTTAGTATTTGACTGAGGAACAATTGTTTAATTGTAAATAGATTTCACCATGTCGAAGCTTTTTCATTAATATTGCTGCGATATTTATTGGTGGTAAGACCATATCATCAGTCAAACAATGTCAAATGGCATATAGATCGAAAAACTATAGCTGAACCTTTTGCAGTAAATAAATTCACTTGAACTTCAGCAGTAAGAAAACCGGGGCATCTCGTTATGCATTTTTGCACAGTATTTTAATAAGCTAAATCAAAGGCATATGATAACCGCCATGTAGGCTATATAGACGGATTAAAAAAAGTAATGACTCAGCAAATGGTTCAAGTTTGTTCGCACAAATCAAAAAATTCAAATTACTGTATGAGCTCCTTACATAGCTAGGCTAGTCAGGACATTCTTGGCTAGTTGGTAAATGATAAAGGGTTAAAAAACGAGCACTCAGTAAGAATGCACATGCCTGGCTCAAAGTTGAATAGCAGGCATATTCCATTAGGGACAGCGATGCAGATACAGCTTGTGACTGATCAAACTAAAAGAAAATTAGCTAGCATAACAATACGTAGTCATCAACATGATGTGGTAGTGAGAGAACATGCTATCTAAAGACAGATCTATTAGTTCTAAAATTAAGGGAAAACGTCGGATACCCCACCTTGTGGTTTACCGCTTTTGCCCTTAAGTACTCTGGTTTTAATTGTATCATTTAAGTACCTTACAGTTTCTATTTTAGTTTTTCATTATACCCCTTGTTAACTCCTCCGCTAAAATAATAACGTGCTGCACAAGTGCATCATGAATCATCGCTTTTCTACCGTTGGGGACTCACCAAGAACGATCAGGATTAAGCTCTATGTGGTCTCACCCCTTTTTCTAAAAGGTCTCATGCTTTTTTATCGATCTTTGTGGAACATTTCTAACATACGGGTGTGGCACATCATGTGTTTAATAGAGAAGTTAACAGAGGGTGTAACGAAAAATGAAAATAAAAACCAAAGAATACTTAAGTAATACAGTTAAAGCCACAGGTACTAAAGTAAAAAAAGCAGTAAACCAGCGAGGAGTATCTCGAGTTTTTCCTAAACTTAGAGGGCCAGATATAAGTTTCGAACAATTTAAGGCAACAAAGCCTTAATCCCCATTAACTGGAGCAGGCTACTTTGAATATTTTCCTATGTACACCTGTCTTGTAAACTATGATATCGTTTAGTTTAGGAATGAGCAGGAATTGTTTATTCCTGGAATAGGTCCAATTTCGCGAAAAAGTAGAAACAAGACTAATTTTTCATTTGGATAAAAATTGGATTATTCATAGGAATAAGGTGAATATTGTTTGGATAGTTTATTAATTAGATTAATTAATAAGTTAATATAATAATCAAGATTAGATTTAAATTTTAATTAAAATTCTTCCCAACTAGGAACAAGCTTGTTCAACGGGAAACAACAATTCCCCCTTATTCCTAAAAAAGGGGAACAACAATTCCCCGACTCAAAAAATACCATTTGGGTATAAGGAAGGGAATAAGGGCTTATTCCTCTCCTTATAGCCCTTATTCCCCTCCTTATACCCGAACCAAATACAACCGAATCTATGGTAGATTTTATTAAATAGGTTGCAAGCCTCCTTATACAATAACTATGCAAGTCTATTTGCATATTCTTCCTTGTCGAATATTCCAATTACTGGTTCAATATTTTCAATTTTTACCATGAAGCTTGTTGTTCCTTGATTGTGTCAAAACAATTTGCTTTTATTCTCTGATCTTGCTTGCTAACAGGATAATCATTTTTAGTCACACAGTTACTTAAAACTGGGGATAACTTCAAATTCCACCTTGTGGTCTAGCACGTTTTCACTTTAGTACCTTATGGTTTAAAGCTCATTACTTTAGTACCTAATAGTTGTGTTTTTCTCTTTCCGTTACCCTCTCTATCTTCTCCATTAGAGCCCAATCTCCTGTTTTCTTGGAGGGTTTTGGCTAGCAGAGGAGCAATGATCAATGGCAACGAGGCTAAGGTGACGGGGTGTGCAAATTCCGACATTGTCGAGGGCCCTCGTCTCACGCTTGGAGGAGGCAATGACCTTCAATGTACACTCCATAAAGCGCTCAACGACAGCAAAGATGGGAAGCGCGGACCCTCAAAGGCAACAACGGTGAAGGCGATGAGAGGAAGGAATAGGGGAATAGAAGTGGCAATGGGAGAGGAGAGTTGGAAGAGGAGGATGATCATTAAGGAAATAGTAGTGGCAGGAAGAGAAGGAACAAGAGAAGAGGGGAGGAGGAGAAGGGGAATGCAAGTGGGAGGAGGAGGAGGAGGGGAGTGGAAAGACGATCAACAGCAAAGTGAAAGCAGAGTGGGATGCACGTGCATGGCACGTGACGATTTAATGGAGAAGATACGAAGAGAGTAACAGAAAGAGCAGAACGAAATAACGAGACACTAAAGTGATGCACTTTAGACCATAAGATACTAAAGTGAAAAAGCACTAAATCATAGAGGTATTTAAAGTTTTCCCTAAAAATTAAACCATAGCAACTGCACTCATTTTGCAAAATGTGTCGTTTGTTTCTCATCCAACATTTATACATTGAAGAATCATTTATATCATATTAATCTTACATTCCTACTAAAATCCTCCATCTAATTTAAAGGGTAACAACTTACACAAGAAACAAAAAAAAAAGAAAACATTTTCTACATTGATCATTCTTCCTTGAGTAAAGTATCTCGTCTATTCTATATCCATCAAACCAATCTAATAGCAGCAATCACTGTTAAATATTTTTCATTATCAAGTACAAATGTTCAAAGTGTGAGGTCAAACTTAGTATTGCATCTCTAGTACTCGTTGATGTAGTGCCTAAGTGCTCCCATTTGCTTTTCGGCCTTGCAGACTGATCAACTTCCTGCTCGCATACGTATACTAACACGGTACGTGAAATCGTTCTCTCTAAGAGACCGAGAAGTGCACCAAGTCATTATTTTTTCTTTATTTTATTTTGGGCTTATTTGGAAATTAGATTTTTATTTGCCGGAGTAGGATGGCTAGGTTAGCCTTAAACACAATCAAAACCAATTCAAACTCTAACCTAACGCAATTAGATCCAAATCTAGAATCTAAATCCCAACAAACCAGCCCAAAACATATCCTTAGCCTATTCCAGAACCCAATTCGACCAAGCAATGACATGCAGCAAAGGAGAGATTCCACCCAATCATACAATGACATGTGGCATTAAAATAGAGAAAGAACTGAGCAACTCTTGGGTTGCCTCTCCCCTTAGGAAAGGAACCTCTACAACTGCACGCATGAAGTGGGAGAAAAAAAAGAGAGATTAATTTGATGTTAAGAAAGAGAAAGAAAATAGAAAGAAAATTTTTGAAACAACATATAGTGGATAGAACCTTTTCCCTCCTAACCTAGAACTCTCCTCTATTTGGATTCGTCGTCTCTTCTTCCTCACGAACAGATCAGTCTTCTCTTCGACTTCACCCTTTCTAAACCTCTTGGCTATTATCCTTCTCATCTTGAAGCCTGCTATCACGGTGCCACTCACTTTGGTTGTTGTGGATACCTGGCATCTCATGAACTGATGAATTGGTTGCAACTTGAACCACTTTGACCTACTTCTCATCATCCAAGGTAACTGATTCACCCATAGCCTTCACCAACTGCATTACCCAACCATTTAAATCTATCCATTCAAATCCACTAATAAACCTTGGAAGAATCTACATCTTGATATTTTATTTTCCGACTATTATATAAAGTTGGTGTTGGTATATTTGACTTGGTCGTTGATCTTTCATCACTTGCCATATGTTTGTTATTAATCAAAACTTTAATCTAGGTTGCTGCTGAATTTTACTTTATTCCCCGCAGTTGTTTACAGTGTTTAACTCAGAATTCATTTTAAAACTTCAAATTTGAACCTTGGGACCACATTTAGTTCATTCAGTACTCAGTAGTGTTTCTTCCATTATCTCTTTGCATCACTCATTCTTTGGACCTATGATTCAAAATGATGCCAATCTAAAGTAGCTAGTGAAAGAACCAAACTCTTTGTACACGAAAATTATACCCATTATTATTGAAACTAGAATAGAACAATTCAATAATTGGAAACCACCATCCACCTCGAAAAACCAACAAATATAGAGCAATGAAACTCCAGAGCTCATGGGACATTGATTAAACACTATACACATATGTGAATTAAAATTAATTCAAGAATGTAAATCTTATGATTTGATGTACAGCATTTAAGAAAGATCAATAGTAAGTTACGGAATACCAAAATAAATAAATAGATAAATAATGAGTTTTAGAAAGTCATTTCTTCTGCATCAAAGAAAGACCTTAGCGAATTATAGAAGGATGAACTTGATGAATTTGATAGTGTTTCATGAATAAGAAATAGGTCTCAAAACTTAAAAGAGTTTTCACAGAGTCCGTTCAGATATTGTAGATCACATGCAACAGTTTCAATTGGACTTTAGGGCCTCCATGTTAAATGACTATATAATATGTACATGCATTATAGGTGTGTGAATGTTGTATGCTTGTGTAAGTTTGAAGTGTGCGTAATGAATTAAAACATATGTATGTCTTAAAATTAGTTCAGAACCGAACCCAAAAACCTGGAATCTCTTAATTCTTTCCTACAAAACAGAAACGGGTATTTCCAGCAAACAACTGAGTTGTTTAGCTCACAGGTGAATTCTTTGAGCATCCATCCACAGTGGAGTTCCCAATTAAACTCGCATGCCCAAACCTTTGAAGTATAATATGTTCTCTTCGTTACTCTAGAGCATGTGTGGTCCTACTACAAGGTGTAGTGCTATAAAGGCTGTCTGAGTGGTCCATTAGGAGAAGCACTATACTAAAATCTCCAAAGGTGATTCTTACTCTAATAGAATCAAAAGCAGAAAATCAGAATTTCTGCTTTTGAGATTCAAAATCTCATTTCTACTTCTGGCCACAACAGAAGCTCTAGATTATTTTACCAAAATGTTCTAATTGAGCCTCAGCAGAAGATGAAGCAGGGCCAAACAGACCGTAATTCTGGGATAGTGCCACTTTTAGATTCGTCAATAAATAGTTAGACCCTACAAACACAGACACAACACATCTCAAACTCACCAACTGAACAACTCTTAGAAGTATATAGGGAATAATACAGGGAAACGCGAGTAATGAATGTAAAGTTCGTTACATTTTTACATCTATAGGAAGACTCATAATATTCTTATATTTAGTATATTAATAATGCTTGCCCCTAAAGCCTTCCACACTGCTCTCATGGCCATGGTGGTGCTAATGGTTTGATTGTCAGATATTTATACAATATGAGGGAGAAGTCCTGAACATTCATAAATACACACCATTATATTAAAAATTAGTAAAAGATATAAGTTCCCACAAGAGGAGCACACGTGTAGAAGACTAAGGAGACGGAAAAAAACCGAACATTGAAATTATTCTTATTAATTCAATAAAAGTCCTAAATGGCAGACTTCGTATTAAATGGATCTGCCTAGTCAATGATGAGTGCAGATGATTCGGATTGCATTTGTGATTTGGACATGTAACGGATGCATGTTCAACAAGAAATGGACAATCGGTACATTAAATGTGCCTGACATGACAAGAATGCAGAAACAACAAAAATTTTAGAGCGTTTCCATTTCATAGATGTGACCTCATTGTAAACATAGGCTGCGGTAAGTTCTTCCACAACACCAAGATTCATTGCCTTTGCTACTCTTACCCTATTGCTCTATCCCATATTGCACTTCATTGCAAATACTAAAAACAATCCTGCTATTCTCTACAAAACTTTTCCTTAGTGTCTTAAGATTGATCATAATTACATGTAAATAACACCTCTCTTCATAAGCAAGATCTCTCAATCAAAGATATAAATAAATTAATAGTTAGTAAGCTCGAACTAGTTAGTGCGAAATATATTGTTTTCATCATTCACTTGTTTCATATCTCCGTCTATTTTAGACCACCCTTTCCGCACAAGGACTTACAAGCTTGACCTACGAAACACAAACACACTGAAATTGTCAAAATGTCCTGTATATCTTGTGTCAGATAAATTTTCTTCATGCATTCTCGCAAACCATATTTTCACAATAAATCTAAACTAGAAGTACAAATGCTAACTATGCTGTTGACTATGCAGCTTCATTTAGGACTAGGTGAATAATTTAACACTCATACGGTCAGACACACAAGCTTTCTAATAATTTATCTTTTTTATTTTTTTTTATTTTATAGTTCAGTCAAGACCTCCGTCATGACAATTTTTATCTGTTAACAATCCTAATATGTCTATAGACAGAACTGTGGAGGTTAGATCCTCACCCCAAAGATTAAAAATAAGTAAATCTATATTCATTAATCATGGTTTTACAGCACCATGTCTTAACCTCTTATAGTTATTGCGTTCACAAAATTCAAGGACAAGTTGTGTCATATTGCATGTCTGCATCCATTCAGCAATGAATTTAATCTCTTATAAAACATGCAGCACAGAATGCCCTATTTGCTTTTTGATTGGAAATAAATTGATTACTCCTCTACTCATCTGGCTATCCAAATCCTAAACAATTATGTTTAATACCTATAAAATTTGTCCCGAAACACTCTCAAGTTCCAAACATATCACACTAAGTACCATGTGTTCTACAGTCTTTCCTTCTTTTATCTTTTGAAAAATCATGAATCTTAAGAATATACTGAGTAAATCATATAAACTTTCTATCCACTGCTACGTAGTTTTCATTTAATAAAATACTGAAAAACATCCAAAGAACTTGTTTTTAAATTTGATGGGGATGAGATTCATTTATCTTGTATTCCTAACAGTAAAACCCTTTATCTTTTTTTTTCCCCGTTATGAATCTAGTATGATGTAGACTCTTTTATTTCACAATATTTTACTTATGTCAAACTTGAAATTCTCGGACACAGTTTTGCTTAAGAAAATATTTCAGATATGAATCCAGATTCTTGAAAACTAACATAAAATTGGTTATATTCACATCATAGTTCATTAGTTCACAACCATTTTATTGTTTCAAAGATAAACAATCACGTAGGAATCGTTAAGTTCTAAGACATGGATACAGCGTAATTTTCATCTCCACAATTAACAGAATCATGTATGTCACTAGTTTTGAGATTTTACTGAAAAGAATGATCCAATTTACCATCCAAATGGCATAAGGCTAAACCTCAATACTGCTGGAGGCACAGTAATTGCATCAAATACAAAATGATTTCAGAAATAGGTACTCATGATTCTCAAATACTATATCTCCTGCCAAAAGAACATGCTGCCCAAAAGACAACACTGCTATCAAAAAGAAA
Organism: Aechmea fasciata; assembly: GCA_025177825.1. NCBI lineage: Eukaryota > Viridiplantae > Streptophyta > Magnoliopsida > Poales > Bromeliaceae > Aechmea > Aechmea fasciata. Next base: position 9,052,274 of record CM045924.1, read on the forward strand.
AGAAATGAATAAAAATGACAATCAACTCTCCTGTATCATCTTTGACATCTTCAAATGAGGTATTTTTTCATTGACCATGTTACATTATCAATCTCTTTGAAGATATAAAACTTAACCGACAGAGTTCAAAGTGTAGTTCAAAAAGGGCAGTAAAGATTGATCATGTCATCAGGTTCCAGTATAATTTTTCATTGAAGTAACATCTTTAAATGGATCAAAAATTTGTTCACACACTAATTTCTAATCTCTTACCCTTGTATGTTCCTTGCACTTCCCTGGACAAACTCCCCCATCTCTATTGCTATCCTTATTTCCTTTTATTTATTTTAACTCCTCCTTTATAAAAGAAGGTTATTCTACAAACTTCTCTATTTTTTGCCTCATATGATAGATATTTGATGCAGACTTGAGATGCTTGTTTGCACTGAATTTATTTAGTTGGGATCATAGCTGACAAGCGGAAGAAAAATAGAACAGAAGTTGCTAACTAAACAATAAGTAAATAAGAAGACCCAAAAGGTGGAAGAAAGTATGGAAGTTGCACACTCGCACTTTAATCACAACTAGTCAACCAGGGTATCCTAATCACTCGACTAATCACACAGTTCCAACTCGACAGCCTATCAACAGCTGACTATAGCTAAGAGGCTCATTTGGTTTCCTAAGACAACTTGGAATGTGACAACAAGATCCAAATAGACTCCTCAGAGTGGTTTACGTGCTCAGATTTGTAAAACTTAAGACAAATTTAGGAAGTCCTTAAGGAATAATTGCAAATCTAGTTAAATAAGAGTGCTAGGAATAATTGCAAGTTTTTTTCTTTTCACTTCTCTCTTTCTTCTTTTGCCTTCACAATAATACCAAAACCTACATCTCCATAGTTCTTTTTTGCTCGTAAGTGTTATAATCACGGATTTTTTTTTTCTGTACTTTTTTGACGCAATTAGTTTTCAAGTTTGGAGAAATTTTCCAAAAATTGTGTAAGAATTCATTACATTCAGGATTAACCTCAATGAACCAAATGTCCATAGTAACTTCTAATGGAAATGTGTATAAGATGCTTACAATGGATAACATAGAAAGTAAGAGAGATCAAACAATTGTATATCATTTGATTTCATGGCATGTTCTTCAAGGCAGTTAGATTTGTTAGAAAATAAGGTTACAAATTGGGAAGATCAAACTTTCTCCAAATTGTCCTTTTATTTGATCAAATTCAAATCAGTAAGAAGATTTTAAGAAGTAATTTTAAGCTAACTTGGCCAAAAGGAGGCTTTTGAGTTTGTGCTGACAGCATTGGTGTCCTACTGTACCAATACCTTGTTGGCGACAATATGACACAATGGTCATAGCCTATGCTTACAATGAACTATATCCTAGGGTACAATCTCTTTAAATGCTTCACTAGCATTAGAAGCTTCCGACCAATTCATAAAATAGATCATAGCTAGTGATCTCACACAAAAGTTGATGAATAAAGTTTCATATAGTGTGTAAGCCAATTGATTTGCCTCACTAAATGGTTAGCCTTCATATTGTGCCAGACAAAGATAGAGGTTTAAGCTCACCAGTCATCGTCAACCAATCGAACAATCAAATCTTCAGCCTAAAACAAAAATTTCTGTTAAAAGTTTCAAATCTACACTTGAATAGTTTCTCCAAATTATTATAGAATACTTCTAGACTACCATGCATCAGAAACCTAAGATTCCTCTATAATATTTGGACAGCATATGTCAAGAACAGATTATGAACACTAAATCATATTCTCTCTTTGTAGGGGCTTCAGAATGGATAGTTACATATGAACCTAATAAGAGTGGTCAAACCTCAATTCAATCAGTTCTTCATCGACCGGCCAAAAAGAAACAAAGGTTAAATCAACATAAGCAATTTGCAACTTCATCAGGAAGGAAATAAAATAATTAAAATCTGATTTCACTCTTACTATATCAGAGTAGCAGTGATGAATAACTTTCTACTAATCTTTTGAGTTTTGACACATACTATTTACAACAATTTCTCCAAGGCTGAGTCTAATAATTCTGCAGGCATTGCAATACAGAATATTAGGTCAAATTGCAAGTTGGAAAAGTACATAACAAGCATCAAATTTCACAACAAAACTGAGACCACATTAACATAAAAAGCACGTCAAGCCACTCATAAACTAGAAAGAGGATACAAGTGCGAGATCATTTCATTTGTGAGTTTATTTATCTGAACTCTCCTCTTTAGTCTCTTTGTTAAGAATGTCAGCCCCATATTAGATACAAATTAGAACCCTTGCATACATATAATGAGAAAGATTTCTCAGCCAATCAACTTATGCTTTGAGATTAAGTTTGGGCCCTCTAACACTATTATTTTATTACCTGCTGAATTAGGTGAAAAACAAATATTTCATTGAACCGTTGTCAGACGCTCTGAATAATCTTCACTACATCACTTAAACAAGCCTTATCAGATCTTTTGCCAAAAGCTTTAGGCGCTATTTGGTTCCTACAAAAAGCAAGGGGAAAAAAAAAAAAAAAAAAGGGAAAGAAGTTTTCCATGAAAAACTTCTTTTCTAGTTTTTTTTTTCCCCCGTCTGGTTCTAGGAAAAACTAACTTAAAAAAGAATATCATAGATTTTATGGAAATTAATTATTTTTGTTTTTCGATTTTTTTCCGGAGTTTTCTAGGAACCAAACAGCCCCTATCCATCCACATGAATCCATCTACCAAAATAAAGCATCAGCAATTAATGTTACGCGCCTGTCTATCCTCCAACTTTATCTCATTTTCCTAATTCAGAAAGAAAGATATCTATCATGAGAAAGATAAGATATCTTTCTTCTTCCATTCCGAAGAATCATCCAACACATAGAACCAATCAGCCGAGAAATATCATCCTACTTTGCCACCAAGAAGTGACTATAGTACTACGCAGCCTTTCTAAGGGGAGAAGAAGCGGGTTATGAAATGAAAATGCTCACCGCTCGGAGCGCGAGAGAAGGTTTGCCCTGCTCAACGAGCTGCCGCGCCAGGGCGAGCAAGCCCCACCGTCGGCCCACGCCGCTGCCGCTACCGCCTCCGCCTTGGGCTGAGAAACCCACCGCCTCTGCCGGCGGCCCGATCTCCGCCGCGGCCGCGGCCGCCGCCTCCATCTCCATGTCCGTGGGCTCCATCCTGTCTGACCCCGCCGTCCGTCACCGGAAGTGTTCGATCCTGCAGTGCGGCCTTTGCCTTCTCTCTTGGCGGCTCGGATGATTCTCCCAGATAGATAATAGGACGGCTAGATGGTTCGAGTCGTTTCCCGAACGACCAATGCCGCCGCATTCAGGACAGAGATCATTTTCTAGATTGAACCTGCTGAAGGACCCGATCTGGATTTGGGTTTCCCCTTCACATCTCATCCGGTTCAGCCGGTACTCCACATAATCGGGCTCTTTTTTTTGCGGTTAACCCCTTCACTTTTTCTTTTTTTCTTTTTTTTTATAAATGGCCTTAATAAATTTATTTTTGCATAAATAATCCTCTTCTTGCCACATCCCTTAGGTAGTATTTTAAAGTTGAATACAATAATTCATTTACTGTATTTAAACACGGTGATTGGATCACCATATTCCCTTTTAGATTTTTTTCGTCTCTAGCTAGGTAAAAAGGAAGGGACGAGAGTGTGGATATGAATACAGTGATTCAATCTCTGTGTTTAAACATGGTGATTGATTCATTGTGTTCAACTTAAAAATACAAACGTAGTGCTCGCGTGGCAAGAAGAGGGTTATATGTGTAAATATAAACTTATTAGGGTCGTTTGTAAAAAAAAAAAAAAGAGTTTGTGAAAGGGTAAATGCTAAAAAAAGCTCCATATAATCTTCTATTTACCTACAATCTATAATGATATTATATAGATATAGATTAGGCTAATAGTAAAAACTAGGATGGAATACTATCAATAGCATCAAGTGTTTTGTGCTATTAGATTTTTTGCCCTTGGAAGAAAAAATATACGGTTAGAATGATGTAGGCCCCTTAGGTTAAGTGAGTTAGTGGTTGAATAGTATAATCTAACGAGTGAAAATAGTCAAAGAATTAAATCTAATGATGAAAAACTCGATAGCACCAAACGCTTGGTACTATCGATAGTATCCCAGCCGAACTCCTAATAATAAAATAATATTTTCATAACAAAATTTATTACTTATGTATTTTGTAAAATTAGGCCATCTTTTCGATTTTGTAAATTCAAATTGAATTTTTAAAGAACTAACCAATATTTTCTATTCTCTCTCTTTTTTCTCTCCTTCTTTTCTTTTCTTTTTCTTTCTCTTCTCGCTTCATTCTTCCTCCTCCTTTGCAGCTCGTATGTCACCACGACACTCCTCCCCCTACCTCGCCCACTTCTTCACTGCCATCAACGGCAATGGCGTGGCTCTAATTCGGCACGGATTGCAAAAGTAAGTGCATGGATGGTGCATGGTGCAATTTAAGGTGGTGGGGCGCGGCAAGATGCTGGAGATGGCGGAGGGATAGGGAGGAAGAAAGATATGGGAAAGAAAGAAGATGGGAGAGGAAAGGGATATCAATATCCTCATTTTTTTTCTTTTATTTATTTTTCATTCTTTCTCCATTAAAGATAATAAAATATTATACTATATGACTATATATTGCACTAGTTGATTAATGCAATAGACTATAAAACTAGTGCAACATATATCATACAGTATAATACTTTTTCAATGTTGCATTATATAACTATATGTTGCACTATTTTATATTACACCGTACTATGTTACACTTTTTTACACTTATCAAATAGTATAATACTAGTTAAGGGCCCCACGTGATGCGGCGGGAAGACAATATATTAGTAAATTATTATAACTATTTATATCATTTTTTTCTATTATTTATTAATATTTTTAAATATTATTTATTTCAGTATTGAATAATTAAAAAGTAAAGAATAAATTTAAAAATAAAATTAAAGTATATTAATTTTTAAAAATATTTAAATCTAATAAGTAAAATTAATAAATCAGTTTAAAATAAAATAAAAGATCATTACAGTATTAAGAAAGATAAATAATAATTTTTTTATTATCATCAAGATAGAATTAAAAAAATAAAAAAAATAAGTAAAGTGAAAGTTGTAGCAACCCGAACTTTAACCAAATTGGCTAAAGTGCGCGAACGAGTAATTGGACAAGTTCCAATAACCATTCCAAGATGCTTGGAAGGGTTAAGAGAGAATCGATCTAAAAGAGTTAGAAAGGTTTTGGCGTTGTTCGGCGCGAATTAGAGTCGAAACGACGTGAAAGGCACAAGTGCAGGCAACCGCTGTACAAGCAAAGTTCTTTGTCTGGTATATAACTTTGACCGAGAGGAGAAGAGCTCTCAGGTTTGTGGACTGTTTGGTGTTTATACCAGTACAAGCCAAACTGTACCGATACAAATGCTACGAAACCGAGAGGCAGCTCTCGGGTTTGCCTCTGGAGCATCCCATACCGGTACAGAAACCCGTTGTACCGGTACAGATGGGGTCGCGGCGATTTTGGAGAAATAAAAAGAAGTTGAGGGGCCTTATAGCATTTTGTGCGGGGGTTAAGTGATTAGAGAGGTAAAATACACTCTCTTTCTCTCTCACTCCTTCTCGATCTCTCTCTCTCTCTCTCTCGAAAGAAAAAGAAGAAAGAAAGAGAAGGAAAGAAAGAGAAGGAAAAGAAGAGAAAGAAGAAGAAGAAGATGGAGATGATGAAGAAGATGATGATGGAGGTCCTCTTGGTCATCTTCTTCCTTTCCCACGAGCTCGGGGCAAGCTTGTAGAGGTAAGCTTTAGCCTCCCCTCATGGTAGATCTTCTAGTAATGGGTTTCTAAACCCTAAATCTAGAGTTTTGAGCTTCTTGTAAGCTTTAGAACCTTGTAGAGGCTTGGAAACTCATGAAAATCATGTGTTCTTCAAGGTCTCTAATGGTGGATTTCTAGGGTTTGTTTTAAACACCCTATGGATGGCTCTAGTGCTCTTAGATGAGTACCTAGAGGTTAGACAAGCTCTCTATTGCTTGTTCTGGAGATCAAATCGGTGGGATTTGCAAAAGTGCAAAACCTAGGGTTAAAAAGGCGGTTTTTGGAAATAGATGAGTTTGATCTCATTTGACCCTATAGAAACCTAATTGGGGGTGCAACGAACGCGTTGGCGCGCTCGGTTCGGTGATCTGACGAGCGAGTACAAAGATATTAATTATTTAATATATTCATACCAGATGTCCATGACACGCAAGATTGGAGCCCAAAATTCATGAAAACGGAACTGGGGCAACTTGAAGGCGTGGGGCAACGGCACAAGGTCTCAGATTGGGATTCGGAGATCGTTTGATTGGTCGTGCAAGAGTTCGAGCCAAACCGGGTCAAGAGTGCCACGGGCGGCCGATTGCGAGTGTCGACGAGCAATCGGAGAGCATAATAAGGTGGGTTATGTTTAGCGAAGCGACTAGGTCGCCTAAATATGTCTAAGAGTAAATGTTTCAAGTTGATACATATAATTGACATATGTTGCAAGTATAGAAATGCATGTTAAAGAACATAGTGTTAAATGCTAAGAGAATGCATGAGTTAAATGTTAGATAAATGCATGAACTAGAGTCTAGTTGCAAATACATGAGAGGCATGTTAAGTTGATATATGAACTAGATGCTAAATGAAATGTATGAATAAATGCATGCGTAGCATAATGAGTACATGCTAGATATATTTATGTGCATGTAAATGGGATGGTTAACATAAGAATGTTAAGTATATGAATGCCAAGTATGAGAATGCTAAGTAAGAATGTAAGTCATGGACTAATACACATATAGATCGAGTGGCATCCAACTTAGTGTAAAGAACATAAGTTGTAGTAAACCTAGAGTCATGTGGACCTAGGAGAATGACATCTAACCTAGCGTTGTTAATGAACATAGGTTATAGTAAACCTAGAATCAATGGGCCTAGGAGTGTGAAAATTAACCTAGTGTCAAGAACATAGGTTGTAGTAAACCTAGAGTCATATGGATCTAGGTAAAGAACAATGAACCTAGTGTCAAGGACATAGGTTGGATAAAGACGACAGTGGACCTAGTATGAATAAACATAGGTCGAGTTGGAATGACATTGGACCTAGAGTTAGAAAACCTAGGTTATGTGACAAAGAATAAACCCTAGTGTCAAGTAGACCTAGGAGGTAAAGACAATGGACCTAGAGGGTCGTCTCTTGAGGGCCTAGCTAACCCTCAAGCTAAGTGGAACGGATTCATGGAATCCCGAGATTTGGGACACTTAAGTTGGTGTCGGGCGTGTGCGACGATTTCGCCGTCCGGGCTATACCACCGTCGTGGCGTTGTGCGACGATTTCGCCGCCGGGTGGGTGAGCCGAAATGTGTTCGATACCGGTTAAGCCGGGTGAGGATCAGATCGCCATGTGTTGACACCCTGTGTTTGGGGCACCATTGCTGGGTAAGTACGATACGGCCACACCAGGAGGCGAAGGAGTGACCCAAACCATTGTTGGGTGAGGTGCGATTAGTTCGCCGCCAGATGGTTAAGTCATGACTTGGGTCCTCGCTGGGTAAGTCCGCCGCGATCACCACCAGAATGGTTATGTCAAGTGGACAATTTGGATTCGCGTGTGCGACGATTTCGCCGCGGTAAGGCTGAGTCACAGAGGGCGACAGGCTGTTGACAGCTGGGGTAGTTGCGAGACGTCCAACACCTCGGGCTAGACAGCCGGCGGATTATCCGCAATTGATTGACTCAAGACCGAGTCGGGTGGCTTAGTGAGCTGAGGTAGAGTGACCTTAGAAATAACTTGCTAAGTAGCATAAGTGCCAAAAGGTAAAGAACGTAAAGACTAGCTAAAGTTGTAAATAGCTAATGGATAGTGCTAGTAATAGCTAAGCTTGTAAATAGCTAGGTATGAATGGAAATGCTAAAGTAAAGAATAGCAATAAAGTAAAGAAAAGCTAAGAGCTAAAGGGTAATTTTGCATATTGCATATTGTGAGGCAGGTTTTTATGTTAGTTGCAAGTTATATATCTATATATGTTTTTGGACTAACATATCTGCAGTGCCTCCTTGGACCAATTGGTAGAGCTGTTCTATTGGGTGACCGTACCCACGAGAACTATGGACAATAGTTCTCACCCCGTGTTGCGTTTTGGGGATGCAAGTACACACGTGAGCGGCGCGGTAGCAACGCGAGGCAGAGGCGTAGCTCCGTAGATAGCGCCTACCGGAGACCAGAGATAGAAGTACCTCAGTTGACAGAGCTTAGGGGTATAACAGGGAAGAATAAGTTGTAATAAATTGTAATCAAATTTGTAATATCTAGATTGTAATAGGAAGTTTAAAGTCTTCAAGTTAAATGTAAGAGTTAAATTTGAGACGAATGGTTGTAATAGCAAGTAGCTGTTTTATGTTTATGATACTTCCTTATGCAATCTGATTGTAATATACATTCTGTTTGGAACCTTCTTGTAATTATATTGATTGCAACGCCTTGAATGTACAGGGGAAACTCTGTCCGTTCGGCGGTCTGTCGGCGCGCCCGAATCCGACTGAATTGGCGGGCTCGGGGCGTGACAAAAGTACTATCTAAGTATTCTTGGCGGCAACATTTTTATTATGCCATCATTCACTTTTATCGTTATGCATACAACTAAAAAAATATTTGTTTCCTAAATTTTAAATTAATAATGAAATTAGTAGATAATTATTAGAAGCACAAAAAATAAAACTAATAAAAAGGCATTCGAAATCAAAATGAATTTTTTTATACAATAAAAAAATTCAACTACCAAATATTATATTATTATATAAATTAATTTTTAAAAAATTGTTTGTGAACTAAAGTAAAAAAACATGCAAAGTTTAGAAATTAGGGACCAAAATAAAAAAGAGCGAAAAGATTGGGGCTCAATATGCAATTAATTTTTAAAAAAATTGATGTGGGCTTACAACCCCCAAAATAAGGGGATGTCTTTTTTGAGTTCCAAATTAGTGTATTTATTTATTTATAAATATAAATTATAAATAAATAAATATTTATAAAGTGTGTGAGAGAGGGTGAGGGAGAGAGAGAAAAAAATGTAGGCCCCACATACCCCTAAATCCGGACAAGGCTTCAAATGTGTAACACACTGGACCTTTGCAAAAAGCGAGGATCGAGTGTTTGATGTGAGTTATGAGTTTTTCCACATTTTCTGGAGGGTCGTTGACAGTGTTCCGACCCATGGTTTGAACCCTAAGAATGAAGGTTTAAAACTTAGTACCAAACCCAAAAAAGTAGGATTTTGGAACTGCTCTTGGGTTGCCTCAACAGGGCTGTGTATCGGTACAGATTGATGGCTGTATCGGTACAACCATCGATTTGTACCAGTACAGATGGAAGTTTTATGCAAATCCGAGGCTCGGGTTTGCGTTTTCGTGGGAATTGTACCGGTACACTTGCCCGTGTACCGATACACTTTGGTAAATTCTGAATTATTGGGACTGTAAGTGTAATATATGGAAACTTGGAGTTGCGATGTCAACTTTGATCTAGGCGATCAAAGTAAGGCTTGAGCTAGTTGGATATCATCCCCGAGTGATTTGTGGTGCGTGGGAATGAATTCCAAAGGTAAATAGGTGTTTTGGCGCAAATTGGGCACGAAACAAAATGTAAAGAGAATTTCCGAATTCCGATGCTAACTTTGATTAAAAGTATTAAAGTGAGGCTTGGGGATAATTTATGATGTACCCAAATTAATTTGGGGTTGTGGGGATAGTTAACCATGAATTTGGAAGCATTTGAGAGGATTCGGAGTGAGTTGGCTGCGCGAAAAAGGCTTCCAAGTGAGCTGCTGCCATACAAGGTGTTGGAGCTGATTATGTGTTGCAAATCTTGCTCACGTTGGTTACAATGACGCCAAAATGAAAATGAATTGATTCCGAATTAAATTAGTAGCTTAGGGATGTTGTTTGGCATGTCTTGGAAGAGTTTGGAAGGATTTGCAACGAGCTAAATGTGCGAAATAAGCTTCGGGAAGAGCTGCGGCATCTAATGGAATCAGAGCTTGATTTCGTTGCTAATCTTGCTAAAATGAGGCTAAAACGAAAATTAATTACTTCCGAATTAAATTAGCAACTTGTGGACGTTTGTGGGCATGTATTGGAAGTGATTAGAAGTGTTCAAAGCGAACTAGATGTGAAAAAAGCGCTTCAAATTGCTGCGGCCAGCCTGTTGTTAGTGCAGGGACCAAACTGCAAACCTGCAGGGACTAAACTGCGAACTTGCAGGGACTGATTTGCGAACTGCTGGACTGCAATGCAGTTTCAGCATTTTGAGGGATTAAATAGCAGTTTGTTGATCTTATCACTAAGACCTTGACCCCCTGAGGTTGTCCACGTATCCAGCACCCCTCTCCATTACTTCTCTTCATTTCTTTTTCCCTCTTTCTCTCTCTAAACCATAGAAGATGGTATGTGAAGAAGAAATTAGAACAAGTGCAGATTCCAGCATGGACTCCCTGATGTTGGAGCTGGAAGAGGAGTTGTTGGAGTAGATAATCAGCTGAAGAAGCATAGAAACTTAAGGTAAATGATTTGTTTTTCAGCTGGGATTAAGTGTAGATGCCTCACAGAAGGTTCTAAGTGGCTAAAATGGGTATTAGTGTGTGAGAACTTAGAAACTGCACTAAGGGGCAGCAGGTATGTGGAGTTACACTTGTAAATTATTGTTAGAGAGTAGAAATTGAAGTATGGTAGAGTTAATTCCTGGTTTAGACGTTACCTAATTACATGTTAAAGAGGTCTATGCTGCAGATTTGAATGTTGGAACCCCCTGAAACCATGGAAAGCTTAGAACACTTGGTGCAGGCAGCATATGTAAAAATATGCATGTATATACTTGTGAGCTGCTTGTTAAAAAGTGAGACTTGATGTGTGTTGAAGTAAATTCCTGATTAGTTTTGGAGTAGTAGAGTTCTTGAACTCTAAAACTTTTAAAAGTTAGAGTTTATGTTATTATGTATGGAACTTATAGAGGAGCCGTATGTTGAATGTAATATATGCACTTTCGGGTTGCTGTGAAGTTGTAGAGATGAAAATTGACAGGAATTCATCTATGGTATTTCTAAATTAATGGATTGAAGTTCTTGAATTAGTAGTGTTTCAATTACTTTACTAATTAGTATAGAAGCTGTATAGTGGCCAATTATGTGGAACCTAAGCTCAATAATGCACTTTTGCAGGATTGAGGTTCTTACTTGGAATTGATCACGTACAAACCTAATTGAGGGTAAAGCGAACGCGTTGGCGAAGTCGGTTCGGCAATCCGTCGAGCCTACGCGAAGATATCGCCAAAAATGACGTTTTCGGCTTCAATTGTCGCGAGCGCGGATCGCGATTTTTGGAAAAGTGCGGGAAGTGGATTTCTCGCGTTCCGGTATCAAGTAAAGGTGGGTTGTGCTTACCGAAGCGTTTAGGCCGCTTTCCATACCAAAGCAACGTATGATTTTTTATTGACGCATATATGTTTAGCGGTAGGTTATGTTTAATAAAATGAAAGCATGAATCATGTAAAATTACCTACCATTGAAATATACATATGGATGAACACATGTGAAAGTGAATGCTAGAGGCATATAAATAAATGGGGCAATTGCCTATATACCCTTGAAAAGTTCCCGCTTTTCTCATTTACCCCTCTTAGAAGGCTAATATTGAAAATACCCTTCTTATGTTCCAAGTCTTTCTAATATACCCCTGAAGTTAAGCTCCGTCGGTGAGCAGCTGTTATCTATGGAAAATTACCATTTTGCCCTCATCATCATCATCTTCCTCTCATTTCGCCTCCCCCACAAAATGCCGGCGATCGTCGCCGCCGCAGCCGACCCCGGCGGCACCGCCAACCACTTCTCCGCCGCTCCTACGTTCCCGACCATTAACGACCCCTTCCTCTCTCCTCTCCCCCTCCCCACCAAGAAATCGAAGCCGAAGCCGCCGCCGCCGACGACGACGAAGAACCACGGAAAGTGTTGGGGCCGCCGCTCACGCGGGCGGACGTTAGGGCGCTCCTCCGCTTGCCATCGTCGACGGGGACGGTGTCACGCCCCGTGCCCGCCAATTCGGTCGGATTCGGGCGCGTCGAACAGACCGCCGAACGGACAGAGTTTCCCCTGTACGTTCAAGACGTCGCAATCCATACAATTACAAGAGGTTCCAAAACGGAACAGATAACACAATCAGATTGCATAAGGAAGTATCATAAACATAAAACAGCTACTTGCTATTACAACCATTCGTCTCAAATTTAACTTTTACAAACTTCCTAATACAATCTAGTTATTACAAATTTGATTACAATTTATTACAACTTGTTCTCCCTTGCTATACCCCTAAGCTCTGTCAACTGGGGTACTTCTATCTCTGGTCTCCTGGTAGGGCGTTATCTACTGAGCTACGCCCTTGCCTCGCGCTGCTGCTGCTGTGCCGCTCACGAACATACCTGTACCCCCAAAACGCAACACGGGGATGAGAACTATTGTCCATAGTTCTCGTGGGTACGGTCACCCAAGAGAAAAGCTCGACCAATAGGTCCAAGGAGGCACTGCAGATATGTTAGTCCAAAAACATATATAGATATATAATTTGCAACTAACATAAAAACATGCCTCGCAATATGCAATATGCAAATCAATACTTAGCTCTTAGCTTTTCTTTACTTTATTGCTATTCTTTACTTTGGCTTTTCCATTCTTACTTAGCTATTGATTAAGTTAGCTATTTAGATTCTTACTCTTTACTCTTGGCACATATGCTATTTAGCAAACACTTCTAAGGTCCGCCCTACCTTAGCTCACTATGCCACCCGACCCGGTCTTGAGTCAATCAAATGCGGATAATCCGCCTGCTGTCTAGCCCGAGGTGTTGGACATCTCACAACTACCTCAGCTGTCAACAGCCTGCCGCCCTCTGTGACTCAGCCTCGGAGCGGCGAAATCGTCGCACACGCTCGTCACCCTCAGTGGTGTCCCAACTCTGGAACGGCTCGAGTCACCTGACATAACCATTCTGGTGGCGAACACGGCGTACTTACCCAGCGTGGACTAAAGTCGTGACCTTACCATCTGGCGGCGAACTATCGCATCACACCCAACAATGGATCGAGTCACTTCCCAGCCACCTGGCGGCGCACGTATCGTACTTACCCAGCAATGGTTCCCAAACTCATGGTGTCAACACTCATGGCGGTATGATCCTCACCCGGCTTAACCGGTATCGAACTCATTTCGGCTCACCCACCCGGCGGCGAAATCGTCGCACAACGCCACGTCAGTGGTATAGCCCTGGACGGCGAAATCGTCGCACACGCCCGGCACCCTCAGTGGTGCACATATCACGGGATTCCATGAATCCGTTTCACTTAGCTTGAGGGTTAGCTAGGCCCTCAAGAGACGACCCTCTAGGTCCATTGTCTTTACCTCCTAGGTCTACTTAACACTAGGGTTCACTCTTTATCACATAACCTAGGTTGATTTAACTCTAGGTTCAATGTCATTCCAACTCGACCTATGTTTATTAACACTAGGTCCACTATCCTCTTTATCCAACCTATGTCCTTGACACTAGGTTCATTCTTTACCTAGATCCATATGACTCTAGGTTCACTACAACCTATGTTCTTTACACTAGGTTTGATGCCACACTCCTAGGTCCATTGACTCTAGGTTTACTATAACCTATGTTTATTAACACTAAGTTGGATGTCACTCGATCTATATGTGTATTAGTCCATGACTCACATTCTTACTTAGCATTCTCTTACTTAGCATTCTTATACTTGGCATTCATATACTTAACGTTCTTATGTTAACCATTCCATTTACATGCACCTAATTATATCTAGCATGTACTCATTATGCTAAGCATGCATTTATTCGTACATTTCATTTAGCATCTAGTTCATATATCAACTTAGCATGCATCTCATGTATTTGCAACTAGAATATAGTTCATGCATTTATCTAGCATTTAACTCATGCATTCTCTTAGCATTTAACACTATGTTCTTTAACATGCATTTCTATACTTGCAACATATGTCAATTATATGCATCAACTTGAAACCATTACTCTTAGACATAATTAGGCGACCTAGTCGCTTCGGTAAACACAACCCACCTCAATTCGCACTCCGATTGCTCGTCGACACTTGAAATCGGCCGCCCGCGGCACTCTTGACCCGGTTCGGCTCGAACTCTTGCACGACCAACCAAACGGTCTCCGAATTGCAATCCGAGACTTTGTGCCGTTGCCCCACGCCTTTAAGTTGCCCCAGTTCCGTTTTCATGAATTTAGGGCTCCTATCTTGCGTGCTGCGGACATCTGGTATGAATATATTAAATAATTAATATCTTTGTACTCGCTCGTCGGATCACCGAACCAAGCGCGCCAACGCGTTCGTTAGGCCCTCAATTAGGTTTACATGGGGTCAAATGAGATCAATCTCATCTATTTCTAAAAACCCCATTTTGGAGCCCTAGGTTTGCACTTTCGCAAAACCCACCGATTTGATCCCTAGAACAAGCAATAGAGAGCTTGTCTAACCTCTAGGAACTCATCTAAGAGCATTAGAGCCATCCATAGGGTGCTTAGAGCAAACCCTAGAAATCCACCATTAGAGCATCATAATGAAAACCATAGATTTCATGGAGTTCATGGTCTCCACATAGTTCTAAAGCTTACAAAAAGCTCAAAACTCTAAATCTAGGGTTTAGAAACCCATTATCTAAGGATCTACCATGAGAGGAGGCTAAAGCTTACCTCTACAAGCTTGCCCCGAGCTTGTGGGAGAGGAAGAAGATGACCAAGAGGATCTCCATCATCATCTTCTTCATCATCTCCATCTTCTTCTTCTTCTTTCTCTTCTTTTCCTTCTCTTTCTTTCCTTTCTTCTTGCTGTCGAACAGAGAGAGAGAGAGGGTGGGAGCTGAGTGAGTGAGAGAGAGAAAGAGAGTGTTTAATCCACTCTATACACTCATCTCATGCCAAATTTGCATATAAACCCCTCAACAAAACTCCTCTTGCAACAGCCCAAACTGGGCATTTTCGGGCTGTAGGGTCCGGACCTCATGTATGGGGTCCGGACTCCAAGTGTCTTCACCAGAGTCCCATCGCGCGTGGGATCCGGACCTCACCAATGGGATCCGATCCCGAAGCGCCTTTTCAGACTTAGCCAAATTTTCGACTTTTTCTTTGTTCTCCGTTTCAACTCACTTTTGGCCCGTTTGACCTCCGATTCGTTTCAAATCGAACCGAGACTCTCCAAACATGATTTAGATCATGTCCACATCATCATTTCACCCGCGCAAGTGACGGATTTGGCTCACGGCCCAAAGTAGCCTTTCGGGTTCCGTTTCCTCTCCGTTCCAATTCACTTTTGGACTTGTGGGTCTCCGATTCACTTGAAATCGCACCGAGACTCCCCACACATGATTTGGATCATGTCCACATCATTATCTCATCCATGCAAGCGTCGGATTTAGCTCGTGGCCGAAGATAGCCTTTCGGGCTTCGTTCACGCACCTAGTGCACCGAAAACACCCGAAAGCTTCCAAACTTCACGGGAACCATTCTTATGGCCTTCTAAGCCAACATACCTCGTGACCTCATGACTTTAGAAGTTCGGGGTGTTACATTCTCCCCACCTTAAAAGAGTTTCGTCCGCGAAACTTACTTGTCTCCATCAATTCATACCCCAACTCAATTTATCGAGTAATCAGGGGTCCAATGCACTTTTCAGCTTCGGAGTGGCCTTTCTTTTATCGGAATTATCCAAAGGTACACTACGAAGATTGTGAGACTAATCCCACTCACTTTTGCCAATCATATCCTTAAAAGTGCATTACGGCTCAACTTCACTTCTCCCATGGCTTTCACTATTTAAGTGTCTCGTAGAGACCACTTATCTCAAACTTTCACTTGCCACGGCTAATTCGGCCTCGTTGCCGCAACCAACTCACACGAACGCTTTGTTCGTGACTCGAGGCCAACTCATCAATAGAGTTATCGGCCAAGTCATTTTCCTCAATCTCTATGGGTGGACCAATAGTCACAAACCCAACGTCGGCCTATCGCCTAAACCTGTCTCGACTACGCTTAGCGCTTCCTTGTTACTAGCGTAGACCCAATCAACATACTCGGGCGAAATTTTCACTCTGGAATTCGCACACACTCCAACCAGGAGCTATCAAGACCCCAAACCATATTAAATTCTCGGGTTGGGTCACAACTGCACTCTCAGTGCATTCTTGATCTTGAGATCCAAACAGGTGGCATTTCCACGTCCTCGGGTCTAAGCTTAGACTACCGTCCTGACCAAAACTCTTGCCCTACCAATAGGTATCGGGCCGCTGCCACTAGCAGCTGACTGCGCCGGCCAAATGGGCCCCGGCTCCACAGTCCACAATAGGTCCAGGCACGGGTCGTCCCAAGCACTACCCGCAAACGTCGTCCTATACGACATACTCTATAGAGCTACACACTCAGTCGGCTCCTAAGCACCTAGTGCGAGCCATCAGCCATACGAGTGATTCATGGCCCGCTTCACACTTAGCCAAGCTAAAGTGCTACTGCCAACTCACTCCCTCGGCTGAAACGAAACCGCACTCCACGAGTATCTATACTCGTGCGCTCTATACGCCACTCTAGCGATCTACGCTTAGCCTCAGCTTTGGGGCAGAATTGCGCCCCACGCACCGCTTTCTGAATAACCTCTCTAACCTCACAATGAGGTACCACTAGGCCCACGGCCAACTCGGCCCTAACACAAGTCTTACTCCTCGTCCGGGGAGCACTACTAGCAGTCTTGCTAGTGCCATCACATTCTCTACCTGCTCCAGCAGGCATTACGCCTATCGCATATGCAAGCCCGGGTATCTACCGACCCGTCCAATGGTTCCTACTATGAAATGCACAATTAGTAGCAACTAACCAATGATCATGGCATGCAATGCACCAACTTACAATCATGCAAAAACATAATGATTGCTTAATAAACTCATACCTGCCCCGACGTCGTCGATGTCGGCGGGTTCCACCACTCGGGTCGCGCCCGCGCCACCTGGTACTCGCCGCGAACCCTCCGGTGGGATCATCCTCAACGGCCGCTCTCCTTGCGGACACTCGTCCCGCACATGGCCCGGTAGTCCACACTTGAAGCACCTGCCCTCACGCTGTTCACACTGCTGTGGGAAATGAGGGCCCCTACATATAACACACTCCGCCGAGGACCGAATGCGGTATGTCCCCGGAGCTCGAGATCGCGAGTGCGAACTTGCCGAAGTCTTTCGGGAACTTGACTGACCGGCGGATCCACCCGTCGATCGTCCTTTCCCCTTGTCCTTGTAATATGCCTCGCGCTCCTCCCGGAGGAACGCGTTGCCTTGCTCTATCCATAAGGCTCGATCCAGGACTTCAGCAAAGGTCTGCAACTGAAGTATATGCACAGCCTCGAAAAGATCTGGCCGAAGTCCACGCACAAAGCTATCGGCCTTACCCTTGTCATCCCGCACCACATCCGGGACGCAATGCACGAGGCGGAAAAATTCTCGCTCGTATTGCCTAACTGAGCGGTCTCCTTGCCGCAACTTCCAGAACCTGTCCTGGAGCTTCCTTTTCTCGCTATCGGGAAAATAAGCCGAGAACAGCATTCCCCGAAACTCTTCCCAAGCCATAGGAGGGAGATTAGGCGATCGGTTCTGCCGAATCCCTTTCCACCACACCTTCGCTGACTGCTTCAAGCAATGCACAGCTAGCGGCACCTTGTCTCGCTCTAAGGTGTACATCTCCTCAAAGAGGGTTTCCATAGAGTCAATCCACATCTCCACGATCCATGGATCGACGTCCTCTCCGTCAAAGGTAGGCGGATCAAACTTCTTAAAATCCATTAGGGCCGCTAAAGCTCGCTCCTGTTCTGCCGCCACCTCTGAACCAACAACGGTCGGATCGCCCGACCTCGGCGGAAACGCTTCCGCCGCAACTCCTGGCCGTCCCTGACGAGCCGCAGCCGGTGCAGCCATCAGCTGATCTAACGTCTCTTGGAGTCGCTTCATTTGCTCCTCCCGGCGCATGGCAGCCTCCTGCTGCCGCTGCACTACCTCCGCTTGTTGCCTCACCACTCCCACGAGTGAGGCCAACTGATCACGAAGCTCAGAGTCTCCGCTCGCGTCAACTTGCTCAGGGACATAGCTTGTCCCCTCCCGCGCCGATCTGGACGAAGATCGCCTACGCGGTGCCATCGTTTCCTGAAACACGATAACTCGATTAATCCTCGACCAACTTGGGTCGAACTCGAGACAACTAATACCGGCTCAAAAGCCAATCAGGCGAAAGTCAAACAAGGGCGTCCGTTCTCGTCCTTAGGTTTCATGTTGTCGCGCGCCAACATGAACGCCCTCAGTCGAAGACGAACGACACCTCAAGTCTACCTCTAATATCCGTCTTAGAGGTTCCAACACAACCCAATCCATACTACTTTCGCCACAAAACACAAGTCCTCGTCTCTCACGAGCCTTAACCTCTAAGGTTTTGCTATCCTAGGGTCTCCTAGGTTCACCTAAACCATTATCCCATTCACTGCTTTATGCTCTGATACCATCTTATCTGTCACGCCCCGTGCCCGCCAATTCGGTCGGATTCGGGCGCGTCGAACAGACCGCCGAACGGACAGAGTTTTCCCTGTACGTTCAAGGCGTCGCAATCCATACAATTACAAGAGGTTCCAAAACGGAACAGATAACACAATCAGATTGCATAAAAAAGTATCATAAACATAAAACAGCTACTTGCTATTACAACCATTCGTCTCAAATTTAACTTTTACAAACTTCCTAATACAATCTAGTTATTACAAATTTGATTACAATTTATTACAACTTGTTCTCCCTTGCTATACCCCTAAGCTCTGTCAACTGGGGTACTTCTATCTCTGGTCTCCTGGTAGGGCGTTATCTCGAGCTACGCCTTGCCTCACTTGCCGCTCACGAACATACCCGTACCCCCCCACAACACGGGGGTGAGAACTATTGTCCATAGTTCTCGTGGGTACGGTCACCCAAGAGAAAAGCTCGACCAATAGGTCCAAGGAGGCACTGCAGATATGTTAGTCCAAAAACATATATAGATATATAATTTGCAACTAACATAAAAACATGCCTCGCAATATGCAATATGCAAATCAATACTTAGCTCTTAGCTTTTCTTTACTTTATTGCTATTCTTTACTTTGGCTTTTCCATTCTTACTTAGCTATTGATTAAGTTAGCTATTTAGATTCTTACTCTTTACTCTTGGCACATATGCTATTTAGCAAACACTTCTAAGGTCCGCCCTACCTTAGCTCAATATGCCACCCGACTCGGTCTTGAGTCAATCAAATGCGGATAATCCGCCTGCTGTCTAGCTCGAGGTGTTGGACGTCTCACAACTACCTCAGCTGTCAACAGCCTGCCGCCCTCTGTGACTCAGCCTCGGAGCGGCGAAATCGTCGCACACGCTCGTCACCCTCAGTGGTGTCCCAACTCTGGAACGGCTCGAGTCACCTGACATAACCATTCTGGTGGCGAACACGGCGTACTTACCCAGCGTGGACTAAAGTCGTGACCTTACCATCTGGCGGCGAACTATCGCATCACACCCAACAATGGATCGAGTCACTTCCCAGCCACCTGGCGGCGCACGTATCGTACTTACCCAGCAATGGTTCCCAAACTCATGGTGTCAACACTCATGGCGGTATGATCCTCACCCGGCTTAACCGGTATCGAACTCATTTCGGCTCACCCACCCGGCGGCGAAATCGTCGCACAACGCCACGTCAGTGGTATAGCCCTGGACGGCGAAATCGTCGCACACGCCCGGCACCTCGGTGGTGCACATATCACGGATTCCATGAATCCGTTTCACTTAGCTTGAGGGTTAGCTAGGCCCTCAAGAGACGACCCTCTAGGTCCATTGTCTTTACCTCCTAGGTCTACTTGACACTAGGGTTCACTCTTTATCACATAACCTAGGTTGACTTAACTCTAGGTTCAATGTCATTCCAACTCGACCTATGTTTATTAACACTAGGTCCACTATCCTCTTTATCCAACCTATGTCCTTGACACTAGGTTCACTGTTCTTTACCTAGATCCATATGGCTCTAGGTTCACTACAACCTATGTTCTTTACACTAGGTTTGATGCCACACTCCTAGGTCCATTGACTCTAGGTTTACTATAACCTATGTTTATTAACACTAAGTTGGATGCCACTCGATCTATATGTGTATTAGTCCATGATTCACATTCTTACTTAGCATTCTCTTACTTAGCATTCTTATACTTGGCATTCATATACTTAACGTTCTTATGTTAACCATTCCATTTACATGCACCTAATTATATCTAGCATGTACTCATTATGCTAAGCATGCATTTATTCGTACATTTCATTTAGTATCTAGTTCATATATCAACTTAGCATGCATCTCATGTATTTGCAACTAGACTCTAGTTCATGCATTTATCTAGCATTTAACTCATGCATTCTCTTAGCATTTAACACTATGTTCTTTAACATGCATTTCTATACTTGCAACATATGTCAATTATATGCATCAACTTGAAACCATTACTCTTAGACATATTTAGGCAACCTAGTCGCTTCGGTAAACACAACCCACCTCAATTCGCCCTCCGATTGCTCGTCGACACTTGAAATCGGCCGCCCGCAGCACTCTTGACCCGGTTCGGCTCGAACTCTTGCACGACCAACCAAACGGTCTCCGAATTGCAATCCGAGACTTTGTGCCGTTGCCCCACGCCTTTAAGTTGCCCCGATTCCGTTTTCATGAATTTAGGGCTCCTATCTTGCGTCTTTGCGGACATACGGTATGAATATATTAAATAATTAATATCTTTGTACTCGCTCGTCGGATCACCGAACCGAGCGCGCCAACGCGTGCGTTAGGCCCTCAATTAGGTTTACATGGGGTCAAATGAGATCAATCTCATCTATTTCTAAAAATTCCGTTTTGGATCCCTAGGTTTGCACTTTCGCAAAACCCACCGATTTGATCCCTAGAACAAGCAATAGAGAGCTTGTCTAACCTCTAGGAACTCATCTAAGAGCATTAGAGCCATCCATAGGGTGCTTAGAGCAAACCCTAGAAATCCACTATTAGAGCATCATAATGAAAACCATGGATTTCATGGAGTTCATGGTCTCCACATAGTTCTAAAGCTTACATGAAGCTCAAAACTCTAAATTTAGGGTTTAGAAACCCATTATCTAAGGATCTACCATGAGAGGAGGCTAAAGCTTACCTCTACAAGCTTGCCCCGAACTTGTGGGAGAGGAAGAAGATGACCAAGAGGATCTCCATCATCATCTTCTTCATCATCTCCATCTTCTTCTTCTTCTTTCTCTTCTTTTCCTTCTCTTTCTTTCCTTTCTTCTTGCTGTCGAACAGAGAGAGAGAGAGGGTGGGAGCTTAGTGAGTGAGAGAGAGAAAGAGAGTGTTTAATCCACTCTATACACTCATCTCATGCCAAATTTGCATATAAACCCCTCAACAAAACTCCTCTTTGTGACCCAAACCGGGCATTTTCGAGTGCAGGTCCTGGACCTCATGTATGGGGTCCGGACTCCAAGTGTCTTCACCAGAGTCCCATCGCGCTTGGGATCCGGTCCTCACCAATGGGATCCGGTCCTCACCAATGGGATCCGGATCCCGAAGGCAGCTTTTTCAGGACTTAGCCAAATTTTCAGCTTTTTCACCGTTTCTTCTCCGTTTCAACTCACTTTTGGCCCGTTTGACCTCCGATTCGTTTCAAATCGAACCGATACTCTCCAAACATGATTTAGATCATGTCCACATCATCATTTCACCCGCGCAAGTGACGGATTTGGCTCACGGCCCAAAGTAGCCTTTCGGGTTCCGTTTCCTCTCCGTTCCAACTCACTTTTGGACTTGTGGGTCTCCGATTCACTTGAAATCGCACCGAGACTCCCCACACATGATTTGGATCATGTCCACATCATTATCTCATCTGCGCAAGCGTCGGATTTAGCTCGTGGCCCAAGATAGCCTTTCGGGCTTCGTTCACTCACCTAGTGCACCGAAAACACCCGAAAGCTTCCAAACTTCACGGGAACCATTCTTATGGCCTTCTAAGCCAACATACCTCGTGACTTCATGACTTTAGAAGTTCGGGGTGTTACAGACGGCGTGGGGCGCTTCTCGGCGGGGCGAGCGGCGGCGGCGACGGCAGGAAGGGGGGAGCCATTGCGGTGGAAGGAGAGAGGGAGGGCGAAGGGAGGAGGAAGATGATGGGAGGGGTGGTGGGATAACTTAAGGGATTATTATAATAAAGTAGGGGCAAAATAGGTATTTTACTTAGATTTTAACTCTAGTATATATTTAATCCACGTTTAACCCGAGTTAAGATAACAGGGGATAACTGCGGGGGTATTTTAGAATAACTGTGGAACATATGAGGGACATTTTAGAAAAAAAAAAGTTGTTGGGGTAGATCAGATATTTCCAGACGCATGAGGGGTATATAGGCAATTATCCCTAAATAAATATATATGAATGTGAATGCTAGATGTATAGATCATGCTAAATGCATATGATTGTCGATATATGAATATGAATGCTAGATGCATATGAATATATTATAGTTCAAGCTATATGAATGTCGGTAATTCTAGTTGATTAGAAACCTCGACGGTGACAAGATAAATGAGAATCGGTAAACTATAATCCTAGGCGTGAGTAACTAGGATGATACATAGATCGAGTGGCATGAACCTAGTGTTAATAAACATAGGTTGGACATAAACCTAGTGTCATTGAACATAGGTTGAATTAGTAAACCTAGAGTCGAGATCTAGGTGAAAGAACATAGAACCTAGAGTAAATGAACCTAGGTTATCATGTATAGTGACACTTAGTAAAATTGGACTAAGTTATGGATTATAGTGGTAGAAAGACCACTAGAAAATGATTGGCTTAGACTTAGGAAGGTCGTCAACATAGGGTAAATGATTAAACCCTTAAGTTGTGAAAGTGGGTTCCGGAATCCTTAGAAATAGTGCTATTGGCAAAAAGTGAATCAAAACTACGGGATCAACGGTTCTCCTCTCCCGGTAGTGATTCAACGGGATCGACGATTCTCCTCTCCCGGTATGCCACAAGTGAATCAGAACTACGGGATCGACGATCCTCCTCTCTCGGTAGTGATTCAACGAGATCGACGGTTCTCCTCTCCCGGTATGAGCTCAGCGGGTTTGACGGTTCTCCTCGCCCGTTAAGCGACTTAGGGTCACGGGGATCGACGGTTCTCCTCTCCTTGTGATTGTACCTATTGTCGCGTTGACTTAAGGCTGAGGTGCTTGTGAGACGTCCTTCACCTCTAGCCTGACTTGACGCGGTATTCCGCGGATGATTGACTCAAGGCCGAGTCGGGTGGATAGCTTGATTAAGGTAGATGACACCTTAGAAGCTAGTGTGATTTGAGCTATGGATAGCGAGATAGAAAGTAGAATCAGCAGATCTACTGTATATAGTTGCATAATTTGCATATTACATATCTTGAGGCATACATGTTTTAATATCTGAATAAATTATTATGATTATTTGTTGGACTAACATGTTACAGTGCCTCCTTTGGACCTGGTGGGTCGAGCTCTTCCCTTGGGTGGTTGTACCCACTGGGAACTATATTTATATAGTTCTCACCCCCGTGTTGCTTTTGGGGGTACAGATTCACACGCGAGCGGCGTGGCGGCGCGAGGACAGGGCGTAGCTCCGTAGATAGCGCCCTACCATCGAGACTAGAGATAAAAGTACCCTCAAGAGGTCTAGCACAGAGTATAAGTTGAAGAATCAAATTTGTAACAATTGTATAAGTTGTTATAACTTAAGGATGCGTTTGGTTCGCGCTATCTTTTTAAGATTCCTTGTAATCCAATGGGAATAAAAAAATATGACGATGTTTGGCTAAACGCACTAAGTAATCTAGTTGGTAATATTGGATTTACTTGGGAATAAGATGCATCCCAAAGTACTAATCTCATTCCCTTAATGGAGGGTGTGTATTCTCATATTAATGGATTGGGGTAATCATAATATGTCTAATTTTTTTTTCTTTCTCTCTATCCGCCTGCTAGTTGGTATTATTTTTTATTACATTCTAACCTCATATCTCTCTCTAAACTTCAACTCTTTTTCTCTCTCTAAACTAAGCTCTCTCTCCCCCTATTTTCTAAAATCTCAATTCTTTCTCTCTAACCTCGACTCTATATCTCTTTCTATTTTTTTAATTATACTCTCTCTCTCTCTCTCTAAGCTATATTCTCTCTCCCCTTTTTTCTAA
This sequence comes from Aechmea fasciata, assembly GCA_025177825.1. Classification (NCBI taxonomy): domain Eukaryota; kingdom Viridiplantae; phylum Streptophyta; class Magnoliopsida; order Poales; family Bromeliaceae; genus Aechmea; species Aechmea fasciata. The sequence goes on from CM045924.1 coordinate 9,076,702, forward strand.
AAAGTATTAAAATTTTTGATAGCATTATCTAAAATTAATTAAAATAAATAAATAAATTAATTGTATATTTTTTTATAGTTTTAAATAACATAACTAAATAATATGACTGTACGAACCAAACACAGAAATGTTATATTCTTAGTAATAGGATGAATGGGAATAAGATTCTCGGATATCTTTTTACTCCTAGTAATCTTTCATAATGCGAACCAAACGCGCCCTAAAGGTTATGTAATAATATAAAATGTATAAAGATCTCTGGGATGAATGCTTGTAATATCATAGTTAGCATTTTATGTTTTTGATACTTATACAATCTGTGGTTGAATATAGTTCCTGGTTGGAACCTCTTGTATTGCATTGTATAGATTGTGACGCCTAGAATGTACAGGGAAGGCTCTGTCCGTTTGGCGGTCTGTCGGCGTGCCCGAATCCGACCAAATTGGCGGAGCTCGGGGCATGACAGTACGGATGTTTTTGCAATGTGGCTTCTCTATATTAGCACCCACTCCCCTAGGGCTTTCCTTGAGCCTTGCACCAGCGGAGATAGAGGTAAGGGGGTCCTCCACACCTCCCTTTTTTATTTCTTTAATTTTGCTTAGATTTTGAGAGATTAAACATCTCTTTTTGGTCTTTTTTTGCTTTTTGGGGGCTTTCCACCATTGAGAAGACTTGGAGCTTGATATAAGAGAGATCTTCAAACCTAGTGAATTTTGAGCCTAGTTTGAAGCTTCAAAGAGGTTAGTAGCATGTTTCCCCCTTTCAATCCGAGTTTTGATGGTTTCTACTCAAATTTATATTTAAAATTAAAATATAAAATTTTAATTTTTTGTGCAAATTAAAAATCTAAATTTAAAAATTTTAAATTACTTTAAAGTAAAATTTTGTAAAAAAATAATTATTTACAAATATCAAGAGAATTTTTGACAAACAGTTTTATAAGATCCTTTCAGAATATATAATCGCTTTCCATCTAAATTAAAATCACTTTCCATCTAAACTAAAATTGCTTTCCAACTAAACGCAACCAAATACCTTATAATTTTTAACGAAAATTAATTTTCCAAATCAAAATCAATTATATATGCAAAAATTATTTTTTTAGAATCTAGGTCAAATCACTTCTCCAGGGATAGGCCCTGAATAGCGTAACCCTACTACAAACGTGTGAAAGGTAAAATTCCGAAAAGAGCCTTCATATATTACAGTGCACTTTGCCAAACTGTATCTTAAAAATAAAAATGTATAATAATAGTATTTTAAGTATTGCATTGAACAGCAGTTTTTTTTATGAAAAGCTAATAGAAAAATTATACGCTGACAAAGTATTACTCTTTTGTATCACAAGGTGTGAGGCTTCTCAAAAGTCTGCCTCATAAAAATCAAATGAAATGTAAGAATGTGGTGTTCAACAAGTAGTCGGCGATGATTCGGCTCATCTTCTCCGTTGGGTGGACCGCATCCCAGAAAGCATATTTGGTTGCATCCGTACACGTGAAAGGGCTCCACTGGTTGCATAGAAAGCCCATCTCGAACAACCCAGAAGCGCAGCATCCAACCTCCACGTTCTCGAACCCTACAACCGTCCATTTAAATAATTAATGATAATAATTATTATATTACTACCTTAAACATGGTCATGGTATAATTAATTAAGCTTAATTATATATTTTAATTACTATCTATAGGTAAAGCATGTACAGCGAACACCCTCAGCAACAAGCCATTTCAACATATAATTAATGTTTCTACTTTGATTGGCATCTGCCTCAACTTTCAATTCTTTATCATGTTTGAATTTTTTTTTGAAATTTGAGATTTTATTCTTGTTAATTTAACTGTTGAAACACTAATTTCCATTGAAGGCGCCCGTGCATATTTTCTTTTCTTTTCTTTTATACAGCTTTCAATCTTGACGAATTTCTAATTCAATTCAAGCAAAGTAATTCGATTAAAATAATTAATTAAAAGTTGAGGTACAATCATTGGAAATTAAGAAAAATATATAGTTGAGGCAGCAATTTTGAAATGGTCTGTTGTGGCGGAGTCTCGGTACATGTATTTTGCTGTTCACATATTCCTGTGAGGCTACTTTATTTGCAAAAACATATCACTTAATTTGCTTTTCTTTTGGCACTTTGCTTTTTCTTTTTTTTTTTTTTAAGGAAAAGACAGCTTGCTACCCACTTTATTAATAGAAAAAATGAATTGAGCTATATGAGTGAGGTAACACGGCCTCGAAAGAGGTGATTAAAAAAAAAAAAAGAAAACAGTACTTTGTTTCGAGAAAATTGTGGGCTTAGCCTACTTATTAATTCTTTTACTTTGTTGTGTGATCTTGCAACTGTTGAAACTTGGTTGAAATTCTAATCCCTAGCTATATTCAGAACAAGGAGTGCTAGAGAGGTATATGCATCTATAAAAAAGGATTTTGATCAAAATTGCAAACCGAGAGAGCGGGTTAATTAACATTGCAAAATCAAGAAAGTGATATATATTTTTCTTGTTATTTTCCTTTTTTTCTGTAATTAAAATTAGAAAAAGAGAAAAACCATGCGACATAGAGGAAGTGTAAAGAGCAGTTGCGTACAGACTCACCGTAGAGGGATGGATTTTGGATGATGTGAAGAAAGTAGTCATAGAGCTGAGCCACTTTAAGTTGGATCCCTGGCAGTGTAGCCCCCAGCTCTTCACACATTGCCTGTACCTTCGTATTGAAGTCCCTAGCTACCTTGTTGTAGTCCTGTGCGCATTCAAGCATGAAGTTTCTGCTCCGCTCCAGCGGCAGACACCCCATCGCTGCCATGCCCGTGAAACCGATCTTCCGAGCTCCCAAGTTGTAGATTTCTATGATGAACTCGCGCGTGAGTCCGACGAGGTAGTCCTCGTACTCGTCAACGGTGAATTCGAGGAACCGGGTCGTCGTGAACGCAAAGTAGTTCTCAATGAAGTCGTTTGTTGCGATGCTGATGGCGTACACTGCTTCGCTTATTGTTTCCTTGGCACGGTCAACTCCGAGATAGCTTACCAATCTGGTTTGGTACTCTTTGAAGAACTCAACTTGCTTCCACAAGGGTATCACACTCTTGAACCAATGAAATCAGAAAACAGAAATCAAATCTCTCTCTCCATTCAAATTAATAGATACCTGAAATTAGTTCTGAACTACATAGCTTTTTGGGTCTTCCAAAAACCAAAAGAAAAAAGAAAAGAAAATCTATAGGCCTTCTTTTGCATTGCTGATAATTTTTTGTTTTCTTAAACATTAATTTTATATATTTTAATGTATACCGGTGAAAGAACTTTTCTTCTTTATTTTTACAGAAAATTTCTCTCTTGTTATCATTATTGATTAATTTGGAAGACATACAAGACATACAACTAAGTGATAGATGACAACTTGATTTATAGAAAATTTTAGAAGCTTATAAAAAAAAAAAAAGGGTTTCGATCAACTTTCCACCAATGATTTAAAAATCGTATTGAACCTGTTGATTCAATTGGTGTGATCGTGGCCCAAATTATAAAGCTGGTTGACTCAACCCTTTGAAGTAGATAAGGTCAAAAAATTACTTTAAACCGTACGTTCAAACCAATGGTTCAACTATTGAGCTAGTAGGCCAGTCAGATTTTAGTTATAACCAACCGGATTTTTTTTATCAAGTCATCTATGCATATAATAAAAGTGGAACCCTAAACCTACCACGTGGCACCTCCCCAGCAAATTCCCCCTGCTCGGTTCCTCTCTGCTCTCTCTCCCCATCTCCCCCAACCAAGCCCTCTTCTCCTTGCCTCGCTACTCTCTCTCCCAAGGATTTAAGTGCCGTGGCACAGGGTCGTGCCGGAAACTTGCCGGCACGGTACGGCACGGTGCGTGCCGAGCCGTACCGATGCGTGCCGGTCAAAAAAATTCTTGTGTGCCGACACATAATATCGTGAAATATTTATTTTTTTAGCAACAAAATATTCTAACTATTTATTGTGTCTTTTTATCACATCTTTTGAACTTTATTCAGGAAATTACTTAATAATTTAAAGAATAGAGGGTTTTGAACTGTGCCAACGGCACGGGGTCTGTATCGTGCCGGTAACTTGTTGGCACGGTACGGCACGGTAGATACGGCTCGTGCCGACGGGCACTTAAAACCTTGCTCTCTCCCCATCTCCCCGTGCCGTGCCGTAATTGCTCTCTCTTCTCCTCTATCTGAGCCCTCCACGTGGCGTCTCCCCAGCAGAGCCCACCCTGCTCAGGCTTCTCTCCTCTCCTCTCCTCTCTGCTCTTTCTCCTCCTCTCCCCGAGCCGTGCCCTACTTGCTCTCTCTTCTCCTCTATCTGAGCCCTAAACCTCTATCTGAGCCCTAACCATTCAACGTGGCGTCTCCTCAACAAACCCCACCCTGTTCGCTGTTGGCGGAGGTACGTCCGTTACATCGTTGCGCTAGGGTTTGCCGGTATACGGGCGCGCCTTCGGTGCCGTCCTGGGTGTGCTCTCTTCGGTCAGGCCAGCTCCTTTTTGGAAGTGCCTATAAATAGGCTGGACAGGATGCAGGTGACGCATGGTTCTTTTGCTACCCTAAACTTGAAAGGTTTGGTACTCCTGTTTCTTTCTTTTACCTTTGAAGCCATGTGGTATGTCCACATTGGCGGGTCTTAATTGAACCCGATCCACTTAAGTTGTGGATTGGGATTTATCCTAATAAGTTTAGGATAAGAATAAATTATATGTTTCTTGTCCGTTAAGAAACATATCTCCTAGTGAATATCTATTATATGTTAATAGATATCCCGAACCTTATCCTAATCTTTGTAGGATTCAGGATATTTAGGGGTTCCGTTATTCTGTAAATACGTCCCCTATTCTCTTGAGTAGAGAGACGATCGAATACGAAATCTCCTCTTTATCTCTCTTCTTCCTCTCTCGGATTTCCACCTACGTTTCGGGGTTTCGAGTGTGGACATTGAAGAGGACTCTGGTAGCCCTCTTCGATTGGCATCCGATCCGCATCCGATCCGACGATCCGTGGCGTAAGGCGTACGCGTGGGAGAAGGCAAGAAACGTGGGAGATCAAGAAGCATCAAGACAGGACGATCCAAGAAGGCTAGTAAAACAAGCAGAGCGATCCGATTTGGGTTCCCGGATACGTTGGCTATCCGGTTTGTAAGTTTTCGCTGCCCTAATATTTCCAACAATTGGTATCAGAGCCTGCATGCTTGATTTTGCCTTTGATCATGCTTGTGATGCGTGTATTTTAAATCGCATGTTTCGTTGATCAATTTTTTGTCGTAGAATAGTTCTACAATTTTTTCTTTTTCGTTTTTCTATGAGAAATCGATAAAGAAAATTTGGTAGATTGATTCTACAATTTCTTTCGTTTTTCTATGTGAAATCGATGAAAGAAAACATGGTAGATTGATTCTACAATTTTCTTTCGTTTTTCTATGTGAAATCGATGAAAGAAAACATGATAGATTGGTTCTACAATTTCTTTCGGTTTCTATGTGAAATCGTTTAAAAGAAATTAACTAAATTAGTTTACTTTTCTCCTAAATTGATCATGCGATTTATTTTTTACATAAGTTGTATTTTTTTTATTTCGTGATATTAAAATATTATTATTTTTTCTTAATGGATGCGAGCAACACGACGCGCCCCCGCGGACGAAGGCGCACTCGCACCGCGAATGGCAGTGAGCTCGGCTGCTGCGAACGCGGGCTCGCACCCGCCCAGCGCGAGCCGGCCTGCTGCGAACGCAGTGCGCACCCAGAGCACCGGGCCGCCGCCGCGCGGGTTGCACCCACCCGCGCCGCGGGCCGGCCCCGGCTAGCGGGGCGCGCCGCGCCCATCGCGCGGGCCCGGCCGCTGCGGGTGCGAGGCGCCCGCCGCCGCGCGGGCCGGCCCGCTGCGGGAGCGGCGCGCCGCGCCCAGCCGCTCGGGCCCGGCCGCTGCGGGTGCGGGGAGCGCCGCGGCCACCGCGGGCCCCGCCCGCCGCGGGAGCGAGAGCGCCGCGCCCGCCGCGCGGGCCCCGCCGCTGCGGGGACGGGGCACGCGCGTGGGCACCTAGCGGGCCGGCCTGCGCGAGCGGGCTCACGCGCGCTCGTGCGGGCTTCGCCAGTGGGAGCGGTGAGCATCCCCGCGCCGCTCCGGCCTCGGCTGCTTCGGGCGCGAGCAAGCCGTTGGCGCGGACGCGCGCAGCGAGGCCCACGCAAACGCGCGCGCCACTGTCTTGAGCTCGGCCACTTACAACAAACTCCGGAGAAGTTTTTGGGGCCGGTCCGGGTTCGCACGCCTCCGTGAGCGCTCGCCGCGCACGATCGATTATTTAAAATATATATATTCCTGTGTGGTTTATTTTTTTTATTTCCTGCGTGGTTATGTATTATGCCAATTTTAGAATATGCATGTGTTGTTTGTTTAAATTTTACCCTTTGTGGGTGAATGTTAAATGCTTGTGTAGCATGTTGAATGATTGTATATTTTTATTTATTTGGCATATAAGTACTTATGTTATTTCGGTGTTTTCTCAACAAAATTTAATTTTGGAAAAACGGGTTCGACGTGTGCAGCATTCCTGTAGAATATTCTTTCCTGATGTACATCTTGTAGTGATGTAATAGGTTTAATTATGCAAAAGGTGATGTAATTATTAAGGCCGTGTAAGGGAATGTGTTTTGCGCAGCGTCGACGGTTTTCGAATTAAATTTTGGCATAAGTACTTATTTTTTTTATCTGTGTGATGATATTATGAGATTAGTTCTTCTCATATAAATGTTTTTCAAAAGATATATTCTTTCAAAATGGATGAGTTTCAACTTTTTGAATAAGTTTCAAAATTAATAGAAAATTAATAAGATTGCGATATTTTGAACCGGCACTGAGTGATGATTACGAGCATAGCGAAGTTTTCGATTCCGTTGTGTCGAGAATAATTTTTCAATCTTATTAATTTTTTCTTCGGAATATGTGCCTAATGTCCAATCCTTTTTTTTTGAATGTAGTGAAATGACTTCCAAAATCATCATAGTCGATCTCACCAGGGGTGATAAGCTAGATGGAAAGAATTATGAAATTTGGCATAGGAAAATGCAATACCTGCTTAATGAACAATGTGTTTTTCGAAACTCTCTCTGTCAAATGAGTCATGCCTGCAGAAGGCACAAGTTCTGAGCATTAAAAGAGGTTTATAACAAATGATTCAATGAAGATCGAAACTGCTCGGTACACTATGTTGTGTGCTATACAAGGCGACTTCATTGGACAGTTTGACACCTACTAGACTGCCAAGGATATGTGGGACAATCTGAAGATTGCATTTGGGCAAATTTCAGCCACGAGGCTATATGCCTTAAATATAAAGTTTCGGCAGTGTATTAAGGACTCAATGGCTGAGCACCTTCGTGTGATGAGCGCCATGATTCGGGCCCTTACGACCGCTGGAAACGAGCTTACTGATGAGCAATAGGTTCTAGTAGTGATTTGTTCACTGCTTGATCCTGAATGGTCCCAGATGAAGCTCCTGATGACGCACAGCGAGAACATTAAAACGTTTAATGACATCTCGCGCCATCTCGAGCTCGAGGCAGAGCGCTTGGAAATGAACAGTTCTGTCACTCTTGTTGCACGCTCCGAGAAGCGCAGTGGGATTGCACCCAAGCGTAAGAAGCTTTGCAATAACCGAGCGCAGAAGAGTCGAAATCAAGCTCCTTTTGGTGGAGTTGGAAATTTCGCAGAGACATTTTGACAGAGACCGCCTTGATGTTTCCTTTCATGGTACTTTATTTGGATATGGTATATTAATTAATGGTTTCTTTAAATTGGAGGATGATTCGTTTCCATTTGCTTCTTCTTCTACTTCTAATCTCTGTAATGAATCCGTTAAATGGCATGCCAGATTAGGCCATATAGGTCAAGACAAAATGAATAGATTGGCTCGAGAAGGCCTTTTGGGGCCTCTCGCCAAAGTTGACCTATCTGTGTGCGAGCCTTGTCTGGCTGGGAAGGCATGTAGAAAGCTTTTTTGGTAAGGCTACTCGTGCCTCTCATCCTTTAGAGCTAATCCACTCAGACATTTGTGGGGCAATGAATGTGAGGGCCCGGCATGGTGCGTGCTATTTTCTCACATTCATTGATGATTATTCCCGTTATGGATATGTGTATTTGCTTTCTCGCCTTAGATTGCTTCAAGCGCTTCATTGCGGAGGCTGAGAATCAAATAGAAAGAAGTGTAAAGGTGTTTCGCACTGACCGAGGTCGTGAGTACTTGTCTGATCAGTTCAAGACTTATTGTGAGCAAAAGGGCATTAGTAGACAGCTCACTATTCCTGGTACTCCGCAACAAAATGGTGTTGCAGAGCGAAGGAACCGTACTCTATCAGACATGATTAGGTCGATGATGGCGCAAGCGCAACTTCCCATAAATTTTTGGAGAGATGCACTTTTAACTGCAGCCTACATCCTTAATCGAGTCTCTAGCAAATCAGTGCCTACTACGCCATATGAGTTGTGGAGTGGTAGAAAACCAAGTTTACACTACTTATGCCCTTGGGGATCAGCTGGATATGTTCACAGCCCCTCACATAAATTCGAGAAACTCGGCCCTAGAGCGAGCAAGCATGTGTTCATCAGATACCCTGAAAATTCGAAGGGCTATGTGATGTATGGTGAACACCCAGATGGTGGTATGACCGAGATTGAGTCTCGTGATGTGGAATTCCTAGATGGGGAATTTCCAAGCATTGGTGAAATGTGAAAAGACGTCGGATTGTATGAGTTACAGGACGACGCTACCCCATCTGCAATTAAGGGTGATCGATCACTTCCCGAAGTCGCTGAAGGAAGTGGTAGCGATCCTCCGGCTAGTGGGAGTGCTCCCTTAAATGAGAGCATACCTATGGAAATCGGCAGTTCAGATCCTCAATTACGTAGAAGTGAACGTGGACATATTCCCTGTCGACATTTTGAGATCGAAGGGGATATTTTCATGTGCACTCCGCTCGATGATGATGAACCTACTTCTTATAAAGAAGCATTAGAGACATCAACTTGCAGTGAGTAGATGACGGCTATGAAAGATGAGATGGACTCCATGAGCAAGAACCAAGTATGGGAATTGGTTGACCTTCCGCCTGGGCGCAAGTCTATTGGAAATAAATGGGTTTTAAAAATTAAGCGCAAGGCGGATGGATCAATCGATAAATACAAAGCTCGGCTCGTGGCCAAGGGCTACACTCAGAGGTAAGGGGTAGATTACAACGAGACGTTTGCTCCCGTTGTGCGATTTGCCTCTATTCATTTGATTCTAGCCTTAGTGGCACACCTAGATTTGGAATTGTTCCAAATGGATGTCAAGACAGCTTTTCTCAATGGAGAATTAGTGGAAGAGATCTACATGGATCAACCTGAGGGTTTTGTACTCAAAGGTCAAGAAGACAAAGTTTGTTGTCTTAAAAGATCCATCTATGGTCTTAAGCAGTCGTCGAGACAGTGGTATTTTAGGTTTCACGAAGCCATCACCTCTATCGGTATGTCCATGATAGAGGAGGACCACTGTGTATATGTCAAGAAGACAGAGAATGGGATTTTGTTCCTCTCTCTATACGTCGACGATATACTATTGGCTGGAAATGACATGGAGTTAATTAATACCACTAAGGTGTGGTTGTCTCTCAACTTTGAAATGAAAGACATGGGTGAGGCGAGCTATGGGTTCGGTGTAAAGGTCATCCGTGATCGCTCTAGAAAGCTTCTTGGTTTGTCTCAAGAAACTTATATTATTCTAGAGCGTTTAAGGATGCATCATTGTAAACCCGTTGATACTCCAGTGGAGAAGAATCAAACTCTGAGTCTTGATCAGTGCCCTAAAACGGATAGCGAAAAGGAGCAAATGAGTAGGGCTCCTTATGCGAGTGCAATTGGCAGCCTGATGTACATTATGATGTGTACGCGACCTGACATTTGCTTCGCTGTTGGCTTGGTAAGTTGTTATCAGAGCAACCCATGACCTATTCATTGGCAAGCGGTCAAGAGAATCCTTCGATATTTAAAAGAAACCAGTGATCCCGTCCTATGTTTTTCAAACTGGGGATTTGAGATTGAAAGGATATAGTGATGCTGATTGGGGCGGTGATAGAGATGAGTGCAGGTCCACCTTAGGCTATGTGTTTGGAGGCGGTGCAATTTTCTTGTGTAGTAAGAAACAGGGCTGCGTTGCCTTGTCTACTATGGAAGCGGAGTACGTTGCTTGTTCAGCGGCCGTTCAGGAGGCTGTTTTGGCTAAGGAGATTTCTCCAGCATCTCGACTTTGTGATTCGAGCTGATGAACCTGTTGAGATATTCTCTGACAATATTGCTGCCATGGAGTATGTGAAAGACTCCAAGTATCATGGCAGGATCGAGCATATAGACATTCGGTTTCACTACATTCGAGCCATGATGAGGCTAGGCGAGGTCACTCTTAGACATATCTCCACCATAAGGATGGTGGCGGATCCGTTGACCAAGCCGATAGTTGGGGATTTGTTCCAGACCCACGTTACGAGTTTGGGTCTCCGTAGGTTTTGATATATGGACATTATTTTGTATCTTACGCTTTATTAATGAAAATATGTTTTTAAATATGATTGCGTAATTGATACTAGTAGGCACATATTCGATAAGTCACCAGACTCAGATCAGCCCACTCGCACGGGTGATCGCCCTGGCACCTAGGTGGTGAGCAGGATGAGACTAGAATCATATTAAACTTGAGTAGTTGTAATATGATTACTTTGTTCATATATGTTATGAATGAAGTGTTGATATAAATTAAAGTCGCCTTAATTAGTTTAAGATGAGACTCTAAAGAGTTGGATATGAAGGTTTTTATGTAAAATTTCATATCGAGCCTGTATAGTAGCCGAACCTAAGTGCTCAAGTTAGAGAGATGACTTGAGCTATGGTGGTTAGATACCTTAGTGGTACCTAGACCAAGGTTCGTATGGCGTATTTTCTAGAGCGTGACTTGACCCATTCAGTGGGAGCTCCGCCATAGCATACATATCATACTGTATGTGCTTGTCGACCAGTTAGTAGAGTGACATAAGTCCTTCCCTCCATGTCACTGTGTGAGCACTAACCCTTTTGTGCCCTCGACTTTAGAACTACGTTATGAAGTGAAGGTCCAAAGTAACTAACTTAGCATGTATCTCAGGGTCATGAGAAAATACGATCTCGCGGAGCATGACTAGTAAAGTGCTTGGACCGATACAGATTAACGTGAGGGGCTGAGGAAGATGTTTCGATAACACACCACGTAAGTCTTGTGACTCATTGCCCGGGCGGTTATCTCAGTTGTGTTACTTGAGATAATCATGAGCACGAGAAATAACTGTGGGGTCGAGCCCTGTCATTACAGGAGAGGGGCTTTGTGTTGCTTAATCCGGTGTGTGTTGAAACGTCTAGGGCATAGACGAATTAAGTCAGTGATGTGCTATGTTAGTTTGGTGGTGACTTAATATAGCACTCCTGCATGTGGTTCTTTCGTCAGGTCGCACGCTCCATTACCCGTATGAAGAGATGAACGAGTGAGAGAGAATTGGCCAATGTGGCCAAGTGGGAGATTGAAGCCACGTGGTATGTCCACATTGGCGGGTCTTAATTGAACCCGATCCACTTAAGTTGTGGATTGGGATTTATCCTAATAAGTTTAGGATAAGAATAAATTATATGTTTCTTGTCCGTTAAGAAACATATCTCCTAGTGAATATCTATTATATGTTAATAGATATCCCGAACCTTATCCTAATCCTTGTAGGATTCAGGATATTTAGGGGTTCCGTTATTCTATAAATACATCCCCTATTCTCTTGAGTAGAGAGACGATCGAATACGAAATCTCCTCTTTATCTCTCTTCTTCCTCTCTCGGATTTCCACCTACGTTTCCGGGGTTTTCGAGTGTGGACATTGAAGAGGACTCTGGTAGCCCTCTTCGATTGGCATCCGATCCGCATCCGATCCGACGATCCGTGGCGTAAGGCGTACGCGTGGGAGAAGGCGAGAAACGTGGGAGATCAAGAAGCATCAAGACAGGACGATCCAAGAAGGCTAGTAAAACAAGCAGAGCGATCCGATTTGGGTTCCCGGATACGTTGGCTATCCGGTTTGTAAGTTTCCGCTGCCCTAATATTTCCAACAACCTTCACCTTTTCCCTGCCGTACAACTTTCCGGACTACGGCTTGCCCTATTCTCTCACTATCTGTTTCGGTTGTGGTCCCTGCGCTTTGACTACGGATTTTGCGAACCCCCTATCCTCTCACTATCTGTCTCGGGTTGTGGTCCTTGCGCTTTGTCCTGTTGCCTCATCAGTTCTGGTGAGTGGGCAATAACATATTTGCTTTTGATTTCAGATTCTCGACAATCTTTTTTTGTGGTATTAATCAGACCTTGATGGTGCAAAGCACGTGCCACCAAAAAGCTTAGGCTTCAGAGTTATGATGTTAAAAAAGATTAACAAAAATTCTGGCAGTGCAAAACATATTTCGTCAAAAAATTATGCTTCAGCCTTAGCATATTAAAAGCAATTAACAAAAAAGAACTGAATGCTCCTGATTAATTGGTTGGAGCTCGAATTTCGTGTTCGGTGTTGATTATTTACGGACGCCCTTTACTTGGGATTCTTTTGACTCTTCTGGAACTGGAATAGGTTTTGTTTCAAGTCTAATATGCAGAGTTGGTGTGGGGAAATTGCTCTATTCTTTTTATAATTTGGACTTTGTTCTGTTTACAGTAGAGAAAGTTTTAAAGAGAATATTCTTTAACATGTCTTGGCCTGTGTGGGAAAAAAAAAGGCTAGAGGAAGTTTTAAAAAGAATATTTTATAACTTCTTGATGTCTTGGACTGTGTGGGTAAAAAAAAAAAGGGTGTCTGTACTGTCAGTTTTACAGTTACGGTCTTTGCTTACGTTCTTATATTTATATACGTGGGATGGTTCAACCAAGGTTTTGAAAGATATTTCCTTATATCGATATGTGTATACACTTGCGATCTCTAAACCAACATTACTTTCTTCTGATTTTAGACTCGTTGTTGCTGTCAATTTTTCTTCTTTTTCTTCAAGTTTGTGATGCTAAGCTGAAGAAAGAACCACAAATATTCCCTTCCAATGAGTTGCGCTTTGGGCGAAATGGAAGTTTAGGCAGTCAGGTCATAGGCAACTGCTTCCTACTTTTGTGATTCTCAGTGATTAACTGCCTCCCTCTTTTCCCTCATGTGATTTCAATTATTTCTGAAGTAGGGGGGGAGTGTAGAAAACATTTCAAAAGTATTAAAGTTTTAGAAAGTTACTTGACTGGAAAAAATTTTGAAAATTGAAAAATGTCTGAAAATTCTTCCTAAGTTTATTTTAGATATGCCTTGGATTCTGGATCTTTTGTAAATGGTACCATTTACATATAATGTGTCTTAGATTGCTTGACACAAGAGTAAAGGATTTTCATGTAGATAATCCTGTTAAATTGAAATCTTATCATCAATTGTCATTCTTCACTACAATTTAATTTTACATTATATAATCAATTGAAGTTCTCTTCCACAGTAAATTGGAGTAACATTATAAATATTACAGTTTTAGTAAGCTCTAGCTCAGAGTTGTTGGATGTAACTGTTGTAAAACTGAAGCTTTCCATGTAGGAATGATAGTGATCTTGGCTTCACCTTCTTGTGGTTAGAATATGATTTGGACCAATTTGGGGCCGGAGATATTTTCTATCAAGTTATTACAATTGCTGCTGACTTTACTAAATCGTTCCTGCTAGTTGTAGGTTCTTTGCTTCTCTTCATAGTTGTGATATTTGCTCTGCATAAAAGTTTTGAATCCAGAAATATGATTTTAATTGCAGCACGTTTGTTTATCCATATAATGTTTCTCTGTCCTTTGGAAACAAATCAGGATAATAAACCCTGAATTTTAATTCCCGAATTCAGCTAGGTAATCTTGAATTCTACTAGACCGGTGTATTTAATTTCCCTATGTTCTTCATGGAATTCTAAAGTTTGTGGTTGGATTACCGATTACCTAGATGAATAATTTTTAAATTCCAAATCAGCAACCTTTTTATAAGCAACAGTACGCATGGGTTTTCATTCCGAGTTCTAAAATCTGTTTTCTTAAATACTGAATATGAATTCTAAACAAAATATATTTGTTTTCTTTATATTCTTTATGAAATACGGAATTTCATTGCTGAATTCTGAATTCCCATGCTACGATGACCTACTCCTCGAATACCAAATGGTTGTGATAATTGAGAGAGGTCCCTACCTTCTTGGTTAGCAATGGTGGTATTTTGGATGGCCTATTCTATAGGCAACCAGCCAGTTTTATTTGTGCTCTGAATACTTTCAGTATGCATATGGGTTTTTATGCAGTTGGCGTTAGTAACCAAGCAGGTTTTGGTTCCAAACTGATCATATTTGATAACTGGGAGAGTCTAAGCAAACCATATTTGTTTTCCCTATATTCTTCATCGAATTCTAAATTGTTTCCTTGAATTTCTGAATTGTCTACTTGATCTTGTGAGCATTGTTTCCCATCCTCCTTAACTGAACCTTACGTTTCTTGTGCATCGTTTTACTAATTGTTGTAATTGTTTCCCTTCTTTCCCCAACCCCCCTTCCTTATTTTTCCATCCAGAATTGTATTATAGTTTATACTATTGTTTGGTTTGGTTCTTGCGTAATGACTTTATTAAATTAAATTCCTCTCCACCAAAGTTGTTGATGTACGGATGAGTTGTGGACCACCAGTTTTACATTTGTTTGTTTGTACTTTTTTTGGTTGTGTTTAAATTTACTATTCTTACCTTCATTTTCAGACTAAGTGCCGATGCATTGTTATTTTTCTAATATTACTTGATTTCATTTATTTCTTCCTGTTTCTTTTTGATTTTCTTGCTCTTCTTTTAAGGCTATGATGATGAGTAGAGGAAACTGTGGAAAATATTGCCTTTCAACGAGTAGAAGTTTGGATGGCCTACTTATAGGCAACCGCTTCGTACTACTGTTATTCTTAGTGATTGTCTGAGTGATCGCACACATTTCCCTCCAATGATAATCTATTACTCAGCAACCATTTCCCTACCGTCCTGTTCCTTTGATGACGTTCCACACTTTTTCTGTTTACAGTTGTCTACTCGGTAGCTATCTGCTGCTTCTATATGTTCTCTTATGTGCAGCACCGTTGATTCTACTTAACTGAGCCTTCTTTTCTGGATTTTTCAAACTGTTTACGGTTCTACTTTTATTTGATGTTACTTAATTCATTGACTGTCCTATAGGTTTTACTCTTTGTAGTTGAGGTTACATTTCTTTTGCAAAATGAATCTTGCTCTTTCATCTTATGACGAGCCCTATTTTTCCATTCAGTTTGGCCCTTCAGTGTGGTCTCAAAATAATAGTTGCTTCAGATTCTAAAAAACGTATAAAGTTCATACATTCACCGGCGTGTTCTTTTGTCTACAAACAATGTCATAAGGTTGCTGAATTTAAGAGGTGGTGCCTTTTAGTGGTTTGCATTCATTTATGTTCTTAAATGAGTTGGCTCTGGCATGAGAAAACCATCTGCGGCTTATTGATGAATCCATGAACTTGAAGATTAACTGTGTTAAATTTTAAAATCCATCATGCCATTGGCATGAAAGTTCTGAGAAAGGTTACCTATTGCAATATTCAGTCTTCATCCAATTCTGCAATATGTAGAGTATTAATTTTCCTTATTTTGACTATGCCAGTATTTAAGGATTATATACAGTATACCAATGTTAATGGAGAACATAAGCAGGCATGAATTAAACCTCCTCGAATTAAGGATCTTGTAGAAGATAATTTCCTTTTCTAATAGTTAAAAAAGAAGCTACTTATGGATACTTATATTTGAGTAAATATGACTTAATGCATATATATGTAGGCTCGAAAATTTGGACTGATAAGAAAACATGCTTTGAAGACTTTTAAATTGTATATTTGAAATTTGTGGAATTATAATTTCCCGCCGCGAAGCGCGGGCCTCCACTAGTATTAATTAAAATCCAACAGCTTAAAATTAACTTAGCTAATTTTATTTTCTATTGGCACAAATCAGTCTCATAAAAAGTGAAACTTGAAAACTTATATGTACTTAATTAATTTGGCCTAAAAATTGCTTTTCTATAATTAAGTATGATACTAGAATAATAATAATAGTAATAATAATAATAATAATAATAATAATAATAATAATAGTAGTATTATTATTATTATTATTATTATATAAAATTAAAAATAATAATTAAATATTTACGCCGTCATGCTAATTAATGTCATTGATCAACCAGTGGTTGACGACCCACTGACTGGACTCGACAGGCACCTAGTGGCCGGGTGATTGCCACACAGGTGCAAGATCAGCTAGGGATCGACGACTAGGTATTATTTTATTAAATTAAATGATATACAATATAGGGCATTGTTTGATAGGATGCATCACATTTATTCATGGTAAGCAAGATATTTGCTCTTACTCATGGTATTATCATCATAGGCACACACTAAGTGGGTTTAGGTTCCGGACCACACCTTCTATGTCACCGACTACTACCTTGCCTATCCGATATGGATTGGTGACTAGATCATGCCAGTGGACTTATTATTGTTGAGACGGATTAAGGGTTTCGACATCGTGCTAGAGATGGACTGGCTCTCGAAGTATTGTGAGACTTGAGTCATCACCTTTCGGGAATCAAGGCAAAAGAAGTTTGTCTAGTAGGGTTGTAGAAACTCACTTTTTGCCATGATTATCTCTACATCCTGAGCGAAGAAGTTGATTAATGGCAGACATGTGGCCTCCTTGGCCATTGTGGTGGAAGATTGAATCGAGTCTCCAGTACATGAGGGTATTCCTGTACCCCACGAGTTTTCGAATGTATTCCCAAAGGAATTACTGGGAAAGCTGTTAGACTGGCTGATTGAGTTTGTAATTGACTTAATTCCTAGGACCATGTAGATATCTATGACACTCTACTGTATGGTACTGTGGAGTTGAGAGAGTTTAAGGCTCAGTTACATGATCTGCTGGAAATGGGCTTTATTAAGCTAAGTGTGTCCCCATAGGGTGCTCCAGTGTTATTTGTGAAGAAAAATAGATCTTTGCGGTTGTATGTGGATTACAGAGAACTTAATATAGTCGCAATAAAGAATAAGTATTCATTGTCGTGTATTGATAAGCTATTTGGTCAGCCACAGAGGTCCTAGGTGTATTCTTAGATTGACCTCTAGTCTAGATACCACCAATTGAGAATCAAGCCGGAGGACATGCACAAAACGACTATTAAGATGCGATATGGTCATTAAGACTTCACTATGATGCCATTTGGGCTCACCAATGCCTCAGCAGCTTTTATGGATCTTATGAATTATGTCTTCAAGCCTTTTTTGACTAATTTTTTGTGGACTTCATTGATGTATTTTTGTGACGCCCCAACTTCCCAGGGGGTCACCCATCCTAGGACTACTCCCGTCCTAGCACGCTTAACTCTCTTAACCTCTTGGGCCTTGCCATCACCCAAAATACTTAAGCCGGGTTAAGAGTTTTAGCCCTATTATGTCTTATATATAGGACTAACTGGGGTCTCGCAATCTCCCCTCCTTTAAGCCCTGACGTTTTCGTCAGGCTCAGACTCACAAGTACCAGGCGATGTGAGACTCGTCTCGCTAGCCCGTCATCCAGACCCTGGCTCAGCCGAGACTCATCTCACACTTCCGGCTGGTAATTGGCTCTGATACCATCTGTGACGCCCCAACTTCCCAGGGGGTCACCCATCCTAGGACTACTCCCGTCCTAGCACGCTTAACTCTCTTAACCTCTTGGGCCTTGCCATCACCCAAAATGCTTAAGCCGGGTTAAGAGTTTTAGCCCTATTATGTCTTATATATAGGACTAACTGGGGTCTCGCAATTTTGCTCTAATCTCAAAGTGACAAAGAATATAAGAATATTTTAGAGAAATTTTGCAAGTTCTTCGGGAGCAGAAACTATTCACCAAATTAAAGAAGTGCGAATTTTGGCTCTAAAATGTTGCATTCTTGGGGCATGTAATTTCTGAAGTTGGTGTTTTGGTGGACCCCAAGTAGGTGGAAGCAATCAAGGATTGGCTTCCACCTATGAATGTTACCAAAGCCCCAAAGTTTATCAATCTTGCGGGGTATTATCGGCGGTTTGTGAGCACTCTACTTATGTGCCTTACACATAAGGGAGCCACATTTATTTGGAGTGATGAATGCAATAAAATGTTCCAATTGCTGAAGAAAAAGCTGACATCGGCTCTAATCCTCATCTTGCCTACAGTGGGAAAAGGATTTGTGGTATATAGTAATGCATCCCGAAATGGTCTTGGGTGTGTTTTGATAAGGAGGAGAAGATGATAGCCTATACCTCTTAGCAGTTGAAGAACTATAAGAATTATCCTATCCATGACATAAGAGCCTCAAGTATTTGTTCACCCAACAATAGTTGAACCTAAGGCAGCATAGATGGTTGGAGTTGTTAAAGGACTACGACATCACCATTTTGTATCACTCCAAAAAGGCAAATATGGTGTAAATTTGGTGGCAGATGCACTAAGTCGCAAGTCATGGAAACCCTACAATACTGATCACAAGACAAGAGCACTGCAAGAAGAGATGCAACAGTTTTGGAGGTTGTTTCATCCGACATCTTGATCAAACTCATGACACTCATAGTATAACTGTCCTTGTTGGCAAGGATCAAAGGAACACAACCATCATATATGAAACTCCAAAATGTGCAGTCCTACGTTGAGAGTAGGCATGTAGAGAACTTCAATACGAACTCCAACAGAGTCTTACGATTTCAGGGTATCTGGGAGGAAATCTTGAGAGAAGCACACTATTCTCCATATGAAAGTGGGAGCAAAGCGGTACTAAAATGTACAAGGACTAAAATATATTATTAGTGGTCTGAAATAAAATGTGATGTTGGATGCTGTGCAGCTCAGTGCTTAGTGTGTCGGTGCTTAGTGTGCCAACAAGTGAAGACCTCTATCGACTTTCAACAAGCAAGTTACAAAGTTTACCTTGTGGGGTTCTAATGGAAGTAGTTTAAAAAGCTATTAAAATAGTTCCGGCGAAGTTTTGGGAGTTATTCAGGTGTTTTCTAGGCAAGCCGGGCATGAAAACGGACTCTGAAAGGTGAAATCTACCTAAACTGTAGATTTTGTATTAAGTACCGGTATTGGAATCTGGATACCGGTACATAATACAAAATGGAGAGGAACCAGCTTTTAGTGAGGAATTGAACCTGAGTATTGGTATCGGGATGGCTGAGTATTGGTACTAGAAAATTGGGTACTGGTATGTAATAGAAACCTGAAAATTCAACGTTTGGGTTTTGAGGAACTGGAAATGGGGTACTAGAACTAAATGCTCGAGTACCGGTACACAGTTCTGCAGAATGCAGTTTTAAAGAGTATTTTGATAATTTCATAGTGGGGGCTTATATAACGGGACCTTTTTCCTTTTTCCCCTATATGTTCGCCCCACACACACGCGCACAAACAAGGAAAGAGAAAGAGAGAGGAGCTTTCTTTCCTCCTCTGCTCCATCTTCTTCCAACTATGGGGGTTTGTGGAAATCAAGCTTGGAGAAGGATTTTGAAGGTGGAGCAAGCCTTTTAGTGCTAAGTTGAGCTAGTGGAGCTTGAATTTGAGATAAGCTCATGGAGTTTGATATTAGGGTTTGGATTTAGACCTTGTAAATGGGATTTTGATGAACCCTAGGCTAATCTAAGCTACATTTGGTAGAGAGTAGCAAGAGAAATTAGGTTTTTCTTAGATTATTGGAAACCCTAGGTCAAAACAGGGATTTTGGATTTAAAGGGGTTTAAAAAAATTTTGACCTCATAAGTCTCTAATTGAAAAGTAGTTTGACACAGAGGACAACTTTGATTTGGATTACGATGAGATTACGACATCCAATTGGGAGAATTTGCTGAGTTTCATTCTTTAGGCTTAGGTTGAGTAGAATCGGCATCGGAAATCAAATTGTTGGAAATCCTAGCAATTAGCAATTAACCAAGGTAGGCGGTGCTCTCCGAAATGGTTGGATTTCTTCCTATGTCTAAATCTCATTCCTTGAACATATGTGTATGTGAATAAATTGTATGTAATAGGATTCAATTAATTCTTATTTCAGAAACGTGCAAGCCTCCTATGAATATAAGAATGATTGTGATTGAGAACTTGGGATTTAGAATGCATGAACTTAGTGACACATGAACCCTAATGAGTTATTGAACTAGTAGAGAAAACTAGTGGTTTGGACATAGAAAATAAAGTGTAGATATTGGAATAAAGTGAGATATTACATGCCATTATGATGTTGAATGTAAATCTAGTGACAGAGTAATGGATTGGGTATGGATTGTTATGCATGAAAAAAACATGGCATGAATCGAGAGTCCCAAGCATAGTTAGTTAATTCGAATTCGGCAAAAATTCGGTATGGATATAATACGCATAAAATTCGTTTTCTAATTTTTAAATTCGTTGAAAATTCGGCTTAAAAAACGGATTCGGTATAAAATATAAAATATAAGATAATTTATATTTAAAAATAAAAATTATAAGTTTTTTATTCATATTTTCAATAATTCACGAATAATTCGGCTGGCCCAAAAATTCGCGAATAATTCAGGTTCTTTGGTTAAAATTCGTAAACGGACCGTTTAATTCGGATTTTCAATAATTCGCGAATTAACTAAGTAGGGTCCCAAGTGTAAATGTGGAATTGGGTCATTGCATGTGCCAAATGTGTTGCTATATTTCATGTCTTATAAAGCATTGTTATGTCCACATATTGTGTTGTTTGTACATTCTATTGATGCGCACGACATAATTGAATGGAATCTCTAGTATAAGTGGAGAAAAGCGGTGTATATGTAACGTGACAACTAGTGCTTTGATATTGTTGAGCATGCGAGGGATTGAAAGATATCCTTTGGACCATGCTAGAGATTGAAAGAGATCTCTTGATGTTGTTGTTGTCACAATGGTTAGTGGCATGAGTTGTTTGAACCTTGAGTGCTAAAGAGAGATTGGCTCATTGCACTTGTATGGCATTCGGTGCCTCGCCATTGTTGAGCATTGCATGACATGAGGTTGTTGTTCCAACCGGCAGGTGGTTGGCCCACGGATTGGTTGGCGGAATCATACTCACATAGTTTGTTGTTGGCTTGTGGAGATCGCGACTCCCAAGTCGTGAGCTCTGGAGTGTCACACGTAAATAGGCAAAGGTCATGACGGTGCCTCCCCGACAGGTGGTGTAAGGACTGAGATTTTTACAGTGTAGGTAAACTCTCAGTTGACGATGTTTTTGTGTGTAATTTAATTACAAAAGCACTCGTCAAGTTTCGGGCGAAATCGAGTTAAAACGGAGATTCTACGCGATTTCCAAGTTCGACTTAAGTGAATAGTAACTCGGTTTTCCGGAGAAGTCACGGTGCGAAGTTGACTTCTGGCTCGTATCGGACTCCGTTCATAGCAGTCCAATAGCTCGTTTCGAACGTTTCAGTTATTCTGGGACTAGTGGCACTGACGGATTTTGGGTTTGACGCACGGATTTTGAGAAAATCTGAAAAATACGTGTTTTTATGTAAATGCGTCATTTTGGCCCTTCGAGAGAAAGCGGATTTCGTCGTAAATCCGTAATCGATCGAGGCGAACCAAAATCGTAGCTTTGTTCTCTCCGTTGTGCTGATCGTACTGGCGCGATCCGTTCGCAAATCTGACGGACGGATCTACGGAGATTGCGCGTTGATCGAGGAGAGGTTGTGAAGGGCAATTCTGTAATTTCGCAAAAGTTGCGACATTTTATGTACCGTTTCGCTTGAGATCTTCCGTGGAGGGGTATTCGTGCATTTTACCCATGCTGTGAGAGTCTCAGATTAAAACTCTGAGTTTGGAGGGACTTATTTGCAATTTTCACTTGTTCTTTATACTTGCGCTCTAGGGTTTGCTCCATTAGAAACCCTAACCCTAACCCTAGCCCTAGCTTTTCCCCCAGCCGCCTCCCTTGGCTTCCCCCTGCCCTAGCTGCGTTCCCCCGGCCGGCCACCACCGCCCGGAGCCTCCCTGAGCGCCGCCGCGGCCGCCGTCGCTTGCCGCCGCCGCTCTTTCTTTGCTTGGCCGAGCCCGGGCCAAGGAGGGCTCGCGGCCTCCCCGCGCGCGGCCGCCGCCTCCCTCCTCCTTCTCCGACTTCGACCGTCGGCGCCGCCGCCCCAACCCGCCGTGAGCGCCGCCGTACCCGCCGCCGTCTGCAGCCCGCCTGCACCCAAGTGCGGCCGAGGTCCGCGCACCCCGCGCGTCGCCGCCGCTCCCCCGGCGCCGCGCCGCCTTTCCGAGCCGACCGCCGACCCCGCGGTCCGGAGCTCCCCGACCGCCGCCGTGGCTGCGCCAAGCCCCTGGAGCCCGAGCTCCCTTCGTGCGGTCTTCGCTTGATCGGCCGCCGCCGCCATCGCACCCAGCCATCTTCTGAGGTGAGCATCACACTCCTCACCTCCCCCGCACCCATTCCTGGCCGCCGCGGACCTCGCCGTGCCGCCGGAAGCCGGCCGGCGCAACCTTGCCCCGGCCAAGCCCGAAATAGGGCTATCCTTGGCCATCTTGTGTTCCGAGGCCCTGCGATCTCCACGGAAGGGAGCACGATGATCGTGAGTCATCGCTGATCATCGTGCTCACCTTAGTTTCTGTCGGGGAGGTTTCGTTCAGCCGTTGCGGCGTTGTCGACCCGATTGAGCCTGTTTGGCTGCTGTTCCGGGTTCGCGCGCATTTTTCCGGCTATCCGAGGCCTGCGAGGTGAGCACGGTGATCGTGAGTCGCGTCGATCACCGTGATCATCTCGATTTGGATAAACAAAGGTCCTGGTTAGTTCCGTTCGGCCCGTTTTTCCCGATCGCGCTCGTTCGCACATTTTGGGTTGCTCCTGCGCTCTCCACAGTGGACGGCAGTGCTCCGAAAGGTGAGCACGGCCTCCGGCATGCTGAGACCTAGTAGTACGTGTCTCGGCAGACCCTGGAAATTCTCGGTTTACGTGTACGAGCGACTTGATCGCTCTAATTACATAAAATGATGGTATTTTATGTAATTAGAGGGACTTTTGTGTAATTGTACATCGTGTGGCTATCGTGAGCAGCATGTTTGAGTGTGTTTGACCTCGGTGTCCATGATTAGCTTTCGCGGAAATCGAGAAGTCGGTTTCGGCGCGTTTTTCGGCAAAACTTGCAGAAAGAACGCGGGTTTCGGGTCGGATTTCTTCCGACGTAGTTGGTTACTTTGTGTTGCTGCCAAAACATCCCAATTGGAGTGTTTTGGGGCAGCGGGTGACTCGTGGCACGAGTCGGTGAGTTTCGGGACACTTAGTGGGTCCCGACGGCATCCCGGTGTGGTTTTCGGGACTCCCGGTGAGTTACGGTGATCGATTTTGGGAAACCGATCAGGGGACTTGTGTGGGAGTTTGTGAGTCTTGTGTTTTGAGTTGTGGGTTGGTTACTGACCCGGTGGATCTTCGTAGGTCCGGTCGACTTGGGCGTACCCAGTGTTCCGACTCGACTTTGACAGGTGGGTGCTTCGAGTTGGTAGTCGGTGAGAGCGTTTCGCCTCCTTCTCCTGTTTTTTTTCTATTCCAGCATTATAGTCTCTACATGTCATTGCTTATTTATCGTTTGATTATCGTATTCCGTTGATTGCATATTATTAGTGGTTGATAGACATGTAGAACCGGTTGGCATTTGTGTTTCAGTATCTCTGTTGACTTTGGGTCCCGGCAACACATTGCCTCTCTCGTCATGTGTTTCGATCTGGTTGCTCGAGGTTCGGCGTTGTACGCCCTAGCAGTTTCACAGTTCGGCGATGTACGCCATTGTTGTTGGCTTCGGCCTAGGCACCGGCTTTAGCTGGGTTTCTTTTTGAGCATACCAGCATGACTTAGTCACAGCACTTGGGGGTATTCATGACACCGGATCGGTTTGGCCACCGATCGGAGGTGTACTTATCCGGATGGGTCGTCCTTTGGGGCGGATGGATCGAGTCGGTGCGGGTTAGTGACGGGCGGCGCTTGAGGTGCGGACCAATATAGCAGGCACAGATTGGGTACAGTTTCTGGTTCTTTACTTTGAGGCATTATTAGCATTGTTATCTATACAGTAGCAGGTTTATTTATTGCTTGTTATTAACTGTCGTAGCCTACCGTAGTTCTATTTTATATCACTTATATATTGTTTATCTATCTCCTTTGATCTCCCGGTGATTACGGCTTGCCTTCGTGGCTTGCGGTACCCGGAGGAGACATGTTTACATGTTCTCACCTCCCCCACTATTTTCAGTGCATCAGGGTAAGGAGATAGTGTTTGGGCGCAACGAGAGGACGACCTAGCTTCTTTGCCATAGCGTCGTCACCCTGGTTATATTTTATTTCCTGCATTTTCTAGTTTCTAATAATTAATGGTTCAGTTAGATGATCTTACTTGTTTGTCTGAATATTGTGAGCTGAATGGTTTGGTTTTTCTTTGCATGTGATTGGAGTTTATGAGTACATGGTTTTGGTTTATGGATCTTCAGTTTTGTGATATGCATACTTTGGCTCTTGGATTGTATTCGTGGTTTTCCGAATCGTGGTTTCTACCCCTCGAGGTAGTCGGCTTTCAAAATAGAGTTTCCGTGTAGGAAACAGTTTTCAAAAGAATTTCGAATGGCTTTCTTGGTTGAATGAATAGAGTTTGAAAACAAAGCTTCCGAGTGGGGAGCACTTTTAAATAGGATGTTTGTTGTATTGTGCATTGCATCATCCAGCGCCTAAGGAGTGTTTAGAGGCATGCATCATTCTAAGGATTGCTAGCTGTATGGAAATGCACGGCATGATTTGCTTGCTGATTGGTGAATGTAGGTTGTGGTTGAGATCCTATTGTATCAGTTGGTACGCCGTGCAAATATAAAGGAGACTCTGTTCGAGGGAACAGAGGAACTTTGTATTTGTGGCGGGTCTGTAAGTCACGTGGGCAAGGTTTCAAAAAAAAAAAAATTTCCGCTGTGTTTCTATCGAAAAGGACCCCGGGGCGTGACAGGTGGTCATGGTGGTGGCTCGAGAGTGAAAAACCTCCACCCCACGTGATTTGGTAAAGTGAATTGTGGTGCAATTGGGTTAAAGTAAAGAGACAGATTAATGTTAAGCATTTGGTATTCCATATGTATGCATGTGGTGAAAATTTGACCATGTTGATATTATAATGGCACAGTAGCTAGCACTGATTGCATGATGTATCATGGGTAGAGATAGACTTGTATTTTGTGCTTTTTTGCATTGTTGCATCCTGTGTAGAGAGTGAGTATAATAGAGTCACATGTTAGGTGACGAGTTGATCATGCTACCATTGTGAGCAGCCCAAGGTAGGTGGCAAAGCGGTAGACCTAGTCCCTCGTGGCTGAGAGGGGTGACTTAGGTTTGGTCTTATTGAAGCCCTTGATTGGGTTGAGAATGAATTAGGTCAAGAGTAAGTAAAGAGCACCGTTGGACATCTTAGACCATGAAATTCATTCTCCATTGTTGTAAAGGCATAGTAGTTGTAACATATCGCATCCCTGTCGAGTTGCGCCGAGCTTACGTCGAAACGAGCGGAGCGCAGAGTCGGATGGGTTGGAACGGTCCGCAAAGTGTTTAAAATACTTTTGAATGAGTTGCATAGGGGTTAGTGCACCTGGGAGAGCATGGTAGTGGAGTTTCAGCTGAAGTGTTGAAATTTCAGCTCTCGGTCTGGACCCGGTAGCCGAATTCGGGCAGTGCTGGCCAGCCCTGTTTTGGTGAAAGTAGAGGAGGCTATTTGCATGTGTTTGAGTGGGTGAGTATATGTTGAATGGCTTAGGGTTTGGCCTCATTACTCTCACACCTACCAAGAGAACATTTCACTCTCTCTCTATAAAACCCTTTTTTCTCTCTTCCTCTCTCTCTAGAGCTTGAAAAAGGAAGGAGCTTGGGGGGGTTTTGCTTGGAGAAGAAGCTTCCTAGTGGTGGAGGCTAGCTTGAGTAAGAGCTTTGGAAGGAAAGCTTGGAACCTAAGGTAGGTTTCCATTGTTTTGAGCTAGGGTTTGGCTTTTTGCTTCTAGTAGTAGCATCTGGAAGTTACTAGGGTGGATTTCTCTATGTTTTCTCTATGATCAAGGGTGTGTTTGGAGAAGATGATGTTGTAGGGGGGTGTATTAGGGTTTTGTATATATGAGGATGAGTAGTGCTACCGGTACAACTCCAAAGGAGTTGTACATCTTACAACTTATAATCCAACGGTTGATATTCCACAGCTTGTAAAAAAACAAAAATGCAGTGATATCCTCACTCCCATTATCTTGTTTCTACCCTTTCCCCCTTTTTTCATCTCTCTCATCTCATTTCCTTTCCATTGCCCCTCCTCCTCCTTGGTCCTATTTTGGCCACCAGAGCGCTCGAGTCCCTCAAAGCCCTAGCCCTCGGCCTCGACGTGAGCCGGGTCGCCTCCGGTGAGGTCCTCTTCGACGCCATACTCGACCTTCGCGACTCCCTCGGCCTCTCCCAACACCCTCTCGCTCATGCCGCCGCCGATGGATTCGCCCTCTTCTTCGACGAGGTGAAAACCCTCGTCTTTCACCCCCCGTCACCTCTCTTCTTCGGCGCCGGATTGTGGTTGTTAGGGTTTCTCGGATCCCTAGTTGTAGATTGCTACTTGTAGCTTGTTGGACGAAAAAAATATGTGGAAATGGATTTGCGGGTTTATCCCTTGAAAATTTGTCCCTTAAACCCCTTTCCCAACTCTCTGTTTCGGCTTCGCATTGTGGCTATTAGGATAAGATTAAAACACGTGATAAAATATGCGATATAGTTGGTACAGTATATATGGATGTTCCAACCAAGGCGATACCTGTACCCAACCGCAATATAAGTGTTCCGTATATGTCTATGATGTGCAAAACCATGATTCGCAGATAATGGTGGTCCTATCACTACCACATATATTAATGTGCCCTACACCATTATAAATGCACCTCGGTACAGCTATAACTCTTTACATTTTTTTATGAGATTTATTTAATACTGTCATTTATATGGATGTTCGACGGAGCCATAGGTACCAAACCATTTGTATAAGTGTTAGTTTCTGTCTATGATGTGCAAAAGTAGATTGGCAGATAAATGTGGTCCTATCACTACCACATATATAGATTTGCCCTACACCACTATAGATGCACCTCGATAGAATTATAGCTCTTAGCATTTTTTATGTGCTCTATTTAGCACTGTCATATATATGGATGTTCCAAACAAGGAGATAGCTGTACCTAACCGCAGTATAAGTGTTCTGTTTCTAACTATGATGTGCGAAATCAGGTTGGCATGTGCACCTCGGTACAGCTATAGATAGGGCTATTTTTATATGATGTATGCTATAACATTGTCATATATATAGGTGTTCTAACCAAGAAGATAGCTGTACCGAACCACACTATAAGAGTACGATTGCAACTCATACATGTTGGGAAGTATAAAAAATGAGCATTCTCAATCCTAAACCCTAATAAAGCTAGCATTTGTCACATGAATTCAGAACTCTAATATAAGCTGCCCTAATAGAACATTCTAGACCACAAGCTTGCATAATAAAATTCACAATCAATAGGTTGTGAACACTCTTATCAGCTCGCATTATACAACATTCTAAACCCTAAACCCTAAACCCTAAACCCTAAGCACGCAAAACAGGTTTTACTTTATAGTTTATCCTATTATAATTTACCACATTTTTTATTTTGCTACTATGTTGTTTTAAAAAAAAAAAATCTTATTCTGTCATTCTATTTTATATAATTTTTTTTTGTAAAATAAAAATTAAATCGCAAGAAAGTAACTTGAAAATTTTCAAATCACAAGGTGATAGAGTAAAAATGAGCTAAATTATAGAAAAATAATTTGTAGTGAGAGAGAGAGAGAGAGAGAGAGAGAGATAGATGCAGTAGAGGGAGTGAAGTTAGCATCCCTAATTTAGTGAGGCATTTTGGGCCGTCAGATTAGGTAGTTGTAGGATGTACACCCCCAAAGGGGTGTACTGATAGCATTTTCCATATGAGAATTGATCTCATGTAACCCTAATTAGTAGGTTTTCTTACGCGTTGGCGAACTCGGTTCGACGATTCGACGAGTGTACGCGGAGATATTGAGGAAAAAGCCTGTTTCATCTTCGTTTCGCAGTAGCGAGCGGCGTAGGCATCTAAAAATCCTAGAATTTGGTCTACAACATCCGAAATCTCTGAGTTTCCTTTTATGTTTGTGTTACCTTTCATTATGTGTGAGACCCCAGATAGTCCTATATATGAGATATAATAGGGCTAAACTCTTAACCTGGCTTAAGCATTTTGGGTGGTGGCAAGGCCCAAGAGGTTAAGAGAGTTAAGCGTGCTAGGACGGGAGTAGTCCTAGGATGGGTGACCCCTTGGGAAGTTGGGGCGTCACAGATGGTATCAGAGCCAATTACCAGCCGGAAGTGTGAGATGAGTCTCGGCTGAGCCAGGGTCTGGATGACGGGCTAGCGAGACGAGTCTCACATCGCCTGGTACTTGTGAGTCTGAGCCTGACGAGGACGTCAAGGCTTAAAGAATGGGAGATTGTGAGACCCCAGATAGTCCTATATATGAGATATAATAGGGCTAAACTCTTAACCTGGCTTAAACATTTTGGGTGGTGGCAAGGCCCAAGAGGTTAAGAGAGTTAAGCGTGCTAGGACGGGAGTAGTCCTAGGATGGGTGCCCCCTGGGAAGTTGAGGCGTCACATTATGCATGTATGTATAGTACCATTCATGCATATAGGGTAGTGTGACATGTGATTATTGCTTGAGATTCAATTGTATGCTTCTAACTAGGTAAACATATTAATTGATATGAAGCCATGTGAGACATGTATGTTGGAACACTATTGTGACACCCCAATAGTCCCACAACGGATGGGAATGAGATTGTCATTGGGTTTAATAATAGTTGGGCTTAAGTATTTTGGGCCGGTGGTTGGGCCCAACGAGTTATTATTGCTAGTGGGCTGGGTCGTTACATTTATTTGGTATCAGAGCCGGCTCACCAGCTGGACATGTATGGCGAGTCTCGGCTGAGCCAGGGTCTGGATGACGGGCTAGCGAGACGAGTCTCACAGGGCACTAGCAACAATAACTCGTTGGGCCGAACTACCGGCCCAAAATGCTTAAGCCCAGTTATTATTACTAGTATCTAAGTCTCTTATAAATCCAATGACAACCCCATTCCCATCCGATGTGGGACGATTGGGGTGTCACAGACTCCCCCGTTAAGGCCCTGACGTCCTTGTCAGTCCAATCACACACACAGCCCACGATCACCACGCGATGTGAGACTTGTCTCGCTAGCCCATCATCCGGACCGCTCGGCGAGACTACTTACTTGCACACATGTTCAGCTGGTGAGCCGGGTTTGATACCAAATAAATGTAACGACCTAGCCCACTAGCAATAATAACTCGTTGGGCCCAACTACCGGCCCAAAATGCTTAAGCCCAGTTATTATTAAACCCAATGACAATCTCATTCCCATCCATTGTGGGACTATTGGGGTGTCACAGACTCCCCCCGTTAAGGCCCTGACGTCCTCGTCAGTCACATACACAGCCCACGATTATCAGGCGATGTGAGACTCGTCTCGCTAGCCCGTAAATCCGGACCACAGCTCAGTAGAGACTCGCCACACATGTCCGGTGATGAGCAGCTCGATACCAAATGTAAATGTAACGACCCAGCCCACTAGCAATAATAACTCGTTGGGCCCAACCACCGGCCCAAAATGCTTAAGCCCAGTTATTATTACTAGTATCTAAGTCTCTTATAAATCCAATGACAACCCATTCCCATCCGATGTGGGACTATTGGGGTGTCACATCTATACTTGTGTGAATGTGGAACTTGGACTATGACAATAGTAAACGAAGGTGACATTGACATTAGCGGGCAAGATTAGCACCGAGTGATGAATTGCTAAACAAGGTTAAACCTATTATAGCATCATGGCAAGTGTGGCCTAATAAGTGGTATTCATGACTAGGTTCAAACCTGTTATTGCATTGTGGCATCATGGATTGTGGTGAGATAGCAAGTGTGGCTATACATCCTCAAACTGGGGATTGGTTCATACTCACATTGAGTCTTGGCTTGAGGGAGGTAGCTCCTCCTTGAGCGGTGTGCTCCGGACTTGGTCACCACTGGGCGAGGTAAAGTCCTCCCAGAAGACAGCCCCTCGGGCGAGGTAAAGTCACCCCCGATCGATATGGATTTTGGGTTGTGAGTTGTGGGGTTAACAAGTGTTAACTGGATCGATTAGGTGAAGCCAAAGTGAAAGTAAAGCATGCATGCATTTATCATACTCATGATTATATATATCTGTTGATTAGTTTTCTTGCAGGCATAGCATTAGTATTAGTGTGGTTTGCTATATCTACTTCCTTTCATACTTATGCCTGAGTAGACCTAGTGGGCAAATCGGCGAGGTCGGCGGTCGAACCCACTAGAAACTTCGTTGTAGTTCTCACACCACTAACCCCCCAGATCCGAGCGCGAGCGAGGCGGCAGAGGATCGGGACAAGTGTTTAGCGCCGTAGTTAGCAGCCACCGGAGTGTTCGTCATACCCTATGTATAGTTTCAACTTTTGTATGTTGAAC
Organism: Aechmea fasciata; assembly: GCA_025177825.1. Classification (NCBI taxonomy): domain Eukaryota; kingdom Viridiplantae; phylum Streptophyta; class Magnoliopsida; order Poales; family Bromeliaceae; genus Aechmea; species Aechmea fasciata. Next base: position 9,107,475 of record CM045924.1, read on the forward strand.
AAGTGATGTAAATAAGTTGTAATCCATATGTTTTGGTTGGATGTATATACATGAATGCAAAAAGGAAATAATGGATGTAATAGTTCTAGTTTACTTGTATTTGGTTAAAATGTAATCAAATATCATGTGTTGTGGATGTATTGTAGTAGCTTAGAGCTTTTACTACTTGTTGTTGCTTGCCCTCGAGCAAGCCTAGTATAATTGCAATCTCGATGTTTCATTGGCTTAATTATACTTGTTGGCAGATACTTGGGCGGGCAGGGAAGGTGCTGTCTATTCGGCGTCTGTTGACGTACCTAAACCGACCAAATTGGCGGTCGCGTAGCGTGACAGATATAATGGTATCAGAGCGGTGAAAGTAAAAGGTCTAGAACGGACTTAGGAGCCTTAGGATTGGAGACCTTAGGGACTTAGGAAACGTTTAACGTGGACTTGGTTATGCGGAAGCTAAGCGATTGGGTTGTTGTTAGTACTTCTCTAAAAGAAGTTAGAGATGGATTCGAGTGTTTGTTTGTTTTCTTCTTGAGGGATTATGTGGGGCGACTGACTACATAATGCCAAGGGTTGAAAATAAGTACACTTGATTGCTTTCGCTTGATTGGATAGTTAGTTGGAATGTGTAGTGTCACGGGTGTCGAGTGCTACTGTGTGTGTGCTACGTTTCAGGACGTGATGGCACCACCTCGTCGTTCGACGAGATCCACTCCGGCATTGCCTAGTGAGGCACCCGAGCAGTCTGGATCGGACGAAGTGCGCGAGTTGAGAGCCCAAGTAGTGGCTTTGGTCGGGGCTATGCGACAGTAGGGGGAGCAGATTGGGAGGCTCCACGACTTGGTGGCTCGACGGGCGGCGGCGGCTACACCTGTACCTCAGGACTCGTTAACACCTGTGGCACCTACTCCTGCGGTGGCGGCAGCGCCTGTGATGGCTATTCCTCTGACGGCTACAGGTTCTTCGGCTCTTGTTCCCGAAGCACTTGAGGCCGAGCAGGAGCGGTCATTGGCGGTACGTTGACGACTTTTAAGCTGTTTAGCCCTTCGACTTTTCGGGGTGATATGAAAGACCCTTGGTTGATGGAGGCTTGGCTTATTGCAATGGAGGCATTGTTCGAGGATATCTATACCCTTGAGAGGGATAAAGTTCACCTGGCGGCTCACTGTTTAGAGGGGTCGGCTCGGCATGTGGTGGACTCGGGTAAAGAAAAGTTGATTTTTGGATCTTGCTTCCATGACTTGGGAGGCGTTTCGGGAGATGCTACTAATGGAGTATTTTCCCGAAAGCGACAAGCAGAAGATCAAAGAGGACTTTCCCAAATTGCGGCATGGAAGCCGAACGGTGCGGGAGTATGAAAAGGAGTTCTCACACATGGTGAATTATGTGCCGGGTTTGGTTCATAGTGATCGGGACCGAGCGGAGGTTTTCGAGCGTGGGTTGCGGCCCGATATATTCAAGGTCATTCATGCATTCCGCTTGAAGACTTATGAGGATGTGTTGGATCGCACGTTGTGGTTGGAGCGCGGCAACGCAATTGCGTGAGAGGAACGCGATGCAATCGAGAAGGACAAAGACCGGGATAAGTCCAAGAAACGGCCAGCTAGTGGTTCCACGGGGAAGTTGAGTTCTAAGCGACCCCCTTGGTATCAGCGACCACAGTGGCGGGGAGCTAGAAGTTAGACACAGAGCAAACGACTTCCTTCCCGTGTGTGATTTGTGGTGGAGACCACAAAGCTGTTGTTTCTCCTCAACATGAGGGGAGGTGTTTCCGATGCGGCCAAGCGGGGCACATGAGCCGGGAGTGCCCGGGAGGCGCATCACCTACCCCGTCAGTGGCTTCAGTCCAGTATGTTCCACGACAGCTTGCGGGATTACCACCAGCTATGTCGGCTGGATCTCACCATGTGTTAGCAATTTTCTTGCCAACACTGTCATATCATACTACTTAAGTATAGATTTAGTTTTAGTTTTCAATAAACATTTATTGTCAAAAAGAGTAGCAATTAAATGCTTTAAATAACAAATTTTTATTGGTAAGGCATGGAGAGTGGAAAGTTAAGATTGAGAATTTTGTGTCTGGGGGCAGGAAGGTGGTTATGAAGAACAAAATAAAAAAAAGACAGTACAAAAAATTATATTTGTTAAACTACCAATAATAAATTGTTCAAATGATACGGCTACATTTTACCATTCCATGGTTTATGTTATGTAGCATTTTTCTAGAATTTTTGTACATCGCCATGATCTTGTGAAATCTAAAACGAAAGACAGAGTGCTGGTATTTGAAAGATACGATGGTAATTGTAAACAGAAAATTGCGACCTAGCTGTGCATCCTATTATTGGATTTATATTTAGAGCAATGCTTCAATACATTATTAGTATTAAAATTAAGGGATAATTGCCTATATACCCCTCATGCGTCTGAAAATATCCGATCTACCCCTACTTTTTTTTTCTTTCTAAAATGCCCCTCATACGTTCCACCGTTATTCCAAAATACCCCCGCAGCTTATCTCCTGTTAAGTTAATCTGCTAAACGTGAGTTAAATATCTACCACAAAAAAAATTAAAATACCAATTTTGCCATTAACTTAAGGGCAAATAAGAAAGGTTGGTGACGGTAGAGGGGTATATTGGAAAAAACCAAAAGTCGAAATACTTTTGTGCCCTTGATTTTAAGGGCAAATAAGAAAGACAGTGATGGTAGAAGGGTATATTTGAAAATGTCAAAATAGTAAACCTAACAGATTTTAACTCTAAGGGTATAATAGAAATAGGTTAGAACGTAGGAGGGGTATTTTCAATATTAGCCTTCTAAGAGGGGTAAATCGGAAAATCGGGAACTTTTCAGGGGTGTATAAGCAATTGCCCCTAAAATTAAACTCTTAATTAGTAAAGGGTATAGTTGGATTTTACATAAAGTTAACCTATTAAATAGGTTACCAATTTGAATTTGTTAATATGACAATATTGAAAAAAAATTAGTAGTATATACTAAATTTTTCAGTATCTTTTATTTAGTTTTGGTACTTATCAAATTAGATAATACCAAATTGGTTAAGTATCAAACTCAAAAAAAATATTGAATTTAAATTTAAAGTTTTGAAGTTGGTATTGTAATGTAAAATTTTAATTTCAAAATTTATATTAAATTTTTAAATTTTGAATCTACATTGTACTTTTAATCTGAAAATCAAATTTTAATTTTTGATTTAAATTAAAATTTTGAATTTGAACTGAAAGTTTTATTTTAAATTTGTGTCTTATATTTAAAAATTAAATTTGATTTATAATTAAGTTTGTTATGTTGCTTTGCATTTAAATTTATAATTTAGTTGTAATTTGAATTCCAACTATTGTTGTAGGTATTTGAGAAGGTTATAGTATTTTTTAGTTGGATAAAATCGGTTTTGTAGGTCAAAATATTTTTCTATGACCGAAATACCCTTTAAATAGGTACCTGGTGAATAGTATCTATGCCTAAATAGTAAGTAGTCTCTAGAATCATATTACATCTCAACTATCCATGCAAAAAAATAAATGGTCAAGTTTTATATAAGATTTAGATGGTGTATTGAAGTATTTCTCTTATATTTATATCTCATGCATGATTGAAGAATTTAAAAATCAATTTTAGATATCAGGTATCAAAAAAATCGTTGATAAGATAAATGAGTAACTTTGAGCTATATATTGATCGATTATAGGGTGCAAAATTTATTCCTTTTTGGTTCGGGGTTAAGAAAAAACTAGTTATTCCAGAAATAGTGTTAAGTTTGGGGTTAAGGTGGGGTTAAAGTATTTTTGTGTTTTTTTATGATAATAAATAATAAAATCAAAAAGAGTATGGTAGGTCTAATAAGAAGGATAAGAGGTTATTATGAATAAAAAAATAGTGTTTGGTTCATGACAGTGGTAATGTTCTAATAACTTTTTGAGGCGTCTAACCCCACCTCTTTTTGATAGTGTTTGGGGATAAAATGGGGGTTAAGGGGTTATTCCACCCCTTAACCCCCAACCAAACGGGGGCTTAGTATAAATGTAGGTGTAATATTGCGCTTGTTGTAAATAGTGCATTAATTCTTCTTTGTTTTTTTGGAGAGAAAATAGTGCATTAAGTCTGAAGTCAATTTAACTTGATACTTTTATAAGAAATGCTGACAAATCCCACACTCTTTCATTTGGGCCCACTCAATTTTCCCTTTTTGAAGAGAAGATTTTGAAGGAATTGCGATAAATTAAACAAGGGGCCGGATTCACAAGAAAATTAAATCGAGGGCTATTCCGGATCTAGCTAGAAGCCCTTTTCCAAAGAAGCTACTTTCTTTTTGATATATGAATCCCCATCTTCTTTTTATACATCTGCTTACCTTTTGGCACCATTCCGTTCAAATAATGCCAAACCGCTAGTTTAGGTACACACCCACCTACCTTGTAGTTAATGTAAAATACGCCTACGCCTAGCTACCATTTCATATCTTTACATTTATTTTGCTCTCTCGATCACACATACTGGACTCTTCTCCTTAATTATGTTCCCGAAATTATCATCTAGAGTTTCTCTATCTACTTCAAAGGAAATCATTGATGGTCCCTTGAATTTGTTTAGTACATAGTAAAAGCAAGGAAAAACGTGAAACAAGTTAATATTCCAGATGTTTCTCTTTCCTTTTTTCTTTTTCTTTTTTTTAATTTAAGATTCATATAGATCACACTATGGGGCACTTTTCACTAAAAAAGAGATTTAAATTAGACTCTCAATAATAGTCCGACTTACAAAAAAAAAATCAACTAGCATAAGAAAGTGGTTAATATAAGTCTTGAAATTAATTAAGGGACTAGTAATATTATTGCGGTGCCAGAAGTAATTAACCGCTTTAATACTTTGGATATATTATTATTGGATATAATGTTATTGGATATACCGTTATAATATAATCCAAATATTATGTTCACATACAAGCCCAATAGGTGAAAGCGTATTAAGGCCCATATATTAACTGGAGCCCAATAGCTTATTTTTTAAATTCTAGGATTTTTCTACGCTTAACACTATGCTCCAAACTTGACGTCTCTTGGTGTAATACTTCAAGCCCCTAAAACACCCTACTCTCTAACCTCCAACACTTTTCACTAGAAAAGAGATTTAAATTAGACTCTCAATAATAGTCCGACTTAGAAAAAAAAAAATCAACTAGCATAAGAAGGTGGTTAATATAAGTCTTGAAATTAATTAAGGGACTAGTAATATTATTGCGGTGCCAGAAGTAATTAACCGCTTTAATACTTTGGAAGGCACGTACAAAAGGAAAATGTAAAAATACCATCAATTTTTTTTATATCCAAAGTTATAAAATTGTAGTAGGGAACATCACTGGCCAAGCATCCTATTTCTCCAGTAGCATTGGCCACCATGGTTTTGTAATATTTATGGAGAAATATAATTAGAAGCACTTTTGAAGTTATTTTAGCCTTTCAAAATGTAATGCGTTTATGATACTGCAATATCAAGCTAAGCCAAAAAATAGATGATCTCCAAAAATTCTATTCCATTGCCATGGGTTAATTAAGAGAAACCTATTCCATTACCATGGGTTGATTAAAGAGGAACACAAAAGTCTCACAACACTGTACGTTATTGCCTAGTGCAAATGATAAAAAGCTTGATTTTTTTTTTTTTTTTTTTGTTGAGAATAGATAGCATGCTACCCGCTTCATTTATTGAAAGTATGAACTAGGCTACAGAAGTGAAGCAACAAAGACCTCAGGCAGGAAAAAAAAAAAAAACCTTCACAGAAGGTCTCTCCAGGAGAAGATCAGCTGCTTGTCTCTCCAATAATAATCAAGATTCAAGCTTGATTATTATTGGTATTCAAGATTTCAAGTTTGAAATCTTGTTGCATTTAATATATATATATATATATATATATATATATATATATATATATATATATATATATATATATATATATTATGTAAAAAATATCAAACACTTGGTGCTTGTGAATTTTTTACCGTTAGATTTACTATATTGATTATTTTCATCCGTTAGATTATACTATTCAATCAACCACCCACTTAACCCAAAGGGGCCCACATCATCCTAACCGCACATTTACTAATCCACGGGCTAAAAACTTACAAAGACTAATGACTTTGATACTTTTAAAAGCATATGAGCTCAATTATATATATATATATATATAGTCCAACCTGAATACTATCGATAGCGCCAAGGACTTGGTACTATCGAGTTTTCCACCGTTAAATTTAACATTTTGATTAGTTTTACCGGTTAGATTATATTATTCAACCGACCATCCACTCAACCCTAAGGGCACATCATCCTAACAAAGATATTTCTCAATCGAAGGGTAAAAACTAATAGCTTTGTGCTAGTATTCCAAGTTTATATATATATATATATATATATATATATATATATATATATATATATATATACTCAGTTAAGTTCATTTCTGAAAAGAAGAAAGAAAAAAACATGATGCTGCTTAATTTCTCCTAAAAAAGAAACTCCCACATGCCGAAGCAAATAATAGTCCCTTGCACATATAACTTCTACCTACTCGTCTCCTTCGTCTTTTTTAACACCCGAACAGAGCTTGCCACTGCCTACTGTTAGGTTTATTGGTAGGAAATATATTCACCGCACCGGCCGGTTCTATACATGCTGTTCATACACCTTACTTAATAGTTAACGATTAATATCTTAAAGTTAAAATTTAGTACTTTTATATATGTGATATGTAATGTTTAAACAATCTTTAAATTATATGTTTTGAAAATCCATTATCTTAAACATCAACTAGCTAGTTCTGAAAATCAACGACGAAGATAAGTAACATATATTGCTTGCTTGCTTCGCAGTCTAAATTTGGTGGCTTTCTGAATGTTATAAAGCACATCTAATTACTAGTTATATTCTGGATTTATGACGTGCCGCATATATAGGACTTCAAAATGTGATGTGGAACCAACTATATAAATTAGTAGCAAAGCACGTTTTCCGTACTGGAGTCTATCTTAGGTGAGAATCAAATCAGAGTTCAATCCAAACCGTTAATCTCCTATTGATTGAGCTGCTTCGCATGCATGGTGATCATTTGTAATCAGATCGATCCTAATTAAATTATGACCCGGCAAGTTAGAAAGACAGGATTTAATTCCATAGATTGAGCCAACAGCTGAATTCAAAGTTATAAAACCGGCCAGCTAACAAATAAGGGGATCAAGATGACTCACAAGAACGTCTGATGTAGCAACATCGAGTCCGGAACCGGCCGACGCGAAGCAAACACCGACAGCGAAATCCTTGATGCCGTACTCCGGATCGAGGTAGGCCGGCACGATGGGCCGGAGCCCGAACGCCTCCGAGTAGAAGTCGGTGGCGATACGACCGTTGCTGAACCTGCCGGTCGGCTTCTGGCCTGCAAAGTCGCGCCCGTAGGGCCTGAAATTGCTCCGCAGCATCGTCGGGATCTGGTTGTTGTTCCCGGCATCCACTGTCGAGTCCCCGAACACGAAGATCGCAGGCACCTTAGCGGCGGCGTAATGCGGCGGTGCAGACAGACTTAGGAGCATCAGTTGGACGAAGAAGAGAAGGCTCTTCTTTCTTGCCTCTCTCATTGATCACGCACAATGAGATCTAGAGAGAGATTTGTCTGCGTAGAGGAGAGCGGGAGAGAGAACAGTGGAAGAACAGGAACAGCGAGGATGGCAGCAAGAGCGTTAGCGAGACCACCTCCAGTATAGAGCATTTTAAAAGTAAGCTCCCTCAACTTTATGCTATTTACGTCGGTGTTACGTTATATTCTACGTACTTTTCTTATTCGATTTGAATTATTATTAATTATACAATACATATATAGTTATGAAATTAATTAATAATATTGTTAAACTATATAAATATTTTTATTAATTAGCTAGATATCAGTAGTTAGTTAGTTAGTTATTTCATTTTTCACCGACAAAATTAATTAGGAACAAATTCATTTTGAAGTGCAATAAAACTTTTATTAACAAAACTAATTAAACTATATATGTCAAATCTTTTCGAAAAGATAACGACATTGCGACGTCGTCTAGAACCCAAACATTTAAAATAGTCTATAGTTGAGGGTTCTCGATGTAGTTTTTTTACCAAGGGAGAGCATGTAATTAAGTCAATCGTGAGCTGCAAATGCGTAGCCGAATTTACGGTTGTGATCAGTGCGCATGTTAGTTAGAGGGGATCTCATCAACCTTTGAACCTTTTGTCAAAGGAGCCCCAGAAATCTCACGCACCCCATTTAACTGCAACCATTGTCAGCGTGGAGTCCTTTTTCGGAGTTCGATTGTTGGGTGCCGATCGAGGGAATGAATTGCTAGCTGCATTATTACCAACTACCAAACATAAACTATACTTCGGTGGGCTGGTATGGGTTTGGGAGTTGGGAGACTGAGATGGATGTGCGCGCGTGAATCCTTTAAAAGTCGCATTTATAACCTTTGTTGGCTTCGTACATGCGCACTGGTTCGTTCCGCTTTCACAAAGTTTTCCACAAATTTATGGATTTGAGTTGAGAAAGTTACGACCTAACTTAATTGGTGATTCCTAAACAATCATGATCAATAATCCTAGAAGTAAACTTTATATTATTCCAAAAATACCCCGGCACTCATTTTCATTAGAAATTAAAATACAAATATAATAACTGAGATTCTGGAACACGAAAATTTCTTAAAATCAATTTGGAATTTCAAATTATTGAATATATATATATATATATATATATATATATATATATATATATATATATATATATATATATATATATATATATATATATATACACACACACTAGTTAAGTGCACGTGCAATGCACGTCGCACAAATATCAAAAAATAAAATTTTTACAAATAAATATGGCTAATTTGTATAAAAAAATTCATTTATTTTGGGCTTTTACAAAATCGATCCACCATTTTCGTTTTTGCATATTCGGTCCGTTTTTTCTGCCGCGTGACCAAAATACCCCCCCGTATACAAAAGCCCAACGCGTATTCCTCGACATACGTATACCTTGCCGTACGGGCCTGGCGGACATTTAATGCGGCCCTTCCGCTTTACGCAACCTCGCTCTTTTTCGGAACCCGGACCACATCCGCCCCGCTATTCGCCGACTTTGTTGTTTGCTGTTCGGCTTGAAGACTTTATTAAAATTGATGAAGCTATCGGAAGGAAAAATACACGCCCCTTAACAGGGATAATAGTGCAACGCGAAGAAGCAATGCCAAGAGATCAATGGTGCAACCGCCCATCTAACAGTTCATCCATAGGCTCACTCCAGTGCAACCTCTCCATAACCACTATAAATTTGACTTTCTTTATTGCTTAATATAATCTGAAGCTAATGGAGCAAATGAACGGCGCCCCCGTCAAATACAGGCGAAGCGTCAGCGGGGCAGTACCGTCGGCATAGTGCGAAATAAATTTTAACCTATTTTTGAAGATAAGCGTCGGCGGGAAAGGAAGGTCGGCGGCGGGACAGGACGCTCGCAGGCGGGTCCGGAGTTGGAGCGGTGCTCTTAACTTGTAAACGGTTGCACAATGATATTTCTGTAAAGTTTCATATAAAAGCGCACGCGTTCTTTCAACTGTATAATTAGTTCGTAGTTCAAAGCGAACAAAAGTAAAAGATAGTGTTAATAAACTAACAAAATTTTATGAAAGAGTGCAACCAGGCTAGTAAATGTCCAATACGGTAGTAATACCAGTGCAATGGATTGAAAAATAGTGTAACTAAGCTTGTAAGTGTGCAATACATTAGTAATACCAGTGCAATGGTTTGATAAATAGTGTCACTAACCTTGTAAGGGTGTATTTGAAAGCTGCTATATTACACCTCAATGATTAAAGAAAATAATAGTATGACTTCTCTTAAAAATTCATACTTCCTTCTTTCATGTCAACCGTATAATAATAGTGCAACATTAAAGCCAATAATCGTGCAAGCAACATGGGGTCAAAAGTGAACGTAGCTATGCGTTAATAATAGTGCAATTCTCTCAAAAAAATGGTGCAAGAAATAGCTAGCAATGTAAATTTCGACTGCCAAATTGGTTATATAATGATATTTAGTGTAAAAGAAGACTAAGTGGTGGACTTTTTGATTAAAATAGTGCAAAATTTTTTAATAAAATATGTAACAATAAATAAGCAGTGAAATTTTTTCTCAGTATTTGATGATAACATCAACATAATAGTACAAAGACGTCCGAAATAGATATTACACTATCATAAAATCAATTCTATATTGTTTCGAAAATAGTGTAACAATCGCAAGTAGTTCATTACAGTAGGGTAAAGATTACATTTCTTGCACTACAAATTACACGATTTTATAATACTTTGTAACATACAAAAAACACTTGCATACAATATAACTTTCTATTACATAAATACAGAAACTCTGCTTGTACAATTAATCATATAACAAAATTATGGAATCATAAAAGCTTGTCTTGTCTGCAATTCCACGCGCACGTAGCCGACGCAAACAGGTATAGACGGCAAGGAGAGAGTGCCGAAGGGGATTACGAGGAGGAGGCAGCTCGCTCGGAAGGATAGGAACAAGCAAAGAGTCGCTAACATTGATTCTCATTATCTCGAATGTTTTATTTGCCATGAGCCAAGCAGCTCGTGGTAAATAAAGCACTCTAGATAGTGCGAATCAAACTTAACGCCTCGCTGTGCTGTGGCCGTCAGCCGCTGCCGCATCTCAGCCACCACAGCGAGGGGTTAAGATTGAATTGCACTATCTAGAGTGCTTTATATACCACGAGCTGCCTAGTTCATGGCAAATAAAAGCATTCGAGATAATGCGAATCGATGTTAGCGCCTCTTTGCTGGTTCCTACCCTTACGAGCGAGCAGCCTTCTCCTCGTAGTGAATCTTAACGCCTCATTGCATTTTGGAACCCTTCCGAGCGAGCCTCCTCGTACTTGAACTTTGCATGTGGCTGCTGTGGCGACTCATTTATTGGTAAAGGCGACGAGGTTAATGTGTCGGTACGATTTGTCAAGGAGGCGAAGGCGACCAACAGCATTCCCTGCAGGAGCAGCGTCGCGGCGGAGTAGGAGGAGGGTCCATCTCATACTCCGCCGCTGCGCTTCCGCTTGAGGCGAACGCCGTTGTCGACTCCACCTCCTTCACCAAAGGTAGTGGCGCCGTAAACGGGGAATGCATATGACCAACCAATATTTTAAAACAAAACGAATCATCGCCTCTCCAACCCATCGGTTCCTCTTCGCCTGGCCTAATCGAATATAACGTACACGTCACTGCGTCTAGCATTAAAGAAGACAGGAGATTAATAGTACAACGAGCACAGTGATTAATAATGCAACGTAGGGTAAAAGACTACAACTAAGATTATAAGGGTGCAATGCGGTCGACATAATAGTGCAATGGTTTAAGGAAGCCTCTCGCGCCCGTGGAAGTGACCGAACAGCAAACACTGGGTGTGGCGAATAGCGTGGAATACCTAATTATTTCTCGCACTGCGGCGCATTTAATACTTGCGCATTTAAGACCGAATCGCTATGCACGCCGCTGTCTCTTCACCTCACCTTAACGTACAAGTTATATAGGATTTCTTGCACCAGCATTAAAGAGCGTTAAATGCGCCCTGCACGGGAAACGCAGTTCCGGATGGCACGATATTCTATTCACCATATCCAGTGTTTGTTGTTTGCGTGAAAAAAGATTTGGGCAAGAATTGAAAGTGCAACTGCACGTATATCGAGGACAGAACGTTATTCTAATGATGTCTCTGATGTATATCTTCTTGATGTACAGGGGTAAAATGGCACTAATACCGAAACAGGATGTAGAACTGCAATTTGAAATATCGTTGCAATGGATAACACAATAGTGTAACACTAAACAAAATTAGTGCAATATAATCGCAAGATTCGTCTAATCGTCCAAAATGATGCAAGAGTTGCGTCGTTTTATTAACAATGCCGACGATTGAAAGCAATTCCATCGGTGTATGCCGAGCGGTTGGAAATGAAATATGGTGGGAACGGACCTACCTTTTCGCGCCTCACGCAGAACTTAGCAACTTATGCACGTTAACTGGATTATATATATATATATATATATATATATATATATATATATATATATATATATATATATATATATATATATATATATATATATATATATGAAAGAGTGGTATTGAAGAACAATATTCTAAAATCTTGTTTCCAATTCTTCAAACTCATGGATAGCACTGAAATTCCAGTGCACTGTCATTTTAATGGGTTGTTTAAGGATGAAGGAGGCATTGTCAAGTATGTTGGAGGATCTTGCCGGCTCTCTTTCATCGGGCAAGGGGATACTATTAATTCCCTTCGAGCATTGTTCTTCAAATACATGATTACTTCACCAGAAACGTGCAAAATCGAGATAAAACTTTGCTATAGTGGGGAGCTCAACAAACTCATCGATATTGTTGACGACGATGATGTCCGAAACTTGTCGAGACTCTATAAATCCTACGCATTTCTGATGGAGCTGTATGCAGTGAGTAACTTAGTCGAGACAAAGGTTCTTACATGTGATCCCGATGATATAGACGAAGTGGTTACAGACGAACAACTGGAGCTGTTGATTAGCGGTCATTGCTAGGATGCATCTACATCTACTCCTCACCTGACAAATTTTGAAACAATTGGCTCGTAAGTTACACTATTGTTACTTTTTGCACCATTATCAAGTTATATTACACTCGTAAGCACGTACAGACGAATGGTTGCACTACTCCGTCCAATTTTGCACCATTATCTTTTACCTATTGCACCAGCTAGCATTTTAATTATATGGGTTGCACTATTACATATTTCTGTGCACTACTAACCTATTATGATGCACTGTTTTTTATTCTTTTGCAACAATACCTTTTACCACTTGCAGCCGTAAGAACTTTATATATAAGGGTTGCACTACTACATATATTTTGCACTACTTACTAGTTACAATGCACTGCTTGCTTTGCACACTTGGTGCAGATCCTCCTATCCTATTCTCATCGACGATCAGATGTGGCGGTCAATGACGGAGGTTTTATTATCACTGATCTGAGAGAAGAGACGGATTTCGACGTTAGCATCCGTATCATCGCGTCTTCTCCCGATGGGCTTCATCGGACATATAGCGCCATGGATGTCGTCCCGTTGGAAAGAAGCGACGCATTGGGACTTACTGCTGAGCAATTCGACGACGATGAGATGGAAGAAGACCTCATCGTGAACAGCGTTACGATGGATGCAAATGGAAACGTCGCAGATATGGATGATGTCCACGAGGGCAAGCTCTACAATATTCAAGCCGACTTCAAAAGAGCTCTGAGAGCGTACGCAATGAAAAGAGGTTTTGAGTACGCACCAACCAAATGCAACGATCGTAAGATAACCGCGCGATGTCGCGGCGTAGATTATTCGTGGAGAATAAAGGCGCGTATCGTTCTAGGACTTACACAATGGTGGGTGAAGAAATTTGAGTCCAAACGCACTTGTAGCAAGGCATTAGGGGAATTGGGCCACAGGAATTGCGATGCGGCATTTATCGTAGCATTTGTTAGGGAGCAGGTCATTGCAAACGAGAAATACACGCCGAAGATGATTCAGACCGAGATTCTGCGGCAGCACGGCGTAAAAATTTTCTACTGGAAAGCCTACCGAGCCAGAAAAAGGATCTTTCAGGTGGTGCGCGGCGATTTCGAGGGCTCGTTCGCTGCACTTCCTTCATACATGCGAGAGCTGAGGATTAGAGATGCGGATGCATGTCTTCAGCTACTTTACCAGGAACGAGGGTCGCTTCCACCACTTTTTCTGGGCTTTCGGAGCAGCGATTCGTGCATTCCGGAAGCACTGCAGGCCACTACTTGAACTAGATGGTACGTTCTTACACTAATACCCGACGTTCACACCATTATATCAGTACTTTACACTATTCTGTGTTATAATGATGCAAAATACAATATTTTTCACGATTACGCACTAATATAAATGCTTTGTAATTGTTGTAGGTACTTTCCTAACTGGTAAGTTTAGGGGTGCTCTTCTCACGGCGTCATGTATTGATGCAAATAATTGCATACTGCCATTAGCATGGGCAGTTGTGGAGCGTGAAAATTGCTATTCCTGGCACTGGTTCCTAGAACAGTTGCGGGATGGTGTCATCGGTGCTTGCGACGTTAGCAGAGAAAACAGTAAATTAACTATTATTTCGGACCGCCAAAAAAGGTTGATTGAAGCTGTCACACCCCGAACCCGCCTATTTGGTCGGATTCGATCCACATGAATAGGTGCCGGACGGACATCACCTTCCCTGTCTGCCCTAGGCTCTAACCAACATATACAATCAAACATTTCAACGCAGCGGAATATAATTTGTACATGGCTTGCATGAGGGCAAGCAACCACAAAGTAGTGAAAGTTCTAACTATTATACTGAGCATACAACCATCACATGTCATTTGGTTAATTTAAACCAAATACAAGTACTACTATTCTTTTACATTCATGTTCTTCCATTCATTTACATCACATGTTCTTACATTATATTTTCTTTCCAAAATATAAAGTTTACATCACTTATACATTTACTAGTTCAACATACAAAAGTTGAAAATAACCTATAGGGAATGCCTATACTACTCCGAGGCCGCTATCTACGGTGCTAACCCCTTGCCTCGATCCTCCGCCGCCCTGCTGACGCACGGATCTGCAGGGTTAGTGATGTGAGAACTACAACGAAGTTCCCAATGGGTTCGACCGCCGACCGTGCCGATTCGCCCACAAGGTCTATTTCAGGCATATGTAATTCAAAGGAATAGAAATTGCAAACCAACTAATGCAACTAATACAATGCCTGCAAAACAAATGTCAATAGACAGATAATCGAGTACATGATAAATATGTATGTAGGTTCTTATTCTTGTTCACATTTTCTTTTCACTTGGCCTTTACCCAATCATCCCGGGGTTCAACTAGTTCACCCCAAAACTCACGATCATACATCCAGTCTACCGGGGGAGGCACAAGGCGCAACCACCCGAGGGATCTTTGCCGGGGTACTTCCCCGTGGTGTCTACACTCTGGAGTACACCGCTTGTAGAGGAGTGGCCTCACACAAGCCAGAATCGATACTTGTGAGTATGATCTCATCCTCAAACTTTGAGGAGGTAGCCAAACCTGTCTCAATGTCTCAATAAGCTAAAGCTTTGTTCATTCATTCATGTTATTGGTGTCAATGTCACCATAGTTTACTAGTGTCATAGTGTAAGATACCGAACTTCCGAAAATTATGAAGTTGCGGTGAGATGTAGTATACGGGATTCTCAGTTTAAAAATAAATATAAATAAAAATAGTGTGAGACACTACTTGTTATTGGACTTAGAGAAGTAAAGTATAGGTCAAAAATGACCTGTGCCGAAATCGGAGCAAAAATAGAAGACTAAAATTTTCTGTGTGAAACGAGACAGATAAATTAGCAGAAAATGCACAGTGTCAGAAAATTATGAAAACTGAGGGGTATGTCAGGATTGTCATTACGAGGCTAGATTTAAAGTTTCGTGCCATTCTGACACCCGGAAGATGAGAAATAAAATCCAAATGCTATCTGATAGCGATTACAGTTCGGTACAACTTTCAGTGACCAAATGGAGTCGAAACTGAAAGATTTAAATTTCTTCTGTTAAGTTATGTAAAAACGAACATAACTGTCAAGTTTGAGCTCAAACAGACATTTCGAAGGGCAGGCGAAGAAGTCAAAGTTTCAGCTAAAAATTTAAGTGAATAGTGTGAATAGTGTAAAGTGTTGGGTGTTACTTAATAAAGAAGCAAGTGCTTCTTCTCCCTGCCTCAACCAACCAGCACAACACACACACACGCATGGAGGAAGGAGAAAGAAAACCCTCCCTTTCTCTCTCTAAATATCTCTCTCATCTTTCTATATTATCCGCTCAAATTTACGGTGTTGGCGGAGAACGATCCTGCGAACGCGTTGGAGGCGTCGGTTTGAGCTTTCGGGCGGCCGTTGGAGCGGCGTGTCTTCGACTCGGCGTTCACAATGGTGGTAAGCATTTAGGTTTTGGTTTATATGCTCTAAGAATGGATTTATTGGAGCTCCTAGATGCTAATTAGAGGTTTATTGCTTAAATCATAGATTAATTAAATGATTTTGGCAATAGTAAACCTATAGGATTTAGAAATGCAATTTTCGCTATTAGATCGGTTTGATCTAAATTTAACCTATGTAAACCTAATTGATAGGTAACGAAACGCGCTGGCGAAGTCGGTTCGGCAATCCGTCGAGCCGTTGCGAAGATATTGAGGATTTAAGCCTTTAACGTAAAGTTGGTCGCAGCTTGCAGTGAAAGCTTTTAAAAATCGTGAAAATGGAATCGGGGGCTCGCGGCAGCAAACCGAAGACCTATAATTTTCGAGGCTGCGAAGCGGAGCACGGTTGAGGCGTAGTTGCGAGATTGGGCCGTACCGGATACGGGTGCCGCAGGAGGCCGATTGCAAGTGACGACGAGCAATCGGAACGCTATAAAAGGTGGGGGGTGTCCATCCCGAAGCAGTTGGGCTGCTCCCTATGTCTGTATGTGTATATGTATATATTAGCGATTTATATTATATTGTCGAGAACGTGACGGGGTAGAGACATTCCTTTATTGGCATGTATTCTAGCTAGTGTAGCGAGTTGAGCTCGACACTAGGATAGAATACAGGAATAAAGGCGAATGGTAATATTGAAACTCTACAGTAAAGAACTTGCATGAGTTAGCAAAATAAAGAACAATGACAATATAGATCGAGTGACATCTAGGAAGATGATAATCTAGATTGAGTGACATCTAGAAGAATGACAAACTAGATTGAGTGGCATCTAGATGAATGATAACCTAGATCGAGTGGCATCTTGTAAACAAGAACATTGATAAGAACCGGTCGAACTAGTGTGTAGATGTACACTGTGCATATTGAGATAGAGATGATAGCTTTGAGAGATTGCACCCCTAGTTGACAGCGTATCCTCCTGAGTGAGGATTGGATCATACTCACATAGTCTGTTTTTGGCTTGGTGGTGGTCGCTCCACCCAAGCAGTGCACTCCGGAGATGTCACATGATGGGCTAAAGTATTTGCCCATGGACTAAAGTATCTGTCCAGCAGACGGTCCCATCGGGAGGCAGCTTAGGGCCCGATAATTGGGATTTCGAGTTGGTGAGTTATGGAACCCAACGGGACGAAGTTAAGGGCCCAACGGGTTAGCCAAGAGATTTGATAAAGTAAAGAATATAGTTTCTTTTGAGCATAGTAGCATGGTAGTTTACTTTGTACTATATTGAGCATGTTTACTTGTTGTTTGGGCATAGTAGAATAGATGATATAGCCTGATTTACGCTTTCCATATCTATCTACCTATCTATCTGTATATGCTTATGCCATATGGACCTAGTGGGGAGATCGGTGGAGTCGGCGGCCGAACCCACTGAGAACTAAGAAAGTTAGTTCTCACCCCACCACTATTACAGGGTCTAGCGAGAGCATACCGGCAGAGGACCGAGGTTGGGGCACAACGCCCTAGTAGCTAGCGGCTTCCATGATGCCTTAGTGTACCCTCGTGTACATGATAAGTATAAGTGTATTCATTGAGAGATGAAAAATGTATTCATTTGACAGATGAAAAAGAAAGGAAAAATGTAAACTATTATGTGAATGTCGAAAGTGGATGTAATAGCTATATGTTTTCTCTCTTTATTTACTTGTATAGTATACATGTATCTTGCTCTTACTTGTTAGCACTTGTGGTGCTTCGTTTCTTGTCATGTATGTATTTGAATTCTTCCTGGGAAATTCATGTACATGACTTGTTGTCGAGCCTTGGGCAGATAGGGGAGGTGCTGTCCGTTTGGCGTCTGTTTGACGTGCCTGGACCGGACCAAATTGGTAGCGGTCGCGGGGCGTGACAGGTTAAATGGTATCAAAGCAAGCTAAGAGCAAGTAAAGAGAGAGTTTAGGATTGACCTAGGTGACCCTAGGACGGTTAACCTTAAGGCAATAGGTGCGTGAGTGGAACGTGAACCTATTACGGTGGCGGAAGTTGAATCGATTGGGTTAAGTATTGAACCTCTAAAATGGATGTTAGAGGTAGACTCAAGATGTGGTTTATTCTCAACCGAGTGTGTTCATGTTGGGCGTACGACAACATGAAACCGAGGGATGAGAATAAACGCTCTTGCATGACTTTCGCCTGATTTGAGACAAGTCGATGTCAGTTGTTGCATGCTTGGCCTAGAGGGTCGAGACTGATCGTGTTGGCGCGGTTTGAGGGACGATGGCACCGCGTAGGCAATCTTTGTTTATATCGGCGCGGGAGGGGACAAGTGATGTCCCTGAGTATTTCGGTGTGCGAGCGGAGACTTGGAACTTCGTGAACGGTTGGCCACACTCATAGGAGTGATGAGGCAACGAGCCGAGTTGGTGCAACGACAGCAAGAGGCTGTCATGCACCAAGAGGATACGGATTCGTGTATCGTGGAGTGTTGGATTGACTCCATGGAGACTCTCTTTGAGGATCTATGCGCGGTGTAGCGGGACAAGGTACACCTAGCCGCACGTTACCTGTAACAATTGGCGAGGGTGTGGTGGAAAGGCATCAAGTGGGATTGATCGCCTAGTATCCCTTTTGTGACTTGGGATGAGTTTCGGGGATTGATATTCTCGACCCAATTCTCCGATAGTGTAGAAAGAAAGCTTCAGGAGAGGATTAGAGGACTAAGGTCTTTACCTTCTTCCTCTAGTGGAGAGAAGCTTTTGGAGTTAAGCTCTTGAGCTTGCTAATGGCATACATCTAGAGTTTTGCTATTCAGACTCCAGAATGGTTTGAGATGACTAGACTTTAGCGTTGGTGACGACCTTCTCCTCTCTGGGACAACTTGTGGGCGTGCAGCCTTTGGCACAGTCTGGAAAGCGAGATGAGATGATCAAGCAACCGAAGGGCTTGCAGCAAGCGCCGGGTGGCTATGGATATGCAACCCAGGTTGAAGAACCTGCGGCTGCTGGCGGGGACCTAGCAAGTGTGGTATTGCTAAGGCAAGCGTATGCTTTCGCATAGTTTTAAGTCGATGCATGCATGCATTCATTAAATGGTCAGTTGCTACTATTGATACATCCTTATAGTAGGGACCTAGTGACGGGTAAGTGGAGACACCCGGGCATGCTTGCATTGAGAAAGTGTGGGGCCTGCTGGAGCAGGTAGAGAGCCAAGTGGCACTAGCAAATGGCTAGTAGTGATTCTTGGGCAAGAGATGGGACTCGTGGTAGAGACGAAGTAGTGCGGCGACTCTTAAGGCAATGAGTAGTGGATTGCGAGAGTTAAGCCGTGATACTTGTGGATGCCTGAGCAATCCGAGTGTTTCGGATGTAGTTTCGATGGACCGAACGGTGGAAGTAGAACCACTGTTGAGAGTGTAATCGGTTAGTTGTCGAGTACGGGCATGTGAGGCCTAGCGATACCTCAACTTGAGGTAGGTGGGTAGTGTTCGTGTAGTCGGCGTGCATAGGCAAAGTGGCCTAATGCTTGACGTAGTTCGAACCACTATTGCGGAAATAGTTGGTTAGCGTCAAATTTGGCCTGTGGGCCTAGTGGTACCTCAATGTGGGGTCAGAAAAGGTGCTTAGTAGAGAGTGCACGGGGGCAATCTTGCCCAAAGCCAAGACTTGGCGTAGAGCGCCCGAGTACAGGTACTCGTGGAGTGCGGTTTCGATTCAGCCGTGAGAGTGAGTTGGCAGTAGCACTTTAGCATTGCTGAGTGCGAAGCGGGCCATGGATCACTCGTAGTGCTGGTGGCTCGCATTAGGTGCTTAGGAGCTGATAGAGTGTGTAGCTCTGTAGAGCATGTCGTATAGGACGACGTTGGCGGGTAGTGCTTGGGGACGACCCGTGCCTGGACCATTTGTGGACTGTGGAGCCTGGGTCCATTGGGCAGGCCCAGTCAGCTGTTAGAGACAACGACCCGGTACCTACAGGTAGGGCAGAGTTTTGGTCAGGACGGTAGTCCGAGCTTAGACCCGGGAACGTGGAATGCCACGTGTTGGATCATGAGATTGAGGTTACACCCAGTGTACATTGATCCAACCCGAGGATCTATAGTGGTTTGGGGTCTTGTTTACTCCTGGTTGGAGTTTGTGCGAATTCCTAAATGAGAATTTCGCCAGGAAGTGATGATTGGGTCTACGCCGGTGAGCGAGAGACGCTAGGCGTAGTTGAGACGGGTTTAGGCGGTAGACCTACGTAGAGTTGGTGGCCTTTGGCTCACCTATGGAAACTGAGGATCGGTGCGGCCGGTAACTCTATTAATGAGTTTGGCTTGGATTATGAACGGAGCGTTCGTGCGGGCTCGTTGTGAGAGCAATTGGGTATTGGCCGTGGCAACTGAAGAAGAAAGTAAAGTGGTCTCTAGCAGACACTTGAATATGGAAGCCACGTGAGAGAGTTGGAGTTGATGCTCTCAGGTGAGTTGGAGCTTAAGGATAGTGCCCTCAAGTGGAGTGAGATTTGAGATGTGCCGAAGTGTGCCATCATGTAGTAGAGCAAGATTCGGTTGTGGTTGTAGCACTCGCGATGGGTCGATGCACCAGTGATATTGCTTCTAAGCAATGCCGGTGATCGAATCAGAGTGTATTCCTGAACGAAGGATGAATGCGGGGAAGAGTTGTATCAGACTCTTGGATAGCCAGAGTGGTAAAGCGCCACTTTGTGGACGCTCGAGTAATTCGAGAAGTACCCGTGTGCATTGTGTAATGGTGGTGGGTCGTCCAACTAGTTGACGCATTCCTGCTAGATCCACACTACGAGAATAGCGGGTAGTTCCGATCTCACAGGAAGTGGTTCGGCCTTGGTGTATCCGTCTGCGAGTGGTATTGGGGCGTGTAGAGTCGTTGAGTATCGACTTGCGGTACCACAGAGACGCGCGGGAATGGTAATGCACTTTCAGTGTTTTGCTTGACTGGTGTGAGTGAATCTGATCTCACATCTTTCGTAGTGGGCCTTTGGACGATTCCGATGAGTAAAAGGCCACTCCGAGATGGAAAAGTGCATTAGAATCCCCGATTGCTCGATAAATCGAGTTAGAGTAAAAAATTGGGTTGAAGTGAGTTAGTTTCGGGGACGAAACTCCTTTTAAGGAAGGGAGAATGTAAGATACCGAACTTCCGAAAATTATGAAGTTGCGGTGAGATGTAGTATACGGGATTCTCAGTTTAAAAATAAATATAAATAAAAATAGTGTGAGACACTACTTGTTATTGGACTTAGAGAAGTAAAGTATAGGTCAAAAATGACCTGTGCTGAAATCGGAGCGAAAATAGAAGACTGAAATTTTCTGTGCGAAACGGGACAGATAAATTAGCAAAAAATAAACAGTGTCAGAAAATTATGAAAACTGAGGGGTATGTCAGGATTGTCATTACGAGGCTAGATTTAAAGTTTCGTGCCATTCTGACACCCGGAAGATGAGAAATAAAATCCGAATGCTATCTGATAGCGATTACAGTTCGGTACAACTTTCAGTGACCAAATGGGGTCGAAACTGAAAGATTTAAATTTCTTCTATTAAGTTATGTAAAAACGAACATAACTGTCAAGTTTGAACTCAAACAGACATTCCGAAGGGCAGGCGAAGAAGTCAAAGCTTCAGCTAAAAATTTAAGTGAATTGTGTGAATAGTGTAAAGTGTTGGGTGTTACTTAATAAAGAAGCAAGTGCTTCTTCTCCCTGCCTCAACCGACCAGCACAACACACACACACGCATGGATGAAGGAGAAAGAAAAGTCTCCCTTTCTCTCTCTAAATATCTCTCTCATCTTTCTATATTATCCGCTCAAATTTACGGTGTTGGCGGAGAACGATCCTGCGAACGCGTTGGAGGCGTCGGTTTGAGCTTTCGGGCGACCATTGGAGCGGCGTGTCTTCGACCCGGCGTTCACAATGGTGGTACGCATTTAGATTTTGGTTTATATGCTCTAAGAATGGATTTATTGGAGCTCCTAGATGCTAATTAGAGGTTTATTGCTTAAATCATAGATTAATTAAATGATTTTGGCAATAGTAAACCTATAGTGTTTAGAAATGCAATTTTCGCTATTAGATGAGTTTGATCTAAATTGAACCTATGTAATCCTAATTGATAGGTAACGAAACACGCTGGCGAAGTCGGTTCGGCAATCCGTCGAGCCGTTGCGAAGATATTGAGGATTTAAGCCTTTAACGTAAAGTTGGTCGCAGCTTGCAGCGAAAGCTTCCAAAAATCGTGAAAATGGAATCGGGGGCTCGCGGCAGCAAACCGAAGACCTATAATTTTCGGGGCTGCGAAGCGAAGCACGGGTGAGGCGTAGTTGCGAGATTGGGCCGTACCGGATACGGGTGCCGCAGGAGGCCGATTGCAAGTGACGACGAGCAATCGGAACGTTATAAAAGATGGGGGGTGTCCATCCCGAAGCAGCTGGGCTGCTCCCTATTTCTGTATGTGTATATGTATATATTAGCGATTTATATTATATTGTCGAGAACGTGACGGGGTAGAGACATTCCTTTATTGGCATGTATTCTAGCTAGTGTAGCGAGTTGAGCTCGACACTAGGATAGAATACAGGAATAAAGGCGAATGGTAATATTGAAACTCTACAGTAAAGAACTTGCATGAGTTAGCAAAATAAAGAACAATGACAATATAGATCGAGTGGCATCTAGGAAGATGATAATCTAGATTGACTGACATCTAGAAGAATGACAACCTAGATCGAGTGGCATCTAGAAGAATGATAACCTAGATCGAGTGGCATCTAGTAAACAAGAACATTGATAAGAACCGGTCGAACTAGTGTGTAGATGTACACTGTGCATATTGAGCTAGAGATGATAGCTTTGAGAGATTGCACCCCTAGTTGACAGGGTATCCTTCTGAGTGAGGATTGGATCATACTCACATAGTCTGTTTTTGGCTTGGTGGTGGTCGCTCCACCCAAGAAGTGCACTCCGGAATTGTCACATGATGGGCTAAAGTATTTGCCCATGGACTAAAGTATCTGTCCAGCAGACGGTCCCATCGGGAGGCAGCTTAGGGCCCGATAATTGGGATTTCGAGTTAGTGAGTTATGGAACCCCGTGGGAGGAAGCTAAGGGCCCAACGGGTTAGCCAAGAGATTTAATAAAGTAAAGAACATAGTTTCTTTTGAGCATAGTAGCATGGTAGTTTACTTTGTACTATATTGAGCATGCTTACTTGTTGTTCGGGCATAGTAGAATAGATGATATAGCCTGATTTACCGCTTTCCATATCTATCTATCTATCTATCTGTATATGCTTATGCCATATGGACCTAGTGGGGAGATCGGTGGAGTCGGCGGCCGAACCAACTGGGAACTAAGAAAGTTAGTTCTCACCCCACCACTATTACAGGGTCTAGCGAGAGCATACCGGCAGAGGACCGAGGTTAGGGCACAGCGCCTAGTAGCTAGCGGCTTCCATGATGCCTTAGTGTACCCTCGTGTACATGATAAGTATAAGTGTATTCATTGAGAGATGAAAAATGTATTCATTTGACAGATGAAAAAGAAAGGAAAAATGTAAACTATTATGTGAATGTCGAAAGTGGATGTAATAGCTAGATGTTTTCTCCCTTTATTTACTTGTATGGTGTACATGTATCTTGCTCTTACTTGTTAGCACTTGTGGTGCTTCGTTTCTTGTCATGTATGTATTTGAATTCTTCCTGGGCAATTCATGTACATGACTTGTTGTCGAGCCTTGGCGGACAGGGGAGGTGCCGTCCGTTCGGCGTCTGTTTGACATGCCCGGACCGGACCAAATTGGTAGCAGTCGCGGGGCGTGACACATAGTCTTTTCTGTTCTTTCAATACATTCACATACATATAGGGTTCCTAACATTCATATATAGTTCACATGGTTCTTTAGCAATTCATATGTTATCTAGCATATTATTGAATCTCAACCAAATATTTCAATTACACTACCCTATATGCATGAATCTTACTACACTAGTATGCACAAAAATAGATGACATAAACATAGAAAGAGATCCGGTGTTTCCGGATAGCACCCCTCACCTTTCTATGATGCTAGGATGTCGTGGATCCGATTTTGTGAATTTTAGGGCTTTTCGCCTCAAGCTGCGACGATCTGTACCAACTCGACTTGTTTCTTTAATAACTCTCTACTCGTTCATCGGATCGACGAACCAACCGTGCCAACGTGTCGAAATACCTACAAATTTAGGTTAGAAAGAGATCAATCCCTAGTTTTGACCTCAAAATCCAAAAACCCTAATTTTTGGCCCTTGTACATAGTCTTCTTCCCCAACTAGGTCCCTAGCATGATACTATGGGGGAAAATCATCTACACATCTTCTAGAGCTCATACTAGAAGAGAAAAATGCCAAAACTTAGCTAAAACCATGAGAACTCACTTTTGGAGCTGAAGCTTTCCTCCAAAAGCTTCTACCCAAGCTTGCCTTGACCTTGGCAAGCTTCTCCTCCAAGCTTGCTCCTCCAAAAGCTCTCTGGATCCAACCCTAGGGAGAGAGATGGAGAGGGAGAGGAGGCTTTAGAGAGAGAGAGAGAGAGAGATGTGTTATGTTAGTGTGAGGGCAAATGAGCCCTAACACACTAACACATACACATATACACCCCTCACATAGCATAAATGCACTTAAACCTCTCAACTTTTCTATTTTCCAAACAACTCTGCCTGGGCAATTTTCGGGTGCGGGGACCGGTCTCTCCTTCAGGGACCGGACCCTGGGAGACCGGTCCCCCTATCAAGGACCGGTTCCCGTCGGTCTAATTTTCAGGACTTAGTCAATTTTTTGCATTTTTGGCTTACCGAGCATTGAGGGACTGGTCCCTCCTTCAAAGACCGGACCCTGGGAGACCGATCTTCCCCTCAGGGACCGGTTCCCGCAGGTCGATTTTCCAGGATTTAGCCGATTTCTCGGCCTTCTCATCTGCTACACGTACGGGGACCGTCCTTCAGGGACCGGTCCCCGAGAGCTCAAAATCTAGAACTTAGCCAGATTTGCAGTTTTATTCTCTCGGGTCCCTTTCTCAATACACATAGGCTCCAATGCACTTAAAACCCTGTGACACTCATTCCACTTCGAGTTTCACCTCATTTTGATGGAACTCGGCACGTTTTACGAGGAAGTGGTGTGTTACAGAAGCTATATCGGATATTTTTCCGAATGCAGCTCATGGTTATTGCATGTGCCATCTGTCTACCAATCTCTCGCACGCGCCAAAAAATACACCTGCGTGGAGAAGATTTTGGGCGGCAGCGCGTGCATACACTGCCGCGAAATTCAACGAACACATGCAGAAAATGAAGGATTTGAACCCGGAACAGTACAAGTATGTGGTCAAGCTTCCTCGGCATAGGTGGGCTACCCATTACTTCCTTGGAAGGCGTTATTCAATGCTCACTTCCAACTGTGCCGAAATAATAAACAGTATTATTCGATATTTAATGTAACATACCAAAACCTCGGAAATAAATATCGAACTTTAGCCAAATTGACTAAAGTACACGAAAGAAATAATTGGACAAATCCCAATTATCATTCCAACAATGTTGGAATGATTAAAATTAGTTCTAGAAGAGTTAGAAAGGTTTCGGTGTTGTTCGGCGCGAAGTAGAGTCGAAACGACGCGAAAAACACAAGTCTGGGCAAAGTGTACTGGTACAACACTGATGGTTGTACCGGTACAACCACTGCAATCAGCCGAGAGAAAGCTGCTCTCGGGTGTGAATTCGGCCGAATGTGTACTGGTATAAATTGGAAAGTGTACCGGTACAAATGCTGCAAAACCGAGAGAAATGCTCTCAGGTTTGGCCTCTACGCCAAAGTGTACCGGTACAAAATCCCGTGTACCAGTACACTTCGCCTCTGTTAGCAGGGAGCAAACTGCTTCGGAATAGAAAGGTGGAGGGTTTAGTTGCAATTGTTGCAACATGTAATATACCTATTTTCCACTCTCTTCACAGCCAAAACACCCAAAGCCTTTCCTCTCTCATTTTCTCCTTTCTCTCAATAGAAACCCTTTCCTAGGGCAAGAAGAATGTCACGCCCCGGGACCCAGCGGAAGCCCGCCCGGTACGTGCCCAGACCCGCCGTACATCTAAAACATACAAGGCGTCTAGCAAAAAATGATAAATAATCAACAAGAAAGAGGCATCTAGTAGTATCAGAGCGAAATAAAACAACTAGATCTCTACATAGGAAGTAAAGTACTAACATCCACTAAGAAGTATAAAATAAATACCACAAAGGATCCCAAGCCAAACTATATGTAAAAGGTACATGGTGGTTTCTATACATGGATACAAAACTCTCTCTCACCCAAAACAAAAAGAGAGAAAAGTAGAACCACCTAAAAGTAAAGCTGCTACGAGCTAACTAGACGCGACTCCCTTGCCGCGATCCCTTGCCTCCGCCGGTGCCGAAGGCTCTGAAACACATATGAAACAGGGGGCGTGAGAACTATTACATAATAGTTCCCAGTGGGCAATTACTGACTTCAGTTGCATGCTCCACTAGGCCCAAAACAAAAACGAGTAAATGGGTAATATATAAACAAGTAAACATGTAAGCTACTAAACAGGATGTCTCTACTTAGCATAAATAAGCATAAGCAAACGACTATTCTAAGCATGATTAGTAAGTACAACTACTAGTACAATGTTCCCAATTTAATAGTAAAAGATTAAAGTTTACTATTCTAGTCAAATCCACAATTTCCACAAATGATAGTAAAGTGTTAAATTTTACTATTCTAGTCAAGTTCACAATTTTCTTTAAACTACATTAAGTTTAAGTCCAATAAGATCCAACCCGAAGGAGATATGGCCGATGCCCACCCGAAGGCTGCCTAGCCCAAATGCCGGACCTAATGGCCCCGTAGTAGTCAACATCCCCACTCTAGGAACGAGACTGACCCACGGCAATCCACTTCGGCGCCCAATCCCGCACGGCGAATACATGAAACGCGTTGGCCAACTCCGGAGTGCCGGCTTGTAGGGAGTGACCCTCACAAGCATGTGCGAATGAGCACAATGGCATATAGTCACAAAACTTGTCATATGTCCCAAATCGTCATGTCTCTAACATGGAATATACAAGTGTCCAAAAGGCCTATCTCTATGTCATCATGTCTCTAACATGGAAATAATAGATGTCTAGTGGCCTAAGTCAAGTCTCTATGTTGCAGTTTCATAGTTTTCTAAGTTAAGTGCCGCTTGATGACACTTAAGCTTTTCTAAGTTCCAACACAAGTTTAATGTTCTCAATTACTTTAGTTAAGCTATAATAACATGTATGGCACACTCCCAGGCGCCCACAAGAGCCACTCCCACATGCATGCAAAATAACCCAGAAAGCTCTACTATATAGAGTGAAATTTTTCTCATACATAAGACATACATTTTAAGGGCTACAAAATTCATAATAAATCTGCTTAGCATGAATATGCTTTCAAAATAATTAAATCAAACCGAATAAACACTTAGGAGCCATTTGCTCCTATGCTCATGAAGCCAAACCCACCAAGTGCGAGTAGCGTTGCTCCGAACCGCTAACGAAGCTTCGATAATCACTCCTTGAGTCCTAAGAAGCAAACCCTAGGAGTTACAAGCTAAGAAGATGAACCATGAGTTCACACTTTAAGGATTTCAACAAAAGGTTGAAGAAAACTCACCGAGTGCGAAGGAAACGCTCCCGATCTCCAAATGGGAGTTAGAGTCCTTCCAATCCAACCTAAATCAAAGTTCGAAACCCATCAATTAGGTCCCAAAGGCCCTAAATCGGAAATCCCCAAATCCTAACCCTAGAATCCAAATCTAGGGTTTCATCTCAAAGAAACCTCCAAAATTCGAAACTAGAGGAGGGAAATCGTTCACATACCTCTAAGAAGCTCTAAACCAAGCTCAAAAGGCCCTAGGCTTGAAGCTTGATCCACCACAAAGCTCCAACCACCAAGCTCCAAGCTCCAACAATGGTGATGTTGCCTCTACCAAGCACAAAGAAGCATAAAAGAGGGTTTTAATCCTCAAAAACCCATCCAAACCAAGAAGAAATGAAGAAGATGGAGTGGAGGTAGCTCTACCTCTTCCCTTGCTGTGAAGAACACAATGGGAAACCCTAAGGGCGAGGCTTGCACTAATAGGAGTGCTACAATAGCCAAAAACCCCCTGCGGTTCGGTCTGCTCGAAAACTGTCAGTTTGTACCGGTACAAATCCATTTTGTACCGGTATAAACCCTGCGAAACAACCAAACCCAAGCCTCGGGTTTGCCAAGTCTGCCCTTTTATACCGGTATAAATTTTGGTCTGTACCGGTATAGCCATCATTTTGTACCGGTATAGACACCCTTTTGTACCTAGACAAGTACGTAATTTCCAACCCGAGAGCCACCTAAAATCCAACTTTTTGGACTTTAGGGCTTGGGATTCATCCCCAAACCTCGATACACGCGCCATAGGTCGGAACACAGTCAACGACCCTCCAGAAAATCTGGAAAAGCTCCAACACAAGTCAAATACTCGAACTCCGCAATTTGCACAAGTCCAGTATGTTACATTCACCCCTCCTAAAAAGGAGTTTCGTTCGCGAAACTCGAAAGCGAACTCATACCTCAAGTTTCCATCCGAAGGAGATGGGGGTAGCGCTCCTGCAGCGCGCTCTCAGGCTCCCACGTGGCCTCTCGCTCCTCGTGGTTGCTCCAAAGAACCTTCACGTACGGAATGTCCCGGTTCCGCAACTTCTTCACTTCGCGAGCCAAGATCTTCACTGGTTGCTCCTCGGAGGTCAAATCCTCCCGCAGCTCTATGGGTACAGCCTCCAATACGTGAGCTGGATCATGGATATATTTCCAAAGGACCGATACATGAAAGACGTTATGCACGCCCGATAGGTTCGGCGGTAGAGTAAGTCGATACGCCACCGGACCTATACGTTCCAAGATCTCATATGGTCCAATGAATCGAGGACTCAACTTGCCTCGAATTCCAAATCTCCGAATTCCCTTTGATGGCGAGACTTTCATGAAAACATGATCTCCAATCCGAAGCTTCAATTCTCGTCGACGTCTATCAGCATAGCTCTTTTGCCTACTATAGGCAGTCAACAACCGTTCTCTAGCAATGCGAACTTGTCCTCTGCTTCCTGGAGCACATCTGGGCCTAAAGCCAAACTCTCGCCAACTTCACTCCAATGAAGTGGCGATCTACATTTCCGTCCATAGAGTGCCTCAAATGGTGCCATTTCGATTCAAGCTTGATAACTCACATCGTAAGCAACCTCTCGCCATCGGTAGTTGCCGCGACCATCCTCCCCGGAAGCCGATCACGCAGCTCGACGCATATCCTCGCGTGTCCGTATAGTACGCTCCGACCGCCCGTCACTCGAGGGTGGAAAGCGATCGAAGTCCAGTCGAGCACCTAAGGCGTCCTGCAGACTCCTCCAAAAGTGTGACACAAAACGTGTCCCTGTCCGATACAATCGATGTAGGTACTCCGTGTAGTCGCACATTCTTATCCAAATATGTCTGTGCGAGTCTCTCTCTAATCCAAGTAGTACGGATAGGTATGAAATGCGCCGATTTTGTCAACCTATCCACGATCACCCATATAGCATCGTGCCCTGCCTGTGATCGAGGCAATCCCATCACAAAATCTATGGTGATCTTCTCCAACTTCCACACTGGAATCGGTAGGCTCTGCAATTCCCCCGCGGGAACTCTCTGCTCAGCTTTCACTTGTTGGCAAGTTGACAACGAGCTACAAACTCGCCAACATCCTTTTCATTCCGGGCCACCAATAAAGCAACTTCAAGTCTTCTCCGAGAAGTTCCTTCTCTAAATTGCGCTCGTTCGACAAGCTATTCAGTTGGTCATCACCAAGACCAAGTGCTCCCAAAAGCTGAATTCCAGTACTCACTTTCCTCGTCTAGGTCGAGGGCGAAACCTAGCTCTGCCTCAATTTACTCGTACAATTGAAATTCCGTTATATAGCTCTCTGAGCCGGATCCAACAATACCGCTCGTAGCAAGAACCCGGGGTTCAAACCCGTTACCTGATCCATCAACACTCCATCGGAATGCTCACTAAAGAGATGTGATACAATATCTAGTCGTTGGCTCGAATCCCAACGATGCTCACTTACTCAACGCCAGATCTTGTCAAAAGATTGCACGACTGAGTGCAACTCCAATCCTTAATCAAGCATAGCGTAATTTTCACATGGCTATCCTTTTATACCTGCTTGGCATGAACAGCCCGACAATCAAAAATCCATAATAATCATCCCTTCAATTGTCGCGACACTTGACAAATCGTCCAAATTGGTTCTCCAGAAGTGGTCATTCGATTCACCAATCGGCATTGCACCCCAATGCCTCCACAGTAGTCTCAACTCCACCACTAGGATGGTACTCGCTGCTTCTCTTCTATATATATAGTCAAGAACCACAACCCACACACATCCTCAATCTACTAAGGCCATTCCCTTAGTCTCGACTTGATGCCTCA
This sequence comes from Aechmea fasciata, assembly GCA_025177825.1. NCBI lineage: Eukaryota > Viridiplantae > Streptophyta > Magnoliopsida > Poales > Bromeliaceae > Aechmea > Aechmea fasciata. The sequence goes on from CM045924.1 coordinate 9,138,153, forward strand.
AGTAAACTCTTCATAAGCCTACGCCGAGAGCTTATCTTCGATAGAGGATTCTCATAGCACTAACTGCTCAATCGCTCGAAACGAACATTCGAAATTCTTCTCCCCAATGCTTCCCTTCGCATTGGATACCCCAGGTATCCATAGGCACTGAGCTCAACTCAAGTGATAGAGAGGGTTCCGTTTACAATTTAATAGTATCTCTCTATCAATATCACCATGAAGTGACTATCAACGAGAACGTCAAACTCAACTACTCTTCCCCGCAGTCTCCATTGCAACGAACTTAATTCCATGGGGAACATCCGAACAAGGGAAAATCAGCAACTTGGCACATTCCCTCGCGAATTTTCCCAACCACTCGATCCAACAGTGAGAGTTCACACTCCGCTCACCTCAGTATGCTTCCGCATTTGATCCTTGCTGATCTTCATCCGAATACCCATTGTCATCTGCGACCGGTTCCGCCAATCCATCAAGAGGGCTTGGAATATCATTCCGCAAGTCCCTAGCGTTGGTGAAGTACTACAGGCTTCGGCAACATCACGCTAATCTTCGTGAGGTCCCAAACAAGTATCAACATTCGCTTGAGGTATAACCTCAAACTACCTCACAGAATAGTATTACTCCGATTGCAATACGATTCAATCGAGTACACCAATACCCAAGGCTAAATGAACATATCAACGAGCCTCTACAACCGAGCAATTGTCCATTCATGATTCACTTTAGATCACGATGGCCGACATACAGTCGAAACGACCCTACAGGTCCCACATCAATAGAGGAGGTTTCTCGCGAAGCGAAACACTAGAAGTACAGATCTCCTTGCCACTTGAGCTCACGATTCTTGACTCCATCAGGAGAACAATCACAACTCAAAAGATATCCTTCAATCAGAGGATTCCCAAACAACGAAAGGTAATGGCCAGTTAGGCCCCAAAATCCTCTCCAATACTTACCTAGTTTTAGGTAAGGGAGATAGTCACCACAACCAGTGGAATAATCCTCAACATGCACTATTTCGTGTTCCAATTCCCAAGGCGAGTTAAATCAGCTCGCAAGACCCAAGGTACAAAGTACCTCACAAACTCCACACCACGAAGGCCAATCTATTTGTTGGCACGCAAAACCTTCTCGCAAGGTAGGGTGTTCGATCATCTGATCATCCTATAAGCATCGAAGGATGATCAATGCTAGAAATCCTCGGGTTGGTTCACTACACACTCGGTGTACCCTCGATCTCACGATCCCACACGTGGCATTCCACGCTCTGGGGTCAAAGCTCGGACTACCGTCCTGACCAAAACTCTGCCCTACCCGAAGGCACCGGCCGTCGTCACTCACCTAATCGCGCTCGCCCAAAGGGCCCAGCTCCAGCCTACAATCGGTCTGTGCACGGGTCATCCCCGAGCACCATCCGGCAACCAGCCGATCCAGGGATGCAACTAATGCAATCGTCGTGAGATCTAAATAGCATAGCAGAAAGCTACCCACAACCAGTAACTAATCGTTTCAAACAAGGCTAATTCTCATCGCAAACAGCGAACTAACGTGATGCAATGCAACTCGGCAAATAGCCGAACAACGGATAGGTGCCACGTATCGACATCAAACAATGCACACTCGAAAGCCATATTACGAACCAAAGCACGTAGTTACCACCTCGGCTGCCGTCGCCTCCTCAGTCTGAGCCGTATACACGCGGCCGCTCGGGGCCTGTTGTGACTCCTCCGTCTGTCTCTAAACAGGTTGCCTCCCAGAGTGCGTCTGACTCGCACCCTCGGCCGTGGGCCTCTAGCCCAAATCCTTAGTCTAAGCCTTCTCGATACTCCTGCACATACGCCACACCGCCTCCCACGTCGAGCGCGCGGTTTACCACATCTTAGCAAGTCTGAAGATTGGAAGGTTGCGCCAACCGAAAGATCAACGGCCGAAGTCCTCGCAGTCCCGTACCACAACGGCACACCATGTGGGAACCGAGGGAACTCCCTCTCGTACTCGGCCACAGTCCGCTTCCCTTGGGGCATACCACACGATCGTTCCGACTTTTTCCTTAACACCGTCATTGAAGTAAAGCCTCAACGGTGAGTTCCTTGAACCTCCTTCAAGTAGTCGTCACCATATCGCATTGGTGTTATCCTCGAATATCCAACCACCGGCCTATAGACTTCATCTTCCAGTGGTGATCGGCGAGCCGAACTCGCTCTCTCTTCCACGAATGTGTCGCGGAAATAGTTTCTCCATCTGCATCGACCACTTCCCTACGATCCAGTGGTCGTCCTTCTCTCCATCGAGGATCCTGGAATTACACCTCTCGCACTCGTTGGGCGATCCACGAGCCACTCTCGCTCTGCTCCCTCAGCCAACACGGGAAAACCACCTGTTGCAGTAAGGATCTCTCCAGGTGTTTCATGCGCGCATCCTGCCTGCGTGCCGCATTTGCCTGCCGTTGAGCCGGTGTCGCCTGCTGAGTCGCCAAACCAGTGAGAGCCGCAAGTAGGCACCTCACTCACGGACCTCGTTGGATCCGGGGGTAGTGGACATCTCCACTTCCCCAAACGCTGTCGCGTCATCCGCTCCAACAAACTTAGAGCGGGTCGTCAACAAGACGCCACAACATCACTAAAGCGCAAGTTAATAAAACCCACGCTATCGCAGCCCCACTCAACAATACCCAAATCATGCGAAAGTAATGAAGTGTATTTCACAACTAACTCCCGATGTTACGTTGTCGGCCGCCAACGTAACCCTCCGCGAAGTTAGGAGTTATACACTTCGGTCCAACTCTACTTACTAGAGTTATTCAAGATACCCAATCTGAATACTTTCGCTCACAAGTTAAATAGACCTCGTCTCTCACGAGCCTAAATCCTATACTCCAACCGGCCTAAGGTTTACTAGGTCCACAAGAAGACTCAACCCTAGGCTCGATCTATACCACGACCACACGGACGCACTTAATGCTCATTCCTGGCAGATATGCCAGACCTACGTATATCTAAAACATACAAGGCGTCTAGCAAAGACGATAAATAATCAACCAGAAAGAGGCATCTAGTAGTATCAGAGCGAAATAAAACAACTAGATCTCTACATAGGAAGTAAAGTACTAACATCCACTAAGAAGTATAAAATAAATACCACAAAGGATCCCAAGCCAAACTATATGTAAAAGGTACATGGTGGTTTCTATACATGGATACAAAACTCTCTCTCACCCAAAACAAAAAGAGAGAAAAGTAGAACCACCTAAAAGTAAAGCTGCTACGAGCTAACTAGACGCGACTCCCTTGCCGCGATCCCTTGCCTCCGCCGGTGCCGAAGGCTCTGAAACACATATGAAACAGGGGGCGTGAGAACTATTACATAATAGTTCCCAGTGGGCAATTACTGACTTCAGTTGCATGCTCCACTAGGCCCAAAACAAAAACGAGTAAATGGGTAATATATAAACAAGTAAACATGTAAGCTACTAAACAGGATGTCTCTACTTAGCATAAATAAGCATAAGCAAACGACTATTCTAAGCATGATTAGTAAGTACAACTACTAGTACAATGTTTCCAATTTAATAGTAAAAGATTAAAGTTTACTATTCTAGTCAAATCCACAATTTCCACAAATGATAGTAAATTGTTAAAGTTTACTATTCTAGTCAAGTTCATAATTTCCTTTAAACTACATTAAGTTTAAGTCCAATAAGATCCAACCCGAAGGCGATTTGGCCGATGCCCACCCGAAGGCTGCCTAGCCCAAATGCCGAGCCTAATGGCCCCGTAGTAGTCAACATCCCCACCCTAGGAACGAGACTGACCCACGGCAATCCACTTCGGCGCCCAATCCCGCACGGCGAATACATGAAACGCGTTGGCCAACTCCGGAGTGCCGGCTTGTAGGGAGCGACCCTCACAAGCATGTGCGAATGAGCACAATGGCATATAGTCACAAAACTCGTCATATGTCCCAAATCGTCATGTCTCTAACATGGAATATACAAGTGTCCAAAAGGCATATCTCTATGTCATCATGTCTCTAATATGGAAATAATAGATGTCTAGTGGCCTAAGTCAAGTCTCTATGTTGCAGTTTCATAGTTTTCTAAGTTAAGTGCCGCTTGATGACACTTAAGCTTTTCTAAGTTCCAACACAAGTTTAATGTTCTCAATTACTTTAGTTAAGCTATAATAACACGTATGGCACACTCCCAGGCGCCCACAAGAGCCACTCCCACATGCATGCAAAATAACCCAGAAAGCTCTACTATATAGAGTGAAATTTTTCTCATACATAAGGCATACATTTTAAGGGCTCCAAAATTCATAATAAATCTGCTTAGCATGAATATACTTTCAAAATAATTAAATCAAACCGAATAAGCACTTATAAGCCATTTGCTCCTATGCTCATGAAGCCAAACCCACCAAGTGCGAGTAGCGTTGCTCCGAACCGCTAACGAAGCTTCGATAATCACTCCTTGAGTCCTAAGAAGCAAACCCTAGGAGTTACAAGCTAAGAAGATGAACCATGAGTTCACATTTTAAGGATTTCAACAAAAGGTTGAAGAAAACTCACCGAGTGCGAAGGAAACGCTCCCGATCTCCAAATGGGAGTTAGAGTCCTTCCAATCCAACCTAAATCAAAGTTCTAAACCCATCAATTAGGTCCCAAAGGCCCTAAATCGGAAATCTCCAAATCCTAACCCTAGAATCCAAATCTAGGGTTTCATCTCAAAGAAACCTCCAAAATCCGAAACTAGAGGAGGGAAATCGTTCACATACCTCTAAGAAGCTCTAAACCAAGCTCAAAAGGCCCTAGGCTTGAAGCTTGATCCACCACAAAGCTCCAACCACCAAGCTCCAAGCTCCAACAATGGTGATGTTGCCTCTACCAAGCACAAAGAAGCATAAGAGAGGGTTTTAATCCTCAAAAACCCATCCAAACCAAGAAGAAATGAAAAAGATGGAGTGGAGGTAGCTCTACCTCTTCCCTTGCTGTGAAGAACACAATGGGAAACCCTAGGGGCGAGGCTTGCACTAATAGGAGTGCTACAATAGCCAAAAACCCCCTGCGGTTCGGTCTGCTCGAAAACTGCCAGTTTGTACCGGTACAAATCCATTTTGTACCGGTATAAACCCTGCGAAACAACCAAACCCGAGCCTCGGGTTTGCCAAGTCTGCCCTTTTATACCGGTATAAATTTCGGTCTATACCGGTATAGCCATCATTTTGTACCGGTATAGACACCATTTTGTACCGGTACAAGGCACAGAATTTCCAACCCGAGAGCCACCTAAAATCCAACTTTTTGGACTTTAGGGCTTGGGATTCATCCCCAAACCTCGGTACACGCGCCATAGGTCGGAACACAGTCAACGACTCTCCAGAAAATCTGGAAAAGCTCCAACACAAGTCAAGTACTCGAACTCCGCAATTTGCACAAGTCCAGTATGTTACAAAGAACAAGGAGAAGAAGGAAAGGAAGGAATTTTTGGAGGGTTCGGTGGATCTTGAAGCTCTCAAACTAGAAGATCTTGGTAGAGCTTGGGACCAAGGTGAGTTATTATGCAAAATAGGTCTAGGGTTTTGGATTTATGCCTTAGATCCTTGGGTTTGGTCCTTCTATCAAGTTAGAAATCCTCCCATGGAAGCTCATGTGCTCCCATGGCGATTAACTAGGGTTTGTATTATATGCTATATAGATGGTTCTAATGGCTTAAGAATGGTATTAGAATGCTTTCTAGTTTATTCTAAGCTATCTTTTCTTATGGATAAGATCAATCTAGGAGAAAACCCAAAATGGCATTGTTAGGGTTTGAAATTTGGAGCTTTTGCCCTAGATTATTTCTGAGGTTAATTGATCTTGTGGAAACCTAATTGTGTAACATACCACTTCTCCGTAGAACGTGCCGAGTTCCGTCGAAATGAACGGAACGTGGAGTGAAACGAGTAACACTGGGTTCTATGTGCATTGGAACCTAGGTGTAGAGAAAATGGGACCCGAGAGAGAGAGCAAAACTGCAACTCTGGCGAAGTTCCAGATTTTTGGGCTCTTGGGAACCGGTCCCTGAAGGGGAGACCGGTCCTCACACGCGTGATGGTCGAGCAGAGGGGAAAATTGTCTAAGTCCTGGAAATACCCTTACGGGAATCAATCCCCGATGGACAGATCGGTCTCCCACGGTCCGATCCCTGAAGAAGAGACCGGTCCCCCATTGCGCAGACAGCCGAGAAGAGGCTAAGTCTCAAAATCAGGCTTACGGGAATTGGTCCCTGTTGGGCAGACCGGTCTCCCAGGGTCCGGTCCCTAAGGGAGAGACCAGTCCCCGTACACGAAAATTGCCCAGTCTGGGCAGATTGCAAAAATGCAATATTGGTGGGTTTAGTTGCAATTATAGCAACATGTAATAAACCCATTCCTTCTCCTTCTCACAGCAAACACTCTCTTACACCCTCTCCCTCACATTTTCCTCTTTCTCTCTCTCGAGAGCATCTCCAAGGGCTTGGAGGAGAAAAAGGAGAAGGTGGATTTGGAGAGTTTTGGAGCTTGAGGAAGATCTAAAAGCTCTCCAACAAGAATGAGCTTGGAAATCTTAAGGCCAAGGTAAGGTTTTATGAAAACCTAGGTTAGGGTTTGGAGTTCTTCCATGAAATATAGAGTTTTTGAGTTCCTCTTATGTTTAGAAACCTAGTAGAGGCTAGAGCTCCATGAAAATCCATTGAAGCTCAAGGCCCTCTCATGGTGGACATCTAGGGTTTCGAGTAGAAGCCTTAGAAACGGTTTAGATGGTTCTAAAAGAGCTCCTAGAGGATCAACAAGCTTTCTTTTGCTTGTGTAAAAGATCAAACCGGCCCATGGATTTTGCAAATGACACTGTCAGGGCACCCAATTTGGGGCTTTTGCCCAAAGGGGTTTCTAAGGTAAATTGACCTTATAGAAATCTAATTGGGGGTGTGTTCGATGCGTTGGTGTGCTCGGTTCGTCGATCCGACAAACGTATAAAAAGTTATGGACTAAACGATAAAATTTTAACAGATAGCCGCAGCACGCGGAATAGGAGTCCAAAAATTCCAGGAAATTCATCGGGGCATCCTTACAACCCTATAAGGTGGGTGGTGCTTTCCGAAGTCATCGAACTGTCACGCCTCGGGCCCAACGGAAGCCCACCGGAACATGCACAGACCCACCGTGTACTCCAAACAAACACGATGCACACAAGGTGTCTACTAAAAACATGGAAAGAAAGAGAGTAATCCTAACAAGGCTATCAGAGCGAGTAATATAAAACCACTAAGTTCTAACATAAAAGATCCACAAAAGTGATACAAAGTATAGAACTAAATCCAGAATCTGATACAAATCTCTAAACAGATACATAATACATCTTTTCCAAATGTACAAAAAGAAAAGAAGACTTCGGGTCCACTATAGTAACTCCGTAGGGCTCTAGCTAGCCGCAAAACCCTTGCCTCGATCCCTAGCCACTCCCGATGCGGATGGCTCTGAAAATTAACAACAAACAGAGGACGTGAGAACTATCAAAAATAGTTCCCAGTGGGCAATTACTGAACTCAGTGAAATGCTCCACTAGGCTAAAAATAAGCATGCTAAAAGGAAGTAAGAAGCGATAAATAAGAAACGAGTACATAAATAAAATTAATCATATTCATGCTTCTACTACGAGTTTAACTATCATAAACATGATATTCTACTTTTAATGGCACAAACATATGTCCAAATCAATTAACATGCATAATTAAAGTAAGCTCACATTTAATTACATGCAAAACCATAATGCCCATATTACTACATAAAGTAAATTATGCATTCCATTGTTCTCTACTAAGCATGCATGCTAGTCCATAAACATATAAGTGTTTTACCACTAGTGATGACAATAACATAATGTTCTAACATTTCCAACTAGTGTACATGCATCAAGTAGTGATCTAAGGCAACAATCATATGTATGGATATCTACTATGTATGCACCAACCATGACTATATACTAAGTCAAGAGAAGTCTCAAAACCCAATCCATAAGGAATGTACACAAGGTAACATCCCGGCTCGTGCCATGCCTAGGTGGCCCCGTGGAGGTCGTCGACTTTCCCCGCAAGAAAGGAGACACGAGAACACGGTAATCCACTTTCGGCGCTCAATCCCGCACGGCGAACGTATCGCGAAGGCCCACTCCGAAGTGCCGGCATGTAGGGTATGACCCTCCCAAGCGAGTGCGAACGGATCGCGAAGGCCCACTCCGGAGTGCCGGCTTGTAGGGAGCGACCCTCACAAGCAAGTGCGAATGAGCACAAGGGCAAACAAGCGTAATCATACCATAAGGTCCCTATTTGGGATACTCAATCATCAAGTCTAAAATTTGGAATCTCACTCGTCGACTCGACGGTCGGAAAATAGCTCAACATGTCACAACTTGTTTACATCTACTAGGTAGTTTGTCTCTACCAAAACCCACGACGTGTAAAACATGATACAACTCAAATGACATTATCCTACTTGGAATAATTCATTACTTTAAACAAGATTTCAAGGAGTTCATGACATGCACTTTCAATAATTATCGAATAGATATCTAACAATACCATAAGCAAGAGAGCTATAAAATATTCACAAGTATCATAATACTAGAAAAGCACATGCCCATCCCACTATAAAGTGTATAAACACTACAATGGAAAATAGTTCAAGTCACTTATACTACATACCATTATCTCACATAAAGATGCCCCGAAGGCTTAACATTACATTTCCTCATGTCTAAAACATGGAATTAACCCGTCGATCCATAGATCAAATATAAGATCACAATGGCCAAAGCTAGTCATACTACTAGAATATATGCACCAAATTACCTCATGATGATCTTATCATGCTCTATATCACATTATCACGATTATCTTGTCTACAACAAGTATAAGGCAAATAACACTAAGTCTCATGCATGCCTCCATCTCATTCACATAGGCATGCTATTAACCTCAAGGTTAACATCTTTTAATCACAAGGTTACAACTCGCATTGTCATGTTTCATATCTACTCAAGTATAAAGTATGAACATTAAGTTCTATTTACTTGTCCCAACAAGTGCCATGATGGTAATCATGTGTGATTCTATAAATATAGTCCAATTACTAAGTTCCCTCAAGGAATCATCTCGCCAATCAATCTCTAACATGCTTCTTAATGTGCCATAACAAATTAACCAACTATGCCCAAAATAACATGTATGTCTCTACTACATAGAGCATATAATTTTTACTATACATAACATAGTCATTTTAGGTTCTCATAAATTCAAGCATGTACTAGAGAGCATAATTCAATATATAAACATGTCTTAAAACCCAAGGGAAGACATAGGAGGAGTTCACCCATTTCGGTGAGATCAAACCCACCGGATATCCTTCGAATCCTTTTCGTTTCGTCGGACGAAGTTGCCCCTTAAGCTCCTAGTACCCTAAGATAATTTTCGAGAGGGATATGAGCTTCGACTAAGCATCTAAATAAATCATCCAAAATTCACATGGAAAAGAGGTGAAAATTATCTTTGATCAAGAAGATCTTGTCCAAAGCTCAAATCAACTCAAAGAATCTTCAAATCCAACCTAAAGGAGAGTTCTACACCCATCAATTAGGTTCTAAAAGCTCCAAATCGAAAATCCCCAATTCTAACCCTAGAATCCCAAAACTAGGGTTTCTACCCAAAAGAGAGCTCCAAATCCCAAACTAAAGGAAAACGATGAGTTGCCTACCTTCTAAAAGCTCTAGTCAAGGCTCAAATACCATAAAAGTTGAAGACCTACTCTTCAACAAGCTCCAAATCCAAGCTTCCAACCTTCTCTCATGGTGGAGTATGCACCAAGAAGCAAAAGAGAGAGAAAGAGAAGGATTAACCTCAAGAAATCCCAACAAAGATCAAATAAATGGAATAGAGGAGTTGAGAGAGCTCCCTTACCTTCTTCCTCTGTGATCCCAGCACAAAAGAACCCTAAGGGGTCGTGGGTGCTGTTACAAGAAGGGCACAAATGCACAAAAGCCCCCGGCACTTTCGCCGAAAATCAATTGCACTCAGACAACGGCATTTTGTACCTATAAACCCACGAATGTGTCAAACCCGAGCCTCGGTTGCCAAGAATCGGCCATTATCCGTACCGCAGACAAAATCCATTTTGTACCGGTATAGCCATCAAGCCTGTACCGGTATAGCCACGAATTTGTACCGGTACAAAGCCCAGAAATCCCAACCCGAGAGCTGACCAAACATCCGTCTTTTCGAATTTTGGTGCCGAGATGCAAACCATCGTTCTCGGGGTTCGAACCATAGGTCAGAACTCTGTCAACGACCTACCAGAAAATGTGGAAAGGCTCCGAACTCAAGTCAAATACTCGAACCTCGCAATTTGCACAAGTCCAGTATGCTACACGAACTTCCTTATATGTCTAAAGTGTCATTTTGTTGGACATATGTGTATATTGAGCATTGAGCATAGTAGGGTTAATTCCAAGTATTTTCTTGCATGTCACGAGTGTAATTGCATGTGAGATGTTAGTGAAAGAACAAGAACGTGTAGCCCTATGTATGCATGAGAAATGACAAAAATCTAGATGAGGTAAAGAACCAAAATGATATAGAGACATGTGAATTGGGTGGCATTAGTAAATGTCAAGTATGCAAATGAACACTAGAGTGTGTGTGGCATTAGAAAATGACAAGAATGCTAGAGTTGAACACTTAGAAAATAAGTGTGGCATTAAAGAATAGTATAAAGAACAATAGTGTATATGACACTAGGGTAAGTTAAAGAATGAAAGTAAAGAACAATAGAGACATTGTGACATAAAAACTTTAATGTTAAGGGTCACATGAGCATTGGAATCCTTAAAGCTAAGGATTGATCATAATCGCCTATAGTCTTGGCTTGAGGGAGGTCGCTCCCCCTCGAGCGGTGTGCTCCAGAGTTGTACCACTGGAAAGGGGAATCCCCAGAGGACGGTCCCAAGGGAGGAAGCTGAACGCCTTCGAGCTGAGGGCCCAATATTGGGATTTAGAGTTTGTGAGTTATGGAACCCTACGGGAGGAAGCTAAACGCCCAATGGGCTGAGGGCCCAAGGGGTTGGCCACAAGAATTATGTAAAGTAATAGTTAACTTGCATCCATCATGAGCATATCATTGAGCATATGATTGAGTATATTTGTTCAGGTATATTAGCTGCATTTGTTAGTTGGTTACTATCTTTCCATTCTTCTATTATGCCTGATTTAGACCTAGTGGGAAAGTCGGCGAGGTCGGGGCCGAACCCACTGGAAACTTTGTTGTAGTTCTCACCCCACTATTTCCACAGAGCCGGGACAGAGCGAGCCGGCGGACGATTGCGGTAAGGGTATCGCACCCTAGATAGAGACCGCCCGAGATACTTTTATTTTGTAGTTGCATTTCCCTTTACTTATCATCTTTTGTACCTCGATGATTATAGATGTTTAAAGCAAATGTATTAAAGTTTCATTTTGAGGAAATGTGATGTAAAAGAAATGATGCAAAAGTTGTAAAGAATTTAAAGATTCCAGTAGTATCCATGTATCACTACAAAAAATCTTGCATTTAAGGACACTTTAAATGATATTTAGCGACGCTTTAAAGCGTCGGCAAAAATAATGCCGACGCTTGTAAAAGCGTCGTGTAAAGAGTCGTTAAATAAACATGTCGGGATAAATATACCAACGTTTTAATATAGCGTCGAAAAATATATATAAATATTTGATAAAAATATATTTATTAGTGACGCTTAATCATAGTGTCGGCAAATACTAAATATTAAAGACACTAGAAGAAAGCGTCGTCTAAAATATATTTTGTTGTAGTGTAAGTGATTTAAATTAAATCATAGTACTTGTATGAAGTTGATTTGATAGTTCTTTCACTTTGGCTATTGTTTGCCCTCATGCAAGCCATTATGTATGCTTCCGCAAGTAAAAAACTTATACTCTGTTGTACCTATGGTTGAGCCTTGGGCAGACATGGGAGGCTCTGTCCGTTCGGCGTCTGTTTGACGCACTCGAACCGGCCAAAAGGATCGGGATCGGGGCGTGACAAATTGGGAGTATACCCGACGCGAGGGACAACTCCGTTCATCGAAACGAAAAGTCTAGATAGGAGTTTCTTAATTAAATGGCCTGATTTGGATTCTGTTTAGAGTGCAGGCCACGAGATAGGTGTCGGATAGTCACGAGACTCGAACCGCAACTCCACTACAATATTTAGAGGTGGGGGGTGCATTCCGAAATCGTTGGATTCCCTTCTATGTCTATGTCACTTTATTGAGCATGTACATGTATAGTTTCATTCATGTATAGTTGGGTTATGACATGTGATTAGTGGCTAGAATTTCAATATTATGCTTTTAACGTAGATGAACATAGTGATTGAACAAGAACCATAATGGACATGTATGTTAGAACTCTAGAGATGTATGAATATAAAACTTGGACCTTGACTATAGTAAACAAAGGTGACATTGACAATAGAGACATGATTGGCCTTGAGAATGAAATTGTTAAACAAAGTTTAACCATAATGGCATCGTGACAAGAATGACTTAGAAAGATACATGAACAAATAGGTAGAAACCTATTATGACAATGGCATTGTGACTAGAGGCTAAGTATCCTCAAGTTGAGGATTGGATCGATACTCACATGGACTTAGGCTTGAGGGAGGTAGCTCCTCCTCAAGCGGTGTACTCCGGAGTGTAGACACCACGAGGATAGTACCCCATCGATGGACCCTCGGGTGATTGTGCCTTGAGCCTCCCCCGATAGATGGGTTATGAGTCGTGAGTTATTAGGGTTAATATAGTTAACCGGTAAGATTGGGTAAAGAACCAAGCTAAAGTAAAGTAAAGAGCATGCATGCATTTCAAATATTACTTTGACTATATATCCACTGACATCTTTCTTGCATGCATAGTATTAGCATTTAGTTTGGCTATGTTTCCTTTCCTTTGAAATACTTATGCCTGAACAGACCTAGCAGGTAAGTCTGCGAAGTCGGTTGCCGAGCCCACTGGGAACTTCGTTGTAGTTCTCACACCACTAACCCTGTAAGGTACCGGACTTCTAAAATCATGAGGTTATGATGTTCAATTGGTTGGAGAGCCATTTGAATGGTTCTAGTGAGGTTCGATGAAGTTCGGGAGCGTTCAGGCGTTTCGGCGCGCGTAGGCGCGAGAACGGAACCCGAAAGGCTATGTCGGGCCGTGAGCTAAATCCGGCATTAGCGTGGATGAAAAGATGATGAGAACATGTTTGAAAACATGTTTGGAAGGTCTCGGTTCGATTTGAAATGAATCGGAGGTCGAACGAGCAAAAACGGGCGAAAACGGACCCGAAAGCTGAAAAATGAAAAAGGCTGAAAAATTGGCTAAGTCTGTAAGGTCCGGACATTGATCCAATGCCCGGACATCTATTGAATCCAATGTCCGGACATTGGTGGGATGTCCGGACCTCGTAGCCCGAAAATGCCCATTTTGGGCTGTTCAAAGAGATGCATTGTTGAGGGGTTTATTTGCAATTTGCCATGTGTATAGTGTGAATGAGAGGGTGAGAGCTCTCTCCTCTCATTTCTCTCAACCCTAATGTAACATACCGAAACTCGGTAAACAGGAACCGAACCTTAACCAAATTGGCTAAAGTGCGCGAACGAAGAATTGGACAAGTTCAAATTACCATTCCAAATGTCTTGGAAGGGTTAAAAGAAGGTTTAAAAGAGTTATGAAGGTTTTGGCGTTGTTCGACGTGAAGTAGAGTCGAAACGGCGCGAAAAACTCAAGTCTGGGCAACCTGTACCGGTACAAGCAAAGTTGCTGTACCGGTATAGCAACTTTTACTGAGAGGAGAAGAGCTCTCGGGTTTAAAAATTTTATGGCCCATACCGGTACAAGCCCGATCCCATACCGCAGACAAGTGCCGCGAAAAATCCGAGGCAGCCTCTCGGGTTTGCCTCTCGGAGTGTCCCATACCGATACAGAGGACCTCCATACCGGTACAGATTGGGCCCGACAGCAGTTTTGGACTGCTTCGAAATAAAATATTTTGAGGGGCCTAGTTGCTATTGTTGCAACACAATATGACCTAAAACACTCCTCTCGCACAGCCACTTCACCCCCACACCCTCTTTCACTCATTCTTCCCTTTCTCTCTCTAGAGAGCTTGACCTAGGGCAAGGAGAGAAGGCTTGGAGGCTTGAAGAAGGTGATCTTGGTGGCTTTGGAGCTTGGAGAAGACCTAGAAGCTCTCCTACAAGGTGGACCTTGGGAAAGCTTTGAGCAAAGGTAAATTTTTATGAAACCTAAGCTAGGGTTTGGGTTTTATTCCTAGAAAGTAAGGTTTTGGAGCTTCTCTCTAAAATAGAGAACTAGTAGAGGCTTGAGCTCCATGAAAAGCCATGGAAGCTCAAGGTCCTCTCATGGTGAAATCTTAGGGTCGCAAGTAGAGGCCATAATGGTGGTTTAAATTGTTCTAGATGAACTCTAAGAGGATCAACAAGCTCTCTTTTGCTTGTTTAAGAGATCAAAACCTAGGGTTTCACATAGGGCTTGGTAGAGCACCCAAATTTGGGGCTTTTAACTATAGAGGTTCTAGGGTCAAATTGACCTTGTAGAAACCTAATTGGGAGTGTCCCCGACGCGTTGGGCAACTCCGTTTATTTTTACGAAAAGCCTACCTATGGGTTACTATGTAAATCCGATTTGGTCGATTTTTAACGTAATGTATTCGGGTAGGCACCGGTTGGTCGCGAAACTTGTTGGGCGACTCCACAAAAATATTCTAAGGTGGGTGGTGCATTCCAAAGACATCGAACTTCCCTCTATGTCTAAGTGTCACATTTTGAGCATATTTATATATTGAGCATGTTGCATTGTAGGGTTTAATATACATTTCTTATTGCTTTTGTGAGTTCAAATGCATGAGTTAGATTTGTATGAGATTGTATGGTAAAAAAACAAGAACCCTATGTATGCATGTTAAAGAACAAGAACGTAGTGTAATTGACAAGTGAATGTTGTTAAGGATATTTTAGGTTGGTAGATTTCGTGAAATTGTCGGAGTCTTGAAGAGATCAAGTGTACCAAGATAGAGTTGGATGATCCAAGACTCGTCAGAAAAGCTCGGCATCTCAGGTATATCTTAGAGATCATTTATGATGATTTACATTAACTTTATAGTAGTTAGAAGACTTTAAAAAGCTTTAAACTATAAATTTTGCAATAAACTGGATATATGTAGTCAATGTCCTGACAATGGTCAATGTCCAGGATCCCGTACGCATGTGCGCTCGCGGGTTGTCAATACATGTCCGGACATCCCGCCTTTGTCCGATCCCGTGGGCTTGACATTGCACATCTTCTATGCATGTCCGGACATCCTGGCATTGTCCGGTTCCAGTACCATGGTTTTCAATGTTACGCAAGGTAAGACCGGACATCCTCAGGTATTGTCCGGACTCTGTCCATTGCGAGAATATTGACGGAATGGTGGACCGGTCGAGGGACTGAGACCGGACAGAGTCAAGACCGGACAGTCTTTCAAGACCGGACATTGGACACGAAATTATTTCCAAAAAACGCTGATTTGAAGTCTAATCTATTTCAAAAAGGGCTGATTTGAATTCTACTCTATTTCAAAGTCTTCTAACTCTATATATAGACCATGGGAGGTCCAAGGATTGATACGCTTTTATTCTTAATCAATTTCAAACCCTAGAAACTCTCTTTTAAGCTTGATGACCTATTTCTAAGAGAGTATTCTATTCTAGTTGTTCGTTGAGTTGATGTTAGTTTCTTTCTTATGATTCTCTCTTTGTGAATCAACTCAATGATGAATTAGAAGGGATTTCCCATAGTCTTTGGTAATACAAAGTTGAAATCACCGTAAACCATCTTTGTTCTATCTCCGGACGGAGAGCTTGCGCGAAGATCGCGTGTTGAGGCCGTGGATTCGGTGGACACTTGGAGGATTCGAAGTGTTGACGCGGCAAGGAGTTGCGGCGTGATCGTTTGGAGGATTCTAAGCGATTGAGGACTGGCGAAGGAGATCTACATCGAAGATTCGGTAAATCGAGTTGGGTAGTGAGTATATCACCTTGTACTTGATTTGTTTCTTAGTGGATTCTATTCGCGTGATCGGTCCCGTGGGTTTTTCACTCCTTTCGGAGTTTTCCCACGTAAAAATCTTGGTGTGTTGATTTTACTTTCCGCTTTTACTTTAAAATCGCATTAAGATTTTTAATTAGCCATTGTACACCTATTCACCCCCCTCTAGGTGTTGATTACCTTTTAGATCCTAGGGTTCATAACTTACAAGTGGTATCAGAGCGGGTATAGGTTGCATACAATGGCCGAGGGCGGTAATATAAATCGACCTCCTTTCTTCGATGGCACTAACTATGCTTATTGGAAAGTCCGCATGAGGGCGTTTCTAATTGCCATCGATGAAAGAGTATGGCAATCGGTGGAATTTGGATGGAAACACCCCACCGAGGTTGTTGATACTATTACCGTCCCCAAGCCTCGAACTAAGTGGACTAAGGACGAAAATGAACTTTCATCCTGTAACGGGAAGGAGATTAATGCTTTGTTTAACTCTTTAAATCAAACCGAATTCTCTCGGGTTTCGGCGTGTGAAACCGCCAAAGAAATTTGGGATACTCTTAAAACCACTCACGAAGGAACAAGTCTTGTTAAGGTTCAAAAGCTACAAATGTTGACGAGTCGTTTTGATTCTATTCATATGGAAGAGAATGAAAACTTTACTGATTATTACACTCGTCTACAAGGCATTGTCAATACTTGTTCCAATTTGGGTGAAAAGATCCCCGAAACCAAGGTCATTCGTAAGATTTTAAGAACTCTTCCCGAGCGTTTCCGTGCAAAAGTCGCGGCTATTGAAACCGTGAAACACCGGGATGAGATGAAAGTAGATGAATTAGTTGGTGCTCTCCAAACCTATGAGATGACTTTTCCTTCTAACTCATCTTCTTCCAAGTTGTCTTCTAAGTCCACAGGATGGCACTTAAATCTACTAAAGGAGGCAACGCGGACTCTACCTCTTCCGACTGACTCGGACACGACTTTGGAGGACTTTGAGAAGCAACTTGCTCTTCTTACTAGGAAGTTTCGCCGAAATTTTAAGAAGAAGTTCCCTTCAAAGTCCCCTTCTTCATCAAAAACCAACAAATCAAAAGGGAGTACTTCCTCTTCTTCCTCTAAATCAAAGCGTAACGAAAACTTTTCTAAAGAAGTTTCTAAAGACAAGAAAAAGGAAGAAGGACAAATCCAATGTTATAAATGTCGGGGTTTTGGACATATAGCATCGGATTGTCCAAACAAAAAGGCTTTGAAAAAGAAAGCGATGCAAGCCGTCACTTGGGATGACTCGACATCGGATGAGTCCACCTCAAGTGATGAAGATGTTAATGCTACCGCTCTTTCATCAATTATGTGTTTAGCTTCATCCGCCTCACTCTCTAATTCTTCTGTGCATGAAAATTCCGCTTCGGAGCACTCATCGGATGAGGAGTCGGATGTGGACGAGATGGCCGCCGCATATCATCAATTGGTTGTCGAGTCAAAGAAGATGGCCAAGCACAATAAGAGGTTGAGGAGGAGAATAATCGACTTAGAGGAAGAAAATTCAAATTTGAATACTTCAACAAACTCCTTACAACTAGAGACGGATGGACTATCACGAGCTTACAATTCTATCGTAGAAAAGTTAGCTAGTCTTGAGAAGGAAAAGGAGACGTATGAAGAAAACTTGAAATTTATCAATAAGCAATTGATGGAATCAAAGGAGGCAAACTTGGAGTTCACGAAGACTATCATACAACTTAGATCGGACTTGAGCAAGTTTTCCTCCGGCACAACAAAACTTGATAGGATGCTTGGACTTGGACAAACTAACAAATTCGGACTTGGATATGAGAGAACTTACATAGACCTTGTTACTAAGCAATCCATGAACAAACCTCCTCCTAAGGTTCAAGGTAACTTTGCTCGTGTTTCTAACTCTTTTGCTAACAAAGTTTGTCATTCGTGTGGAGTTCTAGGTCATGTGAAGAGACGGTGTACACAAAAGAAGAATTCCAGGGCAAACATGAACCGAGGGGTGCAATCTAAGTCCGAGAGACAAGTTTCGAAGTCGAAGTCGAAGCAAGCATGGAAACCCAAGAACAATGACTCAAAATCCAAACAAGTATGGACACCGAAAGCGGTTGGGCCAATCCATATGAAATCACAACTCGTCGGCAAGCTACATAAGACGCATTCAAGCCAACCGACGCATCCTAAAACTCACAAGGTTTGGGTGCGCAAAGGTGAAATCTTTCCTTGTCTTGTTGTCCATACTTCACTTCATGCTTATGACAACACCTCGTGGTACCTTGATAGTGGTTGCTCTCGACACATGACCGGAGACAAGAATTGGTTCACCTCTTTAAGTGAAGTCTCCGGTGGATGTGTTGTCTTTGGAGATGGTCGTTCATCCAAAATTGTTGGAAAGGGAACAATTACCATCTCGGATGGCCCTACCTTGAATGAGGTTTTCTATGTCGAGGGGCTCAAATCCAATCTCGTAAGCATAAGTCAATTATGTGATGACGGGTATTCCGTAAAATTCACTTCTAAAGAATGCCTGGTAACTCTTGATGATAATTCTATATTTTTGAAAGGTCTTAGATCTCAAAACAATTGCTATATAGTTCCTAGTGCCCAATCCGAGTCTTGTAACCTAGCATCATTAGAAACCGAGACTTTATGGCATGAACGTCTAGGTCACATGAACTTTAAGGAGCTTTCTAAGATATCCAAGAAGGAAATTGTGTTAGGTGTTCCCAAAATTGACTTTAAGGAAAATATTGTGTGCGGGGGTTGCCAATTGGGTAAACAAATTAGGTCGGCACATAAGAATTTGAAACATTTAGGGACATCTAGACCTCTAGAATTACTTCACATGGATTTAATGGGACCTTCTAGAATCCAAAGCTTGGGTGGAAAACGTTACATCTTTTTGATTGTGGATGATTTTTCTCGTTTTGTTTGGTGTGGTTTTCTTTGTGAAAAAGCCGATACTTTTGAATTATTTTTTGAAATATGCCTCCGTCTTATGAATGAACGAAACGATAAAATTGTACGTATAAGAAGTGATCGAGGAGGAGAATTCATAAACTCAAAATTTGTTGATTTTTGTGCTTCTAATGGTATTAAACATGAATTCTCCGCTCCTTACACTCCACAACAAAATGGAGTAGTTAAAAGAAAAAATCGAGTGGTGCAAGAGATGGCTCGTGTTATGCTTCATAGTAAGAAAATTGCCTTACATTTTTGGGCGGAAGCGGTTAACACAGCGGTCTATGTCATCAATCGAGTTTATGTACGACTGGGTACCATAAATACTTCATATGAATTGTGGAAGGGTAGAAAACCTAATATAAAATACTTTCGTGTCTTCGGGAGTAAATGTTTTATCCTTCGGGATCGTGAAAGTCTTGGAAAGTTTGACTCCCGAAGTGACGAAGGAATATTTCTAGGTTATTCTACATCTAGTAGAGCATATAGAGCGTATAATTTACAAACTAAGACGGTGGTAGAATCAATTAATATTAAAGTAGATGAGGCTTCTTCACCCACTGCTTCTTTGAATAATACATCTAGTGTTTCACATGATGATGATGATAATGATTTTCCTTTTACACTTCCTATGAATGATGACTCTTCCCTTCATGAAATTTCTGCATCTCCTAATGTAAATGCATCTAATGAAACATCCGATCCACAAAATGATACATCCATCTCTCCTATCACATCTTCGGAGAATCCGCCTATGAGATTGTCGAAAGACCACCCCTTAACAAATGTCATTGGAGATCCTCAACTTGGTGTTAGAACAAGAAGTCAACTCCAATGTGAATTTTCGTGTTATGTGTCCATGATTGAACCAAAGAACGTGGATGAAGCTCTTCAAGATGAATATTGGATCAATGCTATGCAAGAAGAGCTTGGACAATTCATACGGAATGATGTATGGGATCTTGTAAAACGTCCTAAGGATCAACATGTGATTGGAACAAAATGGATCTTTAAGAATAAGAAGAATGAGAGTGGTGACATTGTTCGGAATAAGGCTAGGTTGGTAGCTCAAGGGTACTCTCAAGTTGAAGGAATCGATTTTGACGAGACATTTGCTCCTGTTGCAAGACTTGAGTCAATTAGGATACTCTTTGCGATTGCTTGCCATTTTAAAATCACGCTTTTTCAAATGGATGTAAAGAGTGCTTTTCTAAACGGTTTTCTAAAAGAAGAGGTTTATGTTGAACAACCAAAAGGATTTGTAGATTCTAAGCTTCCAAATCATGTTTTTCATCTTAAAAAGGCACTCTATGGTCTTAAGCAAGCACCGCGAGCATGGTATGAACGACTCACCAAGTATCTTTTGGATAAGGGGTACAACCGAGGGGGAGCGGATCGTACTTTATTTGTTAAGCATTCAAAGGATGATTTCATAGTTGCTCAAATTTATGTGGATGATATTGTGTTTGGAGCAACTAAGGATGAGGATGCAACGGAGTTTGCAAGGTTAATGACCAAGGAATTCGAAATGTCTATGATGGGTGAGCTCACATATTTCCTCGGACTTCAAGTTAAACAAACAAAGGAGGGAATACATGTGTCTCAAACAAAGTATGCTAAGGAATTGGTCAAGAAGTTTGATTTGGATGGTGCAAAGAATTTTGACACTCCTATGGGTACAAGCAATAAAGGATTAGGAGTGAACATTGAAGGAAATAGCGTAGATGAAAAGCCCTATCGAAGTATGATAGGAAGCTTACTCTATTTGACAGCGAGTAGACCGGATATTGCATTTAGTGTCGGTATGTGTGCTCGTTATCAAGCGAATCCCAAAGAAATTCATTTGAAAGCAGTAAAGAGAGTAATAAGATATGTCAAGGGGACGACGGATTATGGTATTTGGTACCCGATGGGGACTTCACTTGATCTTATTGGATACTCGATCAAGGTGGTCCGTGGATGATAGGAAAAGCACAAGTGGAGCTTGTTTTTATTTGGGTCATTGCTTAGTGGCATGGCAAAGTAAAAAACAAAACTGCATTGCCCTTTCTACAGCAGAGGCTGAGTACATCTCGGCAGGGAGTTGTGCTACACAGTTGTTATGGATGAGAAGCTTATTAAGTGATTACCGGATTCCTTCCTCGTCTATCACTATTTTATGCGATAACACCAGTGCCATAAATATTTCTAAAAATCCTGTTCTACACTCTCGAACTAAACATATTGAACTAAGATATCATTTCTTAAGAGAATTGGTCGAATCAAATTTACTTCAACTCGAATATATTCATACCGATAATCAATTAGCTGATATTTTAACTAAGCCGTTAGATCAAAAGCGTTTTCTACATCTAAGAAAGGCTATCGGGATGAATCCATCTATCTAGACACACTCTATGAGCCAATGGTTATAATATGGACATTTGTGCATCATTCATGTGCATTTTTTTCTTTTGAACGTGATGTGTTTTTGTCTGGTGTTAGTAAGAGTTTCTTTTGGTGACAAAATCTCATTACTTGCATGGGTTATTTTAACATTAACTTATCCAATTTAACTCTTGTATGTCATTTGTTTTGAACCTCAACATCTTTCTTGAATTGATGTTATACACTTGTTAACTTAATACATCTTTCTTGAACTATCAAAAGTAGATTACTTTTGATTAATTATCTTCATGATGGGTAAAATGATTTCCTTATTTCTGAAATCACAATAATATGTTCTTATTGGGAGTTGCACTAGTTGAGGGGGAGTAGTTTCAATGTCAAAAGATGTGGAAAGAGTTACATCCCTTTTTGGGAGTGTGAAAACTACCACCAATTCAAGATGTGGAAAGAGTTACATCCTTTCAAAGGAGTGTGAAAACTGCCACCACATGTAGGAAAGAGCTACCACCCCGGTTGTCCGGTAAGTGTGTGAAGCTACCACATGACTATAAATATACATCATTAAAAAAAAAAAATTCATTAAGGTGTTTGGTGGACTTTCTGTTTTGTCGATTGATACAAGGTGGAAGTTAAAAGATGCTCAAAGAGCCACTCCTTGAATTCGATGTGTGCATAACTCAATTGGATTATATTCGTGTGCATATTTCAGTTTATGGGATATACGTTAATCTTTTTGTGTAGATTTGCAATTTAAAATTGGTCAACTGTTGTGTAGTTCTCGAAAGATGTGCCTAAATTCACAAGGTATGAAGTTTAATTTTTGATTGATGGACGGTTCAACATTTATGATATTATTGAATCAAATTGGATTAGATTGTGTTACTGTCTTTCATGTAATTAGTGATGGAAACCTGATTTCTGTTGAAAATTCATTGTTTTCGAAAATTTACCTGCTGGGACCGGTCTTCATCGGATGTCCGGTCCGCACGCTCGCAGGGTGCGCAACCCTGTGTGGCATCCGGACATTGCTAGCGATGTCCGGTCTCAGCTGGAGCGGGATGTATTTAACCGAGCGCGACCGAGATTTCTTCAAAACATTACATTTCTTTGTTTTCTTGCTGTTTCTCTCACTAGAACTGCTTGTGTGCCTCACTTGTGCTCTTGCATCAACTCACCTTCATTTCTTTCCGGATTTGAGGTATGGATTTCACATTTTTCAATTTTTGCTCATTTTCCCCAAAATCTAGGGTTTTTGATTTTTATGGTATTAAAACTATTTTTGAGTATTTTGAACCGGATTTGCTGCTTCTATCTTCCTTAGACTTGTCTCTAATGCATTTTTATAAGCTTTATTTCAAGTTTTATCGTCAGATTTGTGTTCTTTTTGGATTAACCCTAGATTTTTACTGTTCACAGAGGATTTTTCGAATTTCTGTTCGTTTTTGCTCCATTTTCTGGCATTATGTCTATATTAAACTTGTTTCTAACGGCTCTAGGGTGCTCTATTTTAATTTTCGAATTAATGGCCGATTTTTCTTCAAATTTGGTATATTGTGCTCAATATGTTTTTCATCTGAACAGCATCTTCTTGATATTCTAGTATCTTGGCTACTAGTGCTTGTCTTTTTGATGGCACGAGGAGGTCCCGGTGCTAAGCGACAACGCTCCTCCGCACAACAACGGGAGGAACAACTGCGAGGACGTCGGCAGTGAGTATAACCCTGCCGAGGACTCAGATCATGAGTCACATGAGGGTGATTGGGATACTGTTCTTGCAGCGGCTACTGACAAAGGAAAGTCCAAGGGTAAAGGAAAGTTGGTGGTGACAGAAACTGATAAAAGAAAGTCTAAGAAGAAATCCAAAGAAAAAGGGAAAGAGAAAGACCAGGATGTCGATCAAGATGAGGAACACCGGACTGAGCGGAGGAGTAAACGGACAGCAGGTATTACAACAGCACAGTCTCAACCTGTAGTGGCTTCTCCTCCACGGGTACCTCAAGCACCTATTGATCCAAAACGACTTCGTTTATATTCTTCCAAACACTGTGTTGGAGAGCGACTTGTTGGAGTTGCCAACTTGATCAAGAGAGCTCCTGGATTTCAAGCCTTATTTGAGAATGGAAATCTGCATGAGATTTGTGAATCCACTGGAAACTTTGTTGTAGTTCTCACCCCACTATTTCCACAGAGCCGGGACAGAGCGAGCCGGCGGACGATTGCGGTAAGGGTATCGCACCCTAGATAGAGACCGCCCGAGATACTTTTATTTTGTAGTTGCATTTCCCTTTACTTATCATCTTTTGTACCTCGATGATTATAGATGTTTAAAGCAAATGTATTAAAGTTTCATTTTGAGGAAATGTGATGTAAAAGAAATGATGCAAAAGTTGTAAAGAATTTAAAGATTCCAGTAGTATCCATGTATCACTACAAAAAATCTTGCATTTAAGGACACTTTAAATGATATTTAGCGACGCTTTAAAGCGTCGGCAAAAATAATGCCGACGCTTGTAAAAGCGTCGTGTAAAGAGTCGTTAAATAAACATGTCGGGATAAATATACCAACGTTTTAATATAGCGTCGAAAAATATATATAAATATTTGATAAAAATATATTTATTAGTGACGCTTAATCATAGTGTCGGCAAATACTAAATATTAAAGACACTAGAAGAAAGCGTCGTCTAAAATATATTTTGTTGTAGTGTAAGTGATTTAAATTAAATCATAGTACTTGTATGAAGTTGATTTGATAGTTCTTTCACTTTGGCTATTGTTTGCCCTCATGCAAGCCATTATGTATGCTTCCGCAAGTAAAAAACTTATACTCTGTTGTACCTATGGTTGAGCCTTGGGCAGACATGGGAGGCTCTGTCCGTTCGACGTCTGTTTGACGCACTCGAACCGGCCAAAAGGATCGGGATCGGGGCGTGACAAATTGGGAGTATACCCGACGCGAGGGACAACTCCGTTCATCGAAACGAAAAGTCTAGATAGGAGTTTCTTAATTAAATGGCCTGATTTGGATTCTGTTTAGAGTGCAGGCCACGAGATAGGTGTCGGATAGTCACGAGACTCGAACCGCAACTCCACTACAATATTTAGAGGTGGGGGGTGCATTCCGAAATCGTTGGATTCCCTTCTATGTCTATGTCACTTTATTGAGCATGTACATGTATAGTTTCATTCATGTATAGTTGGGTTATGACATGTGATTAGTGGCTAGAATTTCAATATTATGCTTTTAACGTAGATGAACATAGTGATTGAACAAGAACCATAATGGACATGTATGTTAGAACTCTAGAGATGTATGAATATAAAACTTGGACCTTGACTATAGTAAACAAAGGTGACATTGACAATAGAGACATGATTGGCCTTGAGAATGAAATTGTTAAACAAAGTTTAACCATAATGGCATCGTGACAAGAATGACTTAGAAAGATACATGAACAAATAGGTAGAAACCTATTATGACAATGGCATTGTGACTAGAGACTAAGTATCCTCAAGTTGAGGATTGGATCGATACTCACATGGACTTAGGCTTGAGGGAGGTAGCTCCTCCTCAAGCGGTGTACTCCGGAGTGTAGACACCACGAGGATAGTACCCCGTCGATGGACCCTCGCGTGATTGTGCCTTGAGCCTCCCCCGATAGATGGGTTATGAGTCGTGAGTTATTAGGGTTAATATAGTTAACCGGTAAGATTGGGTAAAGAACCAAGCTAAAGTAAAGTAAAGAGCATGCATGCATTTCAAATATTACTTTGACTATATATCCACTGACATCTTTCTTGCATGCATAGTATTAGCATTTAGTTTGGCTATGTTTCCTTTCCTTTGAAATACTTATGCCTGAACAGACCTAGCAGGTAAGTCTGCGAAGTCGGTTGCCGAGCCCACTGGGAACTTCGTTGTAGTTCTCACACCACTAACCCTGTAAGGTACCGGACTTCTAAAATCATGAGGTTATGATGTTCAATTGGTTGGAGAGCCATTTGAATGGTTCTAGTGAGGTTCGATGAAGTTCGGGAGCGTTCAGGCGTTTCGGCGCGTAGGCGCGAGAACGGAACCCGAAAGGCTATGTCGGGCCGTGAGCTAAATCCGGCATTAGCGTGGATGAAAAGATGATGAGAACATGTTTGAAAACATGTTTGGAAGGTCTCGGTTCGATTTGAAATGAATCGGAGGTCGAACGAGCAAAAACGGGCGAAAACGGACCCGAAAGCTGAAAAATGAAAAAGGCTGAAAAATTGGCTAAGTCTGTAAGGTCCGGACATTGATCCAATGCCCGGACATCTATTGAATCCAATGTCCGGACATTGGTGGGATGTCCGGACCTCGTAGCCCGAAAATGCCCATTTTGGGCTGTTCAAAGAGATGCATTGTTGAGGGGTTTATTTGCAATTTGCCATGTGTATAGTGTGAATGAGAGGGTGAGAGCTCTCTCCTCTCATTTCTCTCAACCCTAATGTAACATACCGAAACTCGGTAAAAAGGAACCGAACCTTAACCAAATTGGCTAAAGTGCGCGAACGAAGAATTGGACAAGTTCAAATTACCATTCCAAATGTCTTGGAAGGGTTAAAAGAAGGTTTAAAAGAGTTATGAAGGTTTTGGCGTTGTTCGGCGTGAAGTAGAGTCGAAACGGCGCGAAAAACTCAAGTCTGGGCAACCTGTACCGGTACAAGCAAAGTTGCTGTACCGGTATAGCAACTTTTACTGAGAGGAGAAGAGCTCTCGGGTTTAAAAATTTTATGGCCCATACCGGTACAAGCCCGATCCCATACCGGTACAAGTGCCGCGAAAAATCTGAGGCAGCTCTCGGGTTTGCCTCTGGAGTGTCCCATACCGGTACAGAGGCCCTCCATACCGGTACAGATTGGGCCCGACAGCAGTTTTGGACTGCTTCGAAATAAAATATTTTGAGGGGCCTAGTTGCTATTGTTGCAACACAATATGACCTAAAACACTCCTCTCGCACAGCCACTTCACCCCCACACCCTCTTTCACTCATTCTTCCCTTTCTCTCTCTAGAGAGCTTGACCTAGGGCAAGGAGAGAAGGCTTGGAGGCTTGAAGAAGGTGATCTTGGTGGCTTTGGAGCTTGGAGAAGACCTAGAAGCTCTCCTACAAGGTGGACCTTGGGAAAGCTTTGAGCAAAGGTAAATTTTTATGAAACCTAAGCTAGGGTTTGGGTTTTATTCCTAGAAAGTAAGGTTTTGGAGCTTCTCTCTGAAATAGAGAACTAGTAGAGGCTTGAGCTCCATGAAAAGCCATGGAAGCTCAAGGTCCTCTCATGGTGAAATCTTAGGGTGGCAAGTAGAGGCCATAATGGTGGTTTAAATTGTTCTAGATGAACTCTAAGAGGATCAACAAGCTCTCTTTTGCTTGTTTAAGAGATCAAAACCTAGGGTTTCACATAGGGCTTGGTAGAGCACCCAAATTTGGGGCTTTTAACTATAGAGGTTCTAGGGTCAAATTGACCTTGTAGAAACCTAATTGGGAGTGTCCCCGACGCGTTGGGCAACTCCGTTTATTTTTACGAAAAGCCTACCTATGGGTTACTATGTAAATCGGCCTGATTTGGTCGATTTTTAACGTAACAGGTATTCGGGTAGGCACCGGTTGGTCGCGAAACTTGTTGGGCGACTCCACAAAAATATTCTAAGGTGGGTGGTGCATTCCAAAGACATCGAACTTCCCTCTATGTCTAAGTGTCACATTTTGAGCATATTTATATATTGAGCATGTTGCATTGTAGGGTTTAATATACATTTCTTATTGCTTTTGTGAGTTCAAACGCATGAGTTAGATTTGTATGAGATTGTATGGTAAAAAAACAAGAACCCTATGTATGCATGTTAAAGAACAAGAACGTAGTGTAATTGACAAGTGAATGTTGTTAAGGATATTTTAGGTTGGTAGATTTCGTGAAATTGTCGGAGTCTTGAAGAGATCAAGTGTACCAAGATAGAGTTGGATGATCCAAGACTCGTCAGAAAAGCTCGGCATCTCAGGTATATCTTAGAGATCATTTATGATGATTTACATTAACTTTATAGTAGTTAGAAGACTTTAAAAAGCTTTAAACTATAAATTTTGCAATAAACTGGATATATGTAGTCAATGTCCGGACAATGGTCAATGTCCGGATCCCGTACGCATGTGCGCTGCGGGTTGTCAATACATGTCCGGACATCCTGCCTTTGTCCGGATCCCGTGGGCTTGACATTGCACATCTTCTATGCATGTCCGGACATCCTGGCATTGTCCGGTCCCAGTACCATGGTTTTCAATGTTACGCAAGGTAAGACCGGACATCCTCAGGTATTGTCCGGACTCTGTCCATTGCGAGAATATTGACGGAATGGTGGACCGGTCGAGGGACTGAGACCGGACAGAGTCAAGACCGGACAGTCTTTCAAGACCGGACATTGGACACGAAATTATTTCCAAAAAACGCTGATTTGAAGTCTAATCTATTTCAAAAAGGGCTGATTTGAATTCTACTCTATTTCAAAGTCTTCTAACTCTATATATAGACCATGGGAGGTCCAAGGATTGATACGCTTTTATTCTTAATCAATTTCAAACCCTAGAAACTCTCTTTTAAGCTTGATGACCTATTTCTAAGAGAGTATTCTATTCTAGTTGTTCGTTGAGTTGATGTTAGTTTCTTTCTTATGATTCTCTCTTTGTGAATCAACTCAATGATGAATTAGAAGGGATTTCCCATAGTCTTTGGTAATACAAAGTTGAAATCACCGTAAACCATCTTTGTTCTCTCTCCGGACGGAGAGCTTGCGCGAAGATCGCGTGTTGAGGCCGTGGATTCGGTGGACACTTGGAGGATTCGAAGTGTTGACGCGGCAAGGAGTTGCGGCGTGATCGTTTGGAGGATTCTAAGCGATTGAGGATCGGCGAAGGAGATCTACATCGAAGATTCGGTAAATCGAGTTGGGTAGTGGGTATATCACCTTGTACTTGATTTGTTTCTTAGTGGATTCTATTCGCGTGATCGGTCCCGTGGGTTTTTCACTCCTTTCGGAGTTTTCCCACGTAAAAATCTTGGTGTGTTGATTTTACTTTCCGCTTTTACTTTAAAATCGCATTAAGATTTTTAATTAGCCATTGTACACCTATTCACCCCCCTCTAGGTGTTGATTACCTTTTAGATCCTAGGGTTCATAACTTACAAGAATGTGACATTGGACATGAACTTAGAGATTATGACAAGTGTGAGTCTAGAATACTTAGACAACTTGTATGGCATCAAGAACAAGAACAAGTAGTGTACATAACACTAGTAGAGTTTTGAGATTGACATTATGACAACAACCTTAGAGTTAAGGGTCATATGAACATAGTCTCCTTGAAGTCAAGGAATGGATTGAATTGGAATCCTTATAGTTAAGGATTGATCGTACTCACCATATAGTCCTTGCTCGAGGCGCGGTAGCTCCCCCTCGGGCGATGTGCTCCGGAGTTGTCATCGCTGGGTTGTAGTGTTTCCCCAGAGGACGGTCCCGTCGGGTTGTAGTGTTTCCTCGACAATAGGGATTTGGGTTGGTTGAGTCTTGTTGAGGGCAAACCTACGGGTTAGCCAAGAGATTGGGTATTGAACTATGATCTTTTAAGCCATCATGAGTTTTAATTTGAGCATCTTACTGTTTACTTTCAAGCGTATTAGCTGCATTTGATAGTTGGTTAATATCTTATCTTTCTTTCTATTACGCTTGAATTAGACCTAGTGGGAAAGTCGGCGTGGTTGGTTGCCGAACCTACTGGGAAGTTTGTTGTAGTTCTCACCCCACTATTTCCACAGGGCCGGGACCTAGCGAGCCGGCCGAGGACCGCGGTAAGAGCATCGAGCCCTAGGTAGAGACCGCCCGAGTTACTTTATTTTTGCTATAGTCGCATTTCCCTTTATATCATCTTTTGTATTCGATGATTATAGTTGTCTAACTTTAATTGTAATCAAGTTTTATTTTGAGGTAAATGTGATGTAAGAAAGAGATGATGCATTAAATTGTAAAGACTTTAAAGAATTCAAGTTGTGAGAATTATGCATGTATGTGATTGAAATTAATCATAGTACTTGTATGTTTACATTAGTTACTTTCATTTTGGCTATGTTGCTTACCCTCGTGTAAGCCTTTTGTGTATGCTTCCGCATGTGTAAAACTTATACTCTATCTAAACTTGTTGAGCCTTGGGCGGATAGGGGAAGCTCTGTCCGTTCGGCGTCTGTTGGCGCGCTCGAACCGGCCAAATGGATCGGTCTCGGGGCGTGACACCTAACCTAAAAAACAAAAGCTCTCTCTCTCTCTCTAAACTCTCTTCTCTCTCTCATCAAAGAAGGAAAGGTGGAGTGGGATTGGTGGAGAAGAAGCAAGGGAAGGAGATCCTCACCTTCTACATCTTCTTCCTTGGCCATTGGAGCAAGCTTTGGAGGTGAGCTTTAAGAGCTTTATGTAGGTTATAGGTCTTAGGATCTAATAGGAATCAACACCTAGAGGGGGGTGAATAGGTGTTCAATGGCCAATTAAAAATCTAGATGCGATTTTAAAGTAATTGCGGAAAAATAAAATCAAACACACCAAGATTTACGTGGGAAAACTCCAAACCGGAGTGAAAAACCCACGGGACCGATCACACGAAAATTCACTAAGAAACAATCGAGTACAAGGCGATTCACCCACGACTTTACCCGATTAACCGAATCTTCTATGTGAATATCCTTCACTGGTCCACGATCGATTGAAGTCCTCCAACCGACCACGCCGCAACTCCTTGCCGCGCCAACGCCTCGAATCCACAAAGCGTCCACCGAGTCCTCGGCTCCCCCTACACGCGATCCCCGCGCAACACACCTCCGTCCGGAGAAGAAGAACGAAGATTTATGGTGATCTCCAAGTTAAAAACACCGTAGACGATGGGAGGGATTCGTCTAATTGATCATCAAATTTATTCGCAAGGGTAGAATCAAAGGGAAGAACCTTGAATCAACTTGACGATCAAATCTCCATCAAATCTCTCTAAGAACTAGATCAAAAAGCTTAGGAGAGAGATTCTAGGGTTTTTGGATTGAAGTATCTTCAGGTATATTATTGTATATTCGTCCTTGAACCTCCCATGGTCTATTTATAAAGTTAGAAGACTTTGAAGTCGAGTAGAATTGAAATCAGCCTTTTTAGGAATTCTGTTTTCGAGTCCACTGTCCGGTCAAACCATCTCTGTACGGTCTCGATGTGTCGTCAAATTTTTCGCATGAGCACCGACGGCCAGACTGTGGGTTTGTCCGGTCCTAGGCTCTAGCACTCAGAAAGTTCAGCTTCACTATGTCCAGACAGAATCCACAATCCGGTCAAAGGCCTGCGAAACTTTCTGCTATCAACCTCACTATGTCCGGTCAAAAAGGTTGGTCCGGACAGAGTGTTGCGAAAAGCCAGATGACAGACTCACTGTGTCCGGTCAAAAGGGCTGATCCGGACAGGGTTTATACAGAAAATATTTTTCATAAAAATTAATATTTTAAACCCATTTTAAGTCTTCTAACTACTAT
The DNA here is from genome assembly GCA_025177825.1 of Aechmea fasciata. Taxonomy (NCBI): domain Eukaryota; kingdom Viridiplantae; phylum Streptophyta; class Magnoliopsida; order Poales; family Bromeliaceae; genus Aechmea; species Aechmea fasciata. Next base: position 9,169,252 of record CM045924.1, read on the forward strand.
GTTATTAATATTAATCACCATAAATGATCTTAAATGCATACCTGAGGTGTCGAGCTTCTCTGACGAGTCCTTGAGCGTCCGATCTTCTTGTAATCTCTTGATCTCTTCAAGACTCCGACAAACTCACGAAATCCGCCAACTTACAAAATCCTTAACAATCTCCCCCTTTGGCGATTTCGTGACAAAACTACTTATAGCTCATACAACCTCAAAATCAAAAAGACGACAAGAGAATATCGTAATCACCAAACGATAACTCTTTGCATGACCGATCCAACAAAGAATAAATAAAAATTACAAGTTCATTCAATCCTAAAATGACCTAGACCTTGGAGTCTTGAAGTCTTGAACGTTTCCCCAAAAAAGATCTCAAACACATTCAAGCATCAAGAACTTTTCATTCACAAGGTAAACATTAGTCATAAGTACAAAGTTAACTATCTAATAAAAGTTTCTAGAGATATCAACATTTCCCCTTCTCCCCCTTTATAACCATCTCCCCCTTTTTGTGACAAATCGACAAAAATGACAAAAAGAGAGTTAACCATAGAATCACTCGGAGTCGCTTCCGGGAGGAGGCATCTCGTCGGCTCCACATCCTAACTTGCCACAGAGGAGTCTCAAGAACCGTGTGATGCGACCGTACTTCTTGTTCAAACGATCGACATCCGAGATAAGCTTGTCTTGCTTTGCCCCCAACACTTCTTGTCCCGCAGTCAAACGTGCGAGATCACCTGATAATCGTTGTTTCTCGCGAAAAATAGAAGATATAGATGCCTCGGTGTCAGAACCTTCAGCAGACGGAGAAGCAGGTGCAGGTGCTGTTAAGGATTTTGTGTTGGCAAGTTTCGTGAATTGAGTCGGAGTCTTGAAGAATCGGAGCGGATCGAAGAACGACGAAGAATCAAAGACTTCGAAGAAAAGGGAATTGGCTCACGATGTGAATCACGATGTCTAGGTAAGTTTTTAATTCATAATATGGTGATTCATACTTAGTTATAGGCATTAGAATCATAAATTAATGTTTAACGAATTAGAAATTATATTGGAACTTTGTAATTTTCGGAAATTGGAAAATTTACAAAGTGTACCGACACACTCAACCCGTACGGGTATAGAATCATACCGGGTAAATAAAAAAAAGTACGGGTACGAGTAATCATACCCATTACAGAATAACTGAACTTGTACGGTACAAATACCATCATACCCATTACCTAATAAAACTCGAACTCAGTACTCTGCACAAGAATGGTTGCTATACCGGTACAGCCATCAAACCCATTACCGGTAATAGCCCTTCGCAGAAAAATCTTCCCTCATTGCATTACCGGTAATGGCCCTGTTTTTGTACCGGTACAAGGTGTAAAAAATCTGAATTTTCTCTAATCCGAATCTAATTGATTCTAAAGTCTATAAATAAGATATTAGGGTTCTCTAACTTGGTATGCTTCATGAAAATACATGTTTGAGAAACCCTAGAGGCTAGAAATTCATCTAAAACCTATTTTCTACATCATAGCCTATTTTAGGTCAAATCGAGATATCGTATTGAATATCTATATGTCGATTTGATCTACAATTCGCTTGGAGTCTTCTTCTTCGGTTTTCTACGATACTCCTAAGCGAAGGATCACCATACTCATGATGCTTCTCATGAACGGCGTCGTGGATTCGGCGTGAGGCGTCGTGGATTCGGCGCGATTGAAGGCGATTCGTGGATTCGGATCGTTGGCTCGTGGATTCGAGTGGGCGTCGTGGATTCGGCGTGATCAAGGCTTCGTGGATTCGAAGTGGAGGCGTTTCGTGGATTCGGGACGTGGCGTTCGTGGACTCGGACGTGGACAACGCGGCGGTGTGCGCGGAGATTCATAGGAGGTTAAGAGAGGTTAAGTCCGTGGAGTCGATAATCACCTTGTAATCTTTTCTCTTAGTGGATTGTTATTCGCGTGTTGGTCCCGTGGGCTTTTTACTCCGAGTTTGGAGTTTTCCCACGTAAATCTCGGTGTGTTTTTAATTTCCGCATTTACTTTTAACGCATCGATTATTTGTGGTTTTTGGCCTTTACACCTATTCACTCCCCTCTAGGTGATTAGATACAATCTAGATAGATCCTTGGGGCTTCCCCGTAACTCACAATTGGTATTAGAGCGGGATCTAGATATATTGCTATCTAATGGCCGAAGAGTTAGTAGGTGTGTTACAAACTTATAAGATGACTTTTCCTACTAACCAATCTTCTTCCAAGTCTTTCTCTAAAAGTATAGGGATTGCGTTGAAAACATCAAAGGAAGAAGACGTGGACTCGGATTAGACGATGAGGAATCAAACGACGAGGAATTAGCGGAAGCATACAATCAACTTCTTGTTGAGTCGCGGAAGATGGCGAAACTCAATAAAAAGTTGAGGCGTCGTTTATTCGATCTTGAAGAAGAGAACAAGAATTTGAAGACCACAAATAATGCTCTTGAGGAGGAACGGGAATCAATCTTGAATAATAATTCGGTCCTCCAAAAGAAGCTAGAAGAATCGGATTTAATGATCAAATCTACTACGGATAAAGTTGGATTTTTGGAGCATCAATTTGAGGAAACATACAAATCCAACAAAGCATTGACCGAGCAAGTCCATCAACTCAAGTCCGATATTCAAAAGTTTTCTTCGGGATCGAAGAAATTGGATAACATGCTCGGATTGGGTCAAATGAACAAGTTAGGTCTTGGATACGAACGGACATATGTTGAGAAGGATCAAAAGATGACATCGAAAGTCTCAACAAGTTTGAAGGAGAAGATGTGTCATAGATGTGGCATCAAAGGACACATCAAAAAGAGTTGCCCGAACAAAAATTTCAAGTCTCAATCGGCAACTTCGAAACGACAATTGGTATCATCTACAACTCGGCTTCCCCCGCGGAATCAAAAGAAAAATCAATTGAGTCGAGTGCATCAAGCAAACCGTGACTCATATGTGAACCGGAAATCAAAGCCACAAGCGAATCGGACATCTAAATCTCAACGTCAATATCGATCGAACCCACAACCGAACCGGATTTCTAAGTCGAAACAACGTGCGGTTTGGGTTTCTAAGCCTCAAGGACAACATCAAAAGTCAAAACAAGTTGGGCAAATCATCGACAAGCCAAGACAACCAACAATCCGACAAGTTTGGATTCGGAAAGGTGATATCTTTCCATACTCTTCGTCTTAGTTTGTTTTCTTTTATGTAATGCTTTGATTGGTGCTTGGTGCATATTTTTATTCATTGCATTACATGATTAGACGATTTTTTTTTTTGCTTAGAATTCATTCGTTTTTAAATCATTTTGGAAAGGTGATTGGGAGTTTGATTGAAATTTTTTTTAGAAAGGAGATAATTGAATATCATTATATTGGAGAGATTGATGGTTTTTCAAAGAGCTTTAATCGGTAGTTAAAGTCAATTCAAATTAATTAAATTCATATTAATTATCGGTTTTACTCCACTTTTTATTATCTTGACGATAATTTATTATGTGATTTCTTCTTACATACATTCATCAAAATTTTAAAATTAATTTTAATCTCTTAGTAATTAATTCATCTTGGTTGTGAATATTGAATATAATTGATGGATATTTGCTAATCGACTAAAATTCGTTAAAATTAGTTTCAATTGTGAGATTATCTAATTTAGGGGGAGTTTGAATTATGTATAAAAAAAAAAGGAGAAACTCCTAAGTATAAAAGATGTGGAACGAGTTACATCCGAAAGGAGTGTGAAAACTACCACCACATGTAGGAAAGAGCTACCACCCCGGTCGTCCGGTACGTGTGTGAAGCTACCACATGAGAAATTTTAAGAAAAACCGAAAAGGTTGATAAAAAATAAAAAATTTATAATTTTCGGTGATATAAGGTGATAGTTTGAAAAAGATGCTCAAAGAGCCACCCCCGGTGTTTATTAGCTAAATCTCTATTTTGAACGGGTTGCGACAAATTGGTGTCAATTTTGCTAAATTTCTAAAAATTATTTTTCATCAATTTGCATCTTAATGTTTTGAAACATTAGATTATTTTTAATATCAAATTTTAATGTTTTGATGTCTTTTGAAATCACTTAATATTTTATCTTCATCATAATGATTTTTAGAGTACAACTTTTAATTTTTATGAAATTAATCCAATTTTGAAGGATTTTTGAGAAAACAAGGCAAAATTTTTGATGAGGAGGACACGGAGTGATTTTACCTTTTTGAGCTTCATTATATATGTTTTATCTTTTCACTCCTAGGGCTATGTTTTCTTTATGCATCTAGGTATGAAACTATGAAATACTTACTCTCTGTTTAGTTAGTTTTTCTCTCTATTTGAGCTTTTTTTTGGCAATTTTTGACAAAAAGGGGGAGACCAGAGAACAAATACCAAAGAAGCGGATATTTGGTATTTGATGCATACACGAAGGGAGACATACGAAGGGGAGACGTGATGAGATTGAGGGAGAAGGAGAAATAATATTTTTGAAAAAGAATTGGAGAAAAGAACAAAGGGAGAGAAGAGGTATAAAATTAACTTTGAAAATTTGTTGAAAATTTGTTTTGTAGGAAATCAAGACTTCAAGACTCCTAGTTGCGTCTAAGTCATAGAGTTTGTTTTAGGAGTTTTGATGTATTTTTGTTTTTCAAATTGTATTTGGACTACATGCGAGAAGTTTGATGTTTTGGTGATGACATTGAACTTCGGTTTTCTTTTATGATGTAATTTTAGTGAATTTTTGTGTTTTGTCACGAAATTGCCAAAGGGGGGGATTGTTAAGGGTTTTGTGTTGGCAAGTTTCGCGAATTGTGTCGGAGTCTTGTAGAATCGGAGCGGATCGAAGAACGACGAAGAATCAAAGACTTCGAAGAAAAGGGAATTGGTTCACGATGTGAATCACGATGTCTAGGTAAGTTTTTAATTCATAATATGGTGATTCATACTTAGTTATAGGCATTAGAATCATAAATTAATGTTTAACGGATTAGAAATTATATTGGAACTTTGTAATTTTCGGAAATTGGAAAATTTACAAAGTGTACCCGACAACTCGTACAGTATTTAATCATACCCATTACGAATACCGAAAAGTGTACGGTACGTAATCATACCCATTACCGGTGAATACGAACTTGTACGGCATGCCATCATACCCATTACCCGTATCACCGAACCCGTACCGCATACAAGAATGGTTGCTATACCTAAGATACCATCAAACCCATTACCGTAATGGCCCTTCGCAAAAAATCTTCCGTCATTGCATTACCTAGGTAATGGCCCCGTTTTTGTACCTACAAGGTGTAAAAAATCTGAATTTTCTCTAATCCGAATCTAATTGATTCTAAAGTCTATAAATAAGATATTAGGGTTCTCTAACTTGGTATGCTTCATGAAAATACATGTTTGAGAAACCCTAGAGGCTAGAAATTCATCTAAAACCTATTTTCTACATCATAGCCTATTTTAGGTAAAATCGAGATATCGTATTGAATATCTATATGTCGATTTGATCTACAATTCGCTTGGAGTTTTCTTCTTCGGTTTTCTACGATACTCCTAAGCGAAGGATCACCATACTCATGATGCTTCTCATGAACGGCGTCGTGGATTCGGCGTGAGGCGTCGTGGATTCGGCGCGATTGAAGGCGATTCGTGGATTCGGATCGTTGGCTCGTGGATTCGAGTGGGCGTCGTGGATTCGGCGTGATCAAGGCTTCGTGGATTCGAAGTGGAGGCGTTTCGTGGATTCGGGACGTGGCGTTCGTGGACTCGGACGTGGACAACGCGGCGGCGTGCGCGGAGATTCATAGGAGGTTAAGAGAGGTTAAGTCCGTGGAGTCGGTAATCACCTTGTAATCTTTTCTCTTAGTGGATTGTTATTCGCGTGTTGGTCCCATGGGTTTTTTACTCCGAGTTTGGAGTTTTCCCACGTAAATCTCGGTGTGTTTTTAATTTCCGCATTTACTTTTAACGCATCGATTATTTGTGGTTTTTGGCCTTTACACCTATTCACTCCCCTCTAGGTGATTAGATACAATCTAGATAGATCCTTGGGGCTTCCCCGTAACTCACAGGTGCATCAGCTCGAGGAGGGGATGTTCCATGAAGTTGAACGTGAGATTTGACCATCGTAGTATCTCCAATAGGTCCTAAGGAATGCTCATAATATGTGCAGTCAACTCGCACATTGTGCTGTCGAAGTATCCGCATGATGATTAGCGGAAAAGGTAATCGATCTCTCTGATTCGCAGTCTTAATTTCCCGCGTCATTCTTTTCCAAATAAGGAACGGGACATTTATGTTAACATTCCCCGCTCGTACTAGGTCGGGATGTCCTAGCAAGTACATGTACAACACTCGATCCCACCTAATAACCTTCGTGTTTGTGAGAGGCATAATGTTGTAGCCGACGACGAAGTTCAAATACCGATACTCCATTCTCAAATGCTTTGAGAGTATCTGGCTACCATTGTTCTCAGCTCCTGGTGTACACAGTGCAGTGAACACCCTTCGCCAGTCCTTGACAGCATCCAGCCCTGAGTGCATGTAGTCCACCCCGTCGGTGCGTGCCACCATGTCAAGCACTGACGCCACCGTGTCTGGCGTGATAGTCATTTCTATGTCACGAACCGACGTAGTAAACTCAAATGGTCCGCCCTCAGCATCGACTAGGTTGCCCGCTCGCATATAGAATTCTCTAATCAGCTCCAGTCCATAACCAGTGGTCTCTGTAAACTTACATATTTCCTGTAATTCACCATTTTCAACCAATGCTTGAAATGCGGGAGCTCGACGGACCAAGTTTGCAATCCCCACAAGTCGTTCTCCGACACAACTCTTTGAAGAATACAACCGTAGACGTTTCGGATCCACGGAGGTTGAGGTGGTCTAACAGTGATTCTCGCACCGATCCGGGTTCACCAATAACAATCCCCCTCGCTGTCTTGCGTCGACCTGATGTGCGTTTCTCCCGAGCCGGTTCAGTCTCCTGAACTTTTCCTTTTCCTTTGTCCTTTTTCTTTGACTTCTCTTGTTCTTTTACTTTCTCTTCTCCTTTCTCTTTCTCCTTTCCTTTCTCCTTTCCTTTCTCCTTTCCTTGCTCAGCTTGCTGACCCTGTATCTCACAAGAACTTCCCGCCTCCTCGCCCTGAGATTCTTCGCCAGATTTCTCACCGGGGTTATACTCGCTCCCCGATTGTTCCGCTTGCCGTCCTTCCCGTTGCTCGGGAGGAGCGTCTACGCTTAGCTCCCGGACCCGTTCTCGCCATACGGAATACGAGCACAAGAAACCACGAAGACATTTTTGAAAGTCACTGTTCAAAGGATCAAAAACGACATATTGACATATATAGCAAAAATTGCGAAAATTGGCCACAATGTAAAAAAATTAATTTAGAGCATCCTAGAGCCATTAGAAACAATATTAATATAGACAACAAGCCCAAAAATTGATCGAAATTGCAAGAAATTCGAAAAAGCCCCTATGAACAGTAAAAACTAGGGTTTGATCACAAATACGCGAATATTTGACGATAAAATTTGCAATAAACCTCAGAGAAGTGTAATGTAGACATGCTTAAGCAAGATTGAAACAAAAAATTTGAGCAAAAACAGATAAATCACCAAGAACTTCTCTAAACCCTAAAATTCCGAAAAATAGGGCAAAAAGGAAAAATAAATGGAAACCATACCTAAAATCCGAGAAGATGAGTAGGAAAGATGATCCAAAGCTCAAGGAAGGTTTCTCTAGGATTTCTAGAGAGAGAAAATCAGTAAAAAAATGCAAAACGAAGTGTTTGGAAAAAACACGTCGCGCCTGGATATAAGGTTCCGCTCCAAAGACCGACCGATGTACGTTTTTGTACCGGATGCTACGCCACATTTATCGATACGGCGTTGGATCCGGTCAGTGATTTATGACCGGTCACAGCAAGTTTTTTTTTTTCTTAAAAATTTAAAAATTTAAAGACAAGCTTTAACCAGATCTCCTCAATAATCATATGAAATATAATAACTAAAAATAATCAAGAGAAATTCGTAAATGCCACACATATTGAACCACTCATCAATTGAAAATTTAAGTTAGTATACTGTGAAATATAAGCACATCTTTCGAGATCTAAATCAATAGTAATACTAATTTTTCAACATCAATTTTGCATTTATGAAGACTAAACTAAATCCCAAAAGCTGAAATTAGCACAAGAATATGATCCAATTGAGTTATGCACACGTTGAATTTCGTGGCTCTTTGAGCATCTTAACTTCCACCTTATATCGTTCAAAAACCAAGAGTAACCACCTAGTATTTCTCTAAACCTCATATATGATACATTTTTTTTTATTTAGAGATCTCCACTTTTTCATGTGGTAACTTCACACACTTACCGGACGACCGGGGTGGTAGCTCTTTCCTACATGTGGTGGTAGTTTTCACACTCCTTAAAAGGATGTAACTCTTTCCACATCTTGAATGGTGGTAGTTTTCACACTCCCAAAGGGATGTAACTCTTTCCACATCTTTAATCTCATGAAATTATTACTCCCCCTCAATTAGTGCAACCCACAATGAGATCATTTTATTGTGATTTCAGAAAATAGGAAAACATTTTTCTTATTATGCAAATCTTCAATCAAAAATTCAATATACTTTTGATAGTTCAAGAGAGAGGTACCTATTTGACTTGTATATTGACATAATTTTTCAAAGATAATGAGGTTCAAAACTAATGACACATAGGAATTTAAATTGATTGAATTAAGTTAAAATAACTCATGTAAACAATGAGATCACTTGACAAACCACTTGTAAAACAAAACAACACACTGTTCACCAAATCACATATGCAAAGCTTATCAAAGAATAATGCTTAGTTGTCTATTCTTTTAAGATTTAATGGCTCATAGAATGTATCTAGATTGAAAAATTTATTCGAATTGACCAATTCCCCCAATAAATGATATATAAAAGCAAGATGTCCGATTTGATAAAATAGGACAGTTTTTTTTTAAAATATTCATGGCAAAAGTGATCCTATATAAATAGAATGGGAGAGAGGTAGGGAGCCACTAGACACTTAGTATGGAAAGACTTCACCTTTGCGCACCCAAACCTTACGAATTTTGGGGTACGTCGGTTGGCTTGAAATCCTTGAGTGAAGCTTGTCGACGATTGAAGTTTTCTCAATCTTTGCACCATTCGTCTTTACCTTCCATACTTGCCTTCGTTTCAGGTTAGACCCTTGGCGCTTGGGATTCCATCCTTGCGATGGTGTTGTTCTTTGAACCTTCGTTTTGGGCTTGAGTTGTTTCCCTTGGTTCACGTGTGACATGGAGTTCTTCCTTTGTCTACAATTTCTTTTTACGTGACCTTGAACTCCACAATAATGACAGGCTTTGTTAGCAAAAGTTTTTCTAATTGAAAGCTCACCTTGAACCTTGGGCTTCGACTTTGTTGAATTCATGCCCACTTTCTTAGCAACTTGATCAACATATGTTCTCTCATACCCCAATCCTAACTTGGATGTTTGACCGAGTCCAAGCATCTTGTCAAGTTTCGATGTTCTGGAGGAGAAGTTGTTCAAGTCTTCTCTTAATTGAATTATCGTCTTTGTGAATTCCATGTTTGCTTCCCTTGCCTCCGTAATTTGCTTGTTGAGAAACTTCATATTTTCCTCATTAGTTTCTCTTTCGTTTTCAAGCAAAGTGACTTTCTCTACAATTGATCCATAGGCTCGTGCCAATCCATCCTTCTGCTTTTCCAAGCTTTTTATCAATGAAGCTAAGCTTGCATTCTCTCCTTCTAGATCGACGATCCTATGTTGTAGCTTCTTATTGTGCTTGCCGATCTTCTTTGACTCCACAATTAGTTGGCGATAAGCATCCACCATGTCCCCGCCATCCGAGTCTTCATCCGTTGCATTCTCCGGTGTGAATTGTTCATTCATAGAAGACATGGAAATTGAGTCAATAGATGATAAACATATAATATTAGAATCATGAGCTATTAAAGCGGTAGCATTAACTTCCTCATCACCGGAAGATGACTCTTCCTCGGAAGGGTCATCCCACGTGATGGCTTGCATTGCCTTCTTCTTAGAAGCTTTTGTTGGGCAATCCGATGCTATATGTCCGAATCCACGACACTTATAACATTGAATTTGCCCTTCTTCCTTTTTCTTATCTTTTGAAGAGTCCTTAGAAAAATTCTCAGAATTTTTAGTCTTGGAAGAAGAAGTACTCCCTTTAGATTTGTTGAATTTTGAGGAGGACGACTTTGAGCTTGGAAATCTTTTCTTAAAGTTCCGACGGAACTTTCTCGTGAGAAGTGCGAGTTGCTTCTCAAAATCTTCCATCGTCACATCCGAATCCATCTCGGAAGAGGAAGTGTCAACGTCGCCACCTTTTGATGCCTTGAGCGCCATCCCTGTAGACTTTGAAGAAAGCTTGGAAGAAGACGAGTTAGTAGGAAAAGTCATCTCATATGTTTGAAGAGCACCTACTAGTTCATCTACTTTCATATCATCGGGATGTTTCATGGTTTCTATAGCCGCGACCTTAGGACGAAAACGTTCGGGGAGAGTTCTTAGAATTTTACGAATGATCTTGGTTTCGGGAATTTTCTCACCCAAGTTGGAACAAGTGTTGACTATGTCTTGAAGACGAGTGTAATAGTCGGTGAAGTTTTCATTCTCTTCCATATGAATAGAATCAAAACGACTAGTCAACATTTGTAATTTTTGAACTTTGACTAGACTTGTTCCCTCGTGGGTGGTTTTAAGAGTGTCCCAAATTTCTTTGGCGGTTTCACACGCCGAAATCCGAGAAAATTCGGTTTGATTTAAAGAGTTAAACAAAGCATTAATCCCCTTCCCATTGTAAGATGAACGTTCGTTTTCATCCTTAGTCCACTTAGTTCTAGCCTTGGGGATGGTAATAGCATCAACTACCTCGGTGGGATGAGTCCAACCATGTTCCACCGCTTGCCATACTCTTTCGTCGATTGCAATTAGAAACGCCCTCATGCGGACTTTCCAATAGGCATAGTTAGTGCCATCGAAGAAAGGAGGTCGATTGATATTACCACCCTCGGCCATTGACAATAACCTAAACCCGCTCTGATACCAACCGTAGGTTATAGGTCTTAGGATCTAATAGGAATCAACACCTAGAGGGGGGTGAATAGGTGTTCAATGGCCAATTAAAAATCTAGATGCGATTTTAAAGTAATTGCGGAAAAATAAAATCAAACACACCAAGATTTACGTGGGAAAACTCCAAACCGGAGTGAAAAACCCACGGGACCGATCACACGAAAATTCACTAAGAAACAATCGAGTACAAGGCGATTCACCCACGACTTTACCCGATTAACCGAATCTTCTATGTGAATATCCTTCGGTCCACGATCGATTGAAGTCCTCCAACCGACCACGCCGCAACTCCTTGCCGCGCCAACGCCTCGAATCCACAAAGCGTCCACCGAGTCCTCGGCTCCCCCTACACGCGATCCCCGCGCAACACACCTCCATCCGGAGAAGAAGAACGAAGATTTATGGTGATCTCCAAGTTAAAAACACCGTAGACGATGGGAGGGATTCGTCTAATTGATCATCAAATTTATTCGCAAGGGTAGAATCAAAGGGAAGAACCTTGAATCAACTTGACGATCAAATCTCCATCAAATCTCTCTAAGAACTAGATCAAAAAGCTTAGGAGAGAGATTCTAGGGTTTTTGGATTGAAGTATCTTCAGGTATATTATTGTATATTCGTCCTTGAACCTCCCATGGTCTATTTATAGAGTTAGAAGACTTTGAAGTCGAGTAGAATTGAAATCAGCCTTTTTAGGAATTCTGTTTTCGAGTCCACTGTCCGGTCAAACCATCTCTGTCCGGTCTCAGTGTGTCGTCAAATTTTTCGCAGTGAGCACTGACCGGTCAGATAAGGGGTTTGTCCGGTCCTAGGTTTCTAGCACTCGTAAAGTTCACCACCGTGTCCCATGTAATCCACAATCCGCCAAAGGCTCGCGAAACTTTCGCTATCAACCTCACCGTGTCCGGTCAAAAGGTTGGTCGAGTGTTCCGAAAAGCCAGATGACAGACTCATTGTGTCCGATCAAAAGGGCTGATCCGGACAGGGTTTATACAGAAAATATTTTTCATAAAAATCAATATTTTAAACCCTTTTTAAGTCTTCTAACTACTATGTTATTAATGTTAATCACCATAAATGATCTTAAATGCATACCTGAGGTGTCGAGCTTCTCTGACGAGTCCTGGAGCGTCCGATCTTCTTGTAATCTCTTGATCTCTTCAAGACTCCGACAAACTCACGAAATCCGCCAACTTACAAAATCCTTAACACTTTAATGGCATCTCTCTCTAGTTTGGGTTTTAAGCTTTAGGGATGGTTTTAGTAGAACCCTAGCATGCTAAATACAAGGTTAGAGCTTGAATCTAAGGCTCTAATGGTGGATTTTGCAATAGTAGGAAACCTAGGGTCGAAAATGGGGTTTTGCTATATGTTTAGGTTTGATCTCATTTGAGGGCATGTAAACCTAATTGATAACGAACGCGTTGGCGCGCTCAGTTCGGTGATCCGACGAGCGGTTGCAAAGATATTAATATTTTAATATATTCTTACCAAATAGCCGCAGCACGCGAAATAGAAGCCCATAATTCGTGAAATCGGAACCGGGGCATCGTGAAGGCGTCGGGTAACGCCACGAAGTCTTGGATTGAGGATCGGAGGTCGTTCGGGTGGCCGCGCGGGAGTCCGAGCCGAACCCGATACCGAGTGCCGTGGAGGCCGATTGCGAGTGACGACGAGCAATCGGAACGCAATAAAAGGTAGGGGGTGTCGTCCGAAGCTACTGAGCTTCCTTCTATGTCTTAGTGCTTTATTGATTTGCATATAGCATGATATATGTATATAGTGCTTTATGGTTTTGCATTATAGGGTGACGATACATGCATTCCTACTCCTAATATGATGTCTATGATTGATATAGTATTATGATATGAATACTTGATGTGATGAACATAGGATTAGGAGATGACATTGGAAACCTATGATGCTAAATGAAAGAAGAACTTAACATGTATGAGATTGGGGACATAGTGTCATGAAACCCTATAATGACATGATTAATGTAGATTAAACTCCAGTGGATGACAACCTAGTGAGTATGTGCAAGTAGTGTGTTGAGAACATTAAGCCATAACCAGTGACATTTAGTTAATGTTAATCTACGGACAAGTGTCATGTTGCATGTGAACCTAGTGTAGTTAATACTACGGCATTGAACATAGGGATAGGTGCATTTCCCTAATTGTGGCATATTGCATTAACCTAGTGTCGTGAACATAGGTTGAACAGATATGAACCTAGTGTTATTGAACCTAGGATAGATCGAGTGGCATTAACTTAGTGTTATTTAACATAGGTCAGATATGAACCTAGTGTTGTGGAACAGGGATTGACAGTGAACCTAGAGTCAGTTAGATCTAGGTGAGTGGCATAAGAGCTTACTCCAGTTGAGATACTAGGAAGTGAGTGTAAAGATATGATGAACTCCATAGTTGGTAGGGTATCCTCCGTGGGCGAGGATTGGACCGTGCTCGCGTTGTCTGTTTTATCCTCGTGGTGGTCGCTCCAACGAGACGTGCACTCCGGAGTACTAGGCACAGGCTATGGTAGTAGCGGCTTGACCGGCAGCAGCTAGCTATCCACAGACGGTCTCGAGCGGGTCGAGCAGTTTAGACTCCTCGCTGTCGAGACAAGGGACGCGAGAGTGAGGCAAGCCCTCGGGCGAGCTAAGAGATTGGGTTCACAAAGAAATGGCAAACCTTTGAGCATAGTAGTATGGTAGTTAGCCCTTACTATGAGTTGAGCATAGTCGCCTAGTAGAGCGCCTAATGGATTCAGCTTCAGATCATGAGTGGACATATTCTTCCTTCACCTATGAGATTTGAGTGGGGTAGCCCTGTACTTAGTAGAGTGAGATTGTATCGGGTAAAGAGCGGGGTAGCTCTTTACCTAGAACTTGTGAGACATGAGTGGAGACTAGTAGATTGAGATTGTGTCGGGTAAGGAGCGGGGTAGCTCTTTGCCTTGGACCTTTGAGACTTGAGTTGAGACTAGTAGAGTGAGATTGTGTCGGGTAAGGAGCGGGGTAGCTCTTTGCCTAGGACTTGTGAGATTATGAGTTGGGATTACTAAAGTGAGATGATCACAGGAATTGGAGTCTTAGGCGGGGTAGCCTAAGGGATTGGGTCACAGGATATGAAGTCTTAGGCGGGGTAGCCTAAGGGATTGGGCCATGAATTGGGTCATAACATGAATAGCATAAGAGGATTTGCATTCATACCATGATTTGACATAGTAGGCTGTATAGCTATATTGTAGTTATATTCATTATGTCGTCGAGGTACACTAGCATGATAGTAGGTTGTTGCTAGATGACATTGAACATAGTGGTATAGTAGTTAGCTTCACTATGAGTTTATGCATGCATTACACTGACCTGAGGCATAGCTAGATATTGCATCTCTATTTACAGTATAGCTGCTGATTTCTATTATGTCGATCTATCTATCTATCTATCTATCTGTCTTTCTGTGCCTCCTTGGACCTAGTAGGAAGATCGGCGGGGTCGGCGGCCGAGCCCACTGGGAACTATATTTATATAGTTCTCACCCCGTGTGGTTGGGGTACAATTACAGGTACAGGTACGAGTGCGCCAGCTGAGGATCGTGGTAGGGGCTTAGCGCCCTAGTGCTGTGAGTAGATGCTTTCTATCTGCACTAGAGTTTCCATATGTATATATTGGAGAGTAGATGATGTATAGGTGGTGAGGTATTTTGAGTGATTGTACATCTTATGTTATACTCTCGAGGATGTAAGCTTTATGTTCATAGTTTGGAAGTTGTCTGGCAATCAAATTGTATTAAGCTGTTGTATGGATGTAATAGATTAGTATCTCTCTTTTATTCGCTTGTATGTTACTCGTGATGCTTGCTCTTGTATGTTTAGCACTGGTGGTGCTCCCGTTGTTGTTGCATGATCTTGTACGTATTCAAGTTGTTTTTTGGGAACTTGTTGTACATGATCTCGTTGCTTTAGCCTTGGGCGGATATGGGAGGTGTTGTCCGTCCGGCGTCTGTTCGACGCGCCCGAACCGGACCAAATTGGTAGCGGGCTCGGGGCGTGACAGACTTTGTGGTATCAGAGCGAGTTAAGAGCAAGCAAAGAGAGAAAGTCTAAGATTGACCTAGGAGACCTTAGGACGGTAAACCTTAAGGTTATAGGCTCGTGAGCGACGTGAACCTATGACGGTGGCGGAAGTGTATCGATTGGGTCAGAACGGTAAACCTCTAAAACGGATGTTAGAGGTGGATTCAAGGTTAATTTATTCTCAGCCGAGGATGTTCATGTTGGGCATGCACAACATGAAACCGAGTGATGGGAATAGGCGCCTTGTGTGCTTCCGCCCGAATTGCGATGTTGAGTCGTGTTGTCTCGTGAATGCGGGAAGTTGTTGGGTTAAATTGATTAACCGAGTCGTTGTGTTTCAGAAGCTAATGGCACCAAGGAAACACTACACGCGTAGTTCCGTTCCGGCACCGCCTCCTGAGGTGCCAAAACGAGCTGGGTCTAGCGAGGTGCAAGAATTGCGGGCACAAGTGACCGCATTGGAGAGTCAAGTCGAGCGGCTTCAAGTGCTTTTGGAGCAACGGGTGGCTGCGGCGGCGGCGGCTGCGATAAAGGAAAGTCGTGGAGTATATGCACCTGTGGCCTTCCGCCTCCTCCAGTATATGCTGGTAGGCATCAATAAAATCGGAGCTAACGAATGCCATGTGACTTGTTAGGTCAACGAAGTCTTTCCGTCCGATGTCAATATTTTTCGAAGGCACTTTTAGCGAGTCGGTACTGGTGCTTGTCAGGAACTTTTCAGTTCGCTCCATATCCTCCATTGGTAACTCTCCCTTGCCGTAGTACTATAAATCCAGGGGCGGTCAGGTGTTTGCGACCTTCAATTTGAGCTTCTAGCCCCTTTTTTTTTTAACTATGTTTCTTTCGGGGGGGATGTCGATTATTATTGGGGGCTGTTTAGGAATCAATGAAGGAGTGAGACACTCACGGGATTACACCATTGCTGGACATTCTTACACTATTATAAGCTCTATCGCATTAATGAAATGTATCGTTGCAATATTCACAAACCTCTATAATACTGGGTTTCGGAATGGAAGACTTCGTAGTTTCTGACGGCACCTTTGTCGCCATCGACAGTTAGTGTGCTAGGAGCACGAATATAGACTTAGTTAGTGTTTCGAAGCGACGCTTGGAGCATCGGTGGGTTTGGCCTCACCAACAATGAGAAAAATCTCATTGGTGTAAATTTGTGTTCGGTTATTTGGAAATTCATGCATTTTCATGTTAGATGCATTATTTTAGAATTTTAGAATGCTTAAAATACATAGGTTATGTATAATACAATTTTCCCTCTATATAGTAGAGATGTGTGCATGTGAGACTTATGTAATTGTTAGCATTCTATTTGGAGACATGGAACATATTGCTATAGTGGAATTGACATACACTTGTGGACATAGAACTATGCATAATATAGGAGAAAAGTTAATATCATAAAGCGGCATTAGACTTGGCATTTATATATGAACTAGTGAGCTAATGTCATCAAGCGGCATTATGCTCGAAATGGAATTTTGACATAGTAAAATATAGTGTCATGAGAGATATTATACTAGACCTTAGGTTTGCTAGTGACTATTGCCATATAAGAGACATGAGGATTGGGTACTTGAGACTTGACTATGCTTGCTTGCCATTTGTGCTCATTTGCACATGCTTGTGAGGGTCGCTCTCTACAAGCCGGCACTCCAGAGTTAGTGTAACATACTGGACTTGCGCAAATTGCGGGGTTCGAGTATTTGACTTGAGTTCGGAACCTTTCCACATTTTCTGAAAAGTCGTTGATAGTGTTCCGACCTATGGTTCGAACCCCGAGAACGATGGTTTACATCTAGGCACCAAAACCAAAAAGTCGGATTTTTGGTCAGCTCTTGGATTGAGTTTTCGGAGCTTTGTACCGGTACAGACTTGATGGTTGTACCGGTACAGGCTTGATGGTTGTATCGATACACTTGGCCGAATGATGACAACCTGAGGCTCGGGTTTGGCCATCTCGCAGGATCTGTACCGATACACTTGCCCGTGTACCGGTACACTCCGGTACACTTTGGCAGACTGCGTGCAGTTTGAACTGAAGGGTGTTTTCTGCATTTGTAGCCTATCTATTAGTAACCCCCACGTCCTTTGCTCGTTTCCCTGAGCTTGTGAGCAGCAAGGAGAAGGTAGGGCATCTTCTTTTCCCCTCCCTTCATTTTTCTTTGATTTTGGCTTCGGTTTTTTAGATCAAAACCCTTCTTTTGCTCCTTTTTGCTAGATAGAGCCTTTTTCACCTTGGTGGAAGCTTGGAGCTTGGACTTAGAGATTGTTGTGAGGAAGATCTTCACTTCTTGTGGGTTTTGATCCTTGTTTTGGAGCTTCTAAGAGGTAAGCAACCAATCCTCTCCTTTAGATTTGGATTTTGGAGCTTTCCACTAGATGAAACCCTAGAATGGGACATTAGGATTTATTTTGGGGATTTTCGTTTTGAGGGCTTTGGGACATAATTGATGGGTTTAGAACCTTTATTTAGATTGGATTGCAAGGACTCTAGCTCCCATTTGGAGACCGAGTGAGCTTTCTTCGCACTCGGTGAGTTTCTTCACCCTTTTGTTGAAATTTCTTAAAGATTGAACTCATGGTTCATCTTTTGAAGTTGTAACTCCTATGGTTTGCTTCTTAGGGCACTAGGAGCAAGAATATAAACTTCGTTAGCGTTTCGGAACAACGCTTGGATCACTCGGCAGGTTTGGCTTCACATGTATAGGAGAAAATGTCTCCTATGTGGTTATTTGTTATCGATAAATTATTTCGCATTTATATTCATGCTAGATAAAATTTATATAAATTAAAGAATACTTAAAATGCATGCCTTATGTATTATGAAATTTTCACTCTATGTAGTAGAGCATTATGAGGTATTTTGCATGCATGTGAGGGTAGTTCTTGTGGGCACTTGGGAACGTGCCTCCTATGTTTGATATAGCTCAAATGATGTATTTGTAAACATTAAACTCATGTTGGGACTTAGAAAGTTTAAGTATCATCAAGGGGCACTTAACTTAGAAAACTGTGGAACTGCAACATAGAGACATTGACATAGGCCATTGGACATCTATTATATTCCATGTTAAAGACATGATGACATAGAGATAGGCCTTGGACACAGTAGCTTTACTTTCCATGTTTTAGATATGACGCTTGGTACTTGAGACGGATCTATGATTACATTGCCATTGTGCTCATTCGCACATGCTTGTGAGGGTCGCTCCCTAAAAGCCGGCACTCCGGAGTTGGCCAACGCGATACTTATTCGCCGTGCGGGATTGGGCGCCGAAGTGAATTACCGTGGGATAGGCTCATTCCTAGGGTGGGGATGTTGACTACCACGGGGCCATAGGCTCAGCATCGGCTAGACAGCCTTCGGGTGGGTCTTCGTGCCGATACCTACAAGTGTCTTATGATATATAAACTAAAGTAGTTTAATTGACATTGGACATTGACTAAAGTAGTAAAACTTGACACTTTACTATTGCATTATGGACATTGGACTAGTTGGTTATATTTACTATTCATACTTAGAATAGTTGCTTACTTATGCACATTCATGCTAAGTAGAGACATCATATTTTAGCGGTTTACTTGTTGTTTATTTCGTTTATACTCACCAACTTATTTATTTCGTTTTTGGGGCCTAGTGGAGCATGCAATTGAAGTCAGTAATTGTCCACTGGGAACTATTATTTAATAGTTCTCACGCCCCGTGTTTCTTATGTGTTACAGAGTCTTCGGCACCGGCGGAGGCACGGGATCGCGGCAAAGGGGTCGCCTAGCTAGATAGCTTCAGCTTCTACTCCTATGTAGGGGTTAACTCTCTTTAATTGTTTTTGGTGAGATTTGAGAGAATTATGTATTCATGTATAGAGACCACCTGATACCACTTTTAGCTTTTACTATGGGATCTTTTGTTGTACTCTCTTTATAGTTCCATAGTGGATGTTAGTATTTTTATTTGTTAGCTCCTTATATGCTTCCTAGTTTAGAAATCTAGTGGTTATATTGCTCTGATACTTCTAGATACTTCTACTCTTGTTGGTTATTTATCGTTTTTGGTAGACGCCTTGAATGTTTCAGATGTACGGCGGGTCTGGGCACGTGCCGGGCGGGCTTCCGCTGGGTCCCGGGGCGTGACAGTTAGCCTTTGCGATACGTTCGCGCGTGCGGTACTGAGAAACCTGCGGGGCCGAGTGCGATAGACTCATTCCTTGCGGGGGATGCTAGGGCTACCACGGCACTTAGGTGGCACAAACTGGATTACACGTATGTAGATCCTAGAAAGAGATTGAACAATGACATTCAATATTAAATGATAATCACTACTAGATAGGACATAGTAGTTGGATTACTTAGACATATTTAGAACATACCTTGGGACATGTAGTACATGATAGTTCATTATTTGCATCATAGTGTACTTGGTTAATATAGTAGAGCATATTCTTTATATGTTGGCATATTGGATCATGGTAGTTGTACACTTATCATGTTTACTTGTGACATAGTAAATAGCATTTCAGTTATGCTTTTATTACAGTTGTTCATTTATCGCTTACTTATATTATCTCTTTTGGGCCTAGTGGTGCATGCAGCTGAGGTCAGTAATTGCCCAGTGGGAACTATAAATTATAGTTCTCACGCCCTCTGTTTTCTAACTTGTTTCAGTGCCTTCTGCATCGGGGGAGGCTAGGGACCGCGGCAAGGGTGTCGTTTCGGGCTAGCGATCGAGGAGTCTCGCTAGGTGGTTCATCATCTCCTTTTGTTTTAGTTGGAGAGGATGAGAGTATTTTGTACCCTTTATAGAGGCTACTATTCTGTACTCAGTATTACTGGATTAGTTGTTGTACCTATTTTATGTTTTATGATTATGTCTAGTTTTTCTTTCCTCTACTTGTTGTTAGAACTAGTGTATGTTGCTATGATATATCTAGTTGTAGCCTATTGTTGTTTAATTTTTGCTATTTTTGGTAGACGTTGTATGTGTTGACATATAGCGGGTCTGGGCACGCTTCTGGGAAGGCCCTGCCGGTCCCGGGGCGTGACAGATTAATTTGGTATCTGAGCCTAGGGTAAAGTCTTAGTGGACCTAGCAAACCTTAGGCTGGTTGGACTATAGAAAATAGGCTCGTGAGAGACGAGGTCTATTTGACTTGTGAGCGAAAGTACCTGATTGGGTTTTATTATAACTCTAAAAAGTTAGAGTTTAATCGAAGTGTATAACTTCTAGCTTCGCGGAGGGTTACGTTGGCGGCCGACAATGTAACATCGGGAGTTAGTAGTGAAGCACACTTTCTTACTTTCGCATGATTTGGGCTTTGAGTGGGGTTGCGATGGCGTGAGTTTTATTGACTTGCGCTTTTATGTTGTTGCAGTGTTGATGCCAACTACTTGCTCCAAATTTGTTGGGGCGGAGAACATGGCACACCTTGAGGAGGTTTAGACCTCCACTACTTTCGGATCCAGCGAGGTCCGTGAGTTGAGAGACCAGTTGGCGGCCCTCACGGACCTTGTGGCTCAGCAAACGACGGCGGCCCAGCAGCAGGCCGAGGCGGCGTGCCGGCAGGAGGCGCGGATGAAGCACTTGGAGGAGCTTCTACTACAGCAGGCGACTGCTAGGGAGGCCCAGGACACTATACCACCAGCACCAGCCAAGGTGGTAGCACCGAGGGCGCAGACCTCCGCGCCCGGTTCTTCGCATTCTGCACCTTCAGTTGCACCTCCGGAGAGGGTGGCGACGGCACCGCCGGTTCAGATGCCCCAGGAGGAGCAGTGTTCCCGACGATGGTTGAGGGGCCCGAGCGTGATCGACTGATGAGCCGCCTCAATGAGTTTAGTGTGAGTTATGGGGAAGCCCCAAGGATCTATCTAGATTGTATCAAACAACACCTAGAGGGGGGTGAATAGGTGTATCGGCAAAAAACCACAATTCTCGATGCTTTAAAAAGGTAAATGCGGAAATTAAAAAGCACACCGAGATTTACGTGGGAAAACTCCAACTCGGAGTAAAAAACCCACGGGACCAATACGCGAATAACAATCCTCTAAAAGAAAAGATTACAAGGTGATTACCGACTCCACGGACTTAACCTCTCTAACTCTCTTATGGATCTCCGCGCAATCCTCCTTCGGGTTGTCCACGCCCTCACGTCCGAGTCCACGAACGCCACGTCTCGAATCCACGAAACGCCACCACTTCGAATCCACGAAGCTTCTATCACGCCGAATCCACGACGCCACTCGAATCCACGAGCCAACGATCCGAATCCACGAACCGCCTTCAATCGCGTCGAATCCACGACGCCTCACGCCGAATCCACGACGCCGTTCATGAGAAGCATCATGAGTATGGTGATCCTTCGCTTAGGAGTATCGTAGAAAACCGAAGAAGAAAACTCCAAGCGAAGCGTAGATCAAATTGACATATAGATAAGAAATTACAATATCTCGATTTGACCTAGAAGAGGCTATGGAGTAGAAAATAGGTTTTAGATCAATTCCTAGCCTCTAGGGTTTCTCAAACATGTATATTCATGAAGCATATAAATTAATGGAACCCCCATCGCTTATTTATAGATTTAGAAGACTTAGAAGTAGACTAGGATTGTGAAAATCTAATTTTGAAAATAAAATTAGAGATAGACTAGGATTTGAAAACCTGTTTAAAATCAATTAGAAAACATAGAGATAGACTAGGATTTGAAAACCTGTTTAAAATCAATTAGAAAACATAGAGATAGACTAGGATTTGAAAACCTGTTTAAAATCAATTAGAAAACATAGAGATAGACTAGGATTTGAAAACCTATTTAAAATCAATTTTGTCCATATATTCAATTTAAAAATATCCTAAGTCTTCCAAACACTTTTAAATATTTATAAATCATCATCAATAATATTTGAACTTACCGAGCATTGTGGATTTATGTTTTGAGTCTTCGAGTCTTCGATCTTCATCTCTTCTTTTTTAAACCTTCAAGACTCCGGACTCGCTTCACGAAATATGCCAACATAAAATCCGTAACAATCTCCCCCTTTGACAATTTCGTGACAAAATCTAAAATTACATAAAAATACTCACAACGCTCAACTCACCAAAAATGAAATTCATTGCCATCACCGAAACAATAAACTTCTCGCGTGAAAGATCCAAGAGAAATACAAAATTATAATTTTGCAACTCCTAAACAAACTCTTTGACTTAGACACATCTAGGAGTCTTGAAGTCCTCAATGATCTGCAATTAGATTACTTTCTCTACGAACAAAGTTCACAAACAAAGTTAGTAGAAAAAATATGAAAATGAAAATCTCTCCCCCTTTGTTCATGAAAATCTCTCCCTTTTGAAATTCAATTCAAGGTTGTTAATGAAAATCTATCCCTTTTGAATTTCAATTCAAAATCTCTCCCTTTTTAAATTCAATTCAAAATCTCTCCCTTTTGAAATTCAATTCAAGTTTCCAATTCTTCTCCCCCTTTTTGTCAAAAATTGCCAAAAAGAAACACAAATAGAGAGAAAAAAAATAGTAAAAAGAAAGTAGTCATGTCATAGTTAAAAATCTAGATACCAAAAATAAACAAACTAGACATAGTCCTAGGAGAGAAAAGATAAAATATAGATAATGAAGCTAAAAAAACATAAAGTCACTCCGTGTCCTCATCATAAAAAATTTTGCCTTATTTCCTCAAAAATCCTTCAAAATTAGATTAATTTCATAAAAATTAAAAGTTGTACTCCAAAAATCATTATGATGAAGATAAAATATTAAGTGATTTCAAAAGACATCAAAATATCAAAATTTAATATTAAAAATAATCTAATGTTTTAAAGTCATCAAGATGCAAATTGATGAAAAATAATTTTTAGAAATTTGGCAAAATTGACACCAATTTGTCGCAATTCGTTCAAAATAGAGATTTAACTAATAAGCACCGGGGGTGGCTCTTTGAGCATCTTTTTCAAACTATCACCTTATATCGCCGAAAATTTCTAACATATTTATTTTTTTCAACCTTTTAGGTTAATCTCAAATTTCTCATGTGGTAGCTTCACACACTTGCCGGACGACCGGGGTGGTAGCTCTTTCCTACATGTGGTGGTAGTTTTCACACTCCTTTTGGATGTAACTCTTTCCACATCTTTTTAAGCATAGGAGTTTTTCCTTTTTTTAAAAAAAACATAATTCAAACTCCCCCTAAATTAGATAATCTCACAATTGAAAATAATTTTG